>CM062807.1:1363013104-1363613104 GCA_031772625.1 Pinus tabuliformis
TCCCCATGATGTTTCACGTTTTGATCCATTGCTCTCTCATACCTCTAATTAATGCAGTTTTCAACACGTTATCTGGCAGAGGTAGTGATGCATAAGGGGATCTCTGCAAGTTATATTGGAAACGTTCCACATATTCTTCTAAGGTTTCGTTTGGTCTGGCTGACATTTGAAAAATTTCATCTTTTAATTCCCTCGATCTACAGTAATCTTGGTATTTCTTTAAAAAGGCTTCTTTCATTTGATCCCAATTGTTAATAACCCCACCACCTAAACCCATAAACCATCTCAACGCAGCCCCTTTTAATGTAGAGGGGAACAATTTCAGTTTCTGGGGGTCGGTGGTGTAATCGTATCCTCTACATAATACATCAAATTCGAACAAGAAGGCGTCTGGATCTTCTGATGTGAGGCCATGAAATGTGGGAATATGCTGGAGAGGGATGGCTTTCATGGGCGCATTTGCTGCAGAATCTACTATCGGATATTGCAATGTGGAGGTCTGGGTGTTTGGCTGGTTCTGCGCCATGGGATCGAATATATGCCAGTAATCTTCAGGAATTTCCAAGAGAGTGTTCCTTGGTTGAGGAGGGGTAGTCTTAACAGGGATTGTCTTGACACCACTCCCTTGATCAGGGATGATAATGGCCCCAACTGTCTGCGGTGAATGAATTCCTTCAACAAGGATTTTTACAGCGCTTCCCTTGTCTGGGCTATTCAAAGGCTGGTTCAATTCAATAGGAGATCTAGGTTCCTCAACTTCCCCTGTTTCTCCTTCTCCTTCACAAAGGTTACTTTGGGTCCCTTCGTGCAATGGTCCAGGAGTCAAATTTTCAATTTCTTGAAAATCCTGCTCCTCTGTTCGACTGTGCACCTCAGCAAAGGCTTCGGATGGTGATCCCGAGGCCTGAAGGGAACTAGTAGGCTGTTTAGAATTGACTTTCTTATAACCTACTGATGGCTAAGAGTCGGCTTTCTTATAGATTTCGTCTATGAAGGTTTTTCGTCCAAGGGTCACCGGCCCCTTAGCTTTGGATGGAGGCTTTTGATCTTTTTCTAACTTTTTCTGCTTAGTCATGCACTCCAATTAAACTGCTAAATCCTATTTAACCAGCAATTCTACTAAGAGAGCGGACGGTGGAGCAGGGCTTTTACATGCTCCGTACGCAGGTTCTTACCTTCCGTTTTTAAAATCCAACTCCCTCCTAGCAGATTTGCGCACTACTCTATAAAGGACAAATGGCTATTACCCCTTCCCCAGCAACGACGCCAAAATGTAGAGCTATAACTAGGGTCTCTCACACCACCAATTATTCCACATTATTAAGTCAATCCGGGATCGTTTTGTTCTTTCAAGGAGTAACTCAATCCGAGGCTGTTCTGTCCAAGTAGTGCTCGGTAGTATAGCGTTCTAATGACTTGAAAGGAAACAAACACTAAGCTGTAACTAAACCAATTCAGGAAATGAAATCACATAAGGCGAATGATCAGTCAAGGGTACGGAACCAATAACCCTTCCCTTTAGAAACTGATAAAGAAAGAAAACCAAAGCATGGGCCTATAGGTCAGGGAGCTAGGCAGCGTCTTGCTGGGCTCACGACAGACTTAGGCCTGCTATCACGCGAAAGCAATATAAGGCAGATTAGCGAAAGTAAACTGGAACAACAATTCTTAAAATGGAACAGCAGTAAAGAAATGGAACAGCAAACAATCATAAACAGGAAACGTCAATCATATAAAATGGAACAGCAAACCCAAATGGAACAGCAACTCCAAATGGAACAGCAAATCCAAATGGAACAGCAAATCCAAATGGAACAGCAACCCCGAAGTATGTACACGGTCTATACTACTGTAGCGATCCGAGAGCAATGTATGATGCGACTATGTTTCTGAACAAAGTGATATTATCTTCAAGTCTCACAAGTACTTATTTCATATGAATCCAATAATGATAACATTCATATCAATAACTTGCTGTAGAAATGGATGCAATTCGAATAGATTCAGTTTGTGTAATATAGAGACGTGAATTAAAGAACTTATTCAGATTCAGATATTAATTAAGAAGCATAGTCTATCATATAAGAAAGGTATCGGATTACTGTAATGAAAGAAATAAGCAAACCACACAAATCACCGTATGATACAACAGTAAGTGACCGTCGGAGCTGGGCCCTTGGCTACGATGGTACACTGCTTAGAGTTACTTCAGATACAGAAACGAAGTGAACACCAAATTCTTTATATTGATTGCATAACAAAAGTGTACAAAATCAGGTCTTACAAAAGCTCAGTGATCAAAATCGTTCTGAGTTTTTTAATTATAATAACAGTTGTTCCTTCCCCACGCTCGATGGCGTGGTACCTTTATATAACATAAATGACGGAGATGTCTAGATACAAAAGATAAGCTTTAAAGCAGCGATCCCTCAGGATCAAAGATCCTGAGGGATTCGCTAATCGTTCAGGTCTCTTGCGTTCTCCGTCACGGTATCCTGCGCTCTTTTCCTGGATTATTCGGCTCCAATTTTACTTGACCTTGTCCGCATCCGGTTCCCTGTCGACGGGGCATTAGTTACTTTCCTTGCGCTTCTCGTTTTTACTCGATAATCCCCTATTTCTGCGTCCTTCTGCATAGAAAACATCGATTATTAGTGATTGAGCTTCGTTTGTCCATTTTCACATAATTTACCAAAACCCTTACGTTTTTAGGCTCAATATGCAGAAAAGATTAGAAATAGTATTTGAAAAACCACTAGATTACTTATCAAAAAGCATACCTTCCAGGTGCTCCACAGCGAGCGGATCGTGGCTTCAAGACTTTCATAGTAACTGGATCTATCTCTGAGTTTCTTGATGGTTGTGCTTCTTTCATTGACTTCATCTCTTAATGATGTCACTTCACCCTGCAACTTTTGACATTGATTTTCCTTGTCCTTGAGTAACTTTCTTACCTTGTTTCCTTCCTCTGATTGAGCTTTTAGTTTGGTAACTTCTTCTTTCAAAGCACATTCCCTTTTGTTCAATAGATCTTGTTGATCTTTAATTTTGTCTATAAGCCTTCTAAATACTGCCTCTATTTGATACTTTTCTTGCTCACCCATAAAAGCAAATTGAGTTGCTTCACTATCACTTTCATCTCTTTCACAAGGAAATATAGCTGGAACATCAGAGGATAACACATTCATACTTGATAATGATTTTGAATCTGATTCTGAATCTGAAGAGCTTCTTATACCTCATCCCAAATCGATTCTCCCACTGTCATAGTCCTTCTGAGATGTCTTCTTCTTCTTATGAGCTTTATTCTTAAGCTTCTTTCCCATTGTTCCACGGATCTCCTTCAAGCGATCAAGCTTCTATCAAAGGACCTGCACTGATACCAATTGTTGGAAATAATACTGAGAGGGGGGGGGGGTGAATCAGTATTATCAGATCAATAAAACGTTTTCATTTCCATACTTAGATACATATACGCTACTTCATTCAAGGGAACCCGCGTGTATATGCAGCTGTGTCTAAAGCAACTTGCGTATATCAAAAATACTTATGATTTAGTTAATCCATTAAATGTTGATCTTTAGTTAGCACATCAGAACTTCATTAACCATATGAACAGTAAGCAGGTGCAGTAAAACAGAACAGATCATCACACACAAGAAGCACACATGAACACCATGATATAAGGTGGAAACCCAATGTGGGTGAAAACAACCTGCTGCAATTCGTTTCTATCTTCCTTTATTAAGAAACTTCTTTTACAATGTACTGGTGCAGTCCTTTACCAGCATGCAGGCTACAACCTGCTGAAGGCTACAACCTTCTCTCATTCCCCAAACTTTCCTGGAAGGGAGCTCCAACCCCCTTTGCTCTTGTACTAGCTAAGATACTAGTACGTAGGCGCCGACCTACAATATTCTCTCCTTCAGGTACCACGTTTCATAAATTTTCAGACTGGATATTCCTGAAGCACAATACATAATCTGAAAGGCCACGTTTCATTCAATTTTCATACTGGACCCATAACTATCATTGAAGCTCAAAACAATCACTACTAACATCATCAATTTCTGAATCACTGAAACACTGAAACCATGTCAATAACACAGTCACCAGAACACAGAGCAGACACAGAACTCTGCAAAATCATTCAGACCCAACTGCAACTTCAAATATCAAACTTCAAAATGTATACGCTACTACGCTGAATCAAACCCGCGTACATACGCCCTTTTGCCAAAGACAACCCGCGTACAGATCTAAAAATAATTTCTCATAACTTGCAGCTGTACCATAGATCAGTCATACTCATAACACTTATAGAACAGTACATGCGTCAGTATGTAGATCTAGAATAAGCATCATAAAGATAGTTCATTTCAACCATTTGATCCCGATCTCTCCTTAGATCTTGTTCTCCATCAATCAGTGAGATCCCTCCTTAGCTCAGATCAAGACATGCATTGTCAACCCATAACCTGCATGCTGGATCTCATACTTCTTCAGATATTCAAGACTTTTCGGATACACTTGCCTAATGATCTTCATCTCCTTTTATAGTCTTAGGCCTTGCTCAATACCACGGGCCAAAACCATAGTAATCCAATACCATCAACTTCAAAACTAGGGATCAACACGTCTGTCGAGATACCTTGGTCAAAAACAAAGGCTCAAGTACCGAGGACTAACTACCATGGACCAAAAGAAAGCTTTCCAACATGTACGCGCTTTTCCGTGCATGAAACTGCGTGTATACCCTACTTGGTATATAGCGAACCTGCGTATACGCGACTTGGTATATAGTGAACCTGTTTGTATACGAGACTTGGTATATAGCGAACCTGCGTATATATAATATATTTTCTCTTCATACTTGTAGTCTGATCATCAATTCCTTGCTGCTATCCTTCTGCACTATGATTTGTCATTAGTGTGATTTGCCATCAACGACAACACTTGTCTCATAATGCCAACATAGAAAGCGAGAATATGGCATAAACTTATGGGTCAAGGGAGAACCTACAAAACACCTACACCTCTCTGTCCAACACCAAAAGTTCATGAAATGAACGGGTGTTGTGGGTCAATTAGGACCGCTACACATAGACATCATGCAGGCAGGGAAGTAGTACTTCTAGGAAATCAAGTAAGAAGCTTTGTCTGCAGCCAGACATAGATGGGAAGCCTCCAACAATAATATCAAGAATAGAGAGCCATTTGGATTCAAGAATTACAAAGTTGCCTCCACTCGCTTACACAAATACAGTAACATGGTCTTGACCATGGGCCCTGAGTGGGTAGGGTGCTGATATAGAAGTCCAATTATCTGGTATCCTCTAGATGGGTACCACAGTGATTATAACTTGTTAGACCATCAAGTGAGCCGGGCTTTTGCAATGCTAAAAAAGAAGAACAGTTTCAGGCTGTAAAAGGAGGAAGTATATCTTGCTTGTTCCTTAACGTAACTACACCTTAACCATCTGATTGCATGAGGACAGGCAATAAGGTAAGCAGGGGAGTATGTTGGGTTGAGAAAAAGTTATGTTTTCTCCTCATAAATAGCCTAATTAAGCATTTGTATTCACATGTTTATCTTCATTTTATGGATAAAAATAGAGGAAACAATAGTAGACGCTGGGTAAAATTGATTAGTAAAAAATTAGATAAATTTCAGCACAAAAAACTGACTTTCACTGTATTTATATGCAAGGACACAGATTGGATGATTATTGTTCAATCGATAGAATAACAACAACTAGTAAAAGAAAAAAGATGATGTCTTGAGTATGGAAGACAACAAAAGACTAGGAGGACCAATGCTATTTTATGATGAAATCAGATAGAGCGTTGTGAAATCCTCAGTATCCCCTGATCCTAAGGATTCGTTTCTATATATTTACTTTTCCAAATGTTATATAAAGCCATAAGGTGAACTAAACAACTAGTTCGGAATTCACAGATTATAACTATTATTTTTGGACATATAATACTTTGATCTTGGTGATGTTGTAACTCTGTTATTGATTTTAATGAAGAAGATTGCATTTAATTCATAATCGTATTATGAATATCTAATAGTAGGGACATCTGGAGGCTTTGGGCCCAGTCAATAGAAGATCTACTTCTTCAATTGTGTTATAATTGTTTCTGTTTATTCTTAAATGTTTATTATTGTTAGTTTGTAAAGTTAGTATCATTCTGATTTCTATGAGGATTAATGATTCTGATTTTTGTTTGTTGTTCAGTCAAGACTCTAGATGTAGGTGTGTGTTATATATGTGTGATGCTCTTTATTGAATTGGTTATGTTAACTCCATCATCATATTCTCGTTCATTCTAAGTGACACTATCATAGATTTCAAAGATAGAGTTGATTTCATTCCATGATATGTTTTATATGGTTATTTGTTGTTCAATGGTTATATCTTTCCTACATGTTAAATGAGTTAGTTTCAATACCAATTAGATTGCCAAGTGTGATTCTTTTGATTTTCATTCTCATTCAGTTGCTTACAGAATAGATTAAATATATTTGAAAGTGTGTTATGAATTCCTTTCAGAGTTGTTTGGATTGAATTTAGAGAAATAGACATTAACAATTGAAACGATTTCAACTCATTTCATTATAAGTTGACCTCTAAATTCACTGCATATACAATGCTGACACTCTTGAAATAAAAATACTTGCCCTAGGTTGATGATTAATGTAGGTATTAAGCTTGTAAGAAGACATCTTAGTGCACCAACACCCCATGCATTTGCCCCCCCTACAACTCACCAACAATTTGTGGATGATACTCTTCTCATGGGCCTCCCATCCATCAAAGAGGATGCCCCTTTCATGTCCATCTTAACGAACTTCTTTGCCACTTCGGGCACCTCCATCAATCCCCTTAAATCCAAGTTGTTTCTCTTTAATAGTCTATAGACCATCTGTAGGAACATCATGAGAATCCTGGCCATCCCTATCAGCTCTATCCCCTCCACCTACCTTGGCGTTCCCCTTACTGATAGGCCTCTCTCCTAGGCCACTTGGGAGAACCTGCTAAACAAATTGGAGAAAATATTGGCCAATTGAACCTTCAGATCACTAAATTTTGCTGGTTTTCTTATCCTAGTTAAATCTGTCCTTGAGGCCATCCTGCTTTACATGTACTCGGCTCGCGCAGCCACAAAATTGATTTCAAACAAAATCAGGAACCTTCAGAGGAACTTCTTATGGAGAGGTTTTAAGGTCAAACAAAAATGGGCTCTTGTAGCATGGGATAAAATCTACAAGCCAGAAAAAGATGGTGGCCTTGGTCTTAGAGATATAGACCTCCTGGGAAAGGCACTGGGAGCCAAAAAATTATGGAGATGGATAGCCAACCCCAACTCGCCTTGGGGTACACTCTAGAATGCAAAGTACACTCCCTCCTTAACGCAAGCGAAAATCATCATGCTCAATGGAAACATCAAAGGTTCTATCATCTGGAATCAAGCATGGGGGAATAGGGACATCATCCAAAGACATAGTTTATGGGAAATAGCCAGTGGAAACAAGGCTCATTTTTGGGAGGATGCCTGACAACAAAGGCTAGAACATGATCGAGATCACTATCAACATATCGAGGCTGAAATACAAAATAGAGGCAAAATCAAAGTCAACCAGTACTGGGGAAAAAGTGAAGAAAATGAGACATGGAGAAATTAGATCAATCAAGAGGAATGGACTCCCCATATGAACCCCAAAACCTGGTTGGACCTCTCCACAGAGTTACAAAAGATACAAATCCTCCTTGACTTTGGTGAGGATAAGCTTAGACGAGGGAAGAACTCTATAGGACATTTCATCTTAAGTGGAACCTATAGATACATTGTAAATCAATATGATCAACTCCAACCAGATCCGAAATGGAATGCAATTTGGGACAGGAAGCACTGACCAAAAATATCCATCTTCCTTTGGTTAGTCATACATAAGAAAATTTTAACGTGCGACAATCTTAGAAGAAAAGGCTTTATAGGCCCCTCGAGATGCCCCCTCTTCCAGCAAAATGAAGAAACCCCCCATCATGTGTTAAAAGTTTGTCCTTTCGCATCCATTGTTTGGAATTTGATTTCCTTGGTATTTAAAAGATTTGATCAAGACCCATATTCCATTCAAAATACCATTGTGAACTGGAGAATGGTCTTTTCCCCCCATCCTCTGGTTAACTGCAGATAGAATTTACTTCTTGGTTTGATTTTTTGGGCTCTGTGGAAGGAACACAACGCGAGAATATTTAGTGGCCTCTCCATCCAAGAGGAATTCATTATCACAAAGATCAAAAGTGCAATATGCGAAAGAGTAACCTCACTACCCACTCAGACTGTCAAAGCCCCTCCCCCTCTCTGTGAAGTGAGAATTCTCTCAATGACGGATCTCCTTCATATCAAGGTTTTCGAAGTCACTCCCCTCCCCAGGCATGATAATAAAAATAACACGTGGCAGCCGCCGAGTAGGGGACTTTCAAGCTCAACTACAATGGCACAATGATCTAGGAAGATCTCATCAGTAGGTTGCACAGTGTTCAATCATCGATAGTGTTTAGATTATCATCAACGTGTACTTCATGAGCAACATTTAGTCCATCAGCAGTGTTGATTCAATGTTTTGGTTCATGATTCGTCATGTAGTGTTGATGTCGCCTTGTGACAAATATGTGTAATGGGTTTATGTAAAAGTGTAAGTCTTTGACACTAAAGACTAAACCTAAGTCATTATATAAACCTATTTTGAATCCTAATGACTAAAACCTAGCCCTAAAAAGCTATGGTGAAAAACATGTAATTCAAACCTAAACACCTAAACCTAAGTCTAAACCCACTCTCAGACCTTTTTAAAACATTACAAAACAAATAAAATAGTTAACCGCACTCTCAAACCGTAGCGGAACCATGTGCATGTGAGAAGATAATTTAACGAGCAGAGGTGACAAGCTCTAACCATGGAAGATATGGTAACAATAACTGTGATCATGTGCACAAAAGTTTAAATAGGCGGAAGTTACAGTGACCGTGGTGGATAAGCACCAAACTGAGTGGAGGTTGTAAACAATGATAGTGCATGTGAACACACCGCAACCATAGACCAGAACCACCGGAGGGTAGCAGCACATGTGGCAGCTTTCCAGTCACATCGAAACTAGCTGTTCAGTGCGCTATTTGATAACCGCCAATGGTTCAGAGGATAGATCATAGTCTATTTTGGGTTTTTATTTGTTTTTTTATGCAGTTTCTAATTCAACACCATGTAAACCTATCCCTAAGGTGTCAAGCTATGACAAGACTGAGACCCTTGAACCCCAAAGTCAGCACATGCATTCTAAATTTGGGCAGCAGAGGTTAGAATGTATTTGTAGGGTTATAAAGCCAAAGTTTGGCTCGTTTAAGAGGGATAGAGTGGTTTTGAGTTTTGTATGCAGATTCAGGGGGACATAGGTTGTTTTTATTTTAAGCGTAACAGGAGCATTGGGAATCGAAATTGGGAACTGAGATAGGTGTTGGAAAACTAATTCATAGAGCTTTCCTGTGACGGTGGCCAGAAGTTCCTACATGCATAATCATTTTGGTCAATTTTCTGTGTAATCCATCTCCTCGGATTCAATCCTAATAAAGCGGTCGCGGATCTTGAAAGCAGACCAAGAGATGTAGTCCATCAAGGACGAACTCCATAATCAATCTCATCTGTTGCAAATTCATCCATTTTCAAGCGATTCTCATGGTTAAAGCACTTTAAGTTAACATTCAGTTCACTATTGGCATTAATAAATTCTACTTCAGTTTAACATATGATCATTTTAGATCATACAATTTGGTATCAAAGAAGGTTTCTTTTGTAGAATTTGTCAATGAATGTTAAGCAGGTCAAAGTCACAACGTGGAGAAGGAATCCTCGAGGAGATTTCTCTAGAGATTGGAAAGCGAAGAGTCGCTCATAAGTTGACCATGACAGGATCTAATGGAGGTGAAAATATAGAAACTAAGATGAGTGAGGAATAGTTTCAGCAAGCATTCTTGAGTATGCAGTAGATGTTGGGAGAAATTTACAAAGATAAGAAGGTGAGGGATGCAGCTTCTTCTTCAAAGACATTGAAGAAGGATAAAGGTAAAGGCAAGGATGATAAACCTCCTTCACCTTATTATAGACATTTTTGGGCACTACAACCCCAATCAAACATGTCCATAAACCAAGGGCTCCTAAGTCATTAAAAGTGTTGTTCCATCCCCTAAAATAACAAGGTTAGCTGATTACATCATCTCCCAGAAGTTCTCCATGAAAAACTACTCAGAACTGGTCAAAACTGGACCATCTCACCTGCTCCATGGTCAAAGTGCGCTGCATCCCATGTAAATGCACATGGGAGGTGCAATGCATACTGAAAAGCCCTTCTATGGGGTGCAATGGGTGAGAGTGGACAAATGGCAGAGTCAATTTGCGAGGTGGAAGATCATGGAATCTTCCAGAAACTTCTCCTGTGACACTTGCCTCTCTGCATTTGCCCAGGGATGAGTAAGAGATCATCAATCTCCAAGTGGAATCAAGAACTATCAGAGAGAGGACACTAATCAAATCTCAGAAGCTGACTCACCCCCTTGAAAACATCTATATATGGATCCCTCATCCCAGAGATCCAGAGGCTGGAATTTGGTATCTTGTAAGGAAGTGTTGCTAGTTTCTTGGTGTAACATCATAGTGTTGGGTGATCTAAGATTTTCATGAGGTGAAGAAGGGCTTTCTTGCTAAGAGGATGATGCTCGGTCAGAACAATTGGTTGTAATCTGCTATTCTTGATATTAATAAAGCTATTCAATTTTTCCTCCACATTCTTGTATGATTGACGATATATGCTTTTGTGTGGTCAATATATATCTGGTCCTATATTGTTTACGATAGTAGATCTCTGTTCTTGGATAGTGTTATGCTGCTTTGATTCTACAGGTGCTCTTTGAAGCTGGGTAGACGAGGAAGCGAGTGGCAAAGATCTATCAAAAGGGAGAGGAATCAAGCAAGGAACCAAGCGCAAGACAGAGGTTGGTCTCCTTTGTTCCCCTCTTATCTACTTCTCATAAAGGAAAATGAAAGTAGTTTTAGTTTGTTTGTTTCTAAGATAGCTACCAGTCTTAGTGGGACTAGCAGATCTGAGTGGAGACTAGATTTCCCGATAACAAAATGGCGACTCCACTGGGGAGCGAATAGATTGTTTGTTTGTCTATATTTGTTTGCTTTATAAACTTACATACGGAGCCTGAATTCAAGCCAGATAGCCTTCGAACTGAATTTTCTATGCAAGTGCAAAGTAGATCAATGCTGCTTTAGTCTATCTCTGGGTTTTGTTTATGAACTGAACAATCGATTTACAAACTCTCTAATTGCCCTTGTGGTGGCTCTAGTAACCTCCTTAGATCTACCCCTGTGATTTATTTACTGATTACCACTTGCTCGGCCTAAATCCCTGAACTGTGCTGCAAACGGTGATTAAGAATTGGATCAAAAGTCTCGCACTGTACCATCGCACCCTCTCTTCAAGGATATCAGTATGCATCGCACTTCCTGTGTGCTGTAGGTGGGATGCATACTGGAATCCTTGTGTAACAGGTGTGCTAATTAGAAAGGGCTTATTTTTCCTCCAGACTTTGGTTTTTTTTCACTCTTTTCAGCTCTATTCAGGAGTTTTGCTGTCTGTAATTAGTATACCTCTGTGGAAACGCCCTTCCTTGCTATTATTCCACCTCCATTATGCAAAGAACTGTGAATTTTTTTATGTATTGTGAGCCATTTTCAATTCTCTTTTACAAAGAAGTAGCGTAATTGAACTATCATTTCTTGATTTGGAAGTGTTGCAAGTGTCGTTTTCAGTCATAGAAGAGAATCCGATTGTTCTTGATAGTTGATTACACTGTTACTCTTGTATCTGATTTGAATTAGTAGTTTTTCAAGTGTCGAAAGCAAGTTTTCAATTCCAAATCGCAAAGTGTCGTCATTGTCTTCATTTTGTCTTGAAAAGAAGCTTGTTAGTAATGTCGCTTTGAAAAAAAATTCAGATTTGTGCTTAGCTTTCTTTTTATCATTCACACATTAAGAAGGCTGAAAACAAATACATGAATGTGCATTTGCATTTAGACTCTTTGTTGGTTTGATTTAGGACAGTGCATATAGTGTGTGCTCTCTGCTCTATGTTGAAAGAATATCATCTCTCTTTCTTTAGTGGCTAGGATTTTCATTGCAAAAGAAGATTAAACGATTGTTTATCATCTTAGATTGCATTTTAGGAATTGTATATCTACATCACGCAGTGAACCTGAAAGGAAAATTTATTAAGCAAGATCAACTGTAAAATAAATTTAATGAATCTAAAAATGCTTTGGAACCTAACGCACAACATTTAGAAGTCTAGGCTAGAGACGTATTCCGGCGTCATAAAGCCTGGTAACTGTTGTTTTCATTGCTGGTTGGGTGATTCCTCCACTTTGATATGACAAGTGCCAGTACAGACTTGTGCTCCCACATACCGTCGAGTATATATTGGGAGACCACAATAGGCTATATCCTTTATCCATAGGAAGCCGTGTCTGCCGCCCTATCGATCGCAATGCACTGAACACAACATTCGGGAAGATTAACTGCCGTACCGTAAAAGGTATTCTACAGTTTTGCAATTGGTTTGGTAATCCCTCTGTCTAGATTTCCAAAGTAGTCTCTTTCATTCCTTTTCAGACTCCTTAAAGGAAAAGGTCCATCTGAGCACTTGTCACTTCAAGCTCATTAAAAATCAAAGGCGACTAGAGTCATCTTTTGTTTTTTCTCGACTCTTAAAAATTGAAAAAACAAGTTGTGTCAAAGCGTCAAAAATTCATTTAATTCGGAAACATATTTCCCCTTGATTTTTAGTTGATCGAGTAATCCGAAATCGTGGAAGAAAGTCAATTGAAACCCTGTCGTTCACGGAGGCTTATGAGTCAACCATCTTTGTCTCCAGAATCAAAACTGTTATGGACGAAGAGAACTCGTGTAACCGGTTCGAAATCCCTTGGTAAAGGTAGAACAAGTGTTCCAACACCATCGGAGACTTCGGTTACTCCAAACATTTCAGGTATCCCTACCTTTATAGAAGAAGTTCCGCAGCCACCAAAGGACAGTGGAGCTAATCCTAGTGTGAAGGTAAACACTTGTATTACTGAACCAGCTCCATCTACAACTGATTCGGAAGGTGTTATTTCCCAAACATCTGTCGCTGCAGAATCTATACCTTCTTTGACACCAGAAATATTTTACGGACCTGATGGTCTACCTCTTCCACCTGGTTTGATTGCTATAGAAGAGATTGTGGAGGATCCTCCATCTAGTACTCCATCGCAATTTAGAGTCGGGATCACCCTATATCCTTCTTCATCAGAAATTAGTCTACCGTTATCGGAAGCTCCCGTAGAATCGCTAAGAAATCTTTTCGATAGACTAGAAATGTCTGAACAACCGTCGACATCTAGGACTATGTCATCTGACACAGCGACGGCAGAACTTCCTGCTGTCACTCCAACAATGTTTGCCGGCATACCATCTGTCCCAACTAGCTCTCAATTGCTAGATGGGGCCTAATCAGGGGCTATTTCGATAGTATGGTCCATTCCCATTTGTTCATCCAGAATAATATCCGAGAACTCTTATGTTGAGTCTCAGCAAATTGATCCTTAACAGTGTCAATTTGGGCAGTCCGGTCCTCAAGGACAAACCATTCCTTTAAGTACCGGATTACCACCGTATGGGGGGCAATATACCCTCTCATTGTCTCCTCTGGGAGGACAACCATACGAGAGTTCACAACAAAATTCAGGTTATGTTGGAATTACATCTAGAAGTTGGGTGCCAATACTACCTCAGCAACCAAGAGTTGTATAGTCTATGCAACAATGTTTACTTATGTCAAATATACCAACTACGCCGACTATTGTGACAGTGTCACAAGTACAAGCGTTGCCTGTTGTATGGCAACCTCAGGTTTCTCAGGTTGTAATGCAACAGCCTCTTATCCCTGCGACTCAACCACAATCACCAACTTGTGGAATGACACAGGCCAAAACGGGTACAATTACCCCTCATCTTGGTCAAACAGCTAGTATTGGACAACAGCACATGGCTTCACAACCATGGCTGGTGCAATACCAACAACCGCAATTCCAACAAGTTTACCAAGGGTCTGAGCAACAAATCTTTGCAAATAATGGGCAATCGTATATTCAAAATGGTCAAAATCAACCATTATATAATGGTTATGCCCATCAATCTTACCAAAGTTACCAACATCTAATGCATTATGCTGGTATGCAAAGACCAACTGCCCAGGTGATTCCATCTTATCCTGGGTATGCTTCGCCAAACCTGAATCAATAGTTACCCTTCATGGAAACTTTAGAGTTACTAGATCTAAATCAGCTAACGAACTATTCAATTGCTTACGCCCCTTGGTGGCCAGCGATTCCGCATAAACTTCCGTCAGATATTCCTAAATTTAATGGAAATCTGGGTGAAGACCCGTTGAATCATGTGATGACATTTCATCTGTGGTGTTCGTCAAACACCCTAAATGATTATTCGATTAGGCTTCTCCTTTTTCAGAGAACGTTAACTGGTTTGGCAGCAAAATGGTATATCGAATTACCCAGAGCTTCGTTTGATAACTTCAGTACCCTATCCACGACCTTTTTAACCCATTTTCAGTTACCCATAAGGTACGAAATGGGAAAAGAACTTCTTACCAATTTCAAGCAAACGACGACCACTCACATATCCGATCATATTCATGAGTGGCGACGTCATCGTAGAATGGTAAAAACGTATGTTCCTGATCATCTTTTATCTGAATGGTTTATTAATTAATTATTAGCTTCCATTACAGAAGATGTGGCAAAGGGAGGAGTCGTCACTGAAGAGCAAGTTATTGCTCGTGCGCAATATTTAGACTTGATTTATACTCAGTCTAGCACGCTCTATGATAAAATCCCTGACGCTCCGAGACCGAAATTTTCCGTTCCTCCTCCTCTTAAATCGAACAATGACTCTCATGCCGGTGATAGCATGATTGGTACGACAAACACGAAATCAACAAAGGCTACATCTAAGAAGGCCCATAAGATTTCTAGTCAAAATGCAAAAGAAGAACTTCTCGCCTTGGAAGCAAATGTCGTCTCAACTGACAAAGGCAAAGAAACCAAGCAACCAGGAGGCAAGAAGAAAAACAAAGGGAAGAAGAAGAAACAGGAGGAATCATCACCTGAAAAATCTTCTGCAAACCGCTCTGGAGATAGGAAACCAAATCGTCCATGCCTTATATGTGATGAGGATCATTGGACAAGAGAGTGTCCATATAAAGCTGAGCTTAGAAAATTCTTCAAGAATTCAAAAACCTTGGCGGTATTAACTGATCCGTTTCCAAATCCAAGAACAAATCTGGTTGCCAGTGATAATGCTTCCCCATCCCAAGTGCTGATGTTGTCGGTTTCGAAACAACAAAATGATGCTTTGATAACGACAAGGAATAAAGATTACGGGAATCCACAGCTGTCGAACAATAAGGATAAAGATCAACCTAGTAGTTTGACAACAACTTCAACAGAAGTTGCATTGCCCATCATTCCAGAGCTAACAATAAAACCGCCAAAGGGAGTAGTACACAATTCGACATTTAATCCTCATGCCAGAGTAGCACAACATTATAATATATTGGAAGATCTAGCCCAATCGCCATTCGCTATGTTGACACTTGAGGTACTGCGAAATTGCCCCTCCCAAAAGCAGGCTTTATTATCAGCAATAGGTGGGCTTGACACAAAGGATTCTAATCTTGTGTCCTTTAATCACAAAGGATATGATCCTCAGTTACCAGCTCAACTAACTTTCCTCATTCAAGTGAAAGCCCTCAACAAAACTGTTCATCGAAAAATTATTGATGAGGGGCCATCTACATGTATTATGTCAATGAGTTGCTGGAAAACTTTAGGATCTCCAACCTTGTCACGATCTTCGATGACATTAAAAGCATTTGATGGACGAACATATACCCCGTATGGGATTTTAAGTAACTTGCAAGTTGAACTGGGGGGGAAAACAGTAGAAATAGATGTTGAAGTAATTGACGGAAACCTCAATTACAACATCCTACTAGGAAGGCCCTGGATATATGCTATGGCTGCCATTGTGTCGACCTACTTTAGGAAGATTGCATTTCCCTTTCAAGGGGGAATTACAATCGTCGACCAACAAACATTTCTCCCCAACAGTTCCCAAGTTACAGGAAGCATTCCGATGATCCATGGAAGCCCCCATTCGCTTCAAAATATCAGAGTAGGCCTACTAAAAGACCCTATATTAATGGGGACTTTTGCCCTCCCACCTCCAATCAATCTGGCGGAAGTGGCAACGGTAGGAACCTGCAATATGATATCTTCTATTCAAAAGATCTCCGAAAACGATATTAACATGGATCATCTGTAGGTATTTCCTCCAAGCCTAATATAAATATTGTAGCAATCAATGTTTTTGGCATGGGAGGCAAACCCAAATCAATGCTCATCAAGCGTTTGGATAGATAGGTCTAAGGAATATGGCACCCCTTCAGATCCTTGGTCGCAAGTGCATTACACAGACAAAGGAATTGTTCAGTCAATGATAATTGACGAGGCGCCATGGGAAGATTACCACCATCGTTCCCATCTTCTGGATTGTCAAGAAGATACTCCTGATGACCTTCATCATCCTTCAGTTTTTGATTTCCTATCAAATACTGTAAACACGGTGGATTCCGAGTGAAACTTTTCCAATATCGAAGAGACTATCGCCATAAATATCTCGACCAAAACAGATGTTGTAGAGAATATTTATGTTGGCAAATGTTGTTCTCCTTCAGAACTGGAAATATACAAAGTTCTTTTTCGCGAATTCAGAGATGTCTTTGCTTGGTCATATGATGAAATGCCAGGCATTGACTTGAGTATAGTTGAACATGAAATAAAGATGTATCCAGATGTCAAACCAGTATGACAACAGCTATGGCAGGTGCACCCCAAGAAAGCCGCTGCCATTAAGGCAGAATTTGAAAAACTTCTCCATGCTGGTTTTATTTACCTGGTTCCTCTAACCGATTGGGTATTGAACATTGTTCCTGTAATGAAAAAACAAGGAACGATTAGAGTGTTTGTCAATTATAGGGATGTAAATCGAGCTTGTCCAAAAGACAACCACTCTACACCCTTTATTGACCAGATAATTGATGAATGCGCTGGATGTAAAATCTTTTCATTTATGGATGGATTCTCCGGGTATAATCAAATAAATATCCGCCCACAGGACCAGTCAAAGACTGCATTTATTTGTCTGTGGGGCACATTTGCATATCAAAAGTTACCCTTTGGTTTAAAGAACGCAGGGGCAACATTTCAGAGGGCAATGAATTATGCCTTCCATGACATCAAAAACATCGTTCAACCATATCTCAATGATCTTCCGGCTCATTCGCGGAAGCGGACCAATCATCTGCAGCATTTGAGAGTGATATTTCTATGTTTCCGACACTACAAGATACGACTCAATCCACACAAATGTGTGTTCTATGTCAGTTCTAGTCATTTGCTTGGCTTTGTAGTCTCAAAGGACGGGATTCGTCTCGACCCATGTATAGTTCAGGCAATCATAAATTTGCCTCCACCTTCAAATTTGCTTCAGATTCAGAAACTCCAAGGGAAAGAAAACTTTCTGAGGAGGTTCATTCCAAATTATGCCGAACTTGCTAAAGGTTATACACGTCTATTGAAAAAAGGAGTACCCTTCGTCTGGGATTAGGTTGTGCAAGCTTCCTTTGATGCTTTAAAGGAATCCATAATGAAAGAATCATTAATGTATGCTCCTGATTATCAAAAAGACTTTAACCTGTATCTGGCTGCAGCGGATACAACCATCGCAATGGTTTTAGTTCAAGAAGACAATGGAATTGAACATCCCATATATTATTTGAGTAGAAACTTAAATGATACAGAAAGCAAGTATTCCTATGTTGAAAAGCTGGCTCTCGCAGCTGTTCAAGCGATACAGAGATTTCGACACTATGTCCTCTTTCAAAAAACTACCATTTTGTCAGATTGCAACCCCATGACTTATATATTGTCACGACAGTTGCTGGGGGGCAAATATTCAAAATGGATAGCAATTCTTCAAGAGTTTGATCTGGAATTTGTAAAATCCAAATCGAAGAAATCCCTGGTTTTTGCGGAATTACTATGCGATCTCCCATCGTCGTCCAATGATGAAACATTCGAAGAAACCATCGTGGATGAATCTTTGTTTTTGATATCTTCAAGCAACCCGTGGTATGGAGATATAATCATCTATCTCCAAACCCAAAAATATAGGTCTAATACCTCTCGCTTTCAAAAATGTATTCGATACCAATCAAAAGACTACATGATTGTCAGTGATACACTTTATCGTCGTGGTGTCGATACAGTTCTGAGGAGGTGCCTCACTCATGAGGAGGCCGAAAAAGTCCTGAATGATTGCCATTCAGGCGCGTGTGGGGGGAATCAATCTGGTTACGCTACGACGCAAATTTTTTTACGAACAGGATACTTCTGGCCAACAATGTTCAAAGATTGCATAACCGCAGTCAGAGGTTGACATGCATGTCAAATTTTTTATAGCAAAACCAAAAGACCACCCGCACCCCTGCAACCAATAGTTGCTATTTGGCCATTTGCCAAATGGGGCATCAATTTCATGACATGTAACCCCACCTCGACTGGGGGGCATGGGTATATCATAGTCGCGGTAGACTATTTTACCAAATGGGCTGAGGCGATGCCGACATTAAACAAAACCGGTGAAACAGCTGCCCTTTTCTTTTTCAATCATCTAGTCGCCAGATTTGGCATTCCACATGCCATAGTCATAGATCATGGATAGCATTTTCGCAATCACATGACGGTTGAATTGGCTTCCGAATTGGGGTTGTCCCACGAAAGCTCTACTCCATATTACCCATAGGCCAATGGACAAGTTGAAGCAATCAACAAAGTCCTGAAGCGGATGCTGCAAAGGATATCACTATCATCGAGATTGTCCTTGCATCCCTTGGATATTAAGGGACTGGTCTCCTCGTTTGCACAATCCAGTGTCGACAACCTCTGATGATCATGTTGAAAGTACACCATCAACTAGTGAAAGCGAAAGATCGAGAGAAAAAAGGAAAAGTAAATTCCCTTGTAAACTGTGTGAAGGCGATCACACCGTCCACCATTGTCCCTTCCTAGACAAGGCTAAAAGAGTTTTGGACAACCGTCTGGTTTCACCGTTACGGCTTCCTCTAGATATGAGAAACTCTTGCCAAGTCCATCACTAGTTGAAAATCTGACTGACACGCCATTGTGGTCGGTCGAAGCGTCTGTTAGAGCCTAGATTTGTCTCAGGCTGAAAAGACAAGGTTCTAGGTCCACATCAAACCACGCTCAGCCTCGTAGCTAGCCCTACGAGGACAGGAGAGGGCTCTCTCCAGGTCAATCTCAGCAAAAGGTAATCGATGAGGCTCGAGATGACTAAATTTTCAATTGATCTTAGGCTAGGTATGAAGTACAAGGAGTTTGAGGTTGATTTTTTGAGGTTTTTGTTGAATCAAAGGGAAAGGCAATTTTGGGTGCGGGGATGAGACACAGTTTTTGAAGAGGTCTACTTGGGGCAAGGTAGGCGATCATCTTGATGCTTTTAAAGATAATGAATGGCTAGATCTGACTGGTGAGAAGCTAAGGAGAGCAATAAGCTTTCAAGGATTCTCCTTAAACAGATGAAAACATGGAAAATCAAACAAACTTAAAGGCAGAGCATAACAATCTATGGATTCTACCTTAACACTTCATTTGTTCAATTGCAGAAGATGAGAGAAGGAAAATGATACACATAACAACTTATAATTACTGAAAGAAGCACACCATCAACACATAAAGCCACAAGGATCCCAAACAATGCTGCAAAACCCTGGTCTTTCCTTTGCCAAAAATGCAGAAGTGAATGTACAATAGAGTGTCAAGCTTTTCCCAAGAGTCCAACCCTAAAAATGACTTAGAAATTACATAATATAGGCAAGCCAACCTCTTCCCTTGCGTCTAGGGGTCGAGCTCATCATTCTAGGAGCTGTTTCAACCAATTCTAAACAAAGCACTACAATCTAGGCAGTCAAAACAACTTGCCTCTATAAGGTAGGAAACTGATTCATTCATTAAATTTTGACTCTTTGGTGAATGAATCTTCTAGAATAAGTAACTAGGTGCCAAAATTACATCATGTTCACTCAATTACATTAAGAGAAGTCAAAAATTACATCCCAAAGCAAAGCTAGTTAAACTGGCTGAATTCCTGAGCTGAAAGATGAAAAATTGGGCAAAAAATCTATATGCACCGCGCTACTTTGCGGCTGACTTTGAGGTACCTACAGGAGTCTAAATTGAGCTTAGGTTGGCTTGTTGGAAAGCCCTACCTATCTACTATCCAACCCATGTGGAATTTTCAAAATTGGTGTCCATTGGCCCCTCCAAAAGTGCATTCTCCCAAGACTTCTTCCTGTGTGTCAAAATAGGGGCAGTGAGGTCATTGTTTGCATGTTTCTTGACCTTTTGGGGACCCAAAACTTTCCCAAATTTCTTGTCCAAGTACCAAAATTCATGATTTCTCATGACAAATCCAAAACTGCAAGCCATTTGTAATTTGGAGCTCCCAATCCTATGCGTTGCGCAAGGTGCGCGACGCATATAGGGAAAAAGCCTGTTTTTTAACACAAAATTTCCAAAATGACCAAAAATGCCCCAAATCTCTTGAAATTTGGGTTGGAGTTTCCTTATCAAGTGTGATGATGAGCTAAAGAGGCCTTGGCCAAAATCTAAAGACGATCCAGCTCCCTTTGCTTCTTTTGCTTGCTGATTGCCTTCTTCAATTTCGCCTTTAGATTCCTAATCCGAGCCTTGCAAACTTGGTTCCGTGCCCTGTAGTGAACAGCCATGTGTCTTAAAAATTCATTATCTCTATTGGCCATGCTCAGCTACTTCTCCAAATAAATTTTGACCCTCTCAAGATTAGATTCTCGATCCTCATTGACCTGTCGCTCTAGAGAAGTGAACTCAATCCTCCTATGTCGGGCAGCTTGGCGATTCTCACGGATGTTCTCTAGCTCCATGATCACATGCTAGTCTTCAAGCTGTTTATTTCTCTACTCTAGATACCTGTTGTTCCATTTGGCCATCTCCAACTAGATTTCCAAGGCTTGAATGTCTGTTTCTTCCTCCTTGATAATCCTTCTATATTTGGCCTTCTCTGAATTTGTAGCTGTCTCATCATCATGAACGAAAACAAAACCTGATGGCTCACCTGAAGGCCCCTTCTTATGCTTGGGCTTCTTGCCCTTGTCCTGTACCTATGGTGCTGATGTCGGAAGCGAGGCCCCTTCCACGCCGGGTGGAGATAACACTCGCTTTGCTGTTGCAAACAAAGGTCTGGTGCCTTTCGGATATCCTCTCTGATATGTAATGAAAATAGGCCTGGTCTCATGACGTTCATACTGCTGAGAAGGTTCACCCTCATGTTTCACCTCTGATACTCTTCGTTAAGCTCTGAAGAAATCACGTGAGATGAAGTCATCCCAAGTGATGCCCTGTAAACCAAGCTGATGAACCACCAAAATCTTTATAAGCGCAAAATGATAGACACTATTGAGTTGCTGCTGAGGGGTTCTATGCTGTATAAAGGTAGTCATCCTCTCTATATTCCGGCAGATGAAATACAAAATGTTCATCATCCGCACCCTGGTGAAATGCATGAGTAACCTGATGTGATAAGCATAAAGACAAGAGAATCGTCCCTCACAACTGAAATATTTCATGATCAATCTCATGAGTGAGGCATATTCATCTTTCAGGTACCTGAACGGGAGCTCACTTTTGAGATGCCTCAAGAAATTGGGTTTGATATATGGCTCATAATGCTGCTTATCAATCTGTTGTTTTTTATGCCATAATTCACCAATATTTGGTATACCTGTTGCTAGCGAAACAGTTTCTGGTGTAAGTGTAAAGGTGACCCCAGCCAAGGTAGCTTGATCTCCGAGCAAATGCAAGACAGAGAGACGAGCCAACTCATAATGAAATTGGACCTCAGCCACCTTTTGACAAAACTCATAGCATGGCTGATGCTCAAAACACTGCATAGCAAGAGGACAAGCATGCAATTCTCTAAGGTTGATTGGTTCTTCCCTAACATGTTTGCCACTTTTATGAGGCCTCCGGGGTTCCTATTCACCCATGGGAGAATCACTTTGCGTTTCTACCTCATATTCAGATGAGTGACCAGATGACATCACTGCTGATATACAAACTGCCTTGAATGAATGCTGATATATGAAACTGCTGTGTGCAACTGAATATGGACTGTTCTTTTGATCTAAACAATGCCGACAAATTGATGTGAAGATTGGGCGATTTGATGAGTTTTCAAACCATTTTCGGGCTCCAAACTGTAAGCGCCGCGCTTATTACCCAGTGCGCCGCGCAAGGTATATGCGCCGCGCTGGTTCAGCTTTGCACTAGCTGGAAATGTTGTGTGCGCCGTGCAAGTTATATGCGTCGCGCTGCCTGTTATATGCGCCGCGCAGGTGAAATAGGGACCAATATTATCCAAGACGCACAAACTCGACTTGCAATGACTTTCTCCACCTTTGGCATGCACAATGACTTGAAACTTCATTGAAAAACCTTTATATAGACACCAATTTCATTGATTTTTGCCTCTTCCATAACCCACTTTGTTATGTTTTGCTATTAACACTTTTTCAAGATTAATAGAATTTTGACCTTTTTGTTTCCTCCTTAAATTCGGTTGAAATAATGATTTTCTTTGATACGTTTTTGCAGGGATAGCTGTGATATGATCTGGCAAAGGAGACCAGGGTTGCGCCTAGACAATTCAAGAACCGAAATTTTTGAAAATTTATTACAAAAATGAAATGTCGACTTATCTTCAAAACAGAGTTTTGAAGAGAAGTCATAATCTATCCATATAACGATAAAAATCTTTGAGATAACAACCTATCAAGGACCTCCCTATGGCCTACTGGCTTTATTAAAAATTTTCAAAGACCTAATTGACTTAACCCTAGACCTAATGACCGAAAAAACAGTTATGACCTAGAAACTGAAACAGGACTGCAAATGACTTTTCAAGACTTGATTTTTATGAATAGACCTGAGCCAGCAGTGCCAAGCATGAGGGGAATGAGTGACACAAACCTTTCCGTCAGATTTATGGCATGCTCCTAACGAAATGCAACTGATCGAAACTGATGGGACACCTAAACATGAAATGCAAAAAAGAGTTTTGATCTCTGACGGAGGGATAACCAGACCGACTCTAACATTGGCTCCAATGGGGATGGTAGCTCCTCGGAGGTGCCAAGAACAGTAGATCTTTGTAAGAGCTAGACAGTGCCTTCATCCATTGGGCTATGGAGTCATTATTTCGACAGACAATTCAAAATGTTGATTCAATTTATTTGACTGAAACCTGACTCAAGCCGACACAATTATGAAACCAACATGACTGAAAACTGACTCACAAATGACTCATGACTGACTTAACTAAAACAAGAACTTACAAAGCTTATTGAAGGGCAACAGTCCATCAAGATTTCAAATCATGATGACAACCACCTGTATACTAATGAAATATGTACAATCACGTGTAATGAGCTTTCCAATGTAACCAATCCAGCAGATGGCTACATACCAAATTTTCTGCTCTCACTTTTCTCGAGCAGACGGAACGATGAACATGTAGGCAAATCAAAATAACCACTGAAACCAAAGCTTATGATAATGCACCAGGAAAAATTTATCTTTTCTAATGCTTGCAGAAGAATGCTGAAGGGGTCTTGAAAATCCTGAAGCACTAGCTTATCTGGAGATCCAGCTACAAAAATACAAGTATTCACTCCATTCTGATCTGAAAGGACAATTGATTTGTGAGGGATAGAAATGCATAGAGAGGTATCTGGCATCTAAGTGTTAGCTGTAGGTTCCTTGACCATGAGAAATGATGGCATATATTCCTCAACTTCATGATCTATGTCATTCTTAAACAAAAAACAATCTTCAAGATTATCAAACATGATAGCCTTATCATATTTGTGAAATAAAAAATTATCTGTTTGCTGGTCTACAAAATTGATTACAAGACAGTCATCTATTTCAAAAGAGGAAGAAGTTTCACCAACACTTTCCTGACTATGTGTGCACTGCAAATCTGCTTTAGCTTGGGCTGTAACATGACCTTTCAAGAGTTGATCTATCTCATCTTCAGACAAAGGAGATAATGCTTTTTGTTTTCGTTTGCTTGAACAGTAATTATCTTCATATGACATGGCAATCAAATTATCATTTATCACTGAATTATTGAAAGAAGACTTATCACTTACTCGAACAAAGATCTCATTCTGTTTTTCATGAACTGACTGGATTACCTCCTCATGAAGGCTGTATTCTAATGAAATGAGAAAGATCTCAATGGAAAAGCTCTCCTTCATGGGATTCAGCACAAGGTATTCTTGATATTCACTATCTGAATCTAGATCTGAAATAGCTGTCTTGATTTTATCACCTTTTGAAATCGAAACTGGACTTTCCTGCATATTGTCTTCTTCTATGGACAGATCTGAAACAAAACCTTCACCTTCATTATTTTCCATTGTACCAAGATCTTGTTCCTACTGCAAAGTTTCCTAAGCATCTTGATGGGAATCCCCTAGGTTCTCTTCATGTTGCTGAAATGGATTCTCGTACAGAGCCTGCATGATTTCTCCGTCCATCAATTCATTATCCCCATAAAAATTCTCAAGATTTTCAATAAAACTATGATCATGGCTACAACAGTTCTGAACTAAAATCAAGGATGGATAAGATTCTTTATACTTTTCAAAGAACATGGTATGAAAATCCTTTAAACAGTAAATAGAAGCAGATGGCAAACTTTCATACCAAGATCAGGCTTCATCTTCCAGAGTAGCCATAAACATCTTCATCAAACAGTCTTCAGGAAAGTCGTTATTTAATTTATGCACATGAATGTGAAATTTCACCAGATGAAGAGCAGCATCATTACCTTCCATATTTCTGAACATAGGCAAATTCTTTGACCAATCTACCTTGGGCATTTTATTTGGAAAACTGGGGATGTGATCTCAGCTCATAGGAGCGTATCTTCTTGCAACCCGATCCATCTTGAAAAGCTCAAAGCTACTAATCTTCTTGCAATGGAGTCACCATGAAGCATTGATCTCTCGATTTTTCAGTGAATGAAGTCGCCAGGTGAATGATTTCAGCCTTTCCAGTTGTTAGCCACCTATACCAATAGGTTTCATATTTCATGATTGGCAAAGAAAGTTCCAAATATGCTTTGCTTTGATGATGCAAAGATCCCATATTTCCAAGAGAAGACACTGTGTGTATATAGCTTTATGGTGACTCAATTTGGATGGATGGTCCAAAAGCCTAATCTGGATCATGCCATGTTTCAATTTTCTGTTGCAGAATAGAGAAAGAAGTCTGTCCAAACTGTTTAATCCTGGCAGACAAGTAGCTTAGGTAGAGAAGTAAGGCTCCCAACAGCTTAATCTGGGACCTTGGAAGCAATAATGGTAGCATTAGATAGAAAATCAAAAGGGAAAAGCCAGAGAAAAGAAAAGGCAAAATAGGGTCTGCAAGTCTAAGTGCACCCTCCAAGAAGAAACAAAAAAATGCTAGGCAAATAGATGGGTAGGCAGATGGGGTTGCAGAAGTGTCATTCCTTACAATTGAAGATGTGCTAACCTATTTCACAAAGCAGAATCAATGGATTGAGAAGGTCTTCTTCTCTATCAGGCTGCAGCAAAGCAAAGAAGCATGTCTAACTTCCCAATTTTCCCCTTTTCCATTCATTACTAACATCCCTTCATCAGTTGAGATTCATGGAAGAATTGGTGGTTTTATGGTGGTTCTTAGTCCTTTAAAAGCCACATTTCTTGTCTAAAATTCTTTTCATGTTGATCTACTCCCTAAGCTAAGTTATTTTCAAATAAACCTAGTAATATCACCCCTCATCCACTCTTTCATCCACATTAATCCCTAACTTCTATTATCTAAATCCCCTATGTCCCCCTTTCCCTACTATAATAACAGTATGGTGTATAAATCCCAGCATTGTATAGATATCCTCCCTTTAGCACTATAGCTAAATAAGTTTGTCAAAGGAGACATTAGTCCACCAGGGACTATGGTCAACCCTGTTATGGGATTGCTCTGACCTCAGGTTGGAGTGACAGCCTCCCCCTAAGCCATCACCTCACCTCTGTCCAATAAATTCCACAAGAACCCCCTCCCTCTGCTCAAAACCCACTTTTAAACCTTTTTCCCCCCTTGGATTAACCTTACCCCGAAAAAACCCACAAAAAGCACTAAACCTAAGGTTCTCCGCCCAGATTATTTAAACGAATATTTTAATATGCGGGCGGGACCCCCCCCAACGTGCACGATCCGGCGGAAGGCCCGCCGGCCGTCGATCGTCTACCACCCACAATCCAACGGTGGGCGGGCATTTTCAGTGTCGGATCTGCCGACCTTTAGCGTCCGGGGAACGGTGGTTTTCCGCCCCGTACACGGGACGCGTGGCAGGCGGCAGGGTTGATCAGAGCCCCCCTCCCCAATACCGCCTTTCTCCAAAGGTGGTGCGGGGAAACCGCTTACCACCATCCCGTTACCACCACCCCCTTACGACATGCATACGTCATCATGACGTAGCGCCCTTCCCCGCCTCCGCGCCGTGTGGCCCCCAACGTAGTCCTTCCACCTTATCCATTCGCCACCGTGTCCTGCCACCCTGGCCCACACCTCAGCAGCCACGTCACCCCTGTACCCGGGCCCGCCATGACATCATGCTGACGTCATCGGCGAGAAGGCGCCAATTACCTATTTTTTCCGAATTTGTCGTTAAAGTCACAGTTTAAGCCGTTTTTATGTCATTTTCGCGCAAAAGAAGACTTAGCCGTTGCAGCTGGTTCACTGCCAAAGCGCCTCCAGACCTCCGAATTCAAATTTGCAACCGTACCAACTCATCAATTCTGCCTCCACAGTTCGACCCACAGGCTTTTCAAGCGTTTTATCCAGGTATTCACCGTAATTCTTCCATTTGGCCCATGCATACCATTTCTCTGTAAAAATCACCATTAAAGCACTTGTCAAAATTCCATTCAAGCTCTGCCTACTACCTAAAAGTGAGCTAAGTTAACCTGCATTACCCCGGAACCATAATTTAACACTAAAAACAGTTAAAACGCGGACTGAGATCCTAAATTTGTCCCCGAGGGGCCCGACATTGTTCCCTTTTGCCGGGTGTAGACCAACTACAGCTGCCTTCCTAAGTAGACCTCACATACCCTTTGCAATTTACCCCTAGCAATTCACAATCCTTGTGAATTTACTAAAAACTACAGAAGCACGCTTGCTAAGCCTGCCTTTTTCACTGGGAAGAACATTTCAGACATTGTCTGCAGTTGGCCTATCATTTGAGCTCTTAGGAGGTTTGCAAACCACTGCACTCATCTCACTCAAAATCAAATCATACAATGGCCGCCCCTGCACCCACAGCTCTCAGTGTTGCTCCATTAAATCCACCTAACAAAGACTTGCAGTCCTTGCCTCTTGCTGACAAGGACTACCTTATTGAAGACTGTGTAGTAGACAAGGACTTTCTGCAGACCTTCAGGCAGTTGAGAGAGGACTACCTGAATGGTCATGATACATATGGCATATGGGAGTCCAACCTGCCATACTATTGTCTCCCCTCTGTAAATGTGTTCCCTGAAATCATTCGCCTATGTGCTGAAAACTATGATGTGCAGCACAGAGCCATCAGCACCCCATCTGGGAGGATCCTCTTCTACATTAATCCAGAGTCCATCAACAAAATGCTACATTTTGATCAGACAGAGCTGCTAATCCCATTCTCCATGAACTATCTACTGGACACTGGTGCCAAGATGACCAGTGAGGAGATTCAAAAGGTCACCAGGACATTCATGAGACCTGAGTGCCAGCCTGCAGGGTCACCTCCTTATTTGGATGTCTACTTCACTGAAGTAGGCAGATTTCTCCTGGACATGATTGCTTATGTGCTGGGATACAAAACCAGCGAACATGTGGATGAGACAATGCTAGTATTACTAGCTGTTTACAGCCCAGGCCAACCCCCTGCCCGCAAATATAACTTTGCCAAGTTCATTGCTAACAAAATCCACGATCAGTTGGGTGCAGTGGATAGGCAGGGGGTCTTCAAATACTCGGCCTATATCTATCACCTCTTCATGTACTATCAGTCTGAGGCTTTTCCATGCTATATCAAAAAGCTGGATTATAGAGGGGAAAGAAGGTCTGTTATCTTCTGGACCTCTGTCTACCACAAAGTCACAAACTCACCCTATTCCTATTGTGAGTTTGTTGACCAATTTGTGTATCCAGTATCTTGCCTATTGATGAGGTCCCCTCCTCCCAGGATGTCAACTGAGATACAGAAGGCTCTGCAACTTTCCAAAAAATGTAAAATAGGTGATTGGTACCTATATGAGGATCACACAGTCATCAGAGTCTATGGCTGTGAGCTCTGTCCTTACAGACTCCCAAAGTATGTGCCCATGAGGATGTTTGCCTTGGAATATTATAGGCAATTGATTCAGTCTGACCTCACCCATTTCCACAGCTCCAGAAAGAAGGCCCACCTCAAGTTCAAACACCAGTTGGGCCCCTTCATCATGAACAAAAAAGAAGGATGGGAAGATGCTGACCTCATCCTCAAGGACAAATATAAACTATCGTACAGTTTCCAGTGGGTCCCTTATGACCCTGAGGGCTTCATTACTACCAGAAGAAACAAATACAGGCTTCTAGGTTATAGGCATTGTCAATACCCACACATTGAGAGATATGCCAACCAGCAAGAATGGCTACAGGGTACTCTAGTTGAAAAGCTAACTGAAGAAGAGATAATGCTAAAGAATATGAAGGATCTTGAAAAAACCATTGACCTAGACTCTGTGCAGCAGGTACCTTTCAAGCGGCCTTATTCAATAGGAGAAGGGACCTCGGCCTCAAGGACTACACCAGTAACACAAGCACCCTCCACAGCAGCACCGGTGGTAGACAAAGGCAAAGGGATAATGGGGGCAGAGGAGGAAACAGTGAAAGAAAAGCCTGCCCCTGCAAATGAACAGCATCAAGAGCCCCAACAAGGGCAGCAAACAGAACAGCAGCAAGAGCAGACTGCCCCTCAACAAACGGAGCTACCAGCAGCCCCAGTAATGCAAACTCCACCTCCACAGACTGAGCCATTGACTGCTCCTAGTTTGCAGACCCCAGCACATGAAGAAAGGGGTATGAAAAGAGACAGAGAAGAGTCCACTCCAGTTAGTGGATCCTCCCAACAACCAGGAGCCAAAATGCAAAGGCTAGACTCCCCAGAAGTAGAAGACATCACTGAAGAATTCCTTGACAGCTCAAGGAAAAATAGGGAGGGAAACCAGCACACAGGGACAAGCTCCTTTCAGCAGGAGCAAGGATTGCAACTTGGTTTGGAGGTGTCTTCCTCCTCCCAGCAGAGCAAGAAGCCCAAGAGCACTAAGGATTCTTTCAAACAAATAAAAGCTCAGAATGATCTGCTGAGGGCTGAGGTCTACAACCAATTTATAGATGCAACACCAGCCCAGCAAGAAAGGCTAATGTCTGTGTATGACATTAAAGAGGAAAAAATAATCCTCAGTCACTTCAAGCCTACAATACCGCAGCCTAAGTCAGCTGCAGATTTTGTGAAGACAAGGGTGGAGGTCATGGCCAAAGACATCCATCCCATGGACCAAATAGAACTCCACAAGCAAGCTGGCGAAATGGTTTATGCAACCTTGGTGGATAGGGCAACCATGGCCCACGAGCTAAAAGAGTCCCTGAAAAACACCAATACCCAGTTGGACTTTGAGAGAATGTCCTCCTTGGCCAAAGACAATAGAATAAAGTCTCTTGAGGACATCATCATTGATCTAGGACATGATCCTAGTGATCCAAAGGGTGTGAAGGCCCTTATGAAGAAGAAAGATGATGACCTGAACGCATTAGAGAAGAGGTTGAAGCTGCAGCCCACAGAGCACCCTCAAACCGCAGAACTTCAAAAGAAAAAACAGGTTGATGACCAATTATACCTCCTAATGCAGCAAGACCAGAGGATCAGGGAATTGGAGAAAGAGATGGAAGGAGCATTACAAGATAAACAGGGAGAATCTACTTCCCAAGCTCCTCCAACTACTTCGACAACAGCAACAACTTCAGGGGCAGCAGTGGCCCCCACAACAGAAGCAGCAGGAACAACAGTAGCTCCAGATGCCAGTGCAAGTATAGAAGAATTGACCAAGGCCATCAAGGAAATGGAGCTCCAGGCCAATGAAATAAAGAAGGCCAAGGAAAAATTGGCAGAACTGGATGCCAAATATGACAAGTCAAAAGTAACTGTAGCAGAGCAGGGCAGAGAAATAAAGGCCCTAAAGGACAAGATCAAGGCTTTAGAGAAGGAACTGAATCTAGAGACTGCCATGGCCGACATAAAGAGGATTCTATGGGCCAAAATTGGCCATTCCATCAATCAACAATGGAGGTCAATCAAAACAATACATGAACAGATGGACTTAATGGTCCAAGCACAAGCAGAAATCCATAAGGCCAAGACAACACTGGGAGACAAGCCAGAACAGGCCAACAGGATGATAGACTTCCTGAACAGGCAAGAAAAGGAGGAACTGGCAGCAATATGCATTGTCAACAGAACCGAGGCTGTCCTCACTGCTAAGAAGGTACTAACTCTCAGGAACTATGTACAAACTGTGGAGAGGAAGTGCTATGAGATACAAGCTGAGGTGGAGGAATATAAAGTCAAGATGGCAGTGCTGCCATCAAAGGGACTACCCAACCTCCTAAGTGGTGCAGGAAGACTGATCTCCCGAGATCAATTTGCCAACAGAATGGAAACCACTATTGAAAATCAAATTGTTGCATCTGGCAGTACATCTGAGCAAATAGGCCCCCCCACAGGACAGAGCTTGTATGAAAAACTTGAAGCCCTGTTCTTCATTGAAAATGAGGTAAATCATCTGTTTGAAACTCCTCCTAACTTTTATAGGTATACAGAGGCAGATGAGACCCTAATTAAAATTCGGAGACATCAAATGCCTAAGGAGGATTGGTGGCAAGCGATGCTTCAGATTTTGCCACGGTAGCCTCAGTTGTTCGGCCACTGCCAGCTCCAGGTCACTACAAGACAAACAACATGACAAAGTCAGAAATAAAGGCAGCTCAAAGGGTGACTCAGCATAAAGACAAATGACAGCTAGCCTAAAGGATAAGCAAATGCGCATATTTGGACAGCTTAGCCTCAGCCGACTTCGACACCCACCATGTCATCAATTTCTAACTATTTTTGACAGCTAAAGCAATAAAAAGTTACTACAGCTTTTACTTTCTCAGCTACCAAGATCCAGGAGTTGGCATAACATTTATCAGCCATTAACTCCTTTTCTTGATATTTTTACATGTAAATTTTGTATAAATACTCCGCTTAGTAACGCATAAGGGGTTGGTTATTTTTGACTCCAAGGAGAATCTATTGTATACCTTCAGTTTTATCTAATACAGAGGGCTGGACCAGCTCAGTGATTTCCTGAAGTATTTGATGTATGGATGATGCTAGATGTGCTAATGCAGAATTCCTGTGCTGTCTGATGAAATAACAAGTTTTTCTCAAATCTTTGTTTCTTGTCTTCTTATGTTTATCAAACCATACTTATGTTGTACTAAGCTAGCAGTAAAGAAAAATAATAGTACAGGATTTGTTTTATTACACCTTGTGCTCAATTTTTACTGCTGTGAATGTTTGTCTTCAGGATTAACGATATACATGAATTCTTAACTGCTCATGTGTCTTTTAATTCTATATGTGTTAATGTTAACTAGAAATTCTTCATTTCTTCTAGATTGACATTCCCACTGTCTTTTCTTCAGCAGTTTTTCTGTGAGATTCTTAATTGCCTTACATAAACTGAATACACCCACTTAATAACTATTATGAACGTTTTTCCTCAGACATAAACCTGGCTCTGCAGCATCACTAGGGTATCGCACAGTATCAGACAAACTAAAGGACCACTGACTCCATGCCCAATGGACTAAGACATGCTAGTAAATACCTATATATATATTAACTGGAATCATTACCAAACACATTTCAAAAACAAAACCCTGAACATCATAGCTGGCCTAAAATACTATCAAAACAGAGCTAAACTTTAAAGAGAGAGCCCTCTCTGATTACAGCTTGGCCAGAAGCTGAAATCCAAAGACTGGTTAGTGGTTACCCCGACCGTATTCCCTTGGGAGTCATAGGGAACAACCTCGGTGTCAACATAAATGGCGACTCCGCTAGGGACCTGAGCATACTATTTTTCAACTGTTGTCCGCCGAGACAGTGGTTTCAAAAGCTTGAGCAGTCCCTTAAACAACCCTAAAATATCTTAGAAAATACCAAAAACAAATTCAGAAGCTGGCTCCTAAAAAGGAAACCAGGCACACTAGGTCAAACCCTGACCCAAATCCACCAGCTGTGTTTGAGAATCCTAATATAATCCCTAGAATCATTAGGAAGCAGCAAAGGCAGGAAAATCCTACTGATTTGACTCCTGAGACAGCTCACCCTGAACCAGTTCCAACCCCAATCAAGGTTCTATTTAGGTCTACCCATGTCTCCCCCAGTTCACCATCTACATCTCAAAGCCCTCCTCTCACATCTTCACCCACTGCACATATCCCCTTGACCAACACTATAGGTGCTGCCACACCTGTTACCCCTGTGGTACACATCATTCCTTTTATCCCAGTTGCTCCTGTAAATCCCCCAAACCTTGTGAATATGGCTAACAGATATGCACCCTTGCAGTTACTAGCTAATGCTGCAGCTCTACCCCAAGACTACCAAACTAAAATCTCATATTTTGACTCCACTGGCCATCTTACAGCTACTCAGCATGCCAAAAGGATGCAAGACCATTTTGAGACATATGAAATAGATGGTGACAGTGTGAGAATAAGGATGTTTGTTCAAAGTCTGACTGGGGATGTAAGAACTTGGTTTAGATCCCTGAATGCAAATTCCATCACAACTCCTGATGAGCTTTATCAAGCCTTTACTAGTAGATGGGAGAAGAAGAAGGATCCTCTGCACATACTTGGTGAATATGACACTATCAAAAGAGGTCCCCAAGAGACTGTTTTGGAGTATTGTGGAAGATTTAACAATGTATATAACGCAATCCCACAAAATTTAAGACCTCCCCCTGATTTGGCCTTGTACAAATTTCCTGATGGTTTTGACCCTGATATGGCCTATCAATTGAAGGAGAGAGACCCTCAAACCCTTGCAGATGCCCAAAAGGTTGCTGTCACAGTGGAAGCTAACCTGATTTCCAAAAGAAACAGAGCAAGGTTGGAAAAGAGAACCACCTTCAAAGAAGAACCCTCAGCCTTTGATCAAAAATTGGATGCAATACTCACTGGTATGAAGAGATTGGGGGATAGAGTGGAATCAGTTGAGAGAAAATCATCATGGGAAGCACCACAAAACAACCCTCCTAGGAATCCAAATTTTAGGAGAACTCAAAACCCAAACGTTAGCAAGGCCAGTGCTGACCAAGAGATAAGACCCCCTTTCCAAGAAAACTATGCTAAAACTTCCACATCAAGTGAACCCAATGAAGATTCTCAGATTAATTTAATGGGTCTAGATGGTGAAAGTCAAGTCCTTTTGACACAAGAAGACCATGAAGATGAGGTAATCAAGCTGTTCCCAATCAAATCAGGTGAGTCATTTGACTTCAAACAAGGCTATGACATAGATGTTTATGAAGTCCATAAGCAATACAAGCTAAGGAGCAGAATTGTAAATGTAACACAGCCTGAAAAGATAAAAGATAATCAGCAACCCAAAAGATCCATAGTCACAGAGCCAAATGACCCAATAGATTCTCTTACAAAAGAAGTAACCATTGAAGAAGTCACTGAACCAGCTTCTTCAAAACAACAGCCCATGGATGCATCATCCTTGCACCCTAACCCAAGTGTCACCCCTCAAGAGATGAGCAAGAAGGGCAAGCTTCAAAATTAGGATCAGAATCAAGAAGAAGAGTTAGTGAGCAAGGAAAGAAATGTCATCCACAGCCAAAAGACCCAATCCGAAAAACCCTTTGACCTAGAAACTGAAATTAGTAAATTGAAGATAGCAATTCCTCTCTCAGAATTGGCCAAACACAACATCTACAAACAACAAATCAGGAAATCCCTCCAACTTACTAGCAACAAAGATGATGTTAATGTGTTGGATGATACCCCAGAGCTACTTTTTGGCCCAGAGGTGGATGGAAAGACAGCAGGTGTAGGCATTTTACCTTTCTATGTCAGCCTGCATGTTCATGACAAGATATTACACAATGCAATGTTTGACTCGGGTGCCTCTCACAACCTAATGCCCAAATTAGTCATGGAAAGACTAAACCTGGATATTACAAGACCATACAAGGACCTGTTCTCCTTTGATTCTAGCCAAGTCAAGTGCTTAGGCCTAATAAAAGATCTATGTGTGTCTCTTGTTCAGTACCCAAACAAAATAATTCTAATGGATGTTGTAGTTGCTGACATCCCACCCAAGTATGGGATGTTGTTATCAAGGTCATGGGGGGCTAAACTTCAAGGTTCCCTGCAGTTAGATATGTCATATGCCACCATCACTATTTTTGGGCAACCAAAGAGATTATACAGAGAAACATTAATGAAATACATGGTCAGCAGTGAAGAAAAGCCTCAAAACTTTCCCATATATGATGTCCATTCAGACATAGACTCATACATTCTCTTCAATGATAATGCAACTCTCTCAGATAATGAGGTTGAACCCAAGACACTCATACAAGAGGAAGACACCAATGAGCAAACTGCTACCCAAGAAACAATGATTAAGTAAACATTAAACACAGCTACTGCTCAAGAAAGCGAACAGGTTCCATCAAGTGAGGAGACTGCCCTAGAAAACAAACCAGATGGCAAACCACAGCTTCAACTTATAATTCCAGCACACAAGGAGGTCATTAACCTCTCCCCGGAACAAGAGATCCTATGGTTCCTTGAATTTGATGGGTCAGTCAACAAATTAGGGGCAGGAGCTGGAGTTTGGATACATAATAAACAAGACAGTCATGCAGAAGGCCGAGCCTATAGACTAAATTTCAAGTGTACTAATAATATGGCAGAATATGAAGCTCTTTTACTAGGCCTCAAGCTAGTAAAGTTCTTACAAGCCACAAAGGTCTCAATTATGGGGGATTCAGATTTAGTCATCCAACAAGTGAAGGGAAATTTTGTCACCAATGACAAGAGACTGAGGTCTTATAGGTCTGCTGTGGCTGAAATACTAAGCTTCTTCGCTGAATTTCAAATTACTAAGATTCCCAGAACCCACAACTTGCATGACCACAGTTTAGCCACATTTGCAAGTACCTGCAAGCTACCTTTTGAGCCCCACCACTGTTTTACAGCTGAGGTAAAACACAGACCTTCTGTCCCAAACAATGTCAAGGACTAGCAAGTATTTGAAGATGATGCACAAATAAACAACTTCTTGACCTTGCAACAAGAATTTGCAGGACTAAATATTGACACTGAAAGAGCAAGTCAATCACAAATACTTGAAAGAGCAAGTCAATCAAAAATACAGTTTGAATAGACTCACCACCCAATATCACCCAAAACAGCAAAACAAATGCTAAATCCAACTATTTTCAACAAGGAGAACATACAACAAATTCAACAAACCAATCATGAGGAAATAGCTGTGGTAGAGGCTGAAATCATAGAGCTAAAAGACAATTTTCTCCCAACAGGCCTAACTCCATTAGAAGACATCTTCGACTCAAATGACATCTGTAGAAAACCAAAAATGCAGCCCCTAAATACAGCCATTGAAGAATGCAACATTGGCACTATTGATAAGCCCAAGATAATAAAGCTATCTGCATCTCTGCCTCCTGAACAAAAACCCAGATACATTGACCTTTTCAAAGAGTTTCAGGATGTCTTTGCATGGGGTTATGAGGATTTAAAATCCTATGACACCTCTGTTATCTAGCATACTATCCCTCTCAAGCCTAATCAGAAGCCATTTAAACAAAAATTGAGAAGGATTAATCCCATGCTCCTCCCTTCAATTGAAAAGGAATTGCAAAAAATGTTTAAAGAAAGCATCATAGCACCGATTAGGTTTTCTGATTGGATTTCAAATTTGGTCCCTACAAGAAAGAAAACTGGTGAAATAAGGCTTTGTGTAGATCTAAGAAATCTGAATCAAGCATCCCTCAAAGACAATTATCCCTTGCCCAAGATGGATCACATTCTCCAAAGAGTGGTAGGGGCCTCAAGAATTTCATTACTTGATGGATTCTCAGGCTTTAATCAGATCCTAGTTCATCCTGATGATCAGGACAAAACAGCATTTACAACCCCATGGGGAACTTTCAAATATGTAAAAATGCCTTTTGGATTGAAAAATGCAGGAGCGACATTTCAAAGAGCAATGGATATTGCTTTTGCCAAGGAGATTCATGACTTTCTTGTCATTTACTTAGATGACCTTACACCTTTCTCAAAATCAGACCAAGAACATTTGAAACATTTGAGACAGATCTTCCTAACATGTAGGAAATATGGAATCTCCTTGAATCCCAAGAAATCCTTATTTGGTTTAGAGGAAGGTAAGCTATTGGGACATATCATTTCAAAAGATGGCATTAGAATTGACCCAGATAGGATACAAGCTATCCTACAAATGCCCCACCCAAGAAATCTAAAGGAATTACAAGCCTTTTTGGGTAAAATCAACTTCCTAAGGAGATTTATCCCAAATCTGGCTGAATTGAGGAGATTACTGAATAACATGCTAAAGAAGGATTCAAAAGTGAAATGGACTGTTGAAGCAAATCAAGCCTTTGAAGGTATGAAATTGGCCCTTACTCAGACTCCAGTCCTAACAAATCCTCAATTTGAAAAAGAATTCATCATTTTCTCCTTTGCCTCCCAACATACTATTGCTGATGTTTTATTACAGAAAGATGACCAAGGAAATGAAAAGCCCATTGCTTTCTTTAGTAGAGCTCTTAGAGATGCTCCTCTAAAATACCAAATCATGGAGAAACAAGCTTATGCTTTGGTTAAAGCCATTAAGGACTTTAGGATTTATATCCTTTATTCCCATGTTATAGCTTATGTGCCAAGTCCTATTGTTAAAGACATTCTCACCCAAGAGAACTTAGAGGGCAGAAGGGGAAAATGGATTGCAAATATTTTAGAATTTGACATCGAAATAAAACCTACAAAACTGATAAAAGGGCAAGGTTTGGCCAAACTAATGACAGAGGCAAACTTCCAAGCCTTAGACATCAACCAGCTGGACAGTGAACCGGAGCTGGCGACTCCAAAGATCAATGTAGCCTTTGAACAATCCCCTTGGTATTCTGATATATGTTATGTATTACAAAACCTGTGTGCTCCCCCAGGATTGTCCAGAACCAAATGTAGGTTCTTAAAAATGAAAGCTTCTAAATTCTGTGTTATGGATGGATATTTACTTTGGAAAAACCATGAAGGGATATTGTTAAACTGCTTAATTGAGAATGAAACTAACAATATCATAAAATAATTTCATGCAGGTGACTGTGGTGGACACTTGTACTGGAAGTCCACTGTGGATAAAATACTGAGGGCTGGTTACTACTGGCCCACCATGTTCTCTGATGTCAAGAAATTCACAACCTCATGTCACAAATGTCAAGTGTTTGAGGGAAAGAGACAGTTACTGCCACTTCCCCTAAGGCCTATTGCAATAGAGAGACCTTTTCAACAATGGGGCTTGGATTTCATTGGGGAAATTCATCCCTCATCTTCAGGCCAACATAAATGGATCTTAACAGCCACAGACTACTTCACTAAGTGGATTGAAGCTGTTCCATGCAGACAAGCAAATGATTCAACAATTATTCATTTTTTGGAGAATAACATATTGGCTAGATTTGGTTGTCCTGAGAAGATAATAACAGACAATGCTGCTGCTTTCAGATCCAAGAAGATGGTGAATTTCTGCCACAAATTTCACATTACCTTGGGCCATTCTACGGCATACTATCCCCAAGGAAATGGCCTTGCTGAATCATCAAATAAAAGCCTGGTAAACATCATAAAGAAAGTGCTAGAAGAGAACAAAAAGAATTGGCATAAGAAGCTTGTGAATGCCTTATGGGCAGATAGACTAACAACCAAGAGATCAATCGGGACCAGCCCATATGAGTTAGTCTATGGATTAGAAGCTAAATTCCCTTCATCACTAGGGATTCCTATTCTGAGACTTCTTCAAGAAAGTCAAGCTGAACCAAACGATATGCAGAGAAGGATAAATCAAATAATATGTTTGCAGCAAACTAGAGATCAAGTCTACAACAGAGTTCAAGTTTTACAAGAAAAATTAAAGAAGGCCTTTGACAGAAGGACCAAGGCAGAAGATTTCAACATTGGTGACAAAGTCCTCAAGTGGGATTCAAGAAGGGAAGATAAAGGAAAACATGGAAAATTTGATTCCCTTTGGAGAGGACCATTTGCTGTCCAAGCAGTACAAGGAAACAATACTTATTTCCTTAAAAGTCTTAATGAAACTGATTTGGATGAAGGTCCTGTGAATGGCAGGATGCTGAAGCACTATTTTGACCACTACCCATAAGTGCAGCCTGAGTTTCCCTTGTACATATTCAGGTGTATATATTACTTTCTGTTAAAATGTAAAAATGCAGCCTCTCAAGTTTTATTAACTGTCAGCAAAAGGCAGATAGGTTTAGAGATCCACCAAGGTGGGAAGAACACAATTTTGGCATTTCAAAGCAGCATACTTCAAGTTTGGTAAAAGCAGTCAAGGGCCAAGGCATTCTGACCTGCTGTTCTTGGTCTTTCAAATGGAAAAACCATCCCCATGTGGAGCCACTGTTAGCTACCTATACCAATAGGTTTCATATTTCATGATTGGCAAAGAAAGTTCCAAATATGCTCTGCTTTGATGATGCAAAGATCCCATATTTCCAAGAGAAGACACTGTGTGTATATAGCTTTATGGTGACTCAATTTTGATGGATGGTCCAAAAGCCTAATCTGGATCATGCCATGTTTCAATTTTCTATTGTAGAATAGAGAAAGAAGTCTGTCCAAACTGTTTAATCTTGGCAGACAAGTAGCTTAGGTAGAGAAGTAAGGCTCCCAACTGCTTAATCTGGGACCTTCGAAGCAATAAGGGTAGCATTAGATAGAAAATCAAAAGGGAAAAGCCAGAGAAAAGTAAAGGCAAAATAGGGTCTGCAAGTCTAAGTGCACCCTCCAAGAAGAAACAAAAAAATGCTAGGCAAATAGATGGGTAGGCAGATGGGGTTGCAGAAGTGTCATTCCTTACAATTGAAGATGTGCTAACCTATTTCACAAAGCAGAATCAATGGATTGAGAAGGTCTTCTTCTCTATCAGGCTGCAGCAAAGCAAAGAAGCATGTCTAACTTCCCAATTTTCCCCTTTTCCATTCATTACTAACATCCCCTCATCAGTTGAGATTCATGGAAGAATTGGTGGTTTTATGGTGGTTCTTAGTCCTTTAAAAGCCACATTTCTTGTCTAAAATTCGTTTCATGTTGATCTACTCCCTAAGATAAGTTATTTTCAAATAAACCTAGTAATATCACCCCTCATCCACTCTTTCATCCACATTAATCCCTAACTTCTATTATATAAATCCCCTATGTCCCCCTTTCCCTACTATAATAACACTATCGTGTATAAATCCCAGCATTGTATAGATATCCTCCCTTTAGCACTATAGCTAAATAAGTTTGTCAAAGGAGACATTAGTCCACCAGGGACTATGGTCTACGCTGTTATGGGATTGCTCTGACCTCAGGTTGGAGTGACAGCCTCCCCCTAAGCCATCACCTCACCTCTGTCCAATAAATTCCACAATAAACCCCTCCCTCTGCTCAAAACCCACTTTTAAACCTTTTTCCCCCCTTGGATTAACCTTACCCCAAAAAACCCACAAAAAGCACTAAACCTAAGGTTCTCCGCCCAGATTATTTAAACGAATATTTTAATATGCGGGCAGGACCCCCCCCAACCTGCACGATCCGGCGGAAGGCCCGCCAGCCGTCGATCGTCTGCCACCCACGATCCAACCATGGGCGGGCATTTTCAGTGTTGGATCTGCCGACCTTTAGCGTTCGGGGAACGGTGGTTTTCCGCCCCGTACACGGGACGCGTGGCAAGCGGCGGGGTTGTTCGGAGCCCCCCTCCCCAATACCGCCTTTCTCTAAAGGTGGTGCAGGGAAACCGCTTACCACCATCCCGTTACCACCACCCCCTTGCGACATGCATACGTCATCATGACGTAGCGCCCTTCCCTGCCCCCGCGCCGTGTGGCCCTCCACGTAGTCCTGCCACCTTATCCATTCGCCGCCGTGTCCTGCCACCCTGGCCCACACCTCAGCAGCCACGTCACCCCTGTACCCAGGCCTGCCATGACGTCATGCTGACGTCATCGGCGGGAAGGCGCCAATTACCTATTTTTTCCGAATTTGTCGTTAAAGTCACGGTTTAAGCCGTTTTTATGTCATTTTCGCGCAAAAGAAGACTTAGCCATTGCAGCTGGTTCACTGCCAAAGCGCCTCCGGACCTCCGAATTCAAATTTGCAACCGTACCAACTCATCAATTCTGCCTCCACAGTTCGGCCCGCAGGCTTTTCAAGCGTTTTATCCAGGTATTCACCGTAATTCTTCCATTTGGCCCATGCATACCATTTCTCTGTAAAAATCACCATTAAAGCACTTGTCAAAATTCCATACAAGCTCTGCCTACTACCTAAAAGTGAGCTAAGTTAACCTGCATTACCCCGAAACCATAATTTAACACTAAAAGCAGTTAAAACGCGGACCGAGATCCTAAATTTGTCCCCGAGGGGCTCGGCATTGTTCCCTTTTGCCGGGTGTAGACCAGCTGCAGCTGCCTTCCTAAGTAGACCTCACATACCCTCTGGAATTTACCCCTAGCAATTCACAATCCTTGTGAATTTACTAAAAACTACAGAAGCACGCTTGCTAAGCCTACCTTTTTCACTGGGAAGAACATTTTAGACATTGTCTGCAGTTGGCCTATCATTTGAGCTCTTAGGAGGTTTGCAAACCACTGCACTCATCTCACTCAAAATCAAATCATACAATGGCTGCCCCTGCACCCACAGCTCTCAGTGTTGCTCCATTAAATCCACCCAACAAAGACTTGCAGTCCTTGCCTCTTGCTGACAAGGACTACCTTATTGAAGACTGTGTGGTAGACAGGGACTTTCTGCAGACCTTCAGGCAGTTGAGAGAGGACTACCTGAATGGTCATGATACATATGGCATATGGGAGTCCAACCTGCCATACTATTGTCTCCCCTCTGTAAATGTGTTCCCTGAAATCATTCGCCTATGTGCTGAAAACTATGATGTGCAGCACAGAGCCATCAGCACCCCATCTGGGAGGATCCTCTTCTACATTAATCCAGAGTCCATCAACAAAATGCTACATTTTGATCAGACAGAGCTGCTAATCCCATTCTCCATGAACTATCTGCTGGACACTGGTGCTAAGATGACCAGTGAGGAGATTCAAAAGGTCACCAGGACATTCATGAGACCTGAGTGCCAGCCTGCAGGGTCACCTCCTTATTTGGATGTCTACTTCACTGAAGTAGGCAGATTGCTCCTGGACATGATTGCTTATGTGCTGGGATACAAAACCAGCGAACATGTGGATGAGACAATGCTAGTATTACTAGCTGTTTACAGCCCAGGCCAACCCCCTGCCTGCAAATATAAGTTTGCCAAGTTCATTGCTAACAAAATCCACGATCAGTTGGGTGCAGTGGATAGGCAAGGGGTCTTCAAATACTCGGCCTATATCTATCACCTCTTCATGTACTATCAGTCTGAGGCTTTTCCATGCTATATCAAAAAGCTGGATTATAGAGGGGAAAGAAGGTCTGTTATCTTCTGGACCTCTGTCTACCACAAAGTCACAAACTCACCCTATTCCTATTGTGAGTTTGTTGACCAATTTGTGTATCCAGTATCTTGCCTATTGATGAGGTTCCCTCCTCCCAGGATGTCAACTGAGATACAGAAGGCTCTGCAGCTTTCCAAAAAATGTAAAATAGGTGATTGGTACCTATATGAGGATCACACAGTCATCAGAGTCTATGGCTGTGAGCTCTGTCCTTACAGACTCCCAAAGTATGTGCCCATGAGGATGTTTGCCTTGGAATATTATAGGCAGTTGATTCAGTCTGACCTCACCCATTTCCACAGCTCCAGAAAGAAGGCCCACCTCAAGTTCAAACACCAGTTGGGCCCCTTCATCATGAACAAAAAAGAAGGATGGGAAGATGTTGACCTCATCCTCAAGGACAAATATAAACTATCGTACAGTTTCTTGTGGGTCCCTTATGACCCTGAGGGCTTCATTACTGCCAGAAGAAACAAATACAGGCTTCTAGGTTATAGGCATTGTCAATACCCACACATTGAGAGATATGCCAACCAGCAAGAATGGCTACAGGGTACTCTAGTTGAAAATCTAACTGAAGAAGAGATAATGCTAAAGAATATGAAAGAGCTTGAAAAAACCATTGACCTAGACTCTGTGCAGCAGGTACCTTTCAAGCGGCCTTATTCAACAGGAGAAGGGACCTCGGCCTCAAGGACTGCACCAGTAACACAAGCACCCTCCACAGCAGCACCGGCGGCAGACAAAGGCAAAGGGATAATGGGGGCAGAGGAGGAAACAGTGAAAGAAAAGCCTGCCCCTGCAAATGAGCAGCATTAAGAGCCCCAACAAGGGTAGCAAACAGAACAGCAGCAAGAGCAGACTGCCCCTCAACAAACGGAGCTACCAGCAGCCCCAGTAATGCAAACTCCACCTCCACAGACTGAGCCATTGACTGCTCCTAGTTTGCAGACCCCAGCACATGAAGAAAGGGGTATGAAAAGAGACAGAGAAGAGTCCACTCCAGTTAGTGGATCCTCCCAACAACCAGGAGCCAAAAGGCAAAGGCTAGACTCCCCAGAAGTAGAAGACATCACTGAAGAATTCCTTGACAGCTCAAGGAAAAATAGGGAGGGCAGCCTGCACACAGGGACAAGCTCCTTTCAGCAGGAGCAAGGATTGCAACTTGGTTTGGAGGTGTCTTCCTCCTCCTAGTAGAGCAAGAAGCCCAAGAGCACTAAGGCTTCTTTCAAACAAATAAAAGCTCAGAATGATCTGCTGAGGGCTGAGGTCTACAAGCAATTTATAGATGCAACACCAGCCCAGCAAGAAAGGCTAATGTCTGTGTATGACATTAAAGAGGAAAAAATAATCCTCAGTCACTTTAAGCCTACAATACCGCAGCCTAAGTCAGCTGCAGATTTTGTGAAGACAAGGGTGGAGGTCATGGCCAAAGACATCCGTCCCATGGACCAAATAGAACTCCACAAGCAAGCTGGAGAAATGGTTTATGAAACCTTGGTGGAGAGGGCAACCATGGCCCATGAGCTGAAAGAGTCCCTGAAAAACACCAATACCCAGTTGGACTTTGAGAGAATGTCCTCCTTGGCCAAAGACAATAGAATAAAGTCTCTTGAGGACATCATCATTGATCTAGGACATGATCCTAGTGATCCAAAGGGTGTGAAGGCCCTTATGAAGAAGAAAGATGATGACCTAAATGCATTAAAGAAGAGGTTGAAGCTGCAGCCCACAGAGCACCCTCAAACCGCAAAACTTCAAAAGCAAAAACAGGCTGATGACCAATTAGACCTCCTAATGCAGCAAGACCAGAGGATCAGGGAATTGGAGAAAGAGCTGGAAGGAGCATTACAAGATAAACAGGGAGAATCTACTTCCCAAGCTCCTCCAACTACTTCGAAAACAACAACAACTTCAGGGGCAACAGTGGCCCCCACAACAGAAGCAGCAGGAACAACAGCAGCTCCAGATGCCAGTGCAAGTATAGAAGAATTGACCAAGGCCATCAAGGAAATGGAGCTCCAGGCCAATGAAATAAAGAAGGCCAAGGAAAAATTGGCAGAACTGGATGCCAAATATGACAAGTCAAAAGTAACTGTAGCAGAGCAGGGCAGAGAAATAAAGGCCCTAAAGGACAAGATCAAGGCTTTAGAGAAGGAACTGAATCTAGAGACTGCCATGGCCGACATAAAGAGGATTCTATGGGCCAAAATTGGCCATTCCATCAATCAACAATGTAGGTCAATCAAAACAATACATGAACAGATGGACTTAATGGGCCAAGCACAAGCAGAAATCCATAAGGGCAAGACAACACTGGGAGACAAGCCAGAACAGGCCAACAGGATGATAGACTTCCTAAACAGGTAAGAAAAGGAGGAACTGGCAGCAATAGGCATTGCCAACAGAACCGAGGCTGTCCTCACTGCTAAGAAGGTACTAACTCTCAGGAACTATGTACAAACTGTGGAGAGGAAGTGCTATGAGATACAAGCTGAGGTGGAGGAATATAAAGTCAAGATGGCAGTGCTACCATCAAAGGGACTGCCCAGCCTCCTAAGTGGTGCAGGAAGACTGATCTCTCGAGATCAATTTGCCAACAGAATGGCAACCACTATTGAAAATCAAATTGTTGCATCTGGCAGTACATCTGAGCAAAGAGGGCCCCCCACAGGATAGAGCTTGTATGAAAAACTTGAAGCCCTGTTCTTCATTAAAAATGAGGTAAATCATCTGTTTGAAACTCCTCCTAACTTTTATAGGTATACAGAGGTAGATGAGACCCTAATTAAAATTCGGAGACATCAAATGCCTAAGGAGGATTGGTGGCAAGAGATGCTTCAGATTTTGCCACGGTAGCCTCAGTTGTTCGGCCACTGCCAGCTCCAGGTCACTACAAGACAAACAGCATGACAAAGTCAGAAATAAAGGCAGCTCAAAGGGTGACTCAGTATAAAGACAAATGACAGCTAGCCTAAAGGATAAGAAAATGCGCATATTTGGACAACTTATCCTCAGCCGACTTCGACACCCACCAAGTCATCAATTTCTAACTATTTTTGACAGCTAAAGCAATAAAAAGTTACTACAGCTTTTACTTTTTCAGCTACCAAGCTCCAGGAGTTGGCATAACATTTATGAGCCATTAACTCCTTTTCTTGATATTTTTACATGTAAATTTTGTATAAATACTCCCCTTAGTAACGCATAAGGGGTTGGTGATTTTTGACTCCAAGGAGAATCTATTGTATACCTTCAGTTTTATCTAATACAGAGGGCTGGACCAGCTCAATGATTTCCTGAAGTATTTGATGTATGGATGATGCTAGATGTGCTGATGCAGAATTCCTGTGTTGTCTGATGAAATAACAAGTTTTTCTCAAATCTCTGTTTCTTGTCTTCTTATGTTTATCAAACCATACTTATGTTGTACTAAGCTAGCAGTAAAGAAAAAGAATAGTACAGGATTTGTTTCATTACACCTTGTGCTCAATTTTTACTGCTGTGAATGTTTGTCTTCAGGATTAACGATATACATGAATTCTTAACTGCTCATGTGTCTATTAATTCTATATGTGTTAATGTTAACTAGAAATTCTTCATTGCTTCTAGATTGACATTCCCACTGTCTTTTCTTCAGCAGTTTTTCTGTGAGATTCTTAATTGCCTTACATAAACTGAATACACCCACTTAATAACTATTATGAACGTTTTTCCTCAGACACAAACCTGGCTCTGCAGCATCACTAAGGTATCACACAGTATCAGACAAACTAAAGGACCACTGACTCCATGCCCAATGGACTAAGACATGCTAGTAAATACCTATATATATATTAACTGGAATCATCACCAAACGAATTTCAAAAACAAAACCCTGAACATCATAGCTGGCCTAAAATACTATCATAACAGAGCTAAACTTTAAAGAGAGAGCCCTCTCTGATTACAGCTTGGCCAGAAGTTGAAATCCAAAGACTGGTTAGTGGTTACCTCGGCCGTATTCCCTTGGGAGTCATAGGGAACAACCTGGGTGTTAACACCAGTGTCCGATCGTTGTCCACCATCAACCATCAGATCTGAACTTGATACATGTACTGCGGTAATTAACAAGTTAGATGTCACGTTTACAAGCTAGACCGGAGATTGACTGAAGCAGCGTTTATCTACTTCCGCTAATGCAAAGCAAAAGTGTTTTGAACTCTACCTGGCATAACTTCAGGCTCCGTCTGTAGCTATAAAACAAATGACATCAACAAGCAAACCATTTGTCCCCAGTATGGTCGCCACTATGTTAGAGCCTAGATTTGTCCCAGGCTGAAAAGACAAGGTTCTAGGTCCACATCAAACCACGCTCAGCCTCGTAGCTAGCCCTACGAGGACAAGAGAGGGCTCTCTCTGGGTCAATCTCGGCAAAAGGTAATCGATGAGGCTCGAGATGACTAAATTTGCAATAGATCTTAGGCTAGGTATGAAGTACAAGGAGCTTGATGTTGATTTTTTGAGGTTTTTGTTGAATCAAAGGGAAAGGCAATTTTGGGTGCAGGGATGAGACACAGTTTTTCCAGAGGTCTACTTGGGGCAAGGTAGGCGATTGTTTTGATGCTTTTAAAGAGAATGAATGGCTAGATCTGACTGGTGAGAAGCTAAGGAGAGCAATAAGCTTTCAATGATTCTCCTTAAACATATGAAAACATGGAAAATCAAACAAACTTAAAGGCAGAGCATAAGAATCTATGGATTCTACCTTAACACTTCATTTGTTCAATTGCAGAATATGAGAGAAGGAAAATGATACACATAACAACTTACAATTACTGAAAGAAGCACACCATCAACACATAAAGCCACAAGGATCCCAAACAGTGTTGCAAAACCCTGGTCTTTCCTTTGCCAAAAATGCAGAAGTGAATGAACAATAGAGTGTCAAGCTTTTCCCAAGAGTCCAACCCTGAAAATGACTTAGAAATTACATGATATAGGTAAGCCAACCTCTTCCCTTGCCTCTAGGGTCGAGCTCATCATTCTAGGAGCTGTTTCAACCAATTCTAAATAAAGCACTGCAATCTAGGCAGTCAAAACAACTTGCCTCTATAAGGTAGGAAACTGATTCATCCATTAAATTTTCACTCTTTGGTGAATGAATCTTATAGAATAAGTAACTAGGTGCCAAAATTACATCATGTTCACTCAATTACATTAAGAGAAGTCAAAAATTACATCCCAAAGAAAAACTAGTTAAACTGGCCGAATTCCTGAGCTAAAAGATGAAAAATTGGGCAAAAAATCTATATGCGCCACGCTAATTTGCTGCTGATTTTGAGGTGCATGCAGGAGTCCCAATTGAGCTCAGGTTGGCTTGTTGGAAATCCCTACCTGTCTACTATCCAAAACAAGTTAAATTTTCAAAATTGGTGTCTATTTGCCCCTCCAAAAGTGCATTCTCCCAAGACTGCTTCCTGTGTGTCAAAATAGGGGCAGTGAGGTCATTTTTTGCATGTTTTTTGACCTTTTGGGGACCCAAAACTTTCCCAAATTTCTTGTCCAAGTACCAAAATTCACAATTTCTCATGACAAATCCAAAACTGCAAGCCATTTTTAATTTGGAGCTCCCAATCCTATGCGTCGCGCAAGGTGCATGACGCATATAGGGAAAAAGCCTGTTTTTTAACACAAAAATTCCAAAATGACCAAAAATGCCCCAAATCTCTTGAAATTTGGGTTGGAGTTTCCTTATCAAGAGTGATGATGAGCTAAAGAGGCCTCGGCCAAAACCTGAAGATGATCGAGCTCCCTATGCTTCTTTTGCTTGCTGATTGCCTTCTTCAATTTCGCCTTTAGATTCCTAATCCGAGCCTTGCAAACTTGGTTCCATGCCCTGTCGTGAACAACCATGTGTCTTAACAATGCATTATCTCTATTGGCCTTGCTCAGCCGCTTCTCCAAATAAATGTTGACCCTCTCAAGATTAGATTCTCGATCCTCATTGACCTGTCGCTCTAGAGAAGTGAACTCAGTCCTCCTATGTCGGGCAGCTTGGCGATTCTCATGGATGTTCTGTAGCTCCATGATCGCATGCTAGTCTTCAAGTTGTTTATTTCTCTACTCTAGATACTTGATGTTCCATTTGGCCATCTCCAACTGGATTTCCAAGGCTTGAATGTCTGTTTCTTGCTCCTCGATAATCCTTCTATATTTGGCCTTCTCTGAATCTGTAGCTGTCTCATCATCATGAACGAAAACGAAACCTGATGGATCACTTGAAGGCCCCTTCTTATGCTTGGGCTTCTTTCCCTTGTCCTGTACCTGTGGTGCTGATGTCGGAAGTGAGGCCCCTTCTACGCCGGGTGGAGATAACACTCACTTTGCTGCTGCAAACAAAGGTCTGGTGCCTTTCGGATAGCCTCTCTGATATGTAATGAAAATAGGCCTGGTCTCATGACGTTCATACTACTGAGAAGGTTCACCCTCATGTTTCACCTCTGATACTCTTCGTGAAGCTCTGAAGAAATCACGTGAGATGAAGTCATCCCAAGTGATGCCCTGCAAACCAAGCTGATAAACCACCAAAATCTTTATAAGCGCAAAATGATAGACACTGTTGAGTTGTTGCTGAGGGGTTCTATGCTGTATAAAGGTAGTCATCCTCTCTATATTCCGGTAGATGAAATACGGAATGTTCATCATCCGCACCCTGGTGAAATGCATGAGTAACCTGATGTGATAAGCATAAAGACGAGAGAATCATCCCTCAAAACTGAAATATTTCATGATCAATCTCATGAGTGAGGCATATTCATCTTTCAGGTACCTGAACAGGAACACTCTTTTGAGCTGCCTCAAGAAATTGGGTTTGATATATGGCTCATAATGCTGCTTATCAATCTATTGTTTTTTATGCCATAATTCACCAATATTTGGTATACCTGTTGCTAGCGAAACAGTTTCTGGTGTAAGTGTAAAGGTGACCCTAGCCAAGGTAGCTTGATCTTTGTGCAAATGCAAGACAAAGAGATGAGCCGACTCATAATGAAACTAGACCTCAGCCACCTTTTGACAAAAATCATAGCATGACTGATGCTCAAAACACTGCATAGCAAGAGGACAAGCATGCAATTCTCTAAGGTTGATTGGTTCTTCCCTGACATGTTTGCCACTTTTACGAGGCCTTCGGGGTTCCTGTTCACCCAAGGGAGAATCACTTTGGGTTTCTACCTCATATTCAGATGAGTGACCAGATGAAATCATTGCTGATATACAAACTGCCTTGAATGAATGCTGATATGTGAAACTGCTGTGTGCAACTAAATATGGACTGTTCTTTTGATCTAAACAATGCTGGAAAATTGATGTGAAGATTGGGTGATTTGATGAGTTTTCAAACCATTTTCGGGCTCCAAACTGTAAGCACCGCGCTCATTACCCAATGCACCGCGCAAGGTATATGCGCTGTGCTAGTTCAACTTTGCACTGGCTGGAAATGCTGTGTGCACCTCGCAAGTTATATGTGTCGCGCTGCCTGTTATATGCGCCACGCAGGTGAAATAGGGACCAATATTCTCCAAGACGCACAAACTCGACTTGCAATGACTTTCTCCACCTTTGGCATGCACAATGACTTGAAACTTCATTGAAAAACCTTTATATAGACACCAATTTGATTTTTGCCTCTTCCATAACCCACTTTGTTATGTTTTGCTATTGACACTTTTTTAAGATTAATAGAATTTTTACCTTTTTGTTTCCTCCTTAAATTCAGTTGAAATAATGATTTTCTTTGATACTTTTTTGCAGGGATAGCTATGATATGATCTGGAAAAGGAGACCAGGGCTGCGCCTGGACAATTCAAGAACTGAAATTTTTGAAAATTTATTACAAAAATGAAATGTCGACTTATCTTCAAAACAGAGTTTTGAAGAGAAGTCATAATCTATCCGTATAACGATAAAAATCTTTGAGATAACAACCTATCAAGGACCTCCCTCTGGCCTGCTGGCTTTATTAAACTTTGTCAAAGACCCAATTGACTTAACCCTAGACCTAATGACCGAAAAAACTGTTATGACCTAGAAACTGAAACAGGACTGCAAATGACTTTTCAAGACTTGATTTTTATGAATAGACCTGAGCCAGCAGTGCCAAGCATGAGGGGAATGAGTGACACAAACCTTTCCGTCAGATTTATGGCATGCTCCTAACGAAATGCAACTGATCGAAACTAATGGGACACCTAAACATGAAATGCAAAAAAGAGTTTTGATCTCTGACGGAGGGATAACCAAACCGACTCTAACGGCGTCTATCATTTAAGATAAACCATCTGAATTCACACCAGACTAAAGTCAAAAGGTTGAGGCAGCAGTTGACCCGATCTTGCCTTCAGAAGGTCCATCTTCAGATGATACAGTCACCGGAGAGAACAAGAATGACACCATTCAAATTCTCTTCGTAAACACAGACTCCGATGAACATGGGGGCAGTCTACCTGTTCCTTTACCGTAGGAAGGAAGTTCATCAGAGTCATATCCGGTCATCTATTCGATCCCACCTCCAAGCAACCTAGTTGTTTCCTTCGATTGGAATCTACTAGGTAGACCCCGTTTACCGGCTAGTGTACCATTTCGAATCATTGCTCAAATATACAAAATGGTCATGGCCGGTACCATCATAGATGAAGGGGCTTCTGTGAGTATCCTTTCCTCAACTGCTTGGAAAGTACTTGGTTCGCCATCGCTTTTGCCTGAGATGAGAAATCTAACAGGCTTTGACAAAGGAACCAGTCGATCATTAGGGATCCTTCCCAATGTGCCGATAACATTGAGAAGGAAAACCATTCACATGAACGTAATGGTAGTCCAAGGACCCCTAGATTATAATCTACTCCTTGGACACGACTATATTTATTGCATGGGAGCCATTGTCTCCTCACTCTTTATAGTAATGTGTCTTCCGCATGAAGGAAGAGTGGTCAAGCTCGTAGACCAACTTTCATTCCACGGTTCACACATAGCAAATAGTCAAATACCATCCCTGAATGGTCTTTTCACGCAAGGAATGTCTCATCAATTGCCAGTCCGTCCACCTGATGAGTGCGAGTGATTTGGGAGGACATGACTGAAACCCAAGGGGCATGCACCCTGGTCTATTTCAGCAGGTAAACCTTAGGCATAGGGTAGGTTTCCGTGAAGGATATATGACTAGTTTATGAGATTAGACTGGAATAAGATTCCTTCGTCAAAGTTATGTAAGTGGAGGCTAGTTACGCCACTCACCTTTGTCTATTTTGGTAGACATCGCCGAGGAAGTGTTTTGTCTGTAGTGCAGATGGAACAATCTTCAGTAACCTGGAAATTTGTCGCTATACCTGGGGGCATGCAAACCTTTTGGCATGCAAGTGAAGAGCGACCATTTATTTTTTAAATTTGTAGGTCCTCTAACCCTTTAAACTCGTAGGATTGGTCGTTTCCTAACTTTCATAAAGAAAGGATGCAGGGCAAAGCTTTTAAAAAATGCCATCTTAAGATGAGACATCCTTATTATACGACTGGATCGAGCAGTTTTTATGTGGAGTTCAAGCTCGTTAAAAATTAAACATAAGCAATGAGCAAATGTTTCCCCCAGAGTTTAAGCTCATTCATTAAAAAATGAACCAATTTCCGGTAAATAACCATCGTGAATGCATTATCATCAGCCTTTGAAGCCTTGGTCGTGTTTTCATCATCGCCTCCACTTTGTATTGGCCGATCATTCACCTCCATTTGATTGTTTACCCGTTTTGAGGAACAGTTGCGAAGAGTGATCCTGTTAGCCATCCTTGTGACACTGCCGTGATTGGAAAATTCCAAACCTTACCTAGAATTAGTTGCTACCCGAATTTATCACTCGTTCCTCGAAAAACGAGTCTCCTTTAAGCTCTTTTCATCTGACTCGTAAAATATGAAAATATTACTGGGCAATTGGCCTCTCCAGCTCGTTAAAGTGACCAGAAGTGCTATCCCTCATTTAGATTTTAATCTTTTTGGACCTGAGGGATTATTACACAAAAAGATCGAGCGCTTGTTTTGTTCGGCTCGTTAAAATTAATGAAAATTCATCCATTTTGTATTATTTTATACTTTTTCAGACTTAAGGGATTATATGACGAAAAAGTGTTGTTGAAGTTTTCTTTACGTCCCTTTCAGACTCTCTAAAATTGAAAAGGACCGAGTTATCTTTGTCGTTAAACTCGTTAAAACCGAATAGTGACAAACTTGTCCATATTGACAAGAATGAGTTTCGCTATCGCTAGGCTCGTTAAAACATAGCGATGGGTTTGCCCGAAGGGAAAATTATAGAACAAGCATATGTTATCCTCCTCAAGCTTGACAAAATAAAGAGGTACTGGTCAGCAATGACTGGGGAAAAATTGGGAAGAAAAACATGAAGAAACTTTATTGGTAGCAAGTCGCTCTTGAACATGACACTTTCACTCCGCATCCGAGTCGGGTTGGGTTGTTCCGTTCACTGGTCATATTACCATTGGTCCATCACACCATCCACATTTGGGTTAACGCTACCAATCCATCATTGTCAGTGTTGCTGATATGTTCAAGAGAAGTAGCTCAGAGAATTCACCTGTGTCTCATCCACTGTAATACATTTATGCTCCATTCTTTCATGACCGCCACCCTGAACCTTATATCATCAGATCGTTTTCACCTTCATTAAAATCATTTGCTCTGTTCCATGTCATAGATGTGGGATTCACTAAGGCCCTCCTATGACAGATCACTTCTTGTCGACATCATCTCATTATCCAGGAAGTTGATCTAGGAACAACCCTTTCAGTACTTTGAAGCTTGCATGCCTCAATGGTAAGTTTCTCACTTCCGGTGACAGGTTTACATCAATGGCCTTCGACCGAAAGATTTTGCATGGTGTTCGATGCCAAGTCCCTTATTCGCACCACGTGAATTGTACTATAGTACCTTGAGGGTCATCCTCATTATCGGTGATTCCTCTCACGCCTGTTAACAACTTACATCATTGGTTGGTAATCAGGTGATGTCTTTCCATGTTCGACTCCAAAAAAACTCTCACATGGATCGACTTGTACTTTGAGTGAAGATCAAACGACATTGAAGACCCCAGATCTAGTTTCATCCATCCAGGCTGTGCTATATTCAGGAAAATAAATACATCAAATGTACATCATTGCTGCACAGATAATCATCCAACCTAAGGGATGATGGCTCTGCTAGAATCATCAATCTGCACACAGACGATTGTCTATCTTATGTACATGAAAATGAATTTATAAAGCTGAGCATGGGAATGCCCATCTCAGCTAGATCATGAAAATATTATGAAGATAATGTATTGTATTGTATCTTATTACAGGTCGCCTTCCAGCTCGAAAAAACTTCGGATCCTCATGATAAAGCATTTCACCCGACATCAAAAGATTAACGACCTCATGCTTTAGGGGGCAACTGTTATAAACATTTTTGGGCACTGCAACCCCAATAAAACATGTCCATAAACCAAGGGCTCCTAAGTCCCTAAAAGTGTTGTTCCATCCCCTAAAATAACAAGGTCAGCTGATTACATCATCTCCTAGAAGTTCTCCATGAAAAACTACTTAGAACTGGTCAAAGCGAGACCATCTCACCTACTCCATGGTCAAAGTGCACTGCATCCCACCTAAATGCACACAGGAGGTGCGATGCATACTGAAAATCCCTTCTATGGGGTGCGATGGGCGAGAGTGGACAAATGGCAGAGTCAATTTGCGAGGTGGAAGATCATGGAATCTTCCAGAAACTTCTCCTGTGACACTTGCCTCTCTGCATTCGCCCAGGGATGAGTAAGAGATCATCAATCTCCAAGTGGAATCAAGAACTATTAGAGAGAGGAAACTAATCAAATCTCAGAAGCTAACTCACCCCTTTGCAAACATCTATATATGGATCCCTCATCCCAGAGATCCAGAGGCGGGAATTTGGTATCTTGTAAGGAAGTGCTGCTGGTTTCTTCGTGTAACATCATAGTGTTGGGTGATCTAAGATTTTCATGAGGTGAAGAAGGGCTTTCTTGTTGAGAGGATGACGCTGGGTCAGAACAATTGGTTGTAATCCTCTTTGCTATTCTTTATATTAATAAAGCTATTCAAGTTTTCCTCCACATTCTTGTATGATTTATGATATATGCTTTTGTGTGGTCAATATATATCTGGTCCTATATTGTTTACGATAGTAGATCTCTGTTCTTGGATAGTGTTATTCTACTTTGATTCTACAGGTTCTCTTTGAAGCTGGGTAGACGAGGAAGCGAGTGGCAAAGATCTATAAGAAGGGAGAGGAATCAAGCAAGGAACCAAGCGCAAGACAGAGGTTGGTCTCCTTTGTTCCCCTCTTATCTACTTCTCATAAAGGAAAATTAAAGTAGTTTTAGTTTGTTTGTTTCTAAGATAGCTACCAGTCTTAGTGGGACTAGTAGATCCGAGTGGACACTAGATTTCCCAATAACACAGCTCCATCATCTCCATCATCTTCTTCTTCTTCTTCTTCTTCTTCTTCTTCTTCTAGTGTAGAACCTGAAACAGAAAAGAAACCTAAGAAAACATCTCTTTTGAAACTTGATGCAAAATTGAAGTTACCTATTTATGATGGCGAAATGAATCCTGAAAAGTTAGATAACTGGATTAAGCAGTTATAAGTGTATTGTTGTATTCAGAACATTTCTGCCAATAAAAGGAAAATTTAGTTACCTACACTTAGAATGGGGGAACTGTTAGAGCCTAAATCTGCCTTAGGCTGAAGGAAGGCAAAATTTAGGGCAACCACAAACCACGCTCAGTCTGGTAGCTAGCCCTACCAGAACAGGAGAGGGCTCTCTCCGAGTCACGCTCAGCGAATAAGTAAACGGAATGGTCTGAGATGACTAACACTGAAATATTGATCTTAGGATAGTAAGTAAATATGGATACAAGAAGCAATTTTTTATAAACGACTGAGTTTCTAGGATGGTATGGGATCAAGGAACAGCATGAGCAGAGTTTTAACCAAAGGCACAATATATTTCATAAGGCGAGATAGGCATGAGGTTTTAGCAAACAAATTGAATTTAAATGAGGTGAAAAGACTGCTCAAGAAAGCTAAAAAGGGCATTAATGTATGAATCCTCTCTAAGAAGAAGAAAACACATAAAATCTGAACACTTCCTCAAGGCAGAGTAATAACTGAATTCTACCTTTCTCACTTAAAAGTATTCAGCTGGAAACGATCATGAATGAATGGCAAAACATAACAAAGACATATGAGACATAAAGGAAGAAACACATGCTAAATTCATACCACAAGAATCGTATAAATCAGAGCTGCACCATTTAATTAATCCTCTATCAAAACTGTACAGTGATAGTGCTGGGTTTTCTCCTCCAACGCTTTTCTCGGAACTCTCTGAACCCTTCACAAATGATTTTTCATACAATAAATAAACTTCATCTGTGGGAAAATAAATCGATGAAAAATAGGGATCTGGAAAACAAATCGAAGAAGATAGGAAAAGAGCCGTCCACCTATGCTAGGGGACAGAGCAGCGTTACACTATTCCATTTGAAAATATCTGATGACCAATGGAGAGTTGCCATCTGTAGATGTAAATCCCTTTAAATTGCAACTGAAATAAAAAATAAACCATCGGTTCCTATCTTTCTGCTACGGTGACTTTTCACTTCACGCTGCCCCTTTGAACAGAAACTAATATTTCAATTAAAAAAATGGTTTTCCACTAAAATTTTGCCTTTAATGAACGCACCCAGCTGCAATTCTTCTTTAATACCACATGCATCCAAATCTCAAAAAATTCATTACTCTATTTAGCAGGATCAAGGCATATGATAATGTGCCCTTTATCCCTCTGAGCGGCCTTTGCATGCCCAGAATGGAGATAGCCACGTAGTTTCTTAGGAACACGTGTACATATGTTTAAATTCAGCTTCAGCTGAAAAGACATAGGCATTTTCCAACCATGAATTGGTATGAGCTGTCTTAAACGAATCACATAATACATCTATGGAAATTGCCTCGAAATACTTTCACCGAGATTATAACTTCATTCCATATATTGAGACAAAGTATGTTTGCACTGCTTGACTACATGAGGACCCTTGAACGCAAGAATCGTTTATCAGTCGAACTTCTCTCCATTTTCCATTTCCACTTGTTTCTCACCCATTGGTAATGCATATGAGATAGTCAACACTAATCATGCAGTCAACCTGCCGTTAATTCTCATACCATGCTCTTCCTTTTGCTACCCTCTTTTCAAGATTATCAGAACCTTTAACAAGTTTAGAAGCACATTTCTCGCATTTCCATTCATTTTTTCCACTGAGGAGCTCTGGTCTTGTGAACTACGCCAAACAACCATCAACAGACATTGGAAAAACTGTGGCCTTGATCTCTTCTTCTGAGATCATGATTTCCTTTGTTACATCGAGAAGATATGACTGAGATCTTAGACTTTATAATGATGTTGTTTCTGTCTATTTTCGGGACCATCATTGTCATTTTGTGGCTATGTGCTGAGGCAAACACTGCATTCAATTGTGAGTGCATTCATGGCATTGTAAAGAAGATATGCAAAGGCATGCGGAGAGACTCTGCCACGTACATGTCCATATGCGGAATTGTTGCTTGAGCTCTTGAATGCAGCACTTGGCAAATTGATGCAAGGTATGAGTGAAGAGCTGAAATTTCAAACAATTTTCGGGCTTGAGGCTATATGCACCGTGCTCAAAACCCAGTGTGTCGTGCTCTTTATATGCGCCGTGCCCGTTATAATTTACACTGGGTGAAAACTCCCAGTGCGCCGCGCGCCCTATATGCATCGCGCCACCTGTTATATACGTCGCGCTGCCTCCAAGTCACACAATCGGTCCCTTCCACACACTGTTTTGCTCTTGCACTTTCAAAACACAATTTCTCCCTTGGATTATGAAAAGCACCTGTTGCAAAGGGATAAATAGCTTTCAGAAATATCTTGACAAGAGATGGTTTTGATTTTTACTTCTTCAAAAACCTACTTCATAATGTTTTTGACTATGGCACTTTGTCTTTTAATGAAACTCTGTCTTTTGGCTTTCTCATTGATTTTCTGGATTCAAAATGATGAAATTGGTTGATTTTTTGCAAGGATATAGGCATAATTTGACTAAGGAAGACCAAGGCCTTCTTTTGAAATATTTTATGGTGGAAAGATACAAGTATTTTATTACAAAAACCAGGTTGACAATTTCCTACTCAAAATAGATTTTTGAACAAGAAATGTCCTCGAATATGCCTGATGATGAAATTATGAACTGAGAACTTCTTCGAAAACCATCCTCATGGCCTGTGGGCATTTATTAAACATGTCAAAAGACTAAACCCTAGACTCAAAAAACTAAAAGATTCTTTTTGACCAAAATAATCATCTATGACTGTGAATGACATGAACTAAGTTTTGATGAACATAGGGAAATTTTAACTAGCCCGGTAGGTACAAGCATGAGGGAAACAAGAAAACCAAGCCCTTTCATCAAAGAATGACATGCCCCTAGCGGAATGCAGCTGAGTGAATGGAGCAAGACACCTAAAAATGAAATGCAGAAAGAGTTTTGATCTCTGACGGAGGACTGACAAGACCGACTCTAACATTGGCTCCAATAGGGATGGTAGCTCCTTGGAGGTGCCAAGAACTGCAGATCTTTGGGTGAGAAGATAGTGCCTTCATCCATTGGGCTATGGAGTCCATTATTCCAACAAACCAACATGACTCAATTTATTGACTGAAACTTGACTGAAACTGACTCAATGCAAACTGACATGACTGAAAAAACTTGACTCTAACAAAAGGAAACGACTCATGACTGACTTAACTAAAACAAGAACTCACAAAACTTTTTCAATGGCAGTAGTCCATCAAGATCTGAGGGTTCCAAATCATGATGACAGCCACCTACATACTAATGCAATATGTACAATCATGTGTAATGTGTCTTCCAATGTAACCAATCAAGCAGATGCCTTGCTGACTGATTCTCCTGATCAAATCTCTGTTGGCATTATGGTTCAGGAATGGCTATATGTTACAGGTGTTGTCCTTGATGGAAACCCATTCAGGTGATAGATCACTGTACTTCAAGTCAGCAGCAGAGGTTGATGATCAGCTATCAATTATTGAAGAAAATAAGGGGTACATAGGTACAACTTACAGAAAGTGCATACCCGCAGGTAAACCATGCAGCAACCGCGTCCCGAGACGCGGGCCAACCATTCAGGAGGTGCGTCCACCCAGTGCACACATTTCAAGGTAGAGAAAAGCACACGTGGGGGTTTCTTGTGTTTTACTCCTGGTATCTAGCCGACAGTATTGTGTTATTATGGTGTCGGCTCGTGGTATTGTTCCATGATTTGAGGAGGAGCTTGCCTATATAAAGCAAAGGAGATCACTTGGCTAAGTATCTTTTGCAATTGAATATCTTTAGATCTGAAATTTTGGGTTATGGTCTTAAAAGCTTGATCTATATGAAAAGGAAGTTGAAGGCGAGTCTGTGAAGGGTGATCTTCGAGCGCATGATCAGATCTGAGTATCTGTGCCACTCTAGTGAACTGTCTATTCAGCCCTAATCAGAAGGTCGCAGGTGTTTATCAGAAAAGCTGCGTGGGGACGCAGCGCAGTAACAGGAGACCTGCGTGGGGACGCAGGGCAGACCAAGTTCAGGTGCGGCCAGGACGCAGTGCAGTAACAGGAGATCTGCGTGGGGACGCAGAGCGACTAAGGTTCAGGTGCGTCCCTGGAGCAAAAGGACGCGGCGCGACAGCATTTCTGGGTGCGTCTCTGCAGCAAAGTACGCGGCGCGATAGTGTTTCGGAGTGCGTCCCTGCAGCAACAGGACGCAGTGCAGTTCAAGGAACAGTGCGTGGGCACGCAGTGCAGCAGAAGGATACCTGCGGGTGTATGCAGGAAAGCCGAAGGTGAATTGCGTCGCGACGCAGGCCACAGAAGGGAAAACTGCGTCTCTGTCTTAAGATGTTCTGTTGATTAAATTTCTCTGTTGATAAGGTGTTCTGGGTTAGTTCTGTTATTGCTGATCTGATAACTGTAGTGGACTGTAACTGTTATATACTTGATGATCATTTGATGCTTTATGAAAAGAAGTAGGGGGTTGTAGCTCCCTTCCAGGAGAAGACTAGAAAACGAGAGAGAGTTGTAGCTCTCTACAGGTTGCAGCCTGCAGACTGGTAAAGGACTGCACCAGTACAAAATCATTGTAAAAGGAGTTTCTAATTTGAAAGAATATAGAGACATATTGCAGCAGGTGGTTTTCACCCACATTGGGTTTCCACCTTACATCTTGTGTTCTTTGGTGTGACTATCTGTTTTCTTTGTTCATGCTCATTATTTTATGGTACTGACATGAAAAAATAATTCAAAGATCAAATAAGGAAGATTTATTAATTGCTAGATAATACTGATTCACCCCCCCTCTCAATATTATTTCAAACAATTGGTATCAGAGCAGGTCCTTCAGAGAATCTTGATCGCTTGAAGGTAGATCGTTCATCATGAGAAACTACGAGAGAGAAGCATCAATCAGGCCACCGGTTTTTGATGGAACAAACTTCAATTATTGGAAGGTAAGAGTTACTGCATATCTTCGATCTCTTGGTACAGAAGTTTGGGACATTGTAGAAACAGGCTACGCTTTTCCTTCAGCTACTCCTACAGATGCAGCTGAGAAGAAGTATGAAACAAATGCGAAAGCAGTCAGTACTCTATTAGGATGTATATCCCAAACGGAATTCATGAAGGTAATGCACTACAAATCCTCAAAAGAGATATGGGACAAAATTGTCACGAGCTATGAAGGAGATGAACAGGTAAAGCGTGCTAAACTTCAAACTCCCAGGATTCAGTATGAGACTCTCAAGATGTATAATGATGAAAGTGTGGCTAATTATTTTCTTCGGGTAGATGAGATTGTTAATTGTATGAAAAATTTGGGTGAAGAAATAAAAGAGGCTATAGTGGTTGAAAAGGTTCTAAGATCATTGTCCCCCAAGTTTGAATCTAAAGTATCTGCAATAGAAGAAAAGGAAAATCTACGAATTCTCACTATGTCTCAGCTACATGGAATTCTAATGGCTTATGAAATGAGAAAAGGAGGTCCATCAGACAGAAGAGAAGCTGCTTTCAAGGCATCAGGTAAAGAAGATTATTATGAAGCAAGCCACGTCCCAGAAGAAGAAGAATCAAATTTTGTTAGAAATCTTCAAAGGGGTTCTGGAAGATTCAGAGGTAAGTTACCTTTTAAATGCTTTGCTTGTGGAAGAGTAGGTCATTATGCTGCAAAATGTCCTTATAAGGATAAAGGAAAGGAACCTGCTAGATGGAACAAGAAACAAAGTGCAAATAAGAAAAGCTACTACATCCATGAAGATAGTGATGGTCTATCGAACAGTGATGAAGATGAACGAGGTAATGAATATAAGTTGTTAATGCCATTTGAAGATGATGATTATATGGATGCTGTAGATGTGGATAACCTTTATGAGGAAATTACTAAACTCAAGAGATGTATAGAAGAAAAGAATGTGATCATTGATACTCTACAATTTCAAATTGATGAAAAAGAAAAACATCTTGAAAAACTAGAAGGTGAAATTGTTGGTCTTAGAAAAGAGATTGAGAAAAAAAAAGCTATTAATCTTAAGTTTGTCAAAGGATCTGAAACTTTGGATGAGATTATCAATGTGCAGCGGTCTCCTCTAAACAAGACAGGTCTGGGCTATAATGGAGAAACCTCTCAAGCATCCACCTCAAAGAGTTATCTTGATGCGGCAAGAAGAAATGGGCAAAAGAACAATGAAGACCATCAGGTAAAGCAGGGACGAATTACAAACAGAAACTATCAAGGGAAATCCATCTTAAGGGTGAACAAAAACTACAACCAGCCACAGGTAAAATCTTCTCAATTTGGTTCAAGAATAGATGAAAATAGAAATTACAATCAGTTGGCTGGTAGGATCGATAACCGCAGAAGTTTCTTCAATGGACAATGCTTTTCTTGCCATAACTTTGGTCACAAAGTAGCTCAATGTGTTGCATATAAAACGATCATGACTAGGGAAGCTCAAAAACAAAGAAGTATGACATGGTTTACAAAAAGGACCTATAACAACTTTTCGGTTCTTGAAAATGAAGTTGAATGTTCTATTTGCAATAATTTTGGTCATGAAGACTCTGAATGCAGGAGCAGGTTTCAACAGAAAAAGGAACAAGCCTCAAGCACCAAAACATGGAGAATAAAGGAACCTCAAACAGAAAGATGCGGGATAGCTTTTTATGCAGAAGGACAGGAAAATCTATGGTACATTGACAGTGGATGTTCGAAGCATATGACAGGTGATAAAGAAAAACTTGAATCTTATTCTGCTCTAGAAAAGGGAAAGAAAGTCTCTTTTGGAAATGATACTCCTGCAACTATAAAAGGAAAAGGCATTGCTCAGTTAAAAGAAAAGGTCAAGGCTAGAAATGTTTTGTATGTTGATGGATTGAAGCATAATCTTCTAAGTGTCAGCCAGATGTGTGATCAAAGAACCGAGGTTATATTCAGATCGAATGGATGTCTTGTTCGTGATCTTGATACAGGTAAAACAGTGCTCAAAGGCAAAAGAACTCCAAATAATCTGTACATATTTGAAGAAGGACAACAACAATGCTATCTGAGCAAGGATGAAGAGCATTGGTTATGGCATCGAAGGTTGGGACATCTAAGCTTCTCACAAATAAGGAAAGCATGCAAATATCAGGCAGTTTGCGATCTTCCAGATATCAAAATTCCTGACAACACCATATGCAAATCATGTCAGTTTGGAAAACAAACCAAAACTAACTTTCCAGAGAAAGAAGGATCAGCTAGCATGCCTCTTGAGCTAGTACATACAGATACATGCGGTCCCTTCAGAAAAAGAACACCTCGAGGAGAAGAATACTTGATATTATTCATTGACGATTTCTCCAGGTTTGTCTGGTTAGGACTTATGAAGCACAAAGATGAAGCATTCGAAAAATTCAAATCCTTCAAAGCCTTGGTTGAAAATGAATCAGGTCACAAAATTAAGTGCCTCAGATCTGACAGAGGAGGAGAATTTACTTCAAATGAATTTTTCGATTTCTGTGAAGAACATGGGATAAGAAGAGAATTCTCTACAGCAAGAACTCCCCAGCAAAATGGAGTTGTGGAAAGAATGAATAGAACAATCCAACAAATGGCTCGTGCTATGCTTGATGAATCAGGAACTCCCGCAACTTTCTGGGGTGAGGCTGCACATGCTGCGGTTGTTATTCTCAACAAAACAAATGTCCGAGTGAACAGCACTCAAACTCCTCATGAGCTTTGGAGTGGTAGGACTCCTTCGGTAAAGCACTTCAAAATCTTTGGGAGCAAATGCTATATCAAGAATACTGATGAGCAGCTTGGCAAACTTGAACCTAGAGCAGATGAAGGCATTCTTCTTGGTTACTCTCCATATAGCAAAGCATACAAATGCTACAATAAAAGACTTGGCAGAATTGTTGACAGCATTGATGTAGTGGTTGATGAGAAGGGATACATTCCTAGGCAAGTACATCGTGAAGACATCGAAGAAGATGAAGGCTACCCTCAAAGACAGAATGATGAAGAAGAAGAATCTCAAGAAGAACCTCAAGAAGAACCAGAGGAGCAAACAAGAATAGAAGAAAAGACTCCATCCAGATATGTTCAGAAGAACCATCCAGAATCTCAGATTATGGGACAGAAAGAAGCAGGTGTACAAACTAGAAGAACAGTTGCAGAAGCTTCAAGCTATTTGGAATTACTCTCCTCAACGGAACCACAAAATGTGAAAGAGGCATGCACAGATGAATGTTGGGTGAAAGCAATGAATGAAGAACTTGAGCAGATCGAAAAGAACAACACTTGGGAGCTGGTTCCTAGACCAAAAGATAATAATGTTATCGGGACAAAATGGGTCTTCAAAAACAAATTGAATGAAAATGGAGAAGTAATTAGAAACAAAGCCAGACTTGTTTGTAAAGGGTATGCGCAGCAAGAAGGAATAGACTTCGAAGAAACCTTTGCTCCTGTTGCAAGACTTGAGGCCATCCGAATGTTTCTTGCTCTCTCAAGTTTTCAAAACTTCAAAGTATTTCAAATGGACGTGAAATCAGCCTTTCTGAATGGAGACCTGGAAGAAGAAGTATACATTGAACAGCCAGATGGGTTCATTCTTGGAAATGATCCAAACCTTGTATGCAGATTGAAAAAGGCCCTCTATGGTCTCAAACAAGCTCCAAGGGCTTGGTACTACCGCTTGGACAAATATCTTCATCCACAAGGTTTCTCAAAAGGTTCAGCAGATAGCAATCTTTATATAAAAGTTGAAAATGACAAATTTCTAATACTTGTTGTGTATGTAGATGACATTATTTTTGGCAGCAATGAAGAAGCTATGAGTCAAAGCTTTGCCTTGGTCATGCAGAAAGAATTTGAAATGTCCTTACTAGGAGAACTGACATATTTCCTTGGTTTGCAAATCCAACAAAAGGAAGGAGGAATCTTTTTATCTCAAACCAAGTATCTCAAACAGATTTTGAAGAAATATGGCATGGAAGATGCAAAACCAGTATGTACACCCATGGTCACAGGATGTAGCCTTAGTGCAAATGATGAATCTGCAGCAGTACATCAACCAACCTACATATCTATGATTGGAAGTTTACTTTATTTGACAGGTACCCGACCGGACATCATGCATGCAGTTGGAATAGTTGGAAGATTTCAGGCAAATCCGAAGGAGACTCATCTTCAGGCAGTGAAGAGAATTTTCAAATATCTTCAAGGGACTCAAAATTATGGCTTATGGTATCCTAGAGATACAGATCTTACTCTTCATGCCTATACAGATGCAGATTGGGCCGGAAGCGTGGATGACAGGAAAATAACAAGTGGTGGTGCGTTCTTTATGGGTTCCAGACTGGTATCTTGGTTCAGCAAGAAACAGAGTTCAATTGCCTTGTCTACAGCTGAAGCGGAATATGTTGCTGCTGCATCTTGTTGCACCCAACTCCTTTGGATGATGCAGACTTTGCAGGATTTTCAAATCACCTGTACACCACCAATACCCATCTTATGTGATAACACAAGTGCAATCAGCATCTCCAAGAATCCTGTTATGCATTCAAAAACCAAGCACATACCAATCAAGTACCATTTTCTCCGGGAACAAGTACTTGAACAGAAGGTCAAGTTGGAGTATGTTCCTTCTAAAGAACAAGTTGCGGATATTCTCACCAAACCATTGCCCAGGGACACTTTTGAGTACCTCAGGCAAAAGCTGGGGGTTGTTGATGCATCATCTTATTGTTGAACCTTTTCTGATTGATGGTACAGGTTCAGGGGGAGCATATAATGCATTGTTGGCATTATGGAGGATGGTCAGAAGAAGATCTTGGAAATAGCTGCAATATGTCCCTATCTCTTTCATGGTGGATTATGGTTCTTTGTTGCAGATCTGGGGGAGCATGAGCTTAGGGGGAGCATACCCCTTTGCCCTTGATGTCAAAGGGGGAGAATGAAGCTGAAGTTTGTGAGGTTGCCATCAAGTCCAAAGGGGGAGATTGTTGGCATTATGGTTCAGGAATGGCTATATGTTACAGGTGTTGTCCTTGATGGCAACCCATTCAGGTGATAGATCACTGTACTTCAAGTCAGCAGCAGAGGTTGATGATCAGCTATCAATTATTGAAGAAAATAAGGGGTACGTAGGTACAACTTACAGAAAGTGCGTACCCACAGGTAAACCATGCAGCAACCACGTCCCGAGACACAGGCCAGCCATTCAGGAGGTGCGTCCACCCAGTGCACACATTTCAAGGCAGAGAAAAGCACACGTGGGGGTTTCTTGTGTTTTACTCCTGGTATCTAGCCGACGGTATTGTGTTATTATGGTGTCGGCTCATGGTATTGTTCCATGATTTGAGGAGGAGCTTGCCTATATAAAGCAAAGGAGATCACTTGGCTAAGTATCTTTTGCAATTGAATATCTTTAGATCTGAAATTTTGGGTTATGGTCTTAAAAGCTTGATCTATATGAAAAGGAAGTTGAAGGCGAGTCTGTGAAGGGTGATCTTCGAGCGCATGATCAGATCTAAGTATCTGTGCCACTCTAGTGAACTGTCTATTCAGTCCTAATCAGAAGGTCGCAGGTGTTTATCAGAAAAGCTGCGTGGGGATGCAGCGCAGTAATAGGAGACCTGCGTTGGGACGCAGGGCAGTCCAAGTTCAGGTGCGGCCGGGACGCAGTGCAGTAACAAGAGATCTGCGTGGGGACGCAGAGCGACTAAGGTTCAGGTGCGTCCTTGGAGCAAAAGGACGCGGTGCGACAGCATTTCTGGGTGCGTCTCTGCAGCAAAGTACGCGGCTGATAGTGTTTCGGAGTGCGTCCCTGCAGCAACAGGACGCAGTGCAGTTCAAGGAACAGTGCGTGGGCACGTAGTGCAGCAGAAGGATACCTGCGGGTGTATGCAGGAAAGCCGAAGGTGAATTGCGTCGCGACGCAGGCCACAGAAGGGAAAACTGCATCTCTGTCTTAAGATGTTCTGTTGATTGAATTTCTCTGTTGATAAGGTGTTCTGGGTTAGTTCTGTTATTGCTGATCTGATAACTGTATTGGACTGTAACTGTTATATACTTGATGATCATTTGATGCTTTATGAAAAGAAGTAGGGGGTTGTAGCTCCCTTCCAGGAGAAGACTGGAAAACGAGAGAGAGTTGTAGCTCTCTGCAGGTTGCAGCCTGCGTACTGGTAAAGGACTGCACCAGTACAAAATCATTGTAAAAGGAGTTTCTAATTTGAAAGAAGATAGAGACATATTGCAGCAGGTGGTTTTCACCCACATTGGGTTTCCACCTTACATCTTGTGTTCTTTGGTGTGACTATCTGTTTTCTTTGTTCATGCTCATTATTTTATGGTACTGACATGCAAAAATAATTCAAAGATCAAATAAGGAAGATTTATTAATTGCTAGATAATACTGATTCACCCCCCCTCTCAGTATTATTTCCAACAATCTCCTGGTCAACAATAGATACTTGTAACTGGGCATGCAAAAAGCTAATTGACCATGATCTCCTTCATCACTAAACACTGTAATAATCACCTTCACTACTGCCTGCAACAAATTTTCCATTGGATCTTGAAGAACATGAAGATTGACCTCCTGCTGAAAGAGAAAGGTGTCTTTCTCCTTTGATATTGATCTTTCTTCACACTGTACTTCAATAAGAGTATGTCCCTGGTCCTCAAAAAATTCTGAACAAATAGGTGAGTAGATTTCCTCTTCAAAGAACATTTCAAAACATGAGACATATGAGGAAGAGTCTGAAAGGGAATCTTGAATGGTCTGGTTTGCTGAAGTCTGAATATATTGTAGGTCATCTTCATATGATATGATAGCCAGATTGTCTTTGCATTCATCAATCATGAGAAAAGAAACCTCAAATGATTCTTGAAACCCAACACAATCATTTATATCATCTACCATAAATTCATCCAGAGGAACTTTTTTACTTGCTTGAGCAACGATCTCATCTTGCTGTTCATGAGCTGACTGGATTACCTCTTCATGAAGACTGTGTTCTGCTGACATGAGAACATTCAGATCCAAAACTCTATATTCTTCATCCCAGATGATTTTAGTAGCAGAGTTCTCTTTCATGGGACTTAGTACAAGGTTTTCTTGGTCATCACAATCTGAATCTGAATCTGAAATGGGTGACTTGACATTATCACATTCTAGAATTAGAACTGGACTTCCTTGCATGTTGTCTTCTTCGATGGACAGATCTGAACCGACACTTTTTCTTTCATCACTTTCAGCCATATGGAACTCTTCAACTTGTTGATCTATTTCATGTAATTCATGTTGACTGTCAAGATGCAAAATTCCTTCATTTTCCACCGTACAAAGATCTTGATTCTGCTGCAACATTTCCTGAGCATCTTGATGGGACTCCTCTAGTTTCTCTTCATGTTGCTGAAATGGATTCTCGTACAAGGCTTCCATGATCTCATCATCCATAAAATTATCATCCTCATAGTATTTTTCAAGGCTTTCAATAAAAGTAGAAGCATGTTTGCAATAGTCATGAACTAGATTTAATGATGGATAAGATTCTTGATATCTTCCAATGAACAGGGCATGAAAATCCTTTAAACAGTAAATAAAAGTAGGCGGCAAACTTTCATACCAAGATTGGGATTCACCTTCCAGAGTGGCCAGGAATATCTTCATTAAGCAATCTTCAGGAAAATCAACCTTCAACTTGCGAATATGCATGTGAAATCGAACTAGATGTAAAGCAGCGTCCTTCTTACCATCATATTTAAACGTAGGCAAATTCCTTGACCAATCTACCTTCGAAATTTTATTTGGAAAACCTGGGATGTGATCTTGGCTCATGGGAGCATATCTTCTTGCAATCCACTCCATTTTAAAAAAAATCTCAAAGCCATTGATCCCTCTACAGTGGAGTCACCATGAAACGCTGGTTACTAGATTCTATAGTGAAAGGAGTCGCCAGGTGAATGATTTCAGCTGTCTTCTTATGTCTGATCGTTGTTCACCATCAACAATCAGTTCTGAACTTGAGATATGTACTGGGGCAAAACAATCTTCAAGCAAACCATTTTCTTCCCCAGTGGAGTCGCCACTATGTTAGAGCCTAAATCTGCCTTAGGCTGAAGGAAGGAAAAATTCAGGGTAACCACAAACCACACTCAGTCTGGTAGCTAGCCCTAACAAAACAGGAGAGGGCTCTCTCCGAGTCACGCTCAGCGAATAAGTAAATGGAATGGTCTGAGATGACTAACAGTGAAATATTGATCTTAGGCTAGTAAGTAAATATGGATACAAGAAGAAATTTTTTATAAATGACTGAGTTTCTGGGATGGTATGGGATCAAGGAACAACATGAGCAGAGTTTTAACCAAAGGCACAGGATATTTCATAAGGCGAGATAGGCATGAGGTTTTAGAAAACAAATTGAATTTAAATGAGGTGAAAAGACTGTTTAAGAAAGCTGAAAAGGGCATTAATGTATGAATCCTGTCCAGGAAGAAGAAAACAAATAAAATATGAACACTTCCTCAAGGCAGAGCAATGACTGAATTCTACCTTTCTCACTTAAAAGTATTCAGCTGGAAACGATCATGAATGAATGGTGAAACATAACAAAGACATATGAGACATAAAGGAAGAAACACATGCTAAATTCATACCACAAGAATCTTATAAATCAGAGCTGCACCATTTAATTAATCCTCTGTCAAAACTGTACAGTGATAGTGCTGGGTTTTTTCCTCCCACACTTTTCTTAGAACTCTCCGAACCCTTCACAAATGATTTTTCATACAATAAATAAACTTCATATGTGGGAAAACAAATCGATGAAAAATAGGGAGCTGGAAAACAAATCGAAGAAGATAGGAAAAGAGTCGTCCATCTGTGCTGGGGACAGAGCAGCGTTACATTATTCCATTTGAAAATATCTGATGACCAATGGAGAGGTGGCATCTGTAGATGTAAATCCCTTTAAATTGCAACTGAAATAAAAAATAAACCATCGGTTCCTATCTTTCTGCTGCGGTGACTTTTCACCTTACGCTGCCCCTTTGAACAAAAACTATTTTTTCAATAAAAAAAATGGTTTTCCACTAAAATTTTGCCTTTAATGAACGCACCCAGCTGCAATTCTCCTTTAATACCACGTGCATCCAAATCTCAACAAATTCATTACTCTGTTTAGCAGGATCAAGGCGTATGATTATGCGCCCTTTATCCCTCTGAGCAGCCTTTGCATGCCTAGAATGGAGATAGCCACGTAGTTTCTGAGGAACACGTGTACATACGTTTAAATTCAGCTCCAGCTGAAAAGACATAGGCGTTTTCCAACCATGCATTGGTCTAAGCTATCTTAAATGAATCACAAAATACATCTATGGCAATTGCCTCGAAATACTTTCACCGAGATTATAACTTCATTCCATATATTAAGACAAAGTATGTTTGCACTGCTTGACTACATGAGGTGTTAGGGTCCCACCCTAACCTCCTTATTTATGTAATGGGATCTAGTCATAGTCAAGAGTCAATAAAGCCCACATTAATAATTGTAAGTGGTTAACCCGCAATTAATGACGGGACCACAATTAGTTGCAAATGGGCCGTAGTATTAGATAGATGGTAATAATAAAACCCATGGTATTGATCCTTGGTATTGCATGTATGAGTCATATATAAAGGATAGGGACTCCCTGCGAGGAGCGTCGTGTCTTATTTTTGTATCGAGCTCTGCTCTATTGGAGGTTGCCCCCTCGAAGAGGCCAGTGAACATTGCTTTCTCAATAATAAAGTATTTGCTGTTGTCTCTCACTATTCTATGTTCTGGGTAAGTTTCTTCGCATATTCTGTATTTGGGTATCTTTTGCAGGTTAAGAGCATAACAAGTGGTCTCAGAGCACTTTCCAGGTGGGATCTCCATTTCGTAGAATTTTTTTTTTTTGGCTGGATACGTGTTCCGGCATCTTTAAACCACGGGATCTGTCGTTGAGCGCATAAAACTGCGGATTTGGGGAGGCAGGCACGCAGGAAATACAAGAGGTGGTCACGCTTGTTGGACTCCCTTGTAACCCTTGTGGGTACCCCTTCGAGTAGTAGCACATTAGACAGAACCGCGTACGGACTGTCTTCCAAGTACCTTCTAGGTATATTGGAAGCCCCTTAGCTCCTCTGCAACCTTGCCATAGATAAACCTTCGGTCGTCTTGCTGCTACAGTACACTGAGAATAGCACTCGGAGAGATTACTCACCCGTACGATAGGGTAGTTGGGTTGTACGATTAAGGGTACGGTTGATCCACCTTAGTTAGAGCTCTGAAACATTGGGCCGAGTACTACTGTCAAACCCTTATGTATATTGCGATCTGTAGCACCTAACACTCCTTAAGACCATAGTTCCCTTTTCTATCTGGGGATCACACATCATATCTGCCAGATCAGCACGCAAAGAGGTGTAGCAGCAGCACACATGAGTCCCGCAGTTTTGAGTTAGCAGACCAGCCATTCTGATCTATTAGATCCATCAGATCCATAGCAGCAGTCTGTTCCGCCGCCCAAAGCTATCCGATCCGCCTTTCAGATCTCTCAGATCCACCAATATCTGAGTCGTTGTGAAGGGTTCCTATATCGGGGTATAATTTTCGCAGGACTTTTGGCCGCATTGACATTTTGAGGATTTGGTGATTGCAGTATTAATAAGGAAGGAGTAAAACAGATCTCCCGGGGTGCTTATTGGTGATCTAGCCCATCAGAATCAGGACGATGAGCTGAGCATGGTGGTACCATTCAATTCTTAGTGAATTTTTTTTTTAGGCTGTCCCAATTTTAAAAAAACATCAGGTTGGTGCATGGTAGAAACTAGAGCTCAAGCGATGGCCAATGAAAGGATGGACAAACTTGAAGAATCCGTGCAATCCCTCCACATTCAGCTTAACCATCTAGATAGCCTGGTCGAGAGCATAATCCCGAAGGGTAAGGAGGCAGCCCACGAGGAGGCATATAATGGCAATGGACACAGTGAGGGTGAGTCTAGCCACTCTCCTCACGTCTGGCACACCCACCAACAACCCCGTCCGCGACCTCCTAAGTTGGATATGCATAAATTTGACAGTTCTCACCCGTCAGCATGGATAGCACAAATGGAGCAGTATTTCAATCTAAATAACATCTTAGATGATGCGACTCAGCTTATGGTGGGGAGGATGTACTTGGATGATGAAAGGTGGCAATGGTGGGAATGGCATCAACGTTGCAATGGACCGTTTCTAACTTGGACCAAATTCAAAAAAGCTCTTACAGACTGCTTTGACCAGGAAACTTCTTTTTTGGGTCATCTTACTAAGCTCTGACAGACTGGTACAGTGGATGAATATATTATAGCTTTTGAAGCCTTAGCCTTCCGCACTTGGGGTCTCTCAGATGGGTTCTACACGGAATGTTTTATTAGTGGTATTAAAGAAGCCATCAAAGCCCAAGTCCTACTGCACCACCCTACCACATGGACGGAGGCTTGCAAGGTAGCTCGTAACATGGAACGTGCATTAGCAGCCTAGTACAGTCGCCCAAATTTCTCCACTAAAGGTCGCCCCCCACAGGCTCACAACACGACTCAAACACTTAAGGTCCAAAAGGTGTCACCTGCAGAAATGGCCAAAAGAAGAAAGCAAGGACTATGTTACTACTGTGATGAAAAATACTCCCCAGGTCATGAATGCAAGGAGCCCAAATTTTTTCAAATTGATGCCACTGACTACAGCTCAATAGAGGAATATCCACCACTTGAGGAACATGAGGCGCTAGAAGAAGACAACCAAAAGGACAATGTCTCTGACGAACCAGTTATTTCGCTGCATGCTTTGGCAGGGATTTCTTCACATCAAACTCTCAAAATCAGAGGTTTTATTAAACATCGCCCAGTAGTAGTCTTGATTGATAGTGGAAGTACACATAATTTCATCCATCAAAAAGTCGCAGAAGCAGTGCATTGTTTTGTACGAGCAGTTTCTAACTTCCAAGTCCAAATTGCAGATGGGGGCACAATGAAATGTGAAGGCCGCTGTGAAAATGTCAAACTTCAAATGGGGGATTATTAGTTGAAAACCCACATGTTTGCCATACACATGGGAGGTTGCGACATTGTCCTCGGTGCTAAATGGCTCTGCACTCTTGGGCCAATCACAATGGATTTCCAGGAGTTATATATGAGTTTTAAGCAGAACAACTACACACATACCCTCCGTGGACTCCAGGCAGGAGCCCCCTCTATCATCAGCTCGCATAGGATGGAAAAATTGTTAAAAAAGGGCAATCATGGAGTTATAGATCAATTTAATGCCATCCAGGCAGTCCAAACCAAGTCTCTGCCAATTCATCCTGAGATGCAACAGATTTTAAATAACCATCTGCAGGTCTTTGACAAGCCTCATGAGCTTCCACCCTCGCGAGGGGAACATGATCATAGCATCACCTTGGTTCCAGGGGCCCAACCCCCAAATGTGTGCCCATACAGATATCCGTTCACCCAAAACAATGAAATAGAAAATATAATCAAGGAACTTTTGGAAGCAGGTGTCATTCGTCCCAGCATTAGTCCTTATTCATCCCCAGTGGTCATGGTGCTCAAGAAATATGGGGAGTGGCGGATGTGTCCCGACTTCAGGGCCCTCAATAGGTTGAGAGTCAAAGATAAATTTCCCATCCCAGTGGTTGACGATTTGCTGGATGAACTCAATGGGGCTCAATTCTTCACTAAGCTGGATCTTCGCTCAGGCTACCACCAAATTCGCATGAAGGAAGTCGACATTCCAAAGACTGCTTTCAGAACTCATGAAGGCCATTATGAGTTCCTGGTCATGCCATTTGGTCTTTGTAATGCCCCCTCTACTTTTCAGAGCCTTATGAACCACATTCTCAAACCATATCTCAGGAAATATTTCCTTCTCTTCTTCGATGACATCCTCATCTATAGTTGCAGTTGGGCCGCACATCTTCAGCATGTAGATCTACTCTTGCAACTGCTCCGCAAGCATAAATTATTTGTCAAGATGTCCAAGTGTTCGTTTGGAATGGAAGAAGTTGAGTATTTGGGCCACATTGTGGGGCGTGAAGGTGTCAAGGTGGATCCCAAAAAGATCTAGGCAATGCATGATTGGCCTCAACCTAAGACCTTGAAGAGCTTGAGAGGATTTTTTGGTATCACAGGCTATTATCGTAAATTTGTCTGCAACTATGGTCGCATAGCGAAGCCCCTCACTCAACTCCTAAAGAAAAATTTATTCTTCTGGAATGAGGAAGCACAACAGGCATTTACAGCTCTAAAAAATGCCATGTGTTCCACTCCAGTCTTAGCACTACCTGACTTCACCAAATCTTTTGTCATTGAATGTGATGCTTTGGGTACAGGTATTGGGGTGGTCTTAATGCAGGAAGGGCGACCTTTGGCCTTCACAAGCCAACAACTAAGTGGGAGGAATCTGGGCCAATCTACCTACGAGAAGGAAATGATGGCCATCTCACATGCAGTAGAGACCTGGCGACCTTACTTATTGAGGCGACGTTTCCAAATCCACACAGATCATCACAGTCTTAAATATTTTTTGGAGCAATGCCTATCCTCCCCACAACAAAATAAATGGCTCGCCAAAATGCTGGGATATGATTATGAGATCATTTACAAGAAAGGGAAAGACAATAGTGTAGCAGATGCATTATCTCACCAATTTGAGGAGGAAAGTACTTTGCTAGCAATTTCCCTCCCCATTCCAGAATGGATTGAAGAGGCTCACAGGGAATGGTTTTCACATCCCAGGCTCTCCCAACTCATTTCTCAATTGCAGGTCGATCCAAATTCCACCAAGGGCTACTCGTGGCAGGATGATATTCTTTGCTACAAGGACAGAGTCGTAATATCACCAACATCCACCCTCAAAAGTCTCATTTTGGCAGAATTGCACTCATCTCCCATTGCAGGACATTCGGGCTTTCAGAAGACGTATGCTCGCACCAAAAGATGATTTTTTTGGATAGGCATGAAAAAGGACATCCTTACTTTTTTAGTAGAATGCGATGTCTATCAACGCCACAAAGGGGAAACCATCAACACACCAGGCACATTACAACCATTGCCCATCCCGGCATCAATTTGGATGGAGGTTTCTATGGATTTCATTACAGGTCTTCCAAAGTCAGGAAACAAGTCAGTCATCATGGTGGTTGTGGACAGACTATCGAAGTATGCTCATTTCTGTGCCCTACCCCACCCATTTACACCAACCTTGGTCGCTCAATCTTTCATGGATCAGATCTTCAAATTGCATGGCATGCCCACTTCTATTGTGTCCAATTGCGACCCGATCTTCACCAGTAAATTTTGGCAGGAACTCTTCAGGATACAAGGCACTCAACTAAAACTCAGTACTTCCATTCATCCGCAAACGGATGGTCAAACTGAAGCCGTCAACAAATGTCTAGAAACCTACCTTAGGTGTTTCACTTCAGAAAAGCAACATCTTTGGGTACAATGGTTACCTCTGGCTGAATGGTGGTATAACACCAACTATCATGCCACCACCAAAATGACCACCTATGAAGCAGTATATGGTCAACTCCCTCCTTCCCCTACTTCTTATCTCAAGGGGTGCTCAAAAGTACAAGCAGTGGATCGACTCCTACAACACTGCGCAACCATGCTTGCCCATCTTAGAGAGAATCCTCATCAAGCTCAGAACCGCATGAAGTAACGGGTAGACCAACATCGCTCAAAGCGCCAATTTCAAGAAGGGGATCAGGTCTTTTTGAGGTTGCAACCATATAAGCAAACATCACTCAAAGACAAGGGTTGTCAGAAACTATCTCCAAAATTCTACGGACCATACCAAGTACTTCAGCGCATTGGAGAAGTGGCTTACAAGTTGGCTTTGCCACCTACTGCAAGAATCCATCCAGTTTTCCATGTCTCGTACCTCAAGAAAGTGATTGGAAACAATTGCAGAATTCAAACCAGTCTACCTGAATTGGACGAAGAAGGTTCAATCTGGCTCCAACCTGAACAAGTTCTAGACACACGAGACAGGCATTTGCGGGGCCGCATCATTAGGGAAGTCCTCGTCAAGTGGAAAGACACCTCTCCAGAAGATGCAACTTGGGAACCAGCCACTATTTTTCAGCAGTTTCAACATCTTCAGCCTTGAGGACAAGGCTAGTCTTGAGGGGGAGGGCATGTTAGGGTCCCACCCTAACCCCCTTATTTATGTAATGGGATCGAGTCATAGTCAAGAGTCAATAAAGCCCACATTAATAATTGTAAGTGGTTAACCCGCAATTAATAACGGGACCACAGTTAGTTGCAAATGGGGCGTAGTATTAGATAGATGGTAATAATAAAACCTATGGTATTGATCCTTGGTATTGCATGTATGAGTCATATATAAAGGATAGAGACTCCTTGCGAGGAGCGTCATGTCTTATTTTTGTATCGAGCTCTGCTCTATTGGACGTTGCCCCCTTGAAGAGGCCAGTGAACATTGCTTTCTCAATAATAAAGTATTTGTTGTTGTCTCTCACTGTTCTATGTTTTGGGTAACTTTCTTCGCATATTCTATATTTGGGTATCTTTTGCAGGTTAAGAGCATAACATGAGGACCCTTGAACGCAAGAATCGTTTATCAGTCAGACTTCTCTCCATTTTCCATTTCCACTTGTTTCTCACCCATCGGCAATGCATCTGAGATATTCAACACTGATCCTGTAGTCAACTTGCCGTTAATTCTCATACCATGCTCTTCCTTTTGCTGCCCTCTTTTCAAGATTATCATAACCTTTAACAAGTTTAGAAGCACATTTCTCTCATTTCCATGCATTTTTTCCACTAAGGAGCTCTGGTCTCGTGAACTACGCCAAACAACCATCAATAGACATTGGAAAAACTGTGGCGTTGATCTCTTCTTCTAAGATCATGATTTCCTTTGTTACATCGAGAACATATGACTGAGATCTTAGACTTTATAATGATGCTGTGTCTGTCTATTTTCGGGACCATCATTGTCATTTTGTGGCTATGTGTCGAGGCAAACACTGCATTCAATTGCGATTGCGTTCATGGCATTGTAAAGAAGATATGCAAAGGCACGCGGAGAGAATCTGCCACGTACATGTCCATATGCGGAATTATTGCTTGAGCTCTTGAATGGAGCACCTGGCGAATTGATGCAAGGTATGAGTGAAGAGGTGAAATTTCAAACAATTTTTGGGCTTGAGGCTATATGCGTTGTGCTCAAAACCTAGTGTGTCGCGCTCTTTATATGCGTCGCGCCCATTATAATTTACACTGGGTGAAAACTCCCAGTGCGCCACGTGCCCTATATGCATCGCGCCACCTGTCATATGCGCTGCGCTGCCTCCAAGTCACACAATCGGCCTCTTCCACACACTGTTTTTCTCTTGCACTTTCAAAACACAATTTCTCCCTTGGATTAAGAAAAACACCTGTTGCAAAGGGATAAATAGCTTTCAAAAATATCTTGACAAGAGATGGTTTTGATTTTTACTTCTTCAAAAACCTACTTCATAATGTTTTTGACTATGGCACTTTGTCTTTTAATGAAACTTTGTCTTTTTGCTTTCTCATTGATTTTCTGGACTCAAAATGATGAAATTGGTCGATTTTTTGCAGGGATATAGGCATAATTTGACTAAGGAAGACCAGGGCCTGCTTTTGAAATATTTTATGGTGGAAAGATACAAGTATTTTATTACAAAAACCAGGTTGACAATTTCCTACTCAAAACAGAGTTTTGAACAAGAAATATCCTCGAATATGCCTGATGATGAAATTATGAACTGAGAACTTCTTTGAAAACCATCCTCATGGCCTGTGGGCATTTATTAAACATGTCAAAAGACTAAACCCTAGACTCAAAAAAGTAAAAGATTCTTTTTGACCAAAATAATCATCTATGACTGTGAATGACATGAACTAAGTTTTGATGAACATAGGGAAATTTTAACTAGCCTGGTAGGTATAAGCATGAGGGAAACAAGAAAACCAAGCCCTTCCATCAAGGAATGACATGCCCCTAGCGGAATGCAGCTGAGTGAATGGAGCAAGACACCTAAAAATGAAATGCAGAAAGAGTTTTGATCTCTGACGGAGGACTAACAAGACCAACTCTAGCAGGAACAACTTTAATCTGGTGGGAAAGTAAAACTGAGATAGATGTAAAGCGGAAAGGTAAAGTCATCTCTTCATGGTCTAAGCTTTTAAAAGCTCTTAGGAAACAATTCTATCCTTTATGATACATGCAATAGGATATTATTGATTGGCAGCACTTGAGGCAAGGTAAAGGGCAGAGTGTTCAAGAGTTTACTCAGGAGTTCAGAAAGAAAGCATTGGCGCTTGGTATTTCATTCGATAAACGTAAAAATGTATTAAAATACATCAGCAATTTACATTCATATTTGCAGCATACATTATTGATGTTTAACCCTGATGATTTTGATGAAGTGTGTGTTCAAGCCATACATATTGAATGAGGTGGCAGACCATTCAAGTTTTCACTCAATCATCCAAAGAGTTGGAAATCAAGGATTCCAATGATAGTAAAGGGAACAACAATTCGAAGAAAAATAAATCAGCGACAGCTCAGAAGGTGATATGAAAATAAGATCTTAGATTACTTTTAAGGTATTACAGACTCATGTGCATGGATTTTCCTATATTACTTAGTGTAATGGATCAATAAGATTGCAAATAATATAAGCAATTGAGTAGTTAGAGAAACATAATAGACAAACACAAATAAACACATCAATTTTAATATGGAGTTCACCCAAAACTCTTGGGCCATGTCTCTTGGTCTAGCCTTCAGTGGTGACCTCTCTATTATGTCTTCAAGAGAAAAGTTTTACGAAATGTGAGCTCAAATTGAGTTTCAACACAATAGATACAAAACAATTGGAGTATTGCTTGAATCCCTTAAGGCTCTCTGAGTACACAAACTCTTTCTCTCACTCTCTGTCTCTGTCTCCTCTCTGTATCAGCACTGCTGGTCTCTATCTTTAGTATTCTGTGGCTTTTAAGCCAATAGGCACTGTCTGTTCGTTTCCTCTTCTGGGCTTTCTAGCTCTCGACCTTTGTCCGCCTCTGAGTGTTAGCAATCATTGCTAAACGCCTTCAAGGATGGTGGCCACATGTTCTGTAATGAAAGGGACCATCGCGCCTTTGAAATCCCAAAAATGGTCATTCTCTATTTACACAGAGGAATACACAAAAACATGAGAAAAATCTACCAAACTACCATTTATCGGACTTAAAAAATCATTAATTCTGCCCTAGAACTCCATCGGGTCTGTCTTTATATTGCGATTGTATATCCACCATTGATCTGAGTGATATTGATCCAATGACTAAGATTCATTTTGGGCGGCGAACGTGTACGGAGATTACCCGCCCAAAAAGGCAGTTTTCTCACACCACGTGTCGGCCAGTGGATGTGATCAGGTGGAGCCCGTCCAATACCACTTACTGCCTAAGGCCCGCCCAAAATCCTGCTCATTATAGAACTCAATATATATATATATATATATATATATATATATATAGATATATATATATATATATATATATATATATATATCTATATATATATATATATATATATAAACCCTTTTGGGTCCGGATTCATCGCTTTATTCGCATTTCTTTTTTTTTCGTTTATTTAACAAAAATGTGAAATACATTGAAAAAGCCCTTTTTCTCGACTTGAAATATTATCAAATATCATCCATAATCTTATTGGGTCTGGCTATTGCAGTCACATTTTCTATCGGCCCCATTGCTTTGTATTACTTCGATGCAATATTGCGATGCGATTATATCGCAAACGCATACCGTATGGTCCTCAGGCCCCGGTAGTTCTTCTGTGTGTGTTTTGACGATGCAATGGTGTGAGTAGATTTGGACCATTGATCTACGCGCATAGATCAACAGCTCTCGTTTAATCATGTCGATCGCTATCGCAATTTCTCATAAGGCTGCTGGTGAGCTCCAGTATTGTAGCAATAATGCTACAACTCCTGGGGCTTCCTGTCTCTCATTTTATCAACCCGGTAGTTCGTACAAACTTGGAAGCGACGGTGCTATATGCACAAGTACTAGCTCTTGCCGCAGCTGTCACTTGGTCAGCTGGCACAAGTCCGCTAGGGCTAAAGCCAACTTCTATAGGCTCTCAGAAGAAGCTTGCTAATTGATGGACGAAAGCTATTCTCAAAGGAAAACTACTCTACTTGACAAAATGGACTAAAAGCAAATCAAAGCATGTAAACCTAGGAAACCCTAATTTAACTAGTCTAACCTCTATAATGCAAAGAATGTGAATGAAACCTCTACCAATGCTGTTGTTACCTCTAATAAGTGGAAATGCATGGATCTAAGCTACTTGCATCATAAAAGACATGTTTTTGTATTTTTCCTTTAAGTGGATGGAATGATTGTGATTTTGTGCTAACTAGGGTTTGGTTGTGCAGATGGGATGGAGAAGGAAGGAAAGCGTGGGACAGGTTGGGGAGGCTAGGAGAGGTCCCTAGGGATCCTTAGCATCCATCCACAAAGGTTCCTCGCATTCATATGCTCAGCAATCGAGTGAGTGGCCTCCTACAGGATGTCTGCAGGGGATCCTACAGGATACGCAGAGATTTCTACAGGATGTCTACAAATTGCTACAGGATGACCTACCGTGAGTGTTTGAAGTGATGGAAGAGTGATGGACTAGTAGGGGGATATGTGTAAGGTAGGAATAAGGCTGGTGATGGCTCAGAAGTGGAAGAATAGGATAGGGAGTGAGTGTAGGGAGTAGGTTGGAAGATAGAGGACTAGATCAACAAAAGGGCTAGAGAATGAAGCTATGTGAGGAGTGAAAGACTTTGGGAGATAACAGAGCGGAGCAGGGGTCAACGATGTGTTTGCATGCGTGGTCAAGATGGAGAATGAGGTAATGGAACGAGAGAGAGCAGTGTAAGTGAAACAAATGCTTATGACTGTCACCAAACCGAAAATGCATCAACCTAAACTACCTGTGCGTATAAATTCAATGAACAGCAATCCAAAATGCGAAGGAGAATGTGCATGAAGCTGTGATGAAGGCGTGTGTGCAGGTGTGAATCATGTGGAAAGATCTATCATAACGAGACTATGTTGCAGCATGTATGAAGTGAAGAACTGCGTGTTTTTGTGGCTGGTATAGGCTGCACTCCAATCTCCAAACGGAGGTGGCAGTGGAGACTTCCTCAACCTTTTTTGCTGGAGCTCCAATGTATTATCAACCTGCTAATCTAACTAAACAACCGAAAGCAATTCAACCATAAACTAGTCCTATCTATGCTCATGAAAAAGACTAATTCAACAACCTGTAATTCAAATTGCATGTGAAAATGAAAACTCAGAGTGCTGAAACGAAATGAAAACAACACTACAGCAGAGGGGATCTATGGCTCTCAGGTTGGGCCCTCACCTGAGAGCTATAGTCTCCTTAAGAAAACTCAGAGCTAGATCAAAATCTGCCTTCTTTATTCATAATTTGATGTTATGCCAAAACTGGCTTACAACAAGAACTAACACCGAGCTGTGCTCAAAAATTACAATAGTAATGCGAAAGTTTCAACAACCTATCAAAGGCTACGGCCTCTATACTTATGCAAAAACGATCATCCAACAGGTCTCCTTGATTTTAGGAACTCGGCTGTCCAACTGAAGTTTAACTTGGTGATCCTGTAGAACAGTTATGACTGCTGTTCCTGTAGAACAGTTGGCTGCCTCTATGCTCGGTGGGGAGATTGGTTGGAGCTCGGAGCTACGGTGGGAATCACGAGGAAGGTCCCCAAGACTGTGGACATCCTCTCCTAAAAACCAGCAGTGCCACCTCATTGTCCCCTTGTCTCCTTTTTCGTGTCTTTTCTCCCTTTAAATGCAAAAAACCTGAAAGCATCATGCATTAGTCACGTAGATAATATGTCTACCCTTCTTCCTACAAACAACACGAACAAACTAAGAAATGCATGCATAAGCAATAAAATATGAATGGTTTGAGCAAGTAGAATAGGCCAAAATGAGCCCAAATTGTACCAAAATTGGGGCTCATCAGCCGCTTCCAATGGACTTCACCTGTCAACGCCGATTGCGATATGCCGATCAGATCCAGACTGTTGATCAACCAGATCTGATGGCTCTTGTTCATTGTTCCTTTCACTTCCAATAACTCTATTTTTGGCCATTTCTTCTTGTTTTTCCTTCTTGATAGTGTAATCTACCTTTTTTAAAGGTTTTCCCCTATGCGATAGTTTTTTATTTTGAAGACTTAGAGAGTGTTTTGGGTTCAATTTGGATCACGCCTTCCCACTGAAAAAGCTTTTGGACCACCAAAAGTTGGTTTTTAAGCATCGATCAAGTGAGGATACATCTTCCTCACTTGTCCAATTTCTATCCATCATGCACTGCTTGGCTTTGAAACTTTGAATCTGATTCTCAGGTACTCAACATTCCCTCTGCACATAGTTCTCACCTTCCTATCTAGAACTGTATCTTCCTGCAACTCATTGAGATATTCAGGCAACAAATCATCAATAGAAGGCAACTGACTTTGCTCTTCGAGATCTTCAATCGATGAAGGTTCATATAGTCTCACATTCTCTGCATTAATGAATGAATAGATATGGATATAATTTGGCAAATCAAGGCGAAAAGCGTTTTCACCAATTTTCTCAAGTATCTTGAAAGGCCCATATCTTATTGGCTTCAGCTTCTTACCTTCACTTTCATTCTGTCTTTTTTGATGTGCAACCAGAATTGATCACCAACTTGGAAGCTATGCTCAATTTGATGCTTATCCTGCCTTGCCTTGTACTTGTCTTAGCTTCTTTCCAGTTGTTCCTACACTACCCGGTGAATTTCTTGGATCTGTTCAATGAACTTGGTTGCTTTGTCCACATCATTTTGTCCATCAACTTCTATGTCTTTTCCAAAGACAAAATCCAAGGGAGACCTTGGTGTAAAACCAAAACAAGTCTCAAAAGGAGATCTCTATGTAGAAGAGGGCTTGGCACGGTTGTAAGCATGTTACACATAACACAAATGTGTTGGCATTATGATGCATATGTTGTACTTGATGGCAACCCACTTGTAACAGAACATCTCACTTATACATAACTAGATAAATCTACAGAAGAGAGATCAGATGTGACAGAACACATGGGATGCAGGACAACACAAAGGAATCAGTTCATATGTAATGAACAATGACAACTCATTAAGATGATACTTCTCAGTATGAAAAGTTAGCTTTGCCATCAAGTTCAAAGGGGGAGATTGTTGGCATTATGATACAAGTGTTGTCCTTGATGGCAACTCACATAGATGACAGATCATAGTGCAGTAGGTCAGTAGCAAAGAATTGATGATCAGACTACAAAGAACGAAGAAAGAAAAGTATATACGCAGGTTCACTATATACCAAGTCATGTACACACGCAAGTTCACTATATACCAAGTCACGTATATGCGCAGGTTCACTATATACCAAGTAGTGTATACACGTAGGTTATAGATGCAGGTTCACTATATACAAAAGCACGTATACACGTTGGATTGCTGATCAAAAGTCGCGTATGCTTATGCACGCACTTTCGTGCGCGGAAAAGTGCGTACATGTGGGAAAACTTATTTTTGGGTCTGTGATATTTAGACCTATGGTTTTGGACCTTGGTATTGCGTCCAAAGTGTTGAACCCAGGTATTGGGTCCCTAGTATTGGTTCTAAATGGTTTTGGACCATGGTATTTGTCATGCGGAAAGAGTCAATTTTGTGGACAAAACCGACCTCCCTAGAAGCTAAGGCTTTCTAGTGACAAACAAAACAATCAAGCACTATCTTTCCCTAAATATGCATTTAAAATACAAGCAACCAGGTGTTTAAAGCATACCTTTAGTCCAACGTTGTTTGTAGCAGTCCAGCCTCTCCGATCCAGATGAGCTCCTCCTTCTCTTTGAAACCTGTATTCACTAACAAGCAAACGATTACATAGCACCTGAATAACTCATAAAATAAAACATATTCATCATAAAGACCAAGGAGTATATGAAACAAATTATATATAACAACTTGTTGAGAAAAATGAACTTAATTGTATTAATTGGAAACAAAAGAAACCATTAAAACCAGTGCCTTGGTGTTGTGCAGGTCCCTCCCAGGGTCCAACAATAGTTCTCCTTTACTTTGATCAGCTCACCCACTTCCAAATGAAGCTAAGAAAGGATAGGAATCTCTCCTCTCAAGCTCTATAAGGGAGTCCTAATTTCAGCAGCATCTACCCTTAGGCATGTTCAGCTTTCAACCTCCCCTCCCTCTGGCCCAATGCCTGTATTTATAATGCTTTGGAGGAAGTTAATCAGGTCCACCATCAATGGGATAAGCCCCTCTTTCAATGGGATAGCTCCCCTCTTGATGGGATAAGTTCCTCTTTCTTTGGGATGCATGAACCATCTCAAGGCGCTCAATACACGTCAAACCATCTTCTAGAATGCTCTAGAATCGACCACAAGTAACTTTTTTGAAGTAAAACTCGCGCCTTTTGAACTTTACAGGAGTACGCACCCACCCCTTTATAGACAGAGCATACAAGTACGCAAGTATTGTGAACTTGAGGTGCGTACACGTAGGTAAGGTTAAGAGAAACTGCGTAACCATAGTTAATTGACTTTTTAAGGACTTTCTCTCTTTCTTGGAGTTTGACATGAGGAGCAGAGGTATAAGACTTGCCAAGGAGGACAGTATGATAGTTGATGGAGCCATACCGACTGTAAATAGTCATGGTGACAAATTTTAGTGTAACAGATTGCCCCCTAAAGTGCAAAGCCTGTAGTAGATTAGGGTTTCATATCATCTAGGAAGGGTGAAGCACTTTATCATTTCAAGGATTATCTTGTGGAGAGCCTAGTCGGAACCTGCAAATATTCAACACAAAATACATATATAAGATCATATCATCGCTGAGGTAGGCATTCCCATACTCAGATTGAAAACTTTAACTAATAAACTAACTACTGCTCTGATATAGGAATGATTTCACAGTACATCATAATCATAGACTCATGTAGACACAGTATGGACGCAGCCATCTATTTATGATTAGTCTACTGTATAATGAATACAAAACTCCTCGCAGCCTGGATGGTGGAAACTAGATCCAGGGTCTTCATTTCCACTTCCCGAAATAGTACGATTATGTCCATGCGAATAAATGAGTTGATGTCGAACATGGTAGAAACCACTTGATTACCAGTCAATGATGTAAATTGTTAACAAGTGTGAGAGAAACCACCAGTGATGTCAATGGTTCTCAAAGTACCCAGTACAATCCATGAGATATGAATAGATGTGTTGATGTCGCACATATCACGGAACCCTTCGATCGAAAGTCAATGATCTAAACTGTCGTCAAAGGCGAGAAGCCTGCCATTGATGCATGCAGATTTCAACGTACTGACGATTTCTAGGTCATATTTCTAGATAATGTGCTGATGTCGATAGAAAGCGACCCGTTGTAGGCAAGCCCACAACACGAAATCATAAATCAAGTTGAAGAAATGTAGCTGTAAGGACTGACTCAGGGATAGTCAAGATGGATGACGGGTATTTTGCAGATGAATGGTTTATTTACAGTGACCTCTTGAACACATAACGACACGACAGATGGCTTGGTGACAATTGACCCAAAGTTAATACCCGGAACCAGCTGAAGATTTTCAATGTGGTTTGATCAACTGTTAGGCAAAGTATTTCCCAACCCAGGTGAATGAAAAAGTGTCGTGTTCAAGAGTGGTGATAAGGTTTTTCTGAGACAAAGGATAACAAATAGGCTCACTTTTCTCTCTTTTCCCCCACCATTTCTGGCAAGTACCTCTTTATTTTTTACAAGCTTGAGGAGGATAACATATGCTTGATTTAAAGCTCATCCTTCGGATGAGTTCAACTTAGTTTAGATTCGAACCCTAAGAAGGATTGGTCTGTTCCTGCTTGTAATCGAACAGGTCCTTTACTGTGAAATTTTAACGAGTCCAGTATAGGTTAAACTCGGCGTTTTTCAATTTTGGAGAGTCTGAAAAAACTTAAGAAGACTCCAGGGTTGAACTTTTTCGTAAATTTGTGTCTCCCAAGCCCGAAAAAGTATAAAATAATACTTGAGAGAACCGCTTGATCTTTACGACCAAGGAGTACTTTCATGATTAGTGTCTTTGACCTGAAAAGTAAAAAGCGATCAAGGACACGTCGTTTTATTTCCAATATCTAATTTGAAATGACAAAAACTCGGCAATCTTTTCATGTTTTTTACGGTCAGAAAAGGGCTATAAGAGGACCGTCTTTTAATTCCATTTTAACGAGTGTAAAAGAAACGCTCGGCGATCTTTTCATGTTTTAGGAGTCAGAAAAGGGCTTAAAGATGACTCTGATGTTTTTGTTTGTAAAAAATGACAATTTTCCCTGAAAATCCTTTATCCTGCACAAAAACCAACACATTACTCATACCTATTTAAAGATAGATAAAAATATTTTGAAAAATACCTTTTCATGGTGAAAAATAAACAAATTTACCATTTATTTACTTAAAACACCTATAAAAAGGGCTTTTACCAATTCATTTTTACCATTTTACTGTTGAGGAGAGAAAAAGGGCTTTTGGCAAGAAACTTCCCGTGGACATTGCGGAGAATCCGACCGTCGAAATCGAATGCCGTCTCTTTTAGGTATTCTACAACATCCTCCTCTTCATTTTCATCTGTTTAGAATTCGTTTTTAGGCCCTAGTTTCATTTTTTGGAGGCTTTGGGGTTTCAAGATCCGCCTTTCGGGGTACGTAGGTGTTCCACTGGTGACTTGCGTACCCCGACATTTTATCAGTTGGGAAAATGCTGGGCGTACGCACCTTGCCTTAAGGGAACCCACGTACGCACGCTCTATTTCTAAAGGCGGGGTGCGTACCCCGCAAAACGAGTTTTCAAACCCCAATTTTTTCAAAATGGACCAAATTTTTTTGATTTTATGGAATCTAACAGATGTTTTTTGGTGTGTAGATTGCCCACCATGCTTGATTGGCGTGAGAGAGAGCACGAAGATGTTGATTTGGCCACCATTAATCATCGACTGTCCGTTGATGCTTTGAAGGCATGCGACCTTTACAAATACTGGGCCATACCTGGCATCAGGGCCCAGGTGCGCTTTCTAGAGTGGCTGGTTGAAAGGTGGAATGTTCAGGATCAATGTTTTTATATTGGAGGGCACCAGCTCGAGATAGAGCCCTCAGATATCTACTTCCTCACTGGTTTTCCCAAGAGAGGCGAACACTTGACTCTGTTCGAGACTAGGCCGGGTGGCCAGTCCATCGCTAGTCTTCGACTAGAGTGGTGTAACACTCAGAACCAGGAGAAGGGGATAGAGATCAAAACTATATCCCGACCTGAACTTATGGTGATTGCCTTTACAGTTACCAGACTTTGCGGGGTTGCCGTTTTGCACATTGCCACTGGATCCCAGATGCGGATGGCGATTGATTGCTATCGAGGCACCATTTTCAACTGGTGTGATGCTGTGTTGGCCAATTTAAAGGGCCAACTGACTAGGGCCCAAAACGGACAGCTAAAGACTTTTGGGTATGGGCCTTTAGTTGTGAGTTTTGGCTTAGAGAGGGTTCTGATGCTGATCCCACATCATCTCACTATTGAGGTTGGGCTTCCTCGAGAGCCCAAATTGATGCGATGGGTTGCGGTTATGGCCCGTCATCCTAACGAGGGAACGAGGGTTGTCCGATTTACTCCGGAGTACTTTCACTGGTTAGAGGACCAGGTCTTTTCTATAGAGGATTTTCCTTATGCCGGAGTTGATTTTCGTGGAGATCCAGACATGGTTCTTCCACCGGGAGAACAATGGGATGACACAGGTAATTCATTTTCCACAAGTTTTTAAACTATCTATTTTTTTGTTTTTTATATCGTCTCAAAATGGATAGTAATAATTTTCAAAATGCAGATGTAGGCCCATGACGTCCAGCCAATCTCCAGCCTTTCGAGAGGAGACTACCAGTTGCACCGGCACCGGCCCCACAGGACGAGGCCACAGAGACCTTAGCTGAGTTGGAACAAGACCTAGAGCGTCTAATGGCAGATATACAAGAGACTACTATAGACGATATTCCTATTAGGCTTCAGCGCTATGTAGTCGGGTTCCCAGGACCTTTTAGAAGGTTCTTGTGTAGGGTAGCTCGTGCAGTGGTGTCATATAGAGAGCATCACCAGTGATTAGATGGTCGCTTTGTAGACACATGTGACATTTTGGTTTTTTGTACTTATCATTTTTACCCATCATAAGGTGTTTTTCAACCTATGATCGAAGACGATGTATTTTTTGACACACTCCTATCTATATATATCATTATTACCGGCTTATTTGTTGAACATGTGTGATGAAATGTTTTTAAATTTACATGTATGATTATTGCAAATGTCTATTTAACATTCGAGAAGCAATTGCATCTGCTAATGTATTTAAAGACCTTGGAATATGCTGATATTCAATGTAATCAAGTTCACGTTCCAAGAGACGCACTCTCAAAATAACCTCAATAACACTGGATTCCTAATGGCATAGACTATATTAAGCTGTAATACAACGAGTTCAAAATATAACCTCACTATCAAACTCCGAATCCCAAACGAAATAGATTCAGACAATAACTCAATCACTGCACTGTATTCTGCAATGTTATTTGTTGTTTGACCGAGGCTCACCCCATGCATAGAAACTAACTCGTCAGAGGGCGAATAGATAACCCAAGCTACGGAAGAGATATTCTGTGTACTATGACAAGCACCATCAGCGAATCCAATGTATGTTTGGAGAGGCATCGACATCTGCAATATCAAGAGTAAAACCAAGATAAGCTAGAATAACGACGAAAAAAACACTCTCTAAGCTAAGCACATTGTCTAAACTAACAAACACACTAGCTAGAAAGAAAAAACCTAACCTAACTAAAAAATCTCCATACCCATCATTTAAGCATAATACCTCTTTAAGTAAAGTCCATTTCTGGGTTTACCTAAAGAGTCCCCGTCAAAGTCTACCAGCTCATAGGCCCCTTTTGCTAGCTTTCGCTTGACAATATAGGGCCCATGCCACATAGGAACGAATTTTCCAGCACCTAATTTATCATTAGCTTGATCATATAATAACACTAGGTCTCCTTCCGAAAAATTTTGAGGGGTCACATTTCGATCATACTGAGCTTTCATACGTTTTGCGTGAGTCTCGATCGCTAATTCAGCATCACGTCGAGTCTCATCTAATTGAGCTAAGTATAATAAACGCTTCTCCTCTTCAGAAGTAGTTGGAAGTAACTCGATGGGCATTTGCAGTGATGGGATTTCGCATTCAATGGGCAACACAGCTTCCAAACCATAAACTAGTTGGAAAGGAGTGAACCCTGTTAATGTTTTCACTGAGGTTCGGTACACCCAAAGCGCTGAAAATAACATGTTGTGCCAATTCGACCGATGAATCCCAATGATTCTTCGGATCATGATAACTAAAACTTTGTTGATGGACTCAACCAAACCATTCACTTGTGGATAATAAGGAGTTGAGATATCGTGACGCAAACCAAGCTGGCCTGTAAGTTCTGTCATCATAACATTTCGAAAATGGCGCCCATGGTCAGTGATTATCGCTTGTGGGACACCAAACCTAGCAATAATGTGATTGAACACAAAAATTGCAGCTGTCTTGCCGTCTGCCTCGAATGTAGGCATCGCCTCGGCCCACTTAGTAAAATAATCAACCGCTAGGATGATATATGCATGCCCCTCGGCCGAGTGAGGGTTACATGTAATAAAATCGATACCCCATTTGGCGAAAGGACCAACGACAATTATAGGGTGGAGAGGAGCAGGTGGAGCGCGCATCTTTCGATCAAACACCTGACAGTTGTGGCATTTCTGAACCGCAGTAATACAATCTTTAAACAAGGACGGCCAGAAGTAGCCAGCGCGCAATATCTTTTGGGCTATGGCATACCCAGACATATGACCGCCACACGCTCCAGAGTGATAGTCATTCAGAACCCTTTCAGCTTCCTCGTGAGTTAAGCAACATTGAAAAACCAAGTCCGCCCCACGATGATAAAGAGTATCTCCAATAATTTTGTATTGTTGGGACTGGAATCGAATTTTCCGACGTTTCGACTTTGAAACTTCGAGCCGAAAGGATTGGGTCTGGAGATAGACGATGATATCCCCATACCATGGATCTAAAGTGCTGATAAGAAACAAAGATTCGTCCGCAATGGGCTCCTCTGCCACAGTTTCCGTGTCAGCACGCGGGAAGTCACACATTAACTCCGTGAAAACTAAAGATTTCTTAGACTTAGATTTCTCAAACTCCAAGTCGAACTCTTGCAGGATAACGATCCATTTAGAGTACTTTCCCCCTAGCAATTGTTTAGTCAAGATGTAGATCATAGGGTTGCAATCCGAAATGACTGTAGTTTTACGGAGTAAAATGTAGTGACGAAAACGTTGGACAGCTTGAACGGCTGCCAATGCCAATTTCTCCACATGTGAATATTTTAGCTCAGTTGGGTTTAATGTCCGACTAAGATAATATATCACATGTTCCGTTCTGAATTCGTCTTCCTGAACTAAGACCATCCCGATGGTGGAATGAGCGGCGGCGAGGTACAAAAAGTAATCCTGGTTGTAGTTGGGAGGATGCAGCAACGGTGCATGGGTCAACGCGTGCTTGAGTGCATCAAAAGATTTCTGAGCTATCTCATCCCAAGAGAATTGAGCATTCTGTTTCAACAACCGGGTCAAACCCTTTGTAACCTCGGCATAGTTAGGAATGAATCATCGTAAAAAGTTTGCTTTCCCCTGCAAACTTTGGAGTTGGCGAAGACTCGAAGGAGGAGGCAATTTGTTGATAGCTTCTACCTTCGAGGGATCGACGCGAATGCCAGCTTTTGAAACTACAAATCCCAGTAATCGTCCCACTTCTATACAGAAGACACATTTGTGTGGGTTCAACCGAATTCGATAATGCCTACACCTCATGAAAATTGCTCGTAAATGGACAAGGTGATCAGCTCGATGTAATGAATGAGCAGGCAAATCATCGAGATACGGTTGCACAATGTGTTTGATGTCATGAAACACATAAGACATCGCTCTTTGAAAAGTTGCTCCGGCATTCTTAAGCCCAAAAGGTAATTTGCAATAAGCAAATGTCCCCCATGGAAAAATGAAAGCCGTTTTTGGTTGATCGGCAGGTAGAATATTGATTTGATTGTAACCGGAAAAACCGTCCATAAAGGAAAATATTTCACTACCGGCACAATCATCAATTATTTGATCGATATAGGGTGTTGGGTAGTTGTCCTTCGGACAAGCTCGATTAATATCCCTATAATCAATGCATATTCTTATTGTTCCCTGTTTTTTGTTAACCGGAACAATATTCGATACCCAATCCATTAACAGGATTGGATAAATGAACCCTGCTTTCAACAGCTTCTCAACTTCTGCTTTAATTGCAGCCACTTTTCGTGGGTGAATCTGACACAAACGTTGCCGGACGGGTTTAGCGTCCGAGTAAGTCTTGATCTCATGGACAATAATCACGGGATCAATTCCTGGCATTTCCTCATAGGACCAGGCAAACACGTCGCAGAATTCTTGAAATAGGGACTTGTATGTCTGAATTTCATCATCTATACACGAGGCACCTATATGAATGTTCTCAACAATTCCAGGCTTGACTGAAATGTCAATGGGAATAGTGCGAGAGATGTTTCCCAAATTCAGCTCTGAATCAGGATGTTTCATTGGATTCTGAGCTTCTTTGACATATTCAGCTGTAACGATTGATGAGAAATCATTTTCAAAACGATCCTCCTCAGGTAAAAATGAAGATCTGTGATGGAGATCTTCCCATGGTAAATCTTCTACACACAGGACTTCACGAAGTTGCTCGTCAGATGACACAACTTCGGGAAACGCTATTAAATCCAAGGTTGACGTGAAAAGTGATTCCTCACGGACCACATTCATTGGGTCGATTTTGGTTGAACGCGGGTCGGTAAAAGACTGCACGGCTTCATAGGAAATTTCATATGGACTCAAAGGAATAACATCACCAAATGAGTCTATCTCAGATTCAAAAGGAACGATCCAAGGATCGTCATAAACAATAGTGTCTGATGTAATCATATGAATGGATGCAAACGAAGACAAGGCATTGATTGGAGGAAAAGGAAAAGTTCCCAGTAAACCGACATCTTTAACTAATCCTACTCCAACATCCTTATAAGGGATAGTCGTTTTACCGACATGCTGAATACTCTCTAAAGAGGCTGGGTCGGATGAAAAGTAAGCCAGCTGGTCTATTGTTACGATCTTGCCATTATGTGGAAACTTTATTACTCGGAAGACCGATTAAACGACCGCTGTCATAGCGTAAGACCAACTTCGACCCAAGAGAAGGTTGTAGTCTAGAGGGGCATCAACCACCTCCACATCTAGACTAACGATTTTTCCTTCAACCCCTATAGGAAAATCCTGTAGAATGCCAAACGGATGAAACCCACGGCCATCAAAGGCCTTAAGAATTGTCGGGGATTGATTTAGTGAAGGAGAACCAAGCGATCTCCAACACTGTATGGACATAATACACGTGGAAGCTCCCTCATCAATTACAGTCTGATGAATAGGCCTGTTTTTTACTATCACTGGGATCTGGAAAGCCATTTGATGAGGCAAACGCGGTGTACTATTTTCTAGATCAAAGATTATTAGGTTCGGGTCCTGAACATCAACAGCTCCTATAGCCGACAAAAGTAATTTGCGTTGTGCTGGGCATGATTGCAGCACTTCTAAAGCCAACATTGCTGAGGGTGAAATACCTAAGTCCTCAACAATGTTATAATTCTGGGCTGCTCTCGCATGTGGATTGAAAGCAGACTTTTGAAGTATACCCTTGGCGGGCGGTTTGATTACTAAGTCTGGGTTAGGTTTCTCGATCTGTAGTGGATCAGAACCGGGAGCTGAGGTTGATGGATTAGAATGAGAAGATTCTGCTTCTTTGCCATCGACAGGACTTTTACTACCATAATCTTGCGATCGAGTTGCAATCCTTACAAGAGACATCATTAATATGGGTTCTTCACTGGCACTCAAGGAAGAACCTATCATCTTACTCTCCTGCTTTGGAAATGGATCTTTCAAAATAGCAGGAGTTGGGGAACCTTTGACAATTTTCACAACCTTTGCCCGATGACGAAAATCTCTTGTAAAATGATCCTCTTCACAAATAAGACAAGGATAACGAGGTTTGCGCTTTTCGTCATTGGTTTCCGACTTTTCAGTTTTCTCCTTTGGAGTTTTGTCTGCTTTATTCTTCTTCTTGCCTTTCTTCTTCCCACTGGATTTTGATTTAGCCGTAGATGATTCTACAGCGTGAATGTCAGCGGAAACTTCAGCAGAAGAATCTCCTGTCAGGGAGTCTGGTAAGGTTATAATAGGAGAAGAATTCTTTGAGGATTTCTTCTTACTTTTAGTGTTCACCGTACCAATCATACCATCAGCGGCATGAGACCCCGAAGGAGCAGCAACGATTTGATTTGACTTAGGAAGATCTGGGATCTTTTCGTGTAACGTACCTGACTGAGTATAAACTGAGTCAAGGTACTGCGCTTGAGCAATCACTTGCTCCTCAGTAACTACTCCGGCCTTAGCTACGTCTTCAGTAATCTTCGGTAACAATGATTTAACAAACCATTCAGCTAAGATTTGGTCCGGGATAAAAACTTTCACTAACCGCCTTCGACGTCTCCATTCATGAATATGATCAGAAATATAAGTGGATGTCGATTGTTTTAATGAAGTTAGTAACTCCGTGCCATTATCGTATCTGACCGGCAACTGAAAATGAGTTAAAAACGAGGTAGCTAACTGGCTAAAATTATAAAAAGAGGCCCGTGGTAACTCAATGTACCACTTGTCCGCGAGACCAATGAGAGTACGCTGGAAAAGACGTAAGCGGATCGAATCATTCGAGATGGAATTAGAGGCACACCAGAGGTCGTAAGTCATCACATGATTCGACGGGTCCTCTCCAGACTTACCTTCGAACTTGGGAATGTCACTGGGAAACTTATTTGGCATTGGCGGCCAAAACGGAAGATAATTTATTGGATCGTTCGTTAGGCGTGACAAGTCTAGTAAATCCAAAGTTGCGATAAATGGTAACTACCGATTAGGATCCCTAAAACTCTGGGTCACGAGACCAGTCCCAGGAGGAGGATATTCAGAATAACTAGGAATAGGAATCGTGTTCGGGATATTGTATTCTCCCGGAAAAACAGGATTAACCGGACCGTACTGGGGTTGTTGTGATTGTTGATAAGTGTACCCAGGATACGGTTGATACTGGTAAATTGGCTGCTGGATAGCAGGACCGTATTGGTACTGTCCCTGGTACAGTTGATAAGTGAATTTTGGTTGACTAGTGACAACCATACTTAAACCAGGTTGTCCTACAGGCATCTGAACCGTAGTTTGAATCGTGGATCCAAACGATGGTAAAGATGTTTGAGGAGTAGTTACAGAGACAGTAGAAACCGGAGCTGTCGATACTCCAGAAGTAATTGGGGTAGATTGAACAGATGTTGCGGTAGTTGCAGCAGTCGTTTGAGATGGAATACTAGGTGCAATAGGCGACTGAGAAACTACCGAAGGTACAGAAGTTTGAACATTAGACTGCACTGGTTTCTAGGGTGAACCAGAAACTAAGGGTTGTCCAGTTTGAGATGACAACTGTACACTTGGCTGCAACACCTGTTGAACTTGCGATGGATCCCACACTATGTTCATTCCGGGGTATTGACCCATAACAGGTTGAGGATATTGAGATCCATAACCGGATTGAGGGTAGGATTGATAATTGAAAGGTACATTTCCCGTACCTTGAACATAAGATTGACCTTGGGGTGGTTGGTAACCTTGACTCGAGTACTGACCTTGGGGTAGATACCCTTGAGGTAGGTACTGATACTGGGGTTGACCTTGAGGTATAAATTGGTACTGAGGTTGACCTTGGGGTACATATTGAGGTTGGGGTTGACCTTGAGGAATGTCCTACACCACGGGTACATACCGTCCTTGAGGTTGCCCCCCAGACACAATTTGTGTACCTTGAGGTTGCCCCCCAGGTGTTAATTGAGGCTACCCCCCAGGTGGTAACTGGCCACCTTGAGGTTCAGAACTGGGAATTGAACCTGACATCATGTAAATGTCTCCTACACCCAACGATTTATTACCATTGTTTCCAGTTAATAACTCATGTTCAATGGGTTGAGGAGATGCTCCTGCAAAAGTACCAGAAAGTGACTGATACCTAGAGGGAACAGAAGGACCGCCGTACAAAAAATATTCAGGCGATTGAGTAAACATGGACGACTGACCTGACATATTTATAGGAGTATAAATACCTCCAGGTGGATAAGGAGCACGAGGTGGAGAAAAAATTAACCCTGAGTTGTCCAAATAATTAGTTAATGAAAGATACCAAGTAGTACTTCTAGGTGGACTGTAAAAAATGGATTCACGCTCCCTTAGATCAATAGTAGGTTGATTTTCAGGGATAGGGACACCTATTTCTTCTTCTGGAGCAATTTCTTCAATAGCTATCAAACCATAAGGAAGATTTTCGGTGATGACTCTTTCTACCCTAGGTGAATCAGGAGCACTAGAAGTTGGAGTAACAGGTTCAGATACCTCAGGTTCTTCGCCTATATCACTAGTAGATGAAAAACTACCAGCAAGCTCGGAAACTGCAATAGCTTCAGGATTATAGCCTGTTTGTAGACTTTGGTAATCCGGATGAACTACCAACGAAGACTCTCCTTCTTCAGGTGACCCTACTTTACTGCCACTAGGAGTTACAAGGACTTTCTAACCTTCGTAATGACTCGGGACGTCTTCAGGAGGTTGGCCCCAAAGTCTACGGGACTTCCTCAACAAATCGGCCACGGTTACAATCTCAAGAGACTGGCCCCGAAGTCTACGGGATTGTCTCGATAATTCAGCCACAGTTAAAAACTTTTAACTACTACACACGCAAACAAAGTAAAATCTCAAAGCAAACCGCCTAAAGTCTCTAAAGAACCAAACAAATTCGAATCACACGCCTAAAGAATCTAGGGCGTCAAACCATACACAAACAGTAACCTTCCGGACCGAAAACACTAGTTGGTGATGAAGCCCAACATCGCCAAATTCAGTACAGAAGTGGTGGGTGGAACAGTTACCCCAGCAACCTGCTTAATGAATAGACTGGCACAAGTTCCTCCACTTTAACCGTCTCGAGTGAAGTGAACCCCCCAGAAAATCCAAGTGAGTCTAGCCGACGTCTGCTCCAGGTACAGTAGGATCTTCCCTCCACCGTCACCTTGGGTAGAACCCTAAAGATAATGGTCACTAAGGTCACCAACAGCAACAAATATACCTGGGGGAACAGTCTACGATCCGATAGCACGCAAGGGCAGAGGAACAAGCTCAATCCCCTTATCGGCTCCTTGACAATAATCCAAGGTTTACCGACAAGTGACCCCAGGCTCCTCGACAATAATCCGAGGTTTACCGTTTGTAGTACGTGCGTATCTGGCGTTGTTCCCAATGAAGGAGGATTGATCCCCTCACTAGTTCGGACACGATCTCGTGCTTCTCCTTTAAGAGGAGCTTTCCCAGAGCATAAATGTAACTATTGGATTTATCCTATCACAAGATGAGCTACTTGTTTGGTTTTGCTGTCTTGGAGAGTTAATTACTCTCCTACTCCAAGACACTAGCCTGATCTATATTGGTGTTTCAGAGCCCTAGTAAATAAAAAGTTACTAAGTTAATTTTACTTTAAGCGTTAATTTTATGGCTTTTCTTTAGGACAAAAGGTAGTGGAGATGAAACTGATGGTGTGTAGACTCGACTCAAATCCGCTAAAAAGATGCACCTAAGATGATTTAAACTATTTGTCTTTTTCAATGAATTCCCTAGCTAAGAGAGTTGGAGAATGCAAAATTTATATAAAGACAACTTTCTTGGCAATGAAAATCAAAGAAACAATCTCTTTATCTTTTCCAAAGCATACAACACATGACCACTAATTATTTCATGAAAACTTCCTTTCTCTTTTCAAAGACTTCAAACGCTACTAAAACAAATATTTCTTCAAAAGAGATTGTTGTATTTTTCCTATTTTAACAAAGCATGTAAAACTACTTAACAAAAAATCAATTCTAAGAAATCTATGAAAATCAAATCAATTCTACCTAAAAGCAAATCTAAGAGAAATTTACCTAAAAGCAAATCTAATGAGTTAAAAGCTTACAAAATATAATTCCAGGATGTTTTGCTCAGTTACAATTCAACCAAGGACTAGTTCATGCAGAATCATAAACCAGTCAAAAACAAAAATCAAAATCTTTTGCTCTTTTTCTTAAGAATGAAATTCACAGCTTAACCAACAATCTTTCTCAAAATTCCGCAAAGAGACAACACAAAGGTAGGTTTCTCACAAAGGTGGATTTTACGAAAGGTCTGACTTCTAAGAAGACTGAAAAGACCAGGGATATCCAAGGTTTTTACAACTTCTAAAGCCAAAGTCACTACAAGACCAATGCAAAAATCAAACCTAGGGCTAGAACTTCTATGAACTTCACTAAAACCCTTAATGCTAATGAAACAAGCTTAGATGAAGACTTCTGATAGGTAACCAGTGGATCTGGGCAGTAAAAACAAATTATAAACAAAATCTAAGAGGCAAAAAGGAAAAAATTGGAATTTTCTCAACTTTTGATAAGGTACGCAGGCAGCCTGTTTGCACAGGTGCGGCCACGCTCTGTGTACAAAGCTGCAGTGCGTACAGGTACGCACTGTGCTTAACTCAGAGGGTGCGTACTGCTCTCAAAACCAAGAAAAATAAAAACTAACTTAACCCTAAGCTATTGCACCCAAATTCACAGTTAATCAGTCAAAAACCAGAAACAAATCGACTTTTCTCAAATCAAAGTATCAATCAAAAGAGAAATCAATCAAATCCATGGATTCCCCAGTATGGTCGCCATTTTGTCATGCAGAAAGAGTCGATTTTGCGGACAAAACCAACCTCCCTAGAAGCTAAGGCTTTCTAGTGACAAACAAAACAATCAAGCACTATCTTTCCCTACATATGCATTTAAAATACAAGCAACCAGGGGTTTAAAGCATACCTTTAGTCCAACGCTGTTTGTAGCAGTCCAGCCTCTCCGATCCAGATGAGCTCCTCCTTCTCTTTGAAACCTGAATTTACTAACAAGCAAACGATTACATAGCACCTGAATAACTCATAAAATAAAACATATTCATCATAAAGACCAAGGAGTATATGAAACAAATTATATATAACAATTTGTTGAGAAAAATGAACTTAATTGTATTAATTGGAAACAAAAGAAACCATTACAACCAGTGCCTTGGTGTTGTGCAGGTCCCTCCCAGGGTCCAGCAAGAGTTCTCCTTTACTTTGATCAGCTCACCCACTTCCAAATGAAGCTAAGAAAGGATAGGAATCTCTCCTCTCATGCTCTATAAGGGAGTCCTAATTTCAGCAGCATCTACCCTTAGGAATGTTCAGCTTTCAACCCCCCCTCCCTCTGGCCCAATTCCTGTATTTATAATGCTTTGGAGGAAGTTAATTAGTTCCACCATCAATGGGATAAGCCCCTCTTTCAATGGGATAGCTCCCCTCTTGATGGGATAAGTTCCTCTTTCTTTGGGATGCATGAACCATCTGGAGGCGCTCAATACACGTCAAACCATCTTCTAGAATGCTCTAGAATCGACCACAAGTAACTTTTTTGAAGTAAAACTCGCGCCTTTTGACCTTTACAGGAGTACGAACCCACCCCTTTATAGACAGAGCGTATAAGTACGCAGGTATTGTGAACTTGAGGTGCGTACACACAGGTAAGGTTAAGAGAAACTGCGTAACCAGAGTTAATTGACTTTTTAAGGACTTTCTCTCTTTCTTGGAATTTGACATGAGGAGCAGAGGTATAAGACTTGCCAAGGAGGACAGTATGACAGTTTATGGAGCCATACCGACTGTCAATAGTCATGGTGACAAATTTTAGTGTAACAGTATTGAGTAAGGCCTAAGACTATAAAAGGAGAAGAAGATCATTAGGCAAAGGCAATTGATAAAATCTTGAATATTTGATGAAGTATGAGATTCATTATGCAAGTTATGGGTTCATGATGCTTTGCTTGATTTGATCTAAGGAGGAATCTCAGTGGTTGATGGAGAACAAGATCTAAGGATAGATCACGATCTAATGGCTTGGAATGAATCATCTCTATACGGTTTGATCATGTTAAGTCTAGATCTGTATACTAACACATGTAATGTTTTGTAAATATTATGATCTGGGTATAACTCAAGTTTGGAATAACTACAAATCACGAATGAATATTTACAGATGTATACGCTGGTTGACTATGATAAAAGCATGTACATACACAGGTTAGATACATCTAGGTAGCGTATACCATATGAGCTATGATGTTTGAAGTTACAGATGGTTCTGGTTGTTGATGAGTTCTGATGACTGTTTACTGTTGTCAGTATTCTACATATTCAGTTTGGTTGATTGTGTTTAGCTTCAGTGTTGATGGATGAGATCTAAGAATGGATCAGGATCATAATGACTTATATTTATGTGATATGATGGTCTAGATCTGGTTGCTAACACACATATTATCCTTGTATATGTAATAATCTGGGTATGTCTGAAGTCAGGAAGTGCAACAAATTATAAGTAAGTAATTAATGACATATACGCTGATTCTCTTTGGTGAAGTTGTGTATACACGTTGGTTCAACTCTTCCAAGCAGCGTATGCAGTCTGATGCATTATTTTTGATGATACAGTTAGATCTGAATGTTGTTGCAGAGTTCTGTGCTCTGGTGACTGCAGTTTGTTGACAGGGTTTCAGTGATTCAGTATTGGGTGATTCAGAGATTGATGATGCTAGTGTTGATTGATTATGTGCTTCAATGATATTCATGGGTGTAGTCTGAAAATTTATGAAACGTGGTACCTGGAGGAATAGAGAGAAGGTTGTAGCCTTCTGTAGGTCGGCACCTACGTACTAGTACATCAGCTAGTACAAGAGCTAAGGGGGGTGGTAGCTCCCTTCCAGTAGCAGTTGGAAAACGAGTAAAGGTTGGAGCATTTTAGTAGGCTAGCACCTACGTACTAGTAAATGGATCGGCTAGTACAAGAGCTAAGGGGGTTGTAGCGCCCTTCTAGGATAGTTTGGAGAACGAGAGAAGGTTGTAGCCTTTTGCAGGTAGAAGCCTGTGTACTGGTATAAGACTGCACTAGTACAGAAATATTGTAAAAAGAAGTTTCTTATTAAAAGGAAGATAGAGACGACTTGCAGCAGGTGGTTTTCACCCACATTGGGTTTCCACCTTACATCATGGTGTTCATGTGTGCTTTTTATGTGTGATGATTTGTTCTTTTTTACTGCACCTGTTCACTATTCATATGGTTAGTAAATTTCTGATGCACTAACTAAAGATCAACAATTTAATGGATTAACTAAATCATAAGTTTACTGGATATACACTTGTTGCATTACACACAGTTGCATATACACACGGTTTTCCCTAACTGAAGTAGCGTATACGAATCTAAATATGGAAATGTAAAAGTTATATTGTTAGATAATACTGATTCACCCCCCCTCTCAGTATCATTTCCAACAATTGGTATTAGAGCAGGTCCTTTGGTAGAAGCTTGATTGCTTGAAGGAGATCCTTAGAACAATGGGAAAGAAGCTTAAGAAGAAGACGCCTAAGAAGAAGAAGATATCTCAGAAGAACTATGACAATGGGAGAATCGATTGGGGAATATGTGGAAGAAGCACTTCAGATTCAGAATCTGATGCAGGAGCATTTAAACCCCTTCTAAATTAAAGAGGAATCCAAGCAGAGCGAGGAAGACGTGGACAGTCGAGCTAAAAGAATGGAGAAAAACAGGGAAATCTGCTTTAAAACAGAACTAATTTGCTGGAATGATGAGGTTTAGTTAATTGTGATTATCTGCCATGAATGCAACAAGAGATTTAAGTAAGTTTGTTCAGTGATTTTGGGAGATATTTTGTGGATCTTAACTGATTCATGCCTTTGTAAATGCTTTATAAGCGAGTCTGTGTGCGTGAGATATAGAGAAAGAGATAGGCATTTGGGAGTGAAATGTAGCGAACGTGATCTTGTTTCTAAGGTTGAAATTCCTTAGTCTGTATTGTTCTGTATAATATATGATAATATGTTTTAGTGTTGTGTACGCCTGTGTAGATATATAAATGAGTTAATTTCTGTATTGTGAGCTTGTTAATCGACAGCGTGCAGCGCAGGTTTGAGCAGGTTGAACATGTTCTGGCGTGGAATTGAAACTTTGTTGGCACAGAGAATAAATATGGAGAGGTCGATTGCATAAATCTATAGTTAATTGTGTAAAGCCTCTGCATAAGAAACCAAGGCGAAACTCGGAAAAAACACCGAGCGTGGAATAAAAAGCCTTGTCTTAAAAGCCAATTCGAGATCCAAATAGATTCGATCGGAACTTTGAAGATCCCAATCGAGAGTCACATTGCAAACGCTGATTAGCAATTTCCGATTGCAATCGCATCAGAGTTCTGATTGGGGTCGGATCGGATCGGTGAAATTGAACTCGCTGATCTGTGATTTTAGATTAGTCGGATCGGAGCAGCGGAGAAAGTGTTAAACACAGAGCTGGGAAGCGTTCGACGAAGATGAAGAGAAAATCGATTTGCTGTGTGGAGCTGCTGACGGTTGTGATGTCCATTCTTTGCGATCTCTGATCGCCAATGATACATATCGCATCGGAATTGTTAAGGCTGCTGATGGATGGAGATGTGCATGCGACCGCCGATGTTTATAGAGTCGACTGTAATTATTTTTAAATCCATATATTCCCGTATATTTGTATTATCTGTGGTGTGGGACTTTAAACCTTAACGCCGATATTGTACTGTTTTCCGATAAGGGGATAGCAATATTTATTTAGACTCCGATTAAAAGGATCTCTCGATTTTAATATAGATCCATGTTATAAAATTAAAAGGCTTAAAAGCTTAAAACGCTTCCGATGGGGCTTTGTGGGCCATAACCCACAGGCCTCAGGATCAATTTATTTGGGAATTGGGATTTTGGTTAACCCCCAAAATCTCATCCCATCAATTTGGTATCAGAGCAGGGAAAGTTTCCTGTGAGGAGAAGGATTCCAGAGAGAAAGAAGAAGAAGTAGGAGGTACAATTTTTTAAGCTGGAGAGTTTGTGGTCTTACTGTCGCACAGAGAATGACAGCCGAAGGTGAGAAGATCGAAGCAAACCTAGAGCATGGAGTGCTCATATGGTTCTAGAGAAGAGAACTAGAAGGATGCCAAAAGACCGAGTGCTGAGGGCTTGGTGAGGTATCGTGTAGCAGGAGGAGATTGTTACTGCAGAGGTTTGGTTGCAGCTCATAGAAGATCATGAAAGCAGTTCTACGGAAGGAATGCAGTGGATAGAATTGCTAAGGACTAGGAGAAGAATATGACCAGGAGGTCATAATATTTTTTTTGACCTCGAGAGTCTGATGCAGGAGCATCTAAACCCCTTCTAAATTAAAGAGGAATCCAAGTAGAGCGAGGAAGACGTGGAAAGTCGAGCTAAAAGAATGGAGAAAAATAGGGAAATCTGCTTTAAAACAGAACTAATTTGCTGGAACGATGTGGTTTAATTAATTGTGATTATCTGCCATGAATGCAACGAGAGATTTAAGTAAGTTTGTTCAGTGATTTCGAGAGATATTTTGTGGATCTTAACTGATTCATGCCTTTGTAAATGCTTTATAACCGAGTCTGTGTGCGTGAGATATAGAGAAAGAGATAGGCATTTGGGAGTGAAATGTAGTGAACGCGATCTTGTTTCTAAGGCTGAAATGCCTTAGTCTGTATTTTTCTGTATAATATATGATAATATGTTTTAGTGTTGTGTACGCCTGTGTAGATATATAAATGCGTTAATTTCGATATTGTGAGCTTGTTAATCGATAGCGTGTAGCGCAGGTTTGAGCAGGTTGAACATGTTCTGGCGTGGAATTGAAACTTCGTTGGCATAGAGAATAAATATGGAGAGGTCGATTGCATAAATCTATGGTTAATTGTGTAAAGCCTCTGCATAAGAAACGAACGCAAAACTCGGAAAAAACATCGAGCGTGGAATAAAAAACCTTGTCTTAAAAGCCAATTCGAGATCCAATTAGATTGGATCGGAACTTTGAAGAGACCAATCGAGAGTCACATTGCTAATGCTGATTAGAAATTTCCGATTGCAATCGCATCGGAGTTCCGATTGGGGTCAGATCGGATTGGTGACATTGAACTGGCCGATCTGTGATTTCAGATTAGTCGGATCGGAGCTGCGGAGAAAGTCTTAAACACAGAGCTGGGAAGCATCCGACGAAGATGAAGAGAAAATCGATTTACTGTGTGGAGCTGCTGACGGTTGTGAGGTCCATTCTTTGCGATCTCCGATCGCCAATGATACATATCGCATCGGAATTGTTAAGGTTGTCGATGGATGGAGATGTGCATGCGACCACCGATGTTTATAGAGTCTACTGTAATTATTTTTAAATCCATATATTCCCTTATATTTGTATTATCTGTGGTGTGGGACTTTAAACCTTAACGCCGATATTGTACTGTTTTCCGACAAGGGGATAGCAATATTTATTTAGACTCCGATTAAAAGGATCTCTCGATTTTAATATAGATCCACATTATAAAATTAAAAGGCTTAAAAGCTTAAAACATTTCCGATGGGGCTTTGTGGGCCATAACCCATAGGCCTCAGGATCAATTTATTTGGGAATTGGGATTTTGGTTAACCCCCAAAATCTCATCCCATCAGAATCACTTCAGACTGAAGATGAACAAGCAAAAGAACTATCAGGTATGAATTTGTTATCCTCTGGTGATACATTTATCCATCCATTTTAAGATGATGAAAGTGATAGCGAAACAACTGAATTTTCTCTTATGGGTGAGAAAGAAAGATATCAAATAGAGGCAGAATTTAAAAGGCTTACAGACAAAATTAGAGATCAACAATATCTATTGAACAAAAGGGAATGTGCCTTCAAACAAGAAGCTACCAAACTAAAAGCTCAACTAGAGGAAGGAAGAAAGGTAAGGAATTTATTCAAGGACAAGGAAGATCAATGTCAAAAGTTGCAGGATGAAGTGACATCATTATGAAATGAAGTCAATGAAAGGATCACAATAATCAAGAAACCTAGAGATAGATCCAGTTACTATGAAAGTCTTGAAGCTACAATCCTCTCGCTAAAAGAAGATCTTGAAGAATCAAATAAGCAGAATAAAGAACTACTCCAAGCTCTTGAAAAAAAAGAAAACGAATTTCTTGAACTAAGACATCAGTTGGAAGAAGGAAGAAAAGTTGAAGAAAACATGAAGAAGCAGTATCATGAAAAGGAGGAGCAACATCAGGTTGAGGTAAATATTCTAAAAGATATCTTAGAAGAAAAGGATAAGCTCTTACGATTTCAAGATAGTACTAATATCTTGGATGATATTCTTAGTAGTCAAAGGTCTCGTGCTATCAAAATTGGCCTTGGTTTTTATGAATCTGAATCTAGCTCACAAGGAAAGGCAAGGAACTCTAATGAGAAATCTAAAATAATCAACAAGGAGATGAGAGGACAACCCCATCAATAGCCAAGGAAAGAAATTCTTCAAAGAAAATCTTTTACTCATCTGATGAATAATGTTGAATGTTATGTATGTTATAATATTGGACATGTTGCAGCCAAATGCAGAAGAAGAATGGTTCAAGACTATCACACAGAAAGATCATCACGTTCCAGGTACTTTAAGGGATATTGTTTTGCTTGCAATATGTTTGGTCACAAAGTTGATGATTGCTACAGAAAGAATATGAAACATATAAGATGTAATGCATGTAACAACCTTGGACATATAGCAAAGGAATGCAGAAAAAAGTACAGGCACCATACCAAAAGGAGAAAACATCATCACACTTGAAGATATGGAAGAAGAAGGAAATACAATCAGAAAGATGTGGCACAACACAATATATAGACATAACAGACTCAGAGGGAGATGAAAGTGCAAAAATTCAGTGTCCTAAATCTCATACACAAATTTCATAAAGGGAAGTCACATATATATGCAAGTTAGTTACTGCATAGTCGCGTATATGTTAGTTTCAGGAAAAGTAGTAGGGACAGGCTCACGAAAAGGGTCTGATATGATTCAGTCCATTAATTGCTCTGTTTGATAATGGTTACAATCTGCTGATGATGTGTGGAAATGTCTTGATAATTGTAACATGTTTAGAAATGTTTTGATCTTAACTTGTGGATGATGATGCCTTGATACTTCTTGCTGATATATGCATGATCAGATCTGAAAGTAAACAAGATGGCACAAGTTCAGGGGGAGCATATGCTTTTAATAATGCATTGTTGGCATTATGGTTAGTAGTCCTTGGTGATGATGCTTATATGGCTAAATGATACATCTTGCTATGATATGGTTAGGAGTTGTCCATGACAAAATATCATATGATTCTTGGGGTTACATAGTTGATGTTCAAATCAAATTTGTGGTTGATTCTCTGATGATGCATATATGGTGCTTACATGATGATCTTCATAAGAATAAGGAGAAGTACAAAGCTTGAATACACAATTTCATTACTTGATGATGAGTCACTAATATGCTGTTGTTGACAGATAATATAGTTATAGGCTCTTGGCACTCACATGGATGAGGATTATTGTTGTTGATGATATCAAGAAGTCTTGACAAAAGATCTTGAGCTCAAGATACATAGTGCTATGTACAGTATGTTGGATACATGGATGATTACTCAAAGTTGCATTGTTGGAGACATGATGATGATGAGTTTAGATTGATACTTACATATGTTGATTGATGTAGATGTTCCTAAGTGATGATCCTTGGATGATATATAAGATCATGCAGATCTTGATGTTGATGAGATGGCTATGGTGTTCTTCACATATGATATAATGTGAATGATTTTGTATGTCATATGCAGAATTCTATTCAAAAGGATGAGTTGATATCTATATGTAGACATACCTTGTTACAGGTTGATGACTTCTACACTAATGGACATATACATGTTGTTGATCTGGATGTGATAGATAGATGCCTATGGAGCAGATCATATAGTGCTGATGATACTTGCTAATGACTATCATATGTAGTCTCTATGTCATGTATTTCTTTTCTTATCAAGGTCATGTAACGGCCTATTTTGGTTTCCCCACTATGCCTGGGATGGATGATGTAATGTTCTTGTTTATCATGTGTAAACCTTTGATGTATTCCCACTTGGTTGGGGGGATAAGTCAATATTGGTATATCCCCACTTGGTTGGGAGATTGATGTATGTATGAGTCTTTATGATGTATAGAGTCATGTTCTTCTTGTAGAACATCTTTTTGCAGACCTTGCTTACAGTCAGGGGGAGCATGAACAACACACTTCAGCAGAGTAGAGATTTCTGCATGTACTCAGAGGGAGCATGGACGGATTGGTACATCTTGGCATATACAAAGGGGGAGCTCAATCAGAGACTTCAGCAGGTACTCAGGGGGAGTACGGACAGCAGAATGTATATCAAGGAAGATAATATCTTGGTTTGCCCTTTGCCCTTGATGTCAAAGGGGGAGAGTGACTTGGTATGGTTGTTGCCATCAAGTCCAAAGGGGGAGATTGTTGGCATTATGATACATATGTTGTACTTGATGGCAACCCACTTGTAGCAGAACATCTCACTTATACATAACTAGATGAATCTACAGAAGAGAGATTAGATGTGACAGAACACATGGGATGCAGGACAGCCCAAAGGAATCAGTTCAGATGTAATGAACAATGACAACTCATTAAGATGACAGTTCTCAATATGACAAGTTAGCTTTGCCATCAAGTTCAAAGGGGGAGATTGTTGGCATTATGATACAAGTGTTGTCCTTGATGGCAACTCACACAAATGACAGATCATAGTGCAGTAGGTCAGTATCAAAGAATTGATGATTAGACTATAAAGAATGAAGAAAGAAAAGTATATACGCAGGTTCACTATATACCAAGTCGTGTACACACGCACGTTCACTTTATCCCAAGTCACGTATATACGCAGGTTAGCTATATACCAAGTAGTGTATACACGCATGTTATAGACGCGGGTTCACTATATACAAAAGCGCGTATACACGCGGGATTGCTGATCAAAAGTCACATATGTGTATGCACGCACTTTCATGCGTGGAAAAGTGCATACATGTGGGAAACCTTATTTTTGGGTCCGTGGTATTTAGACCTATGGTTTTGGACCTTGGTATTGCGTCCGAAGTGTTGAACTCAGGTATTGGGTCCCTAGTATTGGTCCTAAATTGTTTTGGACCATGGTATTGAGTAAGGCCTAAGACTATAAAAGAAGAAGAAGATCATTAGGCAAAGGAAATTGAGAAAATCTTGAATATCTAATGAAGTATGAGATCTAGTATGCAGGTTATGGGTTCATGATGCTTTTCTTGATCTGAGCTAAGGAGGAATCTCAGAGGTTGATGGAGAACAATATCTAAGGATAGATCGGGATCTAATGGCTTGGAATGAATCATCTCTATATGGTTTGATCTTGTTAAGTCTAGATCTGTATACTAACGCATGTAATGTTCTGTAAATATTATGATCTAGGTATAACTCAAGTTTGGAATAACTACAAATCATGAATGAATATTTACAGATGTATATACTGGTTGACTATGATAAAAAAGCGTACATACGCAGGTTAGATACATCTAAGTAGTGTATAACATATGAGCTATGATGTTCGAAGTTACAGGTGGTTCTGGTTGTTGATGAGTTTTAATGACTGTTTACTGGTGTCCGTATTCTGCATATTCAGTTTGGTTGATTGTGTTTAGCTTCAGTGTTGATGGATGAGATCTAATAATGGATCAGGATCATAATGACTTATATTTATGTGATCTAATGGTCCAGATCTAGTTGCTAACACACATATTATCCTTGTATATGTAATAATCTGGGTATGTTTGAAGTCAGGAAGTGCAGAAAGTTATAAGTAAGTAATTAATGACATATACGTTGATTCACTTTGGTGAAGTTGCGTATACATGGTGGTTCAGCTCTTCCAAGCAGCGTATGCAGTCTGGTGCATGATTTTTGATGATACAGTTAGATATGAACGTTGTTTCAGAGTTCTGTGTTCTGCTCTGTGTTCTAGTCACTGCAGTTTGTTGACAAGGTTTCAGTGATTCAATATTGGGTGATTCAGAGATTGATGATTCTAGTGTTGATTGATTATGTACTTCAATGATATTGATGGGTCCAGTATGAAAATTGGATGAAACGTGGCCTTTAGATTATGGTGTTGTGCTTCAAGAGTATCCAGTCTGAAAATTTATGAAACGTGGTACCTAGAGGAAGAAAGAGAAGGTTGTAGCCTTCTGTAGGTCAACACCTACGTACTAGTACATCAGCTAGTACAAGAGCTAAGGGGGTGGTAGCTCCCTTCTAGTAGCAGCTGGAAAACGAGTAAACGTTGGAGCATTTCAGTAGGCTGGCACCTACGTACTAGTAAATGGATCGGCTAGTACAAGAGCTAAGGGGGTTGTAGCTCCCTTCCAGGATAGTCTAGAGAATGAGAGAAGGTTGTAGCCTTTTGCAGGTAGAAGCCTGTGTATTGGTATAAGACTACACTGGTACAGAAATATTGTAAAAAGAAGTTTCTTATTAAAAAGAAGATAGAGACGACTTGCAGCAGGTGGCTTTCATCCACATTGGGTTTCCACCTTACATCATGGTGTTCATGTGTGTTTCTTATGTGTGATGATCTATTGTGTTTTACTGCACCTGTTTACTGTTCATATGATTAGTAAAGTTCTGATGTACTAACTAAAGATCAACAATTTAATGGATTAACTGAATCATAAGTTTATTCGATATACGCTTGTTGCATTACACAGAGTTTCATATACATGCGGTTTGCCGTAACTGAAGTAGCGTATATGAATCTGAATATGGAAATGTAAAAGTTATATTGTTAGTGTTGGGCCTCAAAATAGTCCTTATTCTCACTCCATTATTCACCAATACCTTCGCATTTTACCTTTATGTCACCTCCATTCCACCTCCACATCATTACATTTACTTCATTATTGGGTTATAACTATGCTTTTCCAAAGTTTATTAATTCTTAACATTTTAAAGTGGATTTATGGCTAAAACTTAGAAAAGAATATGCTTATACTTATACCTAACAATTAGAATGAGTTTGTTGACATGTGTAGGTACAAAGGAAGCTTCCAAGGCATCCTTATGTGGCACTCTATGTTCAAATTCGAATTTGAGAAGATCATGAACCTCGTGGAGAAGATCATGGACTTCATGGAGGAGATCATGGGGGATAGGGTTATGTGTCACCATTGGTTGAGAAATATGTGGGTCAAAGGAGAGAATAGTGGGTCTACATTTATGAGGTGGTTATCATAGTTTTTGTATAAATAGGAGCACCTCCTCCATTCCAAAGGGGAGGACTCTTAGAGCATGTATCCAACTTATGATGGAATAGAGTAAAGCTTCATTTTACATAAATTTCCATTCTCTAGTTTTAGATTTAAGTTATCTTAATGTAGTATATGGAATAATTTGTTACTTTGTTCTTAAGAGAATTGAGCTCACTCTAAAAGGATGAGAGAAACATTTTATTTCATATTAGATCTTATTTCATTTCATTGCTTAGATGTTTGAGGATTTGTTTGTGATTGATGAATGAGTTTGAAATTAAAATCTTATCAACATATGAGGGAGCAACCAAGGGTCTAAGTTAGGCTCTCTCTATATAAGTATATAATTAGAATGAGTTTGTTGACATGTGTAGGTACAAAGGAAGCTTCCAAGGCATCCTTATGTGGCACTCTATGTTCAAATTCGAATTTGAGAAGATCATGAACCTCATGGAGAAGATCATGGACTTCATGGAGGAGATCATGGAGGAAAGGGTTATGTGTCACCATTGGTTGAGAAATATGTGGGTCAAAGGAGAGAATAGTGGGTCTACATTTATGAGGTGGTTATCATAATTTTTGTATAAATAGGAGCACCTCCTCCATTCCAAAGGGGAGGACTCTTAGAGCATGTATCCAACTTATGATGGAATAGAATAAAGCTTCATTTTATATAAATTTCCATTATATAGTTTTAGATATAAATTGTGTTAATGTAGTATATGAATTTATGGAATAGTTTGTCACTTTGTTCCTAGGAGAATTGAGCTCACTCTAAAAGGATCAAAGAAACATTTTATTTCATATTAGATCTTATTTCATTTCATTGCTTAGATGTTTGAGGATTTGTTTGTGATTGATGAATGAGTCTAAATTAAAATCTTATCAACATATGAGGGAGCAACCAAGGGTCTAAGTTAGGCTCTCTCTCTCTATTTGATTTGCATGATAGTTGAAATTCATTCTTTTACTTTTAAGTTTCAAGTTATTTCATTTCTTGTGCTTATGAATGAATCTTAGTTTAGTTTGGATTAGTAAGTGAGGGAACAATCAAAGGACTAAGTTAGTCTTTCTCTCTATTTGAATCTGAATAACAATTAAATTCATTCTCTTGTCTTTATTTCAAGTTTCTAGTTTTATGTAATCTATGATTTCTTTATAATACTATAGGGAAGGACAACCAGGACCTCCTCAATTAGGAGCCTCTTCTCTTGCATATTATATTGAATCGTAAATAATTTAGTTAGACATAGAGTTAGTTGCCTACTCCTGCATATATTTTGCTGGCACCATCACAAGCTTACGAGTTTCCCTGGTTGATAATTTAATGAAAGCAATTTAAGCAATTAAATTGCCCAACATTTTGGCGCCGTTGCCGGGGATGGTGCTAAGGGATTAGGCATTAGGAATTTAATTCAGTACTAGTATTTTTCTTTAGAAAAACTAACTTGTGAAACCTGGTGACAGCAGGATCTTCATAAAGGAGTTCAAGTTTGAGTTTTCTGATGTTTTAGTATGTAGCTAGTTTTAAATTCAGTTTTTTAAAAAACCCCCCTGCATAAATAAAAATAAATCAAGCGATTAGTATGCTCTCTTCCTGCGCTTCGTGCAATCAGGAAGATCAGAAAATATATTGATTTATTTCAAATAAAAATACTCTTGCTGGAGAACTAATCTGCAATGCAACAATAAAGAATTTTGTGAATGAGAAAAAGATCATTTTCAAAACGCAACCCCTTAAAAACGTCAGTTTTGAAAGGCAGTTTGTGATCCAACCAGGGAAAATCCGGAAAAACGAAGACATGGGGTTTTTCCATAATAGAATGAATTATATAACCCAGAAATCGTTTTCTTGAATTCCTAACCGTCTAAGAGTAAATCGTGGTTCTTCGAGACCCTATTTTGGTAACTGCGTGAATAAAAACGGTTCTTTTTTTTACATTCATTGTGATCCAGGCCACAGCTTTCAGGCCATAAGGGAGCAGATTCTTGGGTCAGAGGATACCTCAGCAAGGCCAGCCCCCATGAATGGATTTTCCCAACAAGCGGAAAACATGAGTGAGGGCATGTCAACGCATGTGATGAGGGGGTTTAGGCCGGAGGATCTGCCTGTCTATTCCACCCTTGCCACCGAATTTGCGTTATTTGATAGGTGGTTTGCTTCTGTGCCCACTTCAACACAGCCCAATAGATTTTATGTCCATTCTGCAACTTCTCATGGTGCGTGCAGCAATGTCAAGAAGGCTTTGATGAAAGGATTCCCACAGGATACCATTTTTGATTCTCTTGAAGAAGCAGGACTATCGTTTGGTATTTATTATCAGAACATCCCTGCAACTCTATTTTTCAAGTCCCTTAGAAGGCTGAAACATGTGTTAAAATTTCATGATTATATGGCCTCATTCAAATTGCATGCCAAGCTGGGCATTCTGCCCAACTATGTTGTGATTGAGCAAAGATACTTTGATGTCCACCTTTTACCTGCCAATGACGATCACCCTTCTCATGATGTGGCCGAGGGACAGAAATTTGTGAAAGAAGTGTATGAAACGCTAAGAGCCAGTCCTCAGTGGAATGAAATGATGTTTCTCATCACTTATGATGAGCATGGAGGATTCTTTGATCATGTACCGACTCCAGTTACCCATGTGCCCAATCCGGATGGTATAATTGGTCCTGAGCCTTACTACTTTACCTTCGATCGGCTCGGAGTTCGCGTGCCAACCATTTTGATATCTCCTTGGATTGAAAAAGGAACAGTCATCCATGAACCAAATGGGCCTACTCCACATTCACACTATGAACATTCATCTGTGCCTGCATACATTGCGCAGGATTACAATGTATCGGTTGAATTTTACTGGGCACCCTTCTTAGTTGAGCAAGCAAACATTGAGTTTCAGAATCAGACCAGGGGGATACTTAGGCTTGATGCAATTGAGAAGCACGGGGCTAACTGGAAAGATGTCGATATCCTGGTCTTTAATTCAGGACATTGGTGGACGCATGGGAATAAAGCAGCAACATAAAACTTCTTTCAAGAAGGCAGTTACCTTCACCCTCGGTTGGATCCATTGGTTGCCTTCGAAAAGGCGTTGACATTGTGGGGGAATTGGATAGATCAGAATGTCAATGCTACAAAAACAAGAGTCTTCTTTCGTGGATTTTCTCCCATGCATTTTAGTGCACAGAAGTGGAACAAGATGCACACCCACAAATGTAATTTTGAGAGGGAGCCAATCCTGGAAGAGTCATTCGTGAGCACTTATCCTGATAGAATGCAAACGGTGGAGAAGGAGCTCGGTCGCACGAAATTCCCGGTCTCTCTCCTGAACATAACGAGGTTGTCAGATTTCAGGAAGGACGCACATCCATCTGTGTATACTCTCAGAAGTATGCACAAGCTAACGCCGGAGTAGTTCAACGATCCCGAACAGTAAAGAACCCTGACGGGCAGCGCCTAAGAAATCCCCATCGTCTGCCATGGTGACCACGTCACCGTCTTCATCTGTGTATGTGATGGAAATGTCTGCGTTAGGGTTTAATTTGAAGAGCTCGCGGATTTTGGATTTGAGAACATCCAAATTTATTTCTGGAACATATTCTTCCCTGAGTTGAAATGTAAGAGTCCACCAAATCCCACTTTTTATTGTGCGTTTGGTATTTTTAGCTTAATTTTGTTATTGTATTTATTTGTTTTGATTTCGTTATACATAATTTCTTCATGTTTGTTGTAATTTATTAATGTTTGTTATTATAATTAATATATTGATATATTAATTGTATTAATATATTAATATATTATTATAATTGTATTTTGTTGTTATTTATATTTTTAAATTCATTGTATATATTAATATTTGTTAATTGTAATTTGTTATATATTTTTTTATAAGTTGTTGTATATATTTGTTAATTATTTTATTTAATTATTAATTAATGTTTGATATAAACATTGTATTAATATATTAATATGTTTTATAATTGCATTAATTAATATAGTTATAATTTCTTGTTATTTGATTATTGTTATGTTGGTTATTGATTTTTTTTTATTATTATTATGTTATAATATATGATTGTCTTAATACATTGTTAAAAAAAAATAAAAATTGTTAAGTATTTTGTGATTGTTTTTGGCATAAAACAAAACTTTGGTGGCATGCAAATTGAGAGAATCATGAGAATTACAAAAATTGGATGAAACTACAAGCGTTGGTACAAGTACAAAAATTTAAAAAATTTAAAAAAATTTCCACAAAATTCACGCAGGTTTGAAAATAAATAATGGAACATTTGGAAGAATAATTTAAAAGAACATTTGGTGGAATGCTGATTAACTTGCTTAGAGTTGGCAATTTGATATTGTTGTATGCTTTTATAACGTACTAATCTGCAGGACACAACAAATCTATAATGCCAAACTTTTCGCCATGCACAAAAGTCATCTGACACAAACAGGGAGTATTACTTTTCATGGTTATTTTAAAAAATGGATTGATATTAATATCATGATTAAGTCAATTTTAACACTTTGTCTGTCCTTAATTTGTTTTATTTGGTATGAAATTTTTGCGTAAGAATCATGAAGAAACTGGCCATTTCTTCATGAGCACACTTATGTTTTCTTTGTACCAAGTTTTTTACAGGTTACAGGATAATCAAGTGATCATAAGGAGATTACATTGTGACGACAATTGGTCTTCCAAAGACTAAATTCATGAAAAATTCTAAAGACAAATCCAACTCTACAACCATTCCTTTGCAACTCCCTTTTTGCAAAAGATTTTGAATTCCACCAATTGTCAAACCATAAAGCATGACCTTTCCATATCCATTTTTCACAGCAAGAGTTCTTATTCATACACCATGCATTTCCTTACATCCATTCCTTACAAGCTTATTGTCATTTTCCATGTCATTACCATTCCCCTTCATTTCCACAAATAAAACCCTGCTTCTATGGATATCATTGAGTCAAAGTCCTAGAGTCTAAGTATCTTTGTAAAAAAAACACCTAGAGGCTTGCATGCCTTAATGGCAAGTACTCTTGCCAATGAACAATGGGAGTACATTAATATCCCTTGTTCGTTGGATCTTGTAGGTGACTCGACCACGACAAATTTATTCGTACCTACAAAGATGTGTTAGGCATCCTGACTCCCATTGGAATCAATGGTGGGAGCTCTTGTGTTGGCTAGGGGCATTCATTAACGGCCACTAAGTCAATAACTTCTTGCTATGTTCGACATCGACACATTTAATCGCATAGTAAGATTTGTGCCATCGAGCATTGAAGACTTGAAGACCCATATTTTGTAGCAGATGAAGCCAATTTCCTTTCATTGTTTTTCAGTTTGTCATCACTTGAGAACAAGTCAATAAATAAGGCTGGGGGGGAAATGTAACTTCTATATTTTGTATACCTTCCAAGCCTTATACATTTTCAGCCGCATTTAGCAGTAGATTCTGAACATTCAGCAGAAGATCCAACAACAGATTTAGCAGCAGATGCAACAACAATAAAAGATTCACTTTTTCAATTTCATCCACCATTTTCACAACCAAGTAAAGAAGACTATGAACAACAGTTTTTGCAACCACACGTGCACAATTCTCATCCATTTTTGGAAGGGTAAGTTAAGGTATGATATTTTCTAACTTTTAACCATTAAATTCCTTGAAAAGTTAGAATAATACTTTTTGGAAAAACTTCACTTCCTTTCCTCATTTCACATAATTGCCAAAGCCATCCGTTTAAGGGGAAGGATATATTTACATACATACTTTGTCACATTCATCCTCATTCATATATCACATTCTAAAACCCACTTACCTTCAAAATATATTCACTATTACATGAGCATACAAATGGCTTTTTCAAAAGTATTTAAAAGTTAATTGGATGCCAACACAATCATGGTTGTTACACAAGAACCAACCATGATGCATTCCAACAATAATACTCTACAATAAAAATCACATTATCAATATGCAAAGATCATACATTAAAATTGAATGCAACAAACAAAATATGGTTGAAACACAAGAACCAACCAAGTTGCAATTCATAAAAAAAAAACGCTTTGCAAAAGTTAAGTAAATGATATCATGCAGATTTTAAGCCAAGCTCAGGTATCAAAAAGTAACGTAATAGATTGCATGGGGACATGCAATACCTTCAGTTTGGGGTATGTTGGGCCTCAAAATAGTCCTTATTCTCACTCCATTATTCACCAATACCTTCACATTTTACCTTTATGTCACCTCCATTCCACCTCCACATCATTACATTTACTTCATTATTGGGTTATAACTATGCTTTTCCAAAGTTTATTAATCTTAACATTTTAAAGTGGATTTATGGCTAAAACTTAGAAAATAATATGCTTATACTTATGCCTAACAATTAGAATGAGTTTGTTGACATGTGTAGGTACAAAGGAAGCTTCCAAGGCATCCTTATGTGGCACTCTATGTTCAAATTCGAATTTGAGAAGATCATGAACCTCATGGAGAAGATCATGGACTTCATGGAGGAGATCATGGAGGATAGGGTTATGTGTCAACATTGGTTGAGAAATATGTGGGTCAAAGGAGAGAATAGTGGGTCTACATTTATGAGATGGTTATCATAGTTTTTGTATAAATAGGAGCACCTTCTCCATTCCAAAGGGAAGGACTCTTAGAGCATGTATCCAACTTATGATGGAATAGAATAAAGCCTCATTTTATATAAATTTTCATTATATAGTTTTAGATATAAATTGTGTTAATGTAGTATATGAATTTATGGAATAGTTTGTCACTTTGTTCCTAAGAGAATTGAGCTCACTCTAAAAGGATCAAAGAAACATTTTATTTCATATTAGATCTTATTTCATTTCATTGCTTAGATGTTTGAGGATTTGTTTGTGATTGATGAATGAGTTTTAAATTAAAATCTTATCAACATATGAGGGAGCAACCAAGGGTCTAAGTTAGGCTCTCTCTCTCTATTTGATTTGCATGATAGTTGAAATTCATTCTTTTACTTTTAAGTTTCAAGTTATTTCATTTCTTGTGCTTATGAATGAATCTTAGTTTAGTTTGGATTAGTAAGTGAGGGAACAATCAAAGGACTAAGTTAGTCTTTCTCTCTATTTGAATATGAACAGCAATTAAATTCATTCTCTTGTCTTTATTTCAAGTTTCTAGTTTTATGTAATCTATGATTTCTTTATAATACTATAGGGAAGGACAACCAGGACCTCCTCAATTAGGAGCCTCTTCTCTTGCATATTATATTGAATCGTAAATAATTTAGTTAGACATAGAGTTAGTTTCCTACTCCTACATATATTTTGCTGGCACCATCACAATCTTACGAGTTTCCATGGTTGATAATTTAATGAAAGCAATTTAAGCAATTAAATTGCCCAACAGTTAGATAATACTGATTCACCCCCCCCCCCTCTCAGTATTGTTTCCCACAAAATGTTCATCCCAAAGCTTGGGATGCTTGCTGCAACAGCCCCTGAGCAATTGAATCATTGTCATGTTGACCACCTCTCTTTGGCCATTTATTTGTGGATGAAAGGTTGTGATCTTCTTCAGTTTGGTGTCCATCAATTCCCATAGACTTGACCAAAACTTCCCAACAAATTGGGAATATCGATCAGATACAATGGAAGTGGGTAACCCAAAATGAACCCATACATGCTGAAAGAACAACTTCGTTATTTGTTCATCTATAATTTGCTTGTTACAAGGTATTAAAATACACATTTTGCTGAACCTGTCCACCATAACATATAAATAATCATGACCTTTTCTAGACTTTGACAATCCCCCAACAAAGTCCATGGAAACACTTTCCCAAGGACGAGAAGGAATTGGAAGTGGAGTGTACAGGCCAAATTTTCTATTACTTGGCTTGCTTTTAGCACACATGGTACACCCTTTAATATACCTAGAAACTGTTTCATGCATTCTTGGCCAATAACAGAACCTTTGCAGTTGTGCAACTGTTTTACTTACCCCAAAATGACCTGATATAAGAGAAGTATGTGCTTCTTGGATTATGTTAACTCTTTCAGTTTGTGGAATGCATAACTTTCCCAAATGATACAAGAGTTGGTCCTTAACATAATAATCCAATTCTTCTACTTGTTTGCCATGATTTAAAGTTGCATATACATCTTTAAAATCTATATCTTGAGCAGATTTTTCAATGTAACTTTCATGCGTTACTAAGTTATGCTTAAGTATAGTATATGCACTTATGATTGTTCTGGATAACATATCTGCAACCTTTTTTTGTATTCCCTTCTTATTTCTGATGACAAGATGAAACTGCTATAGAAAACCCACCCTCCTATAGTGTCTTGATTACTGCAATTTAGTTTGTGAGTGCAAATACGGAAGTGGTTGATGATCTGTATGGATGATTGTTTCTTTGCCCATTAATTAATGTTTCCACTTTTTCACACTCTATACTAATGCATACAATTCTTTATCATATGTGGGATAATTAACTACTTGTTGTGGCCACCAACAACCCACCTTCTTATTTAGTATTATTACTAATACTGAATAAGTGGGGACCCTTAGTCAAAAATTTAAAAATGAATTAATACTTGTATTTCCTTTTCAATAAAACTTACCATCATAAACTTGATAAGTTTCATGATGAGAAAAGATAAAATCACTCCTTAAGAAATATCGCATCGCAAAAAGAATAATAGGATACCTCCTTACAAGCCAAATTCTAACATTGAGAGATTGCGATACGCGATAATAAACACATATCGCATCGGATACATCAAAGACAACTTACATCGAAACACCTTAAATTGCCAATATGCGATAACGCATATCGCAAATCGTATTTTGCAGAAAATAGGCTAACGAAAATTGTCATACACCACGTTCTTGCGATATTGCGATATTGCGATAGAACAACTATGCGATAATGAGATACTGTTAATTTGCGATATAGCGATCAAGCGATGTCGTGAATCTGCGATGTTGCGATCTGCGATATTGTGAAGCAAATCGCAAAATCGCTTCATCGCAGGTCTTTCAGGCTTGCAGTTCAAAAAAGTATTTTCCATAAACCAACACCTGGTTATGCGCTTTAATGCTAATAAATGAGTTACTTGCCAGTCATTAATGGAATATGGTTTCGTGCTTATCGAAAAGTCATTTCACGTAAGGTGGTATATTTTATACGTCTTCGGCATTTAAAACTTTCCCATCACCTTCCTTATCATTATTCTCACTTCACTTGTAAACTGCAGGAACGGAGAAGAGAGAATGATACAAAGCAATACGCAGGATACTATGGGAAAGAAAAGTAAAACCCCGAGCTCTGAAGAGAAAGAAATGGCGCCCTTGTATACAGACACAGCCTGTAATAGAGACGCTGGTATTGCTACATGGCAAGGCATGTATAATCTACTTGAGGAAGAGAATCCCAGGGTAATGAAGGTCGAGGCTACTGCTGGATCACATGGTTCTTCTGAGGCATCCCTCATAGAACTAGCTTGTTCGTTTTTACACTAGATGGCAGCAAGGCTCAAAATGTTCCCATACACAGACATGGTTAAATGAGTACTGGATAGCGCTGACATTGAAAAACAGACAGTTTAAAACTCAGAGTCAAAAAGCTTACGAAATCATTATTTTCACAAAATTTGAGCTTTATATCCACTAAAAGAAAACACGCAAAAGGCGAAAAACGCGCCAAGGAAGCCCGGATCAAGAAACGGAGGCATTTTCTGAGGGAAAAACTTCTTAAAAAGGAAAAATCCTTAGTGCTCAGTCACCAATAAGCCCAGAAATTTGTTCTGCTGAGAAGATGGCGCCAGCTCTTGCCAATTCTATTTTCTCAGCTCAGCTAAAATCGGAAGTCGGTCAGCTGACTCTACTCAAGCAAATGCTGAATGCTTGCGATTTCAAGGAGCAGATATAGAAATAGTTAGTTGTTAATTTTAGATTTAGTTTTAGTTTTAAATTTTGCTTTATTTTTTCCTAAAATGAGGACGGTCATTTAAACCGCATCCTACAGTTTTGTAATAAGTTATTTTTAGATTTAGTTAGTAGTATTTAAACCCTTGTCATGCATTTAGAGAAGGGTCCTGAAATTTGTCAAAAACGTATCCCCAGAACATGCACTTTTGTACCCTCTGAGGAGGTTTTGATGAATGAATGGAACAGGATTTATTGACATTTGCATTTAATATATGCTATTGATGTTGAACTTCTGTAATCTTAGTGGATGTTAGATCAAGAAGAGATAAATCATTATCGCTTGAAGCTCATGAGTAGAACTAGTTATAAATGGTACTTCTATCTCTTAACTATTTCTATCTTTTGTGTTAAAGTGATATTCAAGTTCAGTTGTTTATATATTAATGCGTGAATGCTTGAGTTATCATTTGGCACTTTTGTACAATGATAGCTATTTATTTATGCTTAATGTATGAATAGCTTATTATGCGATATTTTTTTCACAATTGTTTCTTCTAACTTTTTATACGAAGTGGTTTATCTATATTGAATTCTTTTCTTATAACAGTTGAATGATCGTTATTACTAGTTGTTATTTGAAATCATTTTAGATCGCATAACAGAAAGATTACACCCCGGGTTAGTGTAGACTTAGATATTTCTGTTTATTAGAATACAATTGCATGTCATTAGATTAAAGTTAGAATTAGAGCATCTTAATTAGGAACTGTTAGACCAGAAATATCAATCTTTCTCACACACACACTTAAATTGGGAAATTGGTCCCATATCCCTAGTCGGACCCGCTATACCAAATGGAAAAGGAGTTGCCAACCAAGGTTCGGACCGGGCGGGTATCCCCCTTGTTGTAGACCCGATTTTTGGGGCTTCAACATATTTGGCTCTAGAAGGAGGGCCTAAACTGTGAATGGCAAGCAAATCTAAATCTAAATACCATTATAAGAGTAAATCGCCCTCACCATCTCCCCCGACTTCTCCATTGCATTTTAATTCCAAAGTCAGAAGTCACTAGAGCAACAGCCGCTGCTACAAACCCTGACATTTCAAAACAATCTACTATTGAAACTCCTGAAGTTGAATCATTGATTCACAAACTTCAACGATTTTTTATATCTCCTCAAAAATCTGATAAATCTCAAGGCAGCGTGACTTTGCAATATAACCCTGCTTATCCTCTTACCAGATTAAAGAGCGAAAAGTTTGATGTTCAACCAACCAAATTACCTTTGCCTACAAGGAAGAAAGCAAGGAAGTCTCCTAAAGAATTCGATAGCGAGAATCTTTCATCATCATCATCCATCTCAACCTCTTCACCGCAAAGTCAACCATCCACTCCTCCATTTCAGATCATTGTTCATCAACCCACTCGAACTTCCACAACTCCTTCTCAACCATCTGGAATCATAATATCCTCATCTTCTCAACCACAGGGATCATCTTCTGCACTTCCCTCTGTTAGTAGTTTAGCGATGGGTCAATCTCCATGGAATAACCCAGGGGCAGTATTAATGCCTACACCCTTGAGTCAGCTACCGGCCCATCCTGAAAAATGGCTGCCTAAGTTTAATCCTGAGGCAAGCATGCTAGCGGAAGAGCATATAAATAACTTTATGCTATCCATAAATCTTAATGGAGTTACCAACGAAGATGTTGTCATTCGAATGTTTCCTTATACTATGCAAGGAACAGTCGGATCATGGTATTTCTCATTACCATCTGGATCTATGACTAATTGGGACATCTTCCAAGAACAATTCCTGACCAAGTTCGGTGATGACAGGTCTACAGCGACACTGATAAATGACTTGTCTAACCTTAGGGCCGAGTCAAGAGAACCTATTAAATATTTCAATTTATGTTTCAATAAAATCTCAAACAAAATTCCTACTGCTTCCCAGCCTAGCGAAGAAGTGCGAAGTGAATGGTACATCACTGCTTTACCATCAAACATAGCAATCTTTGTTGACAGGGCTAACAAAACAAACTTAGTTGAAAATATGAAAGAAGCAATAGCAGTGGAGAAACGTATTATGGCCCTAGAAAAGAAAAATACGATAGAAGAACGAAAATATAAGAAGGTCTCTTTCAAGGAAGATCCCAAGAAAAAATAATCGAAAGATCCATTCGATTTAGAAGGATTACAAAAAGTTTTGAAGACCATGTCTAATGAGATGGTCGACATTAAGAAACAAGTGGCAGAAACTTCTTCTAAAAAGCCATACAGGCCTTTTAAAAGAAATCCTGCAACCGATTCCAAACCCCCCAACACAATTACGAATGCTGAATCAGAAGAAGAAGAAGAAGAAATCGCTACTGAAGAACATACCGATGAAGAAGAAGTTGTAGAGTTACAAGGTATGTGGGATTTCATCCTCCCAGATGAAGAGGATCAAGAGGTATTCCCAGTTACTACTCGCAGCAGAAATCAACTTGATCCTCCTCGACCTACACCTAAGCCAAAGAGCACAAGCTCAATGACTAAGGATAAAGTTGCAACCAAGAAAACAACATCTAAAGCGACTCAAACCGGCCCAGTCCAAACAGATTCATCAACTCCATCTAAAACGTTGATCATTTCAGATGAAATGGAGTATAATATCATAGAAGACATGAAAAAGAGTAGGGCCAATATTAATTTTTTTGAATTGAGAAAGTTAAAACACCAGCAAAAAGTAATTTTGAAAGAATTACATGTTGTGCCAGTTGTACCTTTGCCCGCCGATGTAATCTCTCAAGCTTCCCATGACATGGGAAGACCTCCGACTAATGCGAACAATAAGTTTGATCCAAATAATATCGCCTCAATTGGAGGAAGATCGAGATCTCATACTCCCCCATTTCTCCTTACTTATGAAATTTTCAATAAAAACATCCATAATTGCTTAGTGGGTTCTGGAGCTTCATCGAATATTTTACCAAGATCAATATGTGCAAAATTGAACATTCAACCGTAGAAATCCGCTATGCGCATAGTTCAGCTAGATCGATCACAAGTCGAAGTGATTGGCGAATTAAATCAGGTTACCATAAGGTTGTCATCCAACCCAAAGGTATGCCAAGTTATCAACATTTTAGTTGTTGATATTCCATAATTTTATGGCTTAATTTTTAGCAGAGATTGGTCAGAAAAACTTCACGAATACTTTGCAACTGACTGGTCCCACATGTGACTCCCTTATAATGGTAAACCAAATCAAATAAAAGTTAAGCGTGAATGACATCAGAAATACATAGTAACAGAACTCGAGGGAGAAAATGAACCAGTAGCATATAATTCTAACATCATTGGAAATTATTCAGTAGATTCTTTCCTAGGAAATTTTAATGCTCATACTTCACCTTAGAACATTCTGTTCTATCTCAAATAGAAAATTTCTGTCAAACAGATAGTTCTAAATGTATTAATTTTATAGATAGTCCTATAAATAAATCTTTGTTTTGGAAGTTATTTTTTGATGGTTCTAAGTCTAACGAAGGAGTAGGAGTAGGATGCGTGTTAATAAGCCCAAAGGGAGATAAAACTATGCTAACTTGTAGACTCAAATTTGATTGCACCAACAATACCGCTGAATACGAGACTTTAGTCCAAGGGTTGTACAAAGCAATCAGATTAGACGTCAAATACCTTCAAGTTTTCGGAGATTCTGAAATTGTATCAGACAAGTACATAATACTATACACTATTTATCAGGTCATTTAAAACATTACCAATCTTTAGTTCAAGATCTGATTGAACACTTTATAGCATTTAATATTTCATCAATTCCCAGACTCCAGAATGCTAGCGTAGACCTCTTAGCTAACGTGTCTTCCAAGATCATTCCTTCAGAAGATTTTAGCCCTGACCGATTTTCAATTTAGTTAATTTTTAGACCATCTATTCCTGATAACATTACCAATTGGAAGATTTTTAATGACGATCCTGATATCGTGAGTTTCCTCACATCTGAAGGATCCTACACCAATCAAATAATTGACGAAGACCAACATGACCAACAATTGCAACAGGATAGTACTAACAATGTTATACCTAAATCAGTAGTCAAGTTAGAAGACCTTTATGATTTGAAAGATCGATTCAAAAGATCTACCAATTCAAAACTCCAAAGCTCAACTTTGAATTATGAATTAGTAAATCTAGGAACTGATTCCAAACCACAGAATATCAACCTAGGCTGTGTCCTAACCCCTGAAGAAAAATTAGCGTACATTCATCTCTTGAGACAATATAAAAATGTCTTTGCTTGGAATTACGATGAACTCAAAACATACGACACCTCCATCATCCAACATACTATTCCAATGATTGATAATGAGAAACTTGTCCAACAAAAGTTGAGAAAGATCCATCCCAATTTAGAAAACCAGATCAAAAATGAACTCAATAAGTTATTGAAAGCCAAAATAATTTTTCCCGTTAGACATTCTAAATGGGTCTCCAATATGGTACCTGTTAGAAAGAAAAACAAAGATATTAGAATCTGCATTGACTTTCAAAATCTTAATAAGGCCTGCCAAAAGGATAATTTTCCTTTACCCCCCATGGAACAAATACTACAGGCAGTTGTGGGCTCAGACTTGATGTCATTCTTAGATGTATTCTCAGGATACAATCAAGTATTGGTACATCCCGATGATCAATTAAAAACTACATTCGGAACTAAATGGGGCACATACGCATATCAAAAGATGCCATTTGGTTTGATTAACGTGGGTGCCACATTTAAAAGATCCATGGACATCACATTCAAAGGATTAGTTAATAAATCAGTAGTAATCTATTTTGATTATATAACTGTGTATTCCAAGAAACGAAACAATCATCTCAGAGATTTAAAACAAATCTTCCAACGCTGTTTAAAGTACGGGATTTCACTTAACCCGAAAAAATCCTTTTTCACATTAAGTGAAGGAAAACTTCTCGGATTCATAGTGTCAAAATCTGGTATTCACATTGATCCTTATAGAATCAAAGAAATTTCCACAGTACCCCTACCTCACAACAAGAAAGCCATGCAATCTTTTCTTGGCCAAATCAACTTTGTAAAGAGATTCGTTCTAGATTTTTCAAGAATTGTGTCTCCTTTGCCTCGGATAGATCATATGCTGCGATTCTCACTCAAGAAAATCAAGAAAAAACGGAAGCCCCAATTGCTTTTTTTAGTTCTAATTTACAAGGAGCTGAATTGAATTATTCAGATGTGGAAAAACAAGCTTATGCTGTTTTCAAAGAAATTAAATATTTCAGACCTTTTTTACTCAAAACACATACCAAAATCATAGTACCGTTTCCAGCGGTAAGAAATCTTCTAGTATAGAAGAATGTGGGTGAGAAAAGGGCCAATTGGGTTATTGCCTTACAGGAATATGACGTAGAAATCAAACCAGCAAGCATTGTAAAAGGTCAAGGCTTTTGCAAAATGTTGGCCGGAGCATCGCTAATATCCGAAAATCCATCTGTAGAGGTACAAGTGTAGGAGGTAAGCCTAAACGATGTTGAGTCATTATATGCTGATATTATTTATTATCTAAAGAATGGATATGCCCCTTCAAACCTCGATCATTCCAAGAAAAGAGCTCTAAGGTTAAAAGCCAAACAATATCAGCTCGTGAATGATGTTCTTTTTAGAATAAATTATGACTATGTTCTCCTCAGATGTCTTGAGAAATCTGAAGCTGAAAAAGTCTTGCAGGAACTCCACGATGGGCCAGCAGGCGGACACTATGTTGGAGATGCAACTGCTCACAAAATTTTACGTGCAGGCTATTACTGGCCCACATTATTCGAAGACGCACATAACTACGTAAGGAAATGCCAAGTCTGTTAAACTGCTGCTAGGAGACAAAAGAAACCATCCTTGCCACTACAACCAGTTAACATTGAACAGCCTTTCGATCAATGGCGATTGGACGTAATAGGTGAGATCGTTCCTCACTCTTATAAACAACATAGATATATCCTTACAACAACAGATTACTTTACTAAATGGGTAGAAGCAGTTCCACTCAAGACGGCTAATGCTGAAAATATCATTGAGTTCATAGATCAGTTCATAATCACCAGGTTTGGGTTGCCTTCCACTTTAATGTTTGACAATGCATCATACTTTTCTGGTAATGCAATGACTGAATTTGCACTCAAAAGGGGTTTCAAGCTTAAATACTCTACCAATTATTACCCACAAGGGAACGGGTTAGCTGAATCTACAAATAATAATTTAATCAGAATCATTAAGCGAACCATTGACCAAAATCATAAAAATTGGCATAAGCCTTTAATATATGCTTTATGGGCAGATAGAATAATGCAGAAAGCCTCCATTGGCACTTCTCCCTTTAATTTAGTTTATGGGAAAGAAGTGATTCTTCCAACGTATCTGGCAATTCCGTCTCTATCTTTAGTTCAATATATTGATGTAGTACCAACTTCCTCTTTACAGCTGAGGCAAATGGAAATAATTAAGTTAGAAGAACAACAAGAACAGGCCAAAAGAACTCATGCTCATCATCAAGCATTAGTAAAATCCTTTTTTGATTCAAACATAATGACCAGAAAAGATTTTCAGATGGGAGATCTAGTTTTAAAATGGGACAAGGCTCATGAGGAAAAAGGGAAACATACAAAATTTCAAAGAATGTGGCTTGGTCCTTTTCAAATCATATAATTCATAGGTCCGTCTACTTTCATGTTATAGGATTTAACAGGGAAAATAGATTCTTTACCAGTTAATGGTCAGGTTCTCAAAAAATATTTTCCATAGAAGATCATTCTTCTATTGTTGTAGATTAGTTGTTTTTCTTTCCATAATAAAACCAGTTGTAAATGGTTACATTTGAGATTCACAAAAAAAAAAAAAAACACAAATTCTCTTCTGGATTTTGTTCTTTCACTTGTATAAATAAAAAATCTTTTAGAAAATTGATCTTTATTATTGAAAGATACAATTAAAGACTCTAGCCTAGAAATGATACTAGTTTCAATTTCGTAAAATTTGATGAAAACGACCCTTAGTGACAAATTGTTTTATATCAGTGCAATGAAAGGTATCAATAACAAAACAAAGATTCTCTGTAGAACAGCCCTTTCCGAAAAACTCTACTATTGTCGTCCAGAGCTATCTTAAGGAAACAATGACTTCCTCCCCGCCTAGGAAACTACAATGCTCAGAGAATGATCCAAAGATACACTTTAACTTAAAGAGTAAGAGGTCTCATCATGAGCCGACTTATCATGATCATAGATATTATAGCTTGCTGACTTTGCCAATACTGCATACCACAACAGGGCAATCACTCAAGATTGTTGCAATCATAAGACAAGGGGTCTCATCACGAACCAACTTGTTCAGCAAAGTTATAAGTTAGTGAATGGCTGTGTCATGAATTGGCTACCAAACCAAGACATTGTTCTTTAAGGATAAAAAGAAAATGAAAGCAACAAATGTGGAAATGGATTTTTCTTTAAAAATTGTAAATTTCTCTAAGTGGGATACAGGATCATTGATGGGTAACAGGTAACCTTATCAAAGCTATAAATGCTTGCTGGCAGCAGAGGTTCTACCTACGACAAATGATCATATTTAAAACTGATTTACAGAGAAGACTTTGTTTTTATCTTTATAAACCAAGTAATGACTGATGTAGATACAAGGACTAGTTTGAGGGAGTAAATAATCAAAGTTGAAAATAGGAGAAACAAAATATCATTGACAGGTTAAAGCATAATGTACTTTATCTTTCTATAATAAAGTTTAACTTTCTGGAAAATTTTCTGTTTTGGAAGTTTTGAAAAATTCAAAAGAAAGTCAGAGATAACTAGTTCTTCCAAGTGAATCGCTAATTGTTGTGGCCACCAACAACCCCCCTTCTTATTTAGTATTATTACTAATACTAAATAAGTGAGGACCCTTAGTCAAAAATTTAAAAATGAATTAATACTTGTATTTCCTTTTTAATAAAACTTACCATCATAAACTTGAGAAGTTTCATGATGAGAAAAGATAAAATCACTCCTTAAGAAATATCGCATCGCAGAAAGAATAATAGGACACCTCCTTACAAGCCAAATTCTAACATTGCGAGATCGCGATATGCGATAATAAACACATATCGCATTGCATACATCAAATACAACTTACATTGAAACACCTTAAATTGCCGATATGTGATAACGCATATCGCAAATCGCATTTCACAGAAAATGGGTTAACGAAAATTGTCATACGCCACGTTCTTGCTATATTGCGATAGAGCAGCTATGCGATAATGCGATAATGAGATAGTGTTAATTTGCGATCAAGCGATGTCGTGATTCTGCGATGTTGCGATCTACGATATTGCGAAGCAAATCGCAAAATCGCTTCATTGCAGGTCTTTCAGGCTCACAGTTCAAAAAAGTATTTTCCATAAACCAACACCTGGTTATGCACTTTAATGCTAATAAATAAGTTAGTTGCCAGTCATTAATGGAATATGGTTTCGTGCTTATTGAAAAATCATTTCACGTAAGGTGGTATATTTTATACGTATTCGGCATTTAAGACTTTCGCATCACCTTCCTTATCATTATTCTCACTTCACTTGTAAACTGCAGGAACGGAGAACAGAGAACGATACAAAGTAGTACGCAGGATACTATGGGAAAGAAAAGAAAAACCCCGAGCTCTGAAGAGAAATAAATGGCGCCCTTGTATACAGACACAGCCTATAATAGAGACGTCGGTATTGCTACATGGGAGGGCATGTATAATCTACTTGAGGAAGAGAATCCCAGGGTAATGAAGGTCGAGGCTACTGCTAGATCACATGGTTCTTTTGAGGCATCCCTCACAGAACTAGCTTGTTCATTTTTACACCGAATAGCAGCAAGGCTAAAAATTTTCCCATACACAGACATGGTTAAATGGGTACTGGACAACGCTGACTTTGAAAAACAGACAGTTTAAAACTCAGAGTCAAAAAGCTTACAGAATCATTATTTTCACAAAATTTGAGCTTTATATCCGCTAAAAGAAAACACGAAAAAGGCAAAAAATGCACCAAGGAAGCCCGGATCAAGAAACAGAGGTAGTTTCCGATGCGTGATTGGCGCCTAATCATGCATCGCTGGGAAAAACTTCTTAAAAAGGAAAAATCCTTAGTGCTCAGTCACGGTAAGCCCAGAAATTTGTTCTGCCGAGAAGATGGCACCAGCTCTTGCCGATTCTGTTTTCTCAACTCAGCTAAAATTGGAAGTCGGTCAGCCGACTCTACTCAAGCAAATGCTGGATGCTTGTGATTTCAAGGAGTAGATATAGAAATAGTTAGTTGTTAATTTTAGATTCAGTTTTAGTTTTAAATTTTGTTTTATTTTTTCCTAAAATGAGGACGGTCATTTAAACCGCATCCTACATTTTTGTAATAAGTTATTTTTAGATTTAGTTAGTAGTATTTAAACCCTTCTCATGCATTTAGAGAAGGGTCCTGAAATTTGTCAAAAACGTATTCCTAGAACATGCACTTTTGTACCCTCTGAGGAGGTTTTGATGAATGAATGGAGTAGGATTTATTGACATTTGCATTTAATATCTGCCACTGATGTTGCACTTATGTACTCTTAGTGGATGTTAGATCAAGAAGAGATAAATCATTATCGCTTGAAGCTCATGAGTAGAACTAGTTATAAATGGTACTTCTATCTCTTAACTATTTCTATCTTTTGTGTTAAAGTGATATTCAAGTTCAGTTGTTTATATATTGATGCGTGAATGCTTGAGTTATCATTTGACACTTTTATACGATGATAGCTATTTATTTATGCTTAATTTATGAATAGCTTATTATGCGATATGTTTTTCACAACTGTTTCATCTAACTTTTTATACGAAGTGGTTTATCTATATTGAATTCTTTTCTTATAACAGTTGAATGATCTTTATTACTAGTTGTTATTTGAAATCATTTTAGATCGCATAATAGAAATATTACACCCCGGGTTAGTGTAGACTTAGATATTTTTGTTTATTAGTATACAATTGCATGTCATTAGATTAAAGTTAGAATTAGAGCAACTTAATTAGGAACTGTTAGACCAGAAATATCAATCTTTCTCACACACACACTTAAATTGGGAAACTGGTCCCATATCCCCAGTCGGACCCAATATACCAAACGGAAAAGGAGCTGCCAACCAAGGTCCGAACTGGGCGGGTATCCCCCTTGTTGTAGACCCGATTTTCGGGGCTTCAACACTACTGCATAATTAAATGTCTCAGAATGATAGCATATGGGTCTACCGTGTTGCATCAACACAACTCCCATGGCATAGTCACTGGCATCTATTTCAATCTCAAATGGTCATTGAAGATCTGGTAGTGCTAGTACTGTTGTTGTACTAATTTTTTCTTTTAAGATGTGAGAGGCTTTCTGTTGTTTGCCTCCCCACTGAAACACCTTATTCAATCCTGTTAAAACATGTAAGGGAGATGCAATCAAGAGAAAGTTAGCAATAAACTTTCTCCAATATTGTGCTACTCCTAGGAAGCTCCTAACTTTTGTAGCATATTTGGGTTTAAGCCAGTTCACAATGACTTCAACCTTAGAGGGACCTATCTTCAATTCACCACCCCCTACAATATGACCCAAATAATTTAAATATCTTTTGCCAGATTCACATTTTGACAACTTAACATAGAGGTTTTCTCTTTTCAAAACATCTAAAGTCTACTTTACATGCTTCAAATGTTCTTCCCATATTTTACTGAAAATAAGAATGCCATCTAAATATACAATTACAAAATCATCAATAAAAGGTCTGAGTACATCATTCATAACTCTCATGAAAGTGGCAGGAGCATTAGTTAAGCCAAAAGGCATAACCAGCCATTCATAATGTTATCGCCTAGATTGACCTAGGGCTGAAGGGAGGCAATTCTAGAGTAACCACAAACCATGCTTAACCTAGTAGCTAGCCCTACTAGGTCGAGAGAGGGCTCTCTCCTTATGGATCTCAGTCAATATGACTGGATCAGGAACAATATTTTATGCTAGGTATAGTAGCTCAAGGGTTTTGATTGAATTTGTTGGTGTTTTTTCCAGATCAAGAGGAACTAGGCAATTTGGGTCTAGGAAACTAGGTCAAAATTGTAGGGGATTCTATGCGGCAAGGTAGGTATGATATTAAACACCTTAAATATTGATGGGGTGAAAGGCTAGACTGGTGAGGAGCTAATAAGGGCCTGAGAAAGTCAAGAATCCTTCCTAAATAGAAGAGAAAACATGAAATACTGGTGTTTTCCCAAGGCAGAGCATTAAAACCTAATGTATTCCACCTATCTGACTTGAAAACAACCAATCACAAGCAATTATATGAAAGAGGAATACATAAATAACATGATAACATATTAACAGAAAAATAAACACATGCTAAAGGCCACACCATAGGTATCCCATAAAAATAGCTGCAACTTTATTAGTTTCCTGCCACAATTGCTACAAAATGATAAGTGTTCAGTACATGAGCATCCAGCTGAATCCAACCCTTGCAAATGAGAAAGAAAATACATAATATAGACATTTAAACTACTCATCCTAACCTTTAGGGGTTGAATCCATGAGAAGAGGGACTGTTTCAACCATTTCCCAACAAAGAACTAGAATATAGGCAGTGAAACAACTTGCCTCTAAAAGAGGGGAAACTGATTCATTTGCCTCAAAACCACCTATAACTAATGAATATACCCTATAACACTATTTTACCATTACATTTACATTCCATGTCATCAATTACATCAGTGAAATCATCAATGAGGAGAAATAAATCAAATTCATAGTCAAAACTGGCAAATTTTGGCTTCTTGAGCAAAATGGCCCTAAGCACAATGCTGCTTTCAACCTGATTTTGAAGGCCTTCCCCTTAGCAAAATTGAGCCCATGATAGCTCATTGGAAAGGTATTCAAGTGTATTTTTTGGAATACCTAGAAGTTTTGAATTTGGAGGTCATTTTCCCCCTAAAAACTTGAATCTCCCAAGACTTCTTCTGTGTGTCCAAAAAGAGGTAGAAAGGTCATTTTTTGGTAGTTTTTGGACCTTTTGGTGAACGCGATCTACTCCAAAACTTTTGAAAATTTTGAAGGTGCATGTCCTCATCATTATGAATCCAAAAATGTCAACTTCTTCTCTAATGGATGCCCTAGGAAAAAGACAAATTTTCTGTGTTGTGAATTTCAAAATTTCAAAAATACAAAAACTTCTCAAAATTTTCCCAAATTTGGCATGGACCACCACCATCAAGTGCTTTGGTTGGCCAAAGAGGCTTCATCCAACATTTTTAGTCTATATTTCTCTTTCTTTCCCTCTAAGGCTCTCCTCAACCTAGCTTTCATCCTCTTCATTCTCATGTTGCAAATTTTGTTCCGTGCCCTGTAGTGATAGGCCATGTGCGTCATCATCTGGTTATCTCTGTTGGCCCTTTGAAATAATAGATGGTGATATTGTGAAGGTTACTCTGGCAAGTGTCACCTCATAGTTATGCAAATGATCCACAAAAAGTCTAGCCAACTCATGATGAAACTGAGCTCTTTCCACTAGTCCACAGAATTCAAAACATCCATGGTGTTTGAAGCAAGAGACTGCAAGTGGGCAAGCTTGCAATTCTCGTAAACTGGTGGTATCTTCTCTTATGATTTTTCCTCCCTTGTGAGGCTTTCTCAGCCTATGTCTCTCCATAGAACTATCACTAGCTGTCTCTTCATCATACTCAAAATCATTTCCTCTGTCCATGTTTTAGTTAACTCTCTTAGTTTGCACAGTTTTGACAATGTATGGGATGAATGGTATGTGCAATGGCTTGGAGGAATGGGTGTGAGTGAATGTAGGAAACTATAAGCAAAACATCAGAGGGAGGGGGTTTAGGGAGTGATAAATGAGTGGTAGAATATGATAAAAGTTATAGGGATAAGGGTTTAGTTATGAGGTTTAGTAATGGGGAAAACCAAATAACTAGGGTTTATAGTGAGAATTAGGGCTTTATATAGACAGTGGAAAGCCATGAAAATATTTACACATGCAAACTAACTGGCAAGGAAAGGACTAATACTTACTTATACAAGGCGAATTTGGAGGAAATTTAGCAAAGATTTGAAGTTTGGGGCATTTTTGGTGTTGGTTTGCCTAAGCATAGTGCCACTACCCAGGAGCAGAGTGCCACTCTCTAAGCGCAGTGCTCGTTCAAAAATATACTGGAAAAAAACTCCCTAAGCACAGTGCCTTGCCCTAAGCGCAACGCCACCTTCCCTAAGCGCAGTGCCACTTCAGGATGACCTTTTACTGCCTTCCCAATGTCCAAATTGGGCGTGGGATAACTTGTTGGAATATTGTCGAGTCTACTTTCCAAAAAATCTTTAATTTTTCAATTTGGAGTTCATGTGCCCTGTAAAAAGTCCAATCTCCCAAGACTGCTCAAAATGTGCAGAATGAGGCTGCCAAAATGCAGAGTGTTATTTCAGTCAATGTTTGGAGGTCTTCCTCAACTCCAAATTGAGCTCATGATAGCTCATTTGAAATCTCTTTGTGTCTAGTTATCATTTGACTCATCAATCAAGTCATTTGGTCACCTTAGTAGGAGAAATCTTGATTTTCCTAAGGTCACTCCAGAAGTGCATTAACTCTCTTGTAGCAACTATATTTTTGACATTTCTCTAAAACCATGACACCTGTGTACAAACTGAAGGATATTTTTCTTCTTGGGTCTATGATGGACAAAAACCTCTCTCACTTTTGTCAAATTCATCTTTTCTTGCTCAGAAACACAGTTTGAAGAAAAATCGTCCCTTATGTGTGGTGAATGGCTTGTTCCTTGGAATGACTTCTTGACAAATGATGGAGACCTGATGTTTGATGATATGAAATGGCCTCATAACTTCTAACATGCCTTATGCCTCCTCTTCTCAGATATCTCTGATCCCATAGCCAACCCTAGCTCAGTGGGAGAGGAAATTAGGGTTTAGTGCTTGTTCTCTTTTGCTTTTGTAGGTGGATTTGTGCTCATGATAACCTGATTTTTTGCAATGACAGGTGCTTGGCAACATCACAAGATGTTTAGGAGCAGCTGGGAATCAATATTACATATGAAAACATAAAATTACATCATTAATGAAGATAAAAACAAAATACACTGTTTTCACCTCAAAACAAGTTTTGAGTTGAGAACTACATTAGGCTTTCAAAATGATAAATTATGGCTTTGCTAATCATTATTGGCCTCCTCATGTCCTTTCTGATCATTATTGGCATGTAATTATTGGATTTGACCATGGTGGGACCCTCAAACCTAATGAGACCTAATGAAATGAATTGCAAAGGGAACATGAGCCATGACTGAAATATATGGAAGAGGATTGGCAAGTACAGATCATGAGTGAAAATTGAAGTAAAACCTAGCATCAGTGAATCCATGACCTAATGCAATGCAAACTCATCAATATGGCACTGCTACTATGAAATGCAAAATAGTAGATTTTGAACACTAATGGCAGTTTGAAACACTGACACTAACACATACAGCCCTTGCTTTGTTTTGAAAGCAGTCTTACATGCATCTTGTTCTGCTACTCTAACCTGATGACAACCACTACGCAAGTCTAACTTGGAAAAGTAAACTCCTTTCAGCTGACCTAATAGATCATTAATGTGAGGAAGAGGATAATGATTCTTGATTGTTATTTTATTCAGTGCTCTATAATCAATGCACATCCTCCACGAACCATCTTTCTTTCTCACCAACACGATTGGTGATCTAGATTTAAACAGGAACGCAACAAATTACAGAGATAACCATAAACACAGATATGTAGCAGAAATAATACTTCATTTTATTAATGTAAAATACTGAGATATGCTTACCAATAGAAAATGGAAATAAACAGTGTTAGGACTCCACTATGTATCATTTTTGCTATATACTTTGACACCATTTTACTCTTATAACCATGAACTCCATTATCATTTTCATCTACTTTATCCCAAGGTATATAAAAACCTCTTCTTTATTATATGTTTAATCTGTTTTACATTTAATTCCATAATACTCTTATATTTTATCATTAATTGAAGTGTATTGTTGCTAACACAAGTCCAAAGATCGCAGATAAGTTATATGCGTTGTTAGGAACAAGCGGCCGTTGCTGAAACAGCTGACTTAGTTGCTGAAACAGCTGACTCAGTTGCTGAAACAGCCGTCAAGCACGCAAATCCCGTCATGCGTAATTTGCGATTCTGGAAGACCTTTTTGTGGAATAGTAGCAGCAGCATGAAGACACGGTTACCTGGATTATCCTGAAGATAGCATTCTTATTGTCTCTGTTGTAACAGTATCTTTTTTTTGGAAGAACAGAATAGTCCTGTTTTGGGAAAGAGAACAGAATTGAGATAATGTAGATTCGCTCTCATGTAAATTGTAAAAGATGTCTCCTCTTTAAAAAGAGGAGACATCATCATTAGAAGGGGGTTATTATTGTAAGCTACAGGAGAGTATTGTGGGAGAACCGGAGCTAGTCTCCATCTGTAATGTACCAGTTACTTTGACAGATGAATAAATTCTTCTTTTGAGCGTTCCAATTTAATTCTTTCTCCTGGGGAATCTTGTGAGAAGGAAAGGGCCCGCCTTCCTCACAAGATTCACCCTTTTGGTTCCTGTAGTTTGTTTAATTCTTTGTGTGTTTGCACTTCACCTTAATTCTGTTGTTGGACACTAGTTACACAGTTTAGTAATACTCTGTTTCTTTAGCACTACATGTATTGAATGCATGAATGAATGATGTTGGGAAGCAGGTGCTGAAGATTCCTGCATAAAGGAATAGGGTCTTGCTCCCATTGATTGTTTTCCTTTGCCTGCAGTGTGATTAGGAACAAGAGAACAAGTGCTGAAGGTTCCTGTTCATGGGAATAGGGTCTTGATCTCTTGGAGTTACTTTTCCTACAGTGTGATTAAGTGTCAGGCATCAGGTGCTGAAGTTCCTCACTAAGGAATAGGGTCCTATTCCTGCTGTGGTTGATTGATTTCTTTCCTTGTAGATTGATCTTCCTTTGTTTGGATTGTAACTGCAACAGAGAAATCATTTCTGCTATAACTTAATTGACTTCAGCTTTGATTAAGTAGAGTGTGAATCAGTAGATCGATGAGATTAATAATTGTGTGTCCTTCTTTTACTACAAAATTGTTACTGCTTTTGAAATTGAGCATATCCAGTGCGTGATTATCTTTGGAATAAAAAGACCTCCTCGGGTTGACAATTTATGTGGAGCTTGAATTGTGAAAACAATTAAAGCGACCAACAAACAGCTAGGGCGATGGTAGTTTATCTTTGAGAAGAGACATGGTGGCTACATGCCTCTGAACTGTGTTACAATGAGGCTCAAAGGCCTATTTATTGTTGAGAAACAATGGAAAACCCTTCACATCCCAAAACCTAACCCTAGAAGATGAAACGCCAAATTGTGGGCCCCGTTTGGGTAAATTGGTACATCAATTTCCTTGGGTCGTAACTTTGGCATACGATCTCCGTTTGATGCGTACAATAGTTCGTTAGAAAGATCTATCCAAGAACTACAACTTTGGGAAGGGAAACATCGGTTCATGGACCCATGTTGCCCCCAGATTTCCCAAAAAATGTCATTTAGGGCCTCAAAATGGCTCTGAAAGTTTAGGACCCGAAAAACTGCTAAAAATAGTAAGTTGTGCTATAATTAAGGAAATTGAAAATGCTAAGAGAAGTAATGGTGGGGGTCTAGGTGGACTTGGTAGGTGGCCACCAATATCCGCCTGGATCATTCCTCCCTCCTTAGGAAGCAATGGTCCCCATTGCATTGAGTTCCTCCATGAGATGAGGAAATTTCTGCTGAGCTTGGTCCCTAGTGAGCCACTTGCCCTGGTGAAGGAGTTGGCCTACTTTGACAAGTCGATACAGTTGGGTATTCTGTTGGCGAGTGTTATTTCTCTGTGTGTCCATGACCTGATCAGTTGCAGCTTGTTCCATGCAATCTAGATTTAATTCTGTGGCTGTGAGTTATTCTACAATGTTGGATGTGTCTAGTAATGGTGGAAAGTATGGCCGAAGGCGGTCCACATTGAACACTGGGTGCAGGCCAAGGAATGGGGGAATGCTGAGCTCAAATGCATTGTCTCCCACAACCTTAGTAATGGTGTAAGGACCATATTAGAGTGGTCTCAGTTTTCGATAGGCTCCAGTAAGGTGTTCCTTTTGCAAATGCAACCAGACTTTGTTGCCCGCCTAAAACTTGTGTGACACCTGATGTTGATCATGTCGCTGCTTGTACCTGGAATTTGATTTCTCTAGAATGTCATGGACTTACTGGTTATTATGTTGGATGTGCTCAATGAAGCTGGTTGCCTTGTCTATTTTAGACTAGACATGAGTCGAATCTATGTGAGTAGCTGCAAGTGGCATGGCCACATCAATGGGGCATAGTCGCTGGAATCCCAAGCCCACTTGAAAAGGGTTGTGGTCAGTTGAGCTGTGAAGAGCTCGGTTGTAGCTGTGTTGAACATAGGGGAGACTCTCATCCCATGTGCGTGGATGCTTTGAGTTGTACATGCGCAGAATGTGTACAATCATCCTATTAAAAACCTTTGTCTGGCCATCAGTTTGAGGATGGAAGTGTTGGCATTATGACACAGGACTGGCACAGGCTCGATGACATCAGTGTTGTCCCTGATGGAAACTCATGCAAATAGCAGATCACAGGTTCAAAATTGAAGAAAATGAGATATCCGCAGTTTGCTGGTCATAAAGATGCAGACTTTAGCAGGATCCGCAGGTTCGCCGTTCACAACGTGCAGACATGGTCACAGGTGTTCCGAACAAAAAGTGCGGACCTAAAGTACACACACTTTCATGTAGAGAAAATCGTGCACACGTGGGAAATCTTATGGTTAGTTCATGGTATTTAGTCCGACAGTTTTCGAACCTATGGTTTTGGTTCGTGGTTTTGCATCTAAAATATTGAACCAAGGTTTTGGGTCCCTAGTATTGTTATTCTCAATGGTTTTGGTCCATGGTTTAAGTAAGGCCTTGGCTATAAAAAGGAAAGGAGATCATTTGGTTAAACCCAAGTGTTGAATATCTTAAGACGATCAAGATCTGAAATACTGGTAATCAGTTGGTGAGTTATAGCTGAACTTGAGCATTAGAAGATAGATCAACTGAGGGGTCGTGATCTCTTTGGCGCATGATCAGATCTGTGAATTTGACAGTCGAGGGTATATTTGAGGACTGATAAATTGTCTTTATCCGGAAGTTCGCAGGTCAGAAACAGTTCAGGTGCGAAGGTGCACAGATCAGAAGATGCCCCAAGTGCGGAGGTGTGCAAAGCAGCCGACAGTCCAGGTGCGGAGGTGCGCTAAGCAGCCGACAGTCCAGGTGCGGAGGTGCATGGAGCAGCTGACAGTGCAGGTGCGGAGGTGTGCAAAGCACAAACAACACATGTATGGAGGTGCACAGATTAGAAGACGCTACAGGTGCGGAGGTGTGCAGTGTAGAGACAATACAAGTGCGAAGCTGCACAGGCCACTGACAGAGAAAGTGCGGACATCCGCAGGTTAATATTGGCGAAGTTGCAGACTTTTCTTGAAGCATATTTTAGCTGACTTTGTCTATTGCTGCAAGTGTTCTGGGTATAGAATTGGTGTCTGGTTACTAGTATTGTTTTTCTTATTACAGCATCCTGAGAAGTTATTCATTAATTGGTTGATGCACATATACTTGATGACTATTTGATATTCACGGATCCAGTCTGAAAATTTATGAAACGTGGTCCCTAGAAGACGAAAGAAGGTTGTAGCCTTCTGTAGGTCAGCACCTACGTACTAGTACCTGAACTAGTACAAGAGCTAAGGGGGTTGTAGCTCCCTTCCAGGAGAGGCCGCAAAACAAGAGAAGGTTGTAGCCTTCTACAGGTAGAAGCCTGCGTACTGGTATATGTCTGCACTAGTATAGAAACATTGTAAAAATAAGTTTCTAATTAAAAGAAGATAGAGACGAATTGCAGCAGGTGGTTTTCACCCACATTGGGTTTCCACCTTATATCTTGTGTTCTTATGTGTGATTGTCTTCTGCTCTGTTTTTGGTCACTATTTATATGATTCTGATGCACAGATTAATGATCATTAAATTATAAGTCTGCATGGTTTTAACGTATATGATCTAGGTGTGAAAGAAAAATAATTGACTTGATAATACTGATTCACCCCCCCTCTCAGTATTATTTCCAACAATTGGTATCAGAGCAGGTCCTTCAGAAGAAGCTTGATCGCTTGAAGGAAGATCTATCATCATGAGCAACTACGAGAGAGAAGCATCAATCAGGCCACCAATTTTTGATGGGACTAACTTCGTCTATTGGAAGGTAAGAGTCACAGCCTATCTTCAATCTCTTGGTACAGAATTCTGGGATATCATAGATACAGGATACACTTTTCCATCAGCAACTCCTATAGATACGGCTGGTAAGAAGCAATTTGAAACAAATGCAAAGGCTGTCAATACTCTATTAGGATGTCTATCTCAATCAGAATTCGTCAAGGTTATGCAGTATAAAACCGCAAAAGAAATATGGGACAAGATCGTTATGAGCTATGAAGGAGATGAACAGGTAAAACGAGCAAAACTTCAAACCCTCAGAATTCAGTATGAAAATCTCAGAATGCACAATGATGAAAGTGTGGCTAACTATTTCCTACGTATAGATGAGATTGTTAATTGTATGAAAAACTTGGGTGAAGAAATAAAAGAGGCTGTTGTGGTTGAAAAGGTTCTAAGATCTTTGTCCTCTAAGTTTGAATCAAAAGTTTCTGCAATAGAAGAAAAACAGAATCTACAGAACCTTACTATGTCACAGCTGCACGGAATTCTAACTGCTTACAAAATGAGGAAAGGAGGACCATCAGACAGGAGAGAAGTTGCTTTCAAGGCTTCAGGCAAAGGAGATTACTATGAGTCAGGACATATGTCAGAAGAAGAGGAAGAATCCAATTTTGTCAAGAACCTTCAATGGGGTGCTGGAAGATTCAGAGGTAAGTTACCTTTCAAATGCTTTGCTTGTGGAAGAGTCAGTCACTATGCTGCCAAGTGTCCTCATAAAGATAAGCTTGACAAAGGTAAGGAACCAGTTAGATGGAACAGAAAACAGAATGTAAATAAGAAAATCTATTACACTCATGAAGATAGTGATGGACTTTCAAACAGTGATGAAGAAGAACAAGGTAATAATAATTATAGGCTTTTAATGGCTTTTGAAGATGATGATTTCTTGGATGCTATAGATGAAGAAGGTCTTTATGAAGAGATTTCTAGACTCAAAATTTGTTTAGAAGAGAAGAATGTGATTATAGATACTCTACAATTCCAACTTGTTGAAAGCGAAAAAAATCATGAAAAGTTAGAATGTGAAATTGTGGGACTTAGAAAAGAGATTGAGAAAACTAAAGCTCTTAATCTTAGATTTGTTAAAGGATATGAAACTTTAGATTAGATTATCAAAGTGCAGTGTTCTCCTCTAATCAAGACAGGTCTGGGATATAATGAAGAAGCATCTCAAACGCAAAATCCATCCACCTCCAAAAGTTATATTGATGCAGCAAGGAGAAGTGAACAAATTGACAATCGACAACAAAGGCACAATGCTGCTCACCAGGTAAATCATGGACATTTTTCTTTAAGATTGAACAGAGATCACCAAATAAATCAGGGGCAATCTACTTCAAGGATAAACAGAAGCTACAACAGACCACAAGTAAATCATTCTCAATTTGCCTCAAGAATGGATGTCAATGAAAACTACAATCATTCGGTCCGCAGGGTTGATAATCACAGGAATTTCTTCAATGGTTTCTCTTGTCGTAACTTCGGACACAAAGTAGCTCAGTGTGTTGCCTACAAAACTATCATGACTAGAGAAGCTCAAAAACAGAGGAATATGACTGGGGTCATGAAAAGGACCTACAATAACTTTTTTTCTCTTGAAAATGAAATAGAATGTTCTATTTGTAATAATTTTGGTCATGAAGATTCTGAATGTAGGAGCAGGTTTCGGCAGACAACTCAGAAGGAGCAAGCCTCAAATATCAAAACATGGAGAATGAAAGAACCACAACCAGAAAGATGTGGTATAGCCTTATATGCGGAAGGGCAGGAAAATCAATGGTACTGTTATCACTGAAAAGTCTGTTGCCAAAATTTTTTTAGCCTAGCTTAAAGTCAGGGTGTTTTCGCAGCGCATAAATCCGTTAGCAGTTTCGCAGCGCCATCTGTTTTAGTGATTTCGTAGCGAAAACACTGACCTTGCACTGGCTGCACTGCGAAATTGGGAAATGACAGATATTTAAAGTGAATTGATGGAAACACTGCAGGAAACGAGGTTTGTCAAGCTGTTATATGTGGGCTTGTACTCCATTGAAGGGGAACATTCCAGTGGTAATTTTGCTTTGCGCTCACAGCTGTTGTGGCAGGTTCTCATGATCACCAACGAAGGTCCATCAAAACTCTGTTTCATACTCAAGTCTCAAAACCGTGGTCCTTTTTGAAATCAATGCTCGATCAGAATCGGTTATGAGAAGGCTTCTGTTCGTCGACTTATTCCAAGTTATCATTGCCTTGTGTCAGTTGAAGGGTTTTACGAGTGGAAAAAGGATGGAGCGAAGAAGCAACCATTCTATATACATTTTCAAGATAAATGAACAAAGGATTTCCACTGTTAATGACATGTTCGCGTACAGAGAAGGATTTTAATGAATGTTTGACTCAGTGGAAGGAATCTGGGCTGCAGTTTGATGGTACAGTCTGTGTTTTATCATCTCGTTCAGCACAAGAGGAGCTGATTGAAAGATGTTTTTCGTTTTGCAATGGGAAACTCAATATGTTGATTAATAATGTCGGTACAAATATGAGGATTTCTCATTTCTTATGTCTACCAACTTTGAATCAGCTTATCATATATCTCAGCTGTCACATCCTCTACTAAAAGCATCAAAAAAGGGGAAGCATTGTTTTCATTTCATCGGTTGTTGGTGTTGTAGCTATTCTCTGGTACCATATATGCAGCCAGCAAAGGAGCAATGAGCCAACTCACAAAAAATCTTGCATGTGAGTGGACAAGTGACAACATACGTGTTAACTGTGTGGCACCATGGCATACCAAGACATCACTCGTGGAGAAGCTCTTGGAAGACAAAGAGTTTGTGTTACTTGATCGTACTCCTTTAAAGCGTCTTGCTGAGCCTCATGAAGTTTCATCCCTCGTAGCTTTTCTTTGCCTACCTGCAGCTCTTTATGACACATGGCAAGTTTCTGAAGGAGGAATATTCTTTACATTTACTATTTTGACTACACGTTCCTCTAAGGCGTTGGCGTGGCTTCATGATTGAATGCCTGTTATATTGGGGACAGAGGGCGAAATTGATGCTTGGTGGAATGAGCACGTTTACCCTGAAAAATGCGGGTTGCCTGGAATATGTGAGATTTTTACGGAGTTAGTTCGCCAAACAAGGAAATTCCAAGGGCGCAGAGGATCTTTCGAGTATGAGCATGTATCAGAGCAGGACAGTCTACGAAAGGATTGTTGTGTCCTGGTACCAGCATTCAAGAGGAGCAATGAAGGACCCCATGTTCATACGACTAATGAAGTTGTTGTACATTATTGTGAGACAAGATGTCATTCTTGTGGCTAATTTTGCCGACTTCTGATCGATCACCCTGGTTCGCATAACACAGTGCATGGCAATATGAGAAATGCTAAATTCATTTCAGAATCAGAGGAGATTGATATTGTTGGCAGAAAGTATGCATGGGGAAAACGGGATTGGCAGAAATGTGCAATATACATTGCAAAAATAAAAAAAACAAGGCAGGGGCCACATTCGTTTGGACCGTGCCCAGAAAACTGCACCAGCAAGTTTTGATGCAACTACTGCAATCTGGAAAATGTTGGTGGTGAATTTGAATGCATTGCCTCCTTAGAGGGCCATGAGAATGAAGTCAAAAGTGTTTCTTGGAGCGCGTCTGGTATGCTACTTGCCACATGTGGTCGTGATAAGTCTGTCTGGATTTGGGATGTTCAACCAGGGAATGAGTTTGAGTGTGTTTCAGTACTGCAAGGTCATACACAGGATGTCAAGATGGTCCAGTGGCACCCTAATCGTGACATTTTGGTCTCTGCTAGTTATGATAATTCTATCAAGGTTTGGGCAGAGGATGGAGATGGTGATGACTGGGCATGCATGCAAACATTGGGAAATTCTGTCAGTGGCCATACATCAACAGTGTGGGCGGTATCTTTTAATTCTTCCGGAGACAGAATGGTCTCCTGCAGCGATGACTTAACGTTGATGGTTTGAGATACAAGCATAAACCCAGCGGAGAGAAGTGGAAATGGTGGATACAGAACTTAAATATGGTCCATATGAGAATCTTGCTGCATTTTCATTTTCACCCTTTATTGTTCACTTTGAAGATAACCAACCATTTGCAGTTGTCAAGGAGCTGGTGCGAGAAATAGAAATTTCACATTGGGGAAATGTTCAGATAACTGAAAATTATCATCTTTTTCATGATGGTGCTCGAATCAAAGGTGGCTTTTCAAGGATTGAATACCAAGCAAGACCCAATGCTAGAGGTGCATCATCTTTTAAGAGTCTAGTGGCAAGACTGCCACCTCGAGCACATTCGGTTTATTACCGAGATGAAATTGGGAATATTTCTACCTCACATTTGAATGCCGACTTTAGAAAAACAGAACTGGAAATTGAACCTCGATATCCTATGTTTGGAGGCTGGCAAGCCACTTTTACAATAGGCTACGGCTTACCTCTACAAGATTTTCTCTTCCAAGCAGCTGATGGCAGGCGTTATCTTAATATTGCTTTTGCATCTTCATTCAGTGATGTGGTCATTGATAAACTTATTGTGAAGGTTGCACTGCCAGAAGGATCTAAAGATCCTTATGCTTCTGTTCCCTTTTCTGCAGACCAACATCCGGAGATAAAGTACTCCTATCTTGACACTATTGGAAGGAATGTTGTGGTACTATCAAAGAAGAATGTGATGCCTGAACATAATGTGTTCTTTCAGGTTTATTATAAATTTAGTACCATTTCAATGCTAGCAGAGCCACTGATGTTGGTCACCGGTTTCTTGATGCTACATTGAAAGATACTGCGAAGGAGCTGAAGTCTATACTTGATATCTTGTAGTCTTCCTCCCAAGCGTTGCATTTTTTGCCCAAGGTAGATGAGTTGTTGCAGGCAGTTGATGAGGTATAACTGATGTCCAGTTAGTCTGATAGGTATAAAGTTCACTGAGAGAAAGGTTTTCTTTTTTGTTATAATTGAGAATGAGCAGCTGTGCCGTTCTGAAAGATTTTATTATGAGAGGATGACTTTTCTTCCTAGCTTTTAATGTTGCAGAATTTAAATAGTTCGTATGTGAGGAGTTTAGAGGAAGACTGTGTTTTTTAAATCACACAGCAGTTTCGTAGCGCGCTACGAAACTGCTGTAGGTGATGTTTTCCATGCAGAATAAACAGTTTGACCAGGAATATTAGAAGAGAGACACCTGTACATCAATACAGCCTACAGCTTATCTGGAGACATGGTATTTGGTAGCAGCGTTCAATACTTTGAGTTATTAAAGATTTGGGAACATGCTGCTACATTTTCGGAGAATGTTGGGAGACAGAGACCGTAAAAACAGAGCACATCTTTTGGTAAATTAATGAGCCATCAGCGCTTTCAAGCATCCAAGGTTAGTTGGTTTATTGCATCTTTAGCTCATCCATCTCAGCCTAACTGAAGGAGGACAGCTGTCAAGGATCCAAGAAGAATCATGTTACGAGGAGAATGGAATTAGTGTTTTAGTTTGATTAGGATTTTGTGTAATTACAGCTCAGCGCTTTTGTAATTAATGAATTAGTTAAATAGCATATAGGAGTAGTTAATAGAGCCTTGGAGCTCGCTCTAGAGAGGCAAGAATGTATTCCTATAAATGGATCAGACTAGGATGTAATAGAGGTTGGGAGATTTATGAAAAAACAGAGTTTCATTTTGGCTGATGTAAAAGACTTATTACAGTAATAGAAAAACAGCTGTTGTTTCTTCTCAAGATTCTCAATAGATCATATTGTTCAAATGTATGGTGGTTTATTCTCTTAGTGTTCTTTTTACAGTATTGTTACAGCATAATCACTCAGAATTCATGTTTAATGCTCTGACTTCCTGTATGCTTGGCAATCTGTGGTTTATGTAAAGTATGTTTGAACATCTGATGTAAAGAGCCTTGACTTCCATGAAAAGACAGTGCTTTTGTTTACTGATATGGGTGAGACTCCATAAGCCCAATGAAGACTAATTTGATATTTGTCCAACCATCTTATTTTTCATGTGTTGTTTAAAAGAGTTAGCCATCTTTTCTTGCCCTTAATGCATATCAAAAATCTGTGAGAGAGCCCTCTCTGACTAAGGAGGCTAAACCTTAGTCTAAAGCCTGGTCTGAAACAGTTTCATGAGATCTTGCTAAGTAGCAGCCCTTAGTACACGATTTTGTGATAACAGGTACATTGACAGCGGATGTTCGAAACATATGACAGGTGATAAAGAGAAACTTCAGTCATATATTGCCTTGGAGAAGGAGAAGAAGGTCTCATTTGGAAATGACACCCCTGCACTCATAAAAGGTAAAGGTTCTATTCTTTTAAAAGAAAAGGTCAAAGCAGGAAATGTTATGTATGTTTGATGGCTTAAAGCATAATCTATTGAGTGTCAGTCAGATGCGTGATCAAGGAATAGAGGTAATATTTCGATCAAATCGATGTAGTGTTTGTGATCTTGATACAGGAAAAACAGTGATCAAAGGCATAAGAACTCCAAATAATTTGTACATATTCAAAGAAGGACAACATCAATGCTATCTAAGAAAGAATGATGAAAACTTGCTATGGCACCAGAGATTAGGGCATCTAAGCTTCTCACAAATAAGGAAATCATGCAAATACCAGGCAGTTCATGGTCTTCCAGACATCAGAATTCCAGACAATACAATATGCAAATCATGTCAGTTTGGTAAGCAAACGAGAACTAACTTCCCTGAGAAGGAAGTATCAACTAGCGGGCCACTTGAACTTGTCCATACTGATGTATGTGGTCCATCTAGGAAAAGGTCACCTCGGGGAGAAGAATACTTTATATTATTCATTGACGATTTTTCCAAGATGTGTTGGATAGGACTTATGAAGCAAAAAGACGAAGCCTTCAAAAAATTAAAATCTTTCAAAGCCTTGGTTGAAAACGAATCAGATCACAAAATCAAATGCCTCAAGTTTGATAGAGGTGAGGAGTTTACCTCAAATGAATTTTTCGATTTTTGTGAAGAACATGGAATAAGAAGGGAATTCTCTACTGCAAGGACTCCTCAGCAAAATGGAGTAGTGGAAAGGATGAATAGAACAGTTCAACAAATGGCTCGTGCCATGATGGATGAGTCTGGAACTCGCGCAACTTTCTGGGGTGAAGCTGCATTTGCTGCAGTTGTTATTTTCAACGAGACAAATGTCCGGGTGAACAACACTCAAACTCCTCATGAGCTCTGGTATGGTAGGACTCCTACAGTAAAACATTTCAAAATTTTTGGAAGCAAATGTTATATTAAAAATAATGATGAAAATCTTGGCAAGTTTGAACCTAGAGCAGATGAAGGCATTCTCCTTGGTTATTCTCCCCACAGCAAAGCATATAAGTGTTACAATAAAAGACTTGGAAGAATTGTTGACATCATTGATGTAGTGGTTGATGAAGAAGGAAACATTCCTAGACAAGTAAATTCCGAAGATTTCGAAGATGATGAGGACTATCCTTCAACATCAAATTAGACTTATGATGAAGAAAAAGCTCAAGAGGCACCAGAAGAATAGATAAGGATAGAAGAAAAGTCTCCATCCAGATACGTTCAAAAGAATCATCCAGAAACTCAAATTCTGGGGCAGTAAGAGGCAGGTATACAAAAAAGAAGAACAATTGCGGAAGCTTCAAGCTATTTGGCATTGCTCTCCTCCACTGAACCACAAAATGTAAGATAGGCATGCAAATATGAATGTTGGGTCAAGGAATTGGATGAAGAACTTGAGCATATTGGAAAGAACAACACATGGGAGTTGGTTCCTAGACCAAAAGATAAGAATGTCATAGGGACAAAATGGATCTTCAAAAACAAGTTGAATGAAAATGGGGAAGTGATTAGAAACAAGGCCAGACTTGTTTGTAAAGGGTATGCTCAACAAGAAGGAATAGAATTTGAAGAAACTTTTGCTCCCGTTGCTAGACTTGAGGCCATCAGAATGTTCCTTGCTCTCTCTAGCTTTCAGAAGTTCAAAGTATTTCAAATGGACATGAAATCATCCTTTCTGAATGGAGATTTAGAAGAAGAAGTGTACATTGAGCAACCAGATGGTTTCATCCTTGGGAATGATCCAAATCTTGTATGCAAAATAAAAAAGGCTCTCTATGGGCTTAAACAGGCTCCAAGGGCTTGGTACTATCGTTTGGACAAATACCTTCATCAACAAGGTTTTTCAAAAGGATCAGCAGATAGAAATCTTTATATAAAAATTGAAAATGGTAGATTGCTAATACTTGTTGTGTATGTAGATGATATTATCTTTGGCAGCAATGAAGAAGCTATGAGTCAAAACTTTGCCTTGGTGATGCAGAAAGAATTCGAGATGTCCTTGCTTGGAGAACTGACATATTTTCTTGGTTTACAAATCTAACAAAATAAAGGCGGTATCTTTTTATCTGAAACCAAGTACCTCAAGCAGATCTTGAAGAAGTATGACATGGAAGATTCGAAACCAGAATGTACCCCTATGGTCACAGGATGCAGCCTCAGCGCAAACGATTAATCGACAACAGTGCATCAACCAACCTATAGATCCATGATTGGAAGTCTACTCTATTTAACAGGTACCCAACCAGACATCATGCATGCAGTGGGAATGGTTTGAAGGTTTCAGGCAAATCCAAAGGAAACTCTTCTTCAGGCAGTAAAGAGAATTTTCAAGTATCTTCAAGGAAATCAAAACTATGGCCTATGGTATCCTAGAGATACAGATATCACTCTTCATGCGTATACAGATGCAGATTGGGCTGGAAGCATGGATGACAGAAAAAGCACTAGTGTTGGTGCATTCTTTATGGGTTCTAGATTAGTATCTTGGTTCAACAAGAAATAGAGTTCGATTGCATTATCTACAGCTAAAGCAGAATATGTGGCTGCTGCATCTTGTTGCACACAACTCCTTTGGATGATGCAAACCTTGCAAGATTATCAAATCACTTGTACTCCACCTATCTCCATCTTAAGTGATAATACAAGTGCAATCAGCATTTCAAAGAATCCAGTCATGCATTCAAAGACCAAGCACATACCTATCAAATATCATTTTCTTCGGGAACAAGTGATGGAACAAAAGGTCAAGTTAGAGTATTTTCCCTCTAAGGAACAAGTTGCTAATATACTCACCAAACCACTACCCAGGGAGACATTTGAATACCTTAGATAGAAGCTGGGAGTAGTTGATGCATCATCTTGCTGTTGAAACCTATCTGTTTCAGAGAAAAGAGGGTGAATGCGAGTTGCATGAGGAAGATCCACGTACATACGCTGTTTTATGCAGATACAGTCACGTATATGTTGGTTTGAAGGAAATCTGTGGGGACAGACTCTGGCTGAAGAGGGTCTGATTTGGGTCTGACAGAGACCATCTGGCATAGGTTCAGGGGGAGCAGATAATCTTCTAACAATGCATTGTTGGCATTCCCTTAGAAGCTCTTGGTTCATATTCACAAGCTGATTTTGTTCTTAGGTGGATCTGTTGTAGAAGGAGAATAGAAGGAGAACATGGCTGCTAATCTGAATAGTATTTGACAGATGCTACTGATATTAGTTACTAGTGTCTTTCATAGTCTTGCTCTAAGATATTTCGTCTCTTTTTCATGTATATTTTTTTTATCAAGGTCATGTAACAGCCTATTTTGGTTTCCCCACTATGCCTAGGATGAATGCTGTAATGTATTTGGTTGTCATATATAAACTTCTGATGTATCCCCACTTGGTTAGGTGGATGATCCCCACTTGGTTGGGTGATGGATGTATGTATAGAGTCTTTTGGTGATAGGAAGGTCATTTATGATGTATAAGTCATGGTTCTTCTTGAAGAACATATTTTTGCAGATCTTACCTATAGTCAGGGGGAGCTTGGACAGCACAGCAGAGCAGAGACTTTAGCATGTACTCAGGGGGAGCATAACCCTTTGCCCTTGATGTCAAAGGGGGAGGAAAGACTTTGAGTGACTTTGGGTTGCCAACAAGTCCGAAGGGGGAGATTGTTGGCATTATGACATAGGACTGGCACAGGTTCGATGACATCAGTGTTGTCCTTGATGGAAACTCACGCAAATAGCAGATCACAGGTTCAAAATTGAAGAAAATGAGATATCCGTAGTTTGTTGGTTATAAAGATGCGGACTTTAGCAGGATCCGCAAGTTCGCCATTCACAACGTGCGAACATGGTCGCAGGTGTTTTGAAAAAAAGTGCGGACCTAAAGTACACACACTTTCATGCAGAGAAAATCATGGGCACGTGGGAAATCTTATGGTCGGTTCATGGTATTTAGTCCGACAGTTTTCGAACCTATGGTTTTGGTCCGTGGTTTTGAATCTAAAATATTGAACCGAGGTTTTGGGTCCCTAGTATTGTTTCTCAATGGTTTTGGTCCATGGTTTAAGTAAGGCCTTGGCTATAAAAAGGAAAGGAGATCATTTAGCTGAACACAAGTGTTGAATATCTTAAGACGATCAAGATCTGAAATACTGGTAATCAGTTGGTGAGTTATAGCTGAACTTGAGCATTAGAAGATAGATCAACTAAGGGGTCATGATCTCTTTGGCGCATGATCAGATCTGTGAATCTGACAGTCGAGGGTATATCTGAGGATTGATAAACTGGCTTTATCCGGAGGTTCGCAGGCTAGAAACAATTCAGGTGCACAGATCAGAAGACACCCCAGGTGCAGAGGTGTGTGGAGCAGCCGACAGTCCAGGTGCGGAGGTGTGCGGAGCAGCTGATAGTCCAAGTGCGGAGGTGCACGGAGCAGCCAATAGTGTAGGTGCGGAGGTGTGCAAAGCATAGACAGCGCATGTGCAGAGGTGCGCAGATCAGAAGACGTCGTAGGTGCGGAGGTGTGTAGTGTACAGACAGTACAAGTGCAAAGCTGAGTAGGCCATAGACAACACAGGAGCGGAGCTACACAGGCCACTGATAAAGAAAGTGCAGACATCTGCAGGTTAATATTAGTGAAGTTGCGGACTTTTCTTGAAGCATATTTTAGCTGACTTTGTCTATTGTTGCAAGTGTTCTGGGTATAGAATTGGTGTCTGGTTACTAGTACTATTTTTCTAATTACAACATTCTGAGAAGTTATTGGTTAATTGGTTGATGCACATATACTTGATAACTATTTGATATTCATGGATCCAGTCTGAAAATTTATGAAACGTGGTCCCTGGAAGATGAAAGAAGTTTGTAGCCTTCTGTAGGTTAGCACCTACGTACTAGTACATGAACTAGTACAAGAGCTAAGGGGGTTGTAGCTCCCTTCCAGCAGAGGTTGGAGAACGAGAGAAGGTTGTAGCCTTCTGCAGGTAGAAGCCTACGTACTTGTATAAGTCTACACTAGTATAGAAACATTGTAAAAAGAAGTTTGTAATTAAAAGAAGATAGAGACGAATTGCAGCAGGTGGTTTTCACCCACATTGGGTTTCCACCTTATATCTTGTGTTCTTATGTGTGATTTTCTTCTGCTCTGTTTTTGGTCACTATTTATATGATTCTGATGCACAGATTAATGATCATTAAATTATAAGTCTGCATGGTTTTAACGTATATTATATGGGTGTGAAAGAAAAATAATTGACTTGATAATACTGATTCACCCCCCCCCTCTCAGTATTATTTCCAATAGGAAGGTTGTGGACTTAGTGAGTTTGGTGTACAGCATTGACCAGAGACTGGACCAAAATGTACTAAGGAACCAACTGTCCCAATCTGAGATGATAGACTGTGGGATCACAAAGTGCATCCACACTCATTCGAAGAAGAGTTTAGCAGTGGCTTCTACTGTGATATTCTTCTTGCAGGCCACCATAATGGACATCTTCGAGAACCTGTTGACGACCACAAAAACACAGTCATTTCCATGCTTAGTGGAAGGAAGGCCTGACATGTAATCCATGGATATGGATTCCCAAGGTTGACTAGGGGTAGGCAGTGGGGTATAGAGGCCTTGCTTCTTGATGGTCGGCTTGGCAATGGCGTAGGCAGTACATGATCTGATGTACTTCCCAACATCCTGTCGCAGATTCGGCCAATAGAAATACTTTTGCAGTATTGCCACCATTTTCTTGACCCCAAAATTCCTAGCAGCTCAATTGTAGTGTGCTTCCCAAATCATCTTGTAACGCTCGCTTGAAGGAACACAAAGGTGACCTAGGTGGCATAACAGGGCATCCTGGAGGTGAAAATCTGGAACATGCCGACCCTCCAAGAGTGTCTAGTATGTGTGGCCAAATTCTGGTTCTCTTTTGTAGATAAGTGGCTAATCAGAAATCTCGTGCCCACAAGAGTTGTGCACGTGGTTAACGCCATGATCGGTGGTCGACTGAGGCAATCTGCAACATTATTGGTGTTGCCCTTCCTATACTTGATATTCAAATGGAACTATTGTAGGTATGTAGACCATTTCTAATGGCGATCATTCTACAATTTCCCTCGGGTCTATATGAACTGCAGGGGTTGGTGGTCTGTGTGGATGACCGTTTCCTTCCCAAAAATGTAATGCTTCCATTGTCGGAAAGCCTGCACAATGGAATACATCTCTTTGTCATAAGTGAGATACTTCTGGACTGTGTCTGAAAGTGTTTCACTGTGATATGCCATTGGATGCCCGTGTTGAGTAAGGACTGCCCCAATAGCATAGTCAGAGGCATCTGTCTCGACCTCAAATGGTTGTTGCAAATCTGGTAACGCGAGCACTGGTGTCATGCAAAGGTGATCTTTCAACTCTGTGAATGCCTTCTGTTGAGATTCAGACCAAAAGAATTTTTCTTTTGCTCCTCCCTTGGCGACTTGACTCAAGGGCCAAGTGATATGAGAAAACCCCAACACGAACCTGCGGTAGAAGTTGGCAAGACCTAGAAAGCTGCGGAGCTCTGTCAGAGTGGTTGGAGATGGCCAATCCTGAATGACTTGGATCTTGGCTAGATCCACATGCACCCCCTATTCATCGATAATGTATCCCAGATACTGAACCTGGGTCATGCCAAAAGTGCATTTCTCCAAATTGGTACATAGCTTGTGTTGCCACAGTGTTTGGAGAACATGTTGGATGTGGTGGAGGTGCTCTTCCCAACTCTGGCTGAAGATTAGAATATCATCCAAGTACACAACTAAAAATGAGTTGGTGAATGGACGCAAGATGTCATCCATTAGCCTCATGAAGGTTTTAGGAGCATTCGTCAATCTGAAAGGCATAACCAATCATTCAAAAAGGGCCTCCTTGGCTTTGAAGGCAGTCTTCCACACATTAGAGGGTTCGATTGGTACTTGGTGATATCCTGACTTCAGATTGATCTTGCTGAAATATTTTCCCCCCTTTAGTTGGTCTAGGAGGTCATCAATCTGTAGGATCGGGTACCTATTACGGACAGTGATCTTGTTCAGCACCCGATAGTCAATACAGAGTCTCCGAGTCCCATCCTTCTTCTAGACCAACATGATCGGGCTCCCACAAGGCGATGAACTCAGATGGATGTGACCTTTCTGCAGCAGCTCCTGAATCTGCCTCTTGATTTCATCGTTCTCCAAAATGGAGCGCCAATAAATTGGTCCATTGGGTAGCGGCGCACCTGGGGTTAGATTGATGGAGTGCTTGACCTGACAGTGTAGAGGAACCCCTGCGGGGGAGATGAAGATGTCCTCGTACTCCTCCACGACCTTGTCCATCTGTAGTTGTCGTGCAGAGGGGCCCTATCTAGAGGTTGTGGCCACTATTTTCTTCTTTCCTTGAGGACGTATCATTAGGAAAACAAATTTCCCGGTTTTGGAAATGAGCTTACTGCATTTTTTTGTAGTAATCAAAGAGATGGCGATAGGTGGTGCTACCTCTGGTATCCTGTACAACTTATTTCCCAATGTAATAATAACAACACAGGGCCTTTATTCATACACAGCATGTCACTTCCACAAGTATGGTTGTCCTAATAATAAATCACAAACTTCAAGGGGAGCAATATCACACAATACCTCATCTCTGAAAGGCTTGATGTTGTATGGAAGGCGACACTACTGGCTCACGCGAAGATCCAGTCCTTGGTGAAGCCACCCAATGGTGTATGGTTGTGGATGTGCTGTGGTCGGTAAGCCTAACTACCTCACGACCTCTGCCGAAATGAGGTTCTTTTGCCTCCCGCTATCGACAATGAACTGTAGTGGGGAGCCCTTTACCCACATCTGGGAGTGGAAGAGACGCTCCTCCTCCTCTGAATCTTTGGGTTCCTCCTTCTGTATCTTTGTAGCGGCAATGGTGGCGTTGGGCTCTGCATCGATAATCTGCTTCCCTTTGTCATTCCCCTTGTTGGGTTCTGACTCAGAGTCAAAACATGCATCTGATTCTAAAACCTTTAGCTCAGCCACCAGTGACTGCTTGGCCTGACACTCACTTGTGTTGTGAGTGGAGCTCTTATGGAACTCACACCATTTTCCCGTGTCCTTTTTCATCTTTTCGGTGCTGTTCTTTGCTTGCAGCTTTGGCAGGTTGTCTTGGGCTACCCTGCCTTGGCTTTGTCCTTTGTTCTGTGGTTTAGGGGCACCTTTCCCTTCCTTTGGATTCGCAGATCCAAAGTCTCGCTTCTTTTGTTTAAACTTCTGCTCGACCTTGATGGCATATCGGTATGCTATGCCGAGCAAGGAGATGTTCAGGAATTCCATTTCTTCTTGGCTATACTTGTGCAGACAACCGCGGTATTTGAGTATCAAATGCTGATCTAAATCCTTGATACCCAACTTTGTGCAAAGGGTACGGAAAGGATTGGTGAACTCTGGCACGTCTTGGTCCCTTCCCTGCCACAGCGTGGTCCACTTTATGTATTGATCCTCATAGCTTCCGACAGGGTAGTACTGCTCCTTGATGGAATCCCGGAATGAATTCCAGGTGGGTGCAGCTGAAAATAGTGAGTCAGTATTTTCATCCTTCTACTCGCAGTAGGTTTCCCACCAGTCCTTGACGTGGGGGCCTGCTTTGAGAAGAGCGAAAACAATCTTTTCTCGACTCGAAAATTCATGAACAGAAAAATAACCCTCTAGTAGATTTAACCATTTATCTACTGCATCTGCATCTATCTCACCCTTGAATATGGGGATTTCAAAATTAACTTGTACCTTAAAGGGCGCGGTGTTTCCAGAGTAGCTGCTAGAAGCCGATGCATCGCTTCTGGGTAGCTGCTGAAGGATCTGGGCAAAGTTGTCCATCATCGTGTTCCTTTGTCACTCGAGGGCTTCTTCGAGCAAGATTTTGATAGGATCTCCTACTCCCTCATCTTTCTTCTCATCCACCATCGGAGGCCGTCAGGATTTGCGAGGCTAGTCTTGCAAAGGTTCAACCAGTTTAAGCCCTAACTCCTTATATCCCGACCTCGTTGGGGACATGCAAAGAAAAATAGAGAAAAAACAGACCGCTTTGATACCACTGATCCTGATTTAAACAAGAACACAACAAATTACAGAGATAACCATAAACACATATATGCAGCAGAAATAATACTTCATTTCATTAATGTAAAATACTGAGATATGCTTACAAATAGAAAATGGAAATAAACAGCTATGGCAATGGTAGCTTATCTCTGAGAAGAGATGTGGTGGCTACATGCCTCTGTACTGTGTTACAATGAGGCTCGAAGGCCTGTTTATTGTTGAGAAACAATGGAAAACCCTTCACATCCCAAAACCTAACCCTAGAAGATGAAATGCCAAATTGTGGGCCCCATTTGGGTAAATTGGTACATCAATTTCCGGGGATAGTAACTTTGGCATACGATCTCTGTTTGAGGCATACAATAGCTCGTTAGAAAGATCTATCCGAGCACTACAACTTTGGGAAGGGAAACATCGGTCCATGGACCCATGTTGCCCCCATATTTCCCAAAAAACATCGTTTAGGGCCTCAAAACGGCTTCGGAAGTTCAGGACCCGAAAACTGCTAAAAATAGTAAGTTGTGCTATAATTAAGGAAAATGAAAATGCTAAGAGAAACAATGGTGGGGGTCCAGGTGGAATTGGTAGGTGGCCACCAATATCCACCTGGATCAATTGGAGATCCACATGGTGATGTGCTTGGTCTTATGAACCCTTTATCAAGTAGCTCCTGTACCTGCTTCTTGATCTCTGCATTCTCTAAAGTGGATAACCTATACATTCCAATGTTAGGCAATGGAGCATCTTGCTGCAACTAAATATCATGTACTATTGCCCTTTTGGGTGGTGGATCTTTAGGTTCTTGAAATAGGATATCATATTCTGAAACAACTTTAACTAAATCATCTTTCTATTTAGCATCACAACCTTCAAATACATTGGTTTTCTCATGGTTCTTTTCCTTTACAACCATCAGCAAAAATTGCTTGCATGAATTTACAATTCTTTTCATCTGCCCTGAGTTTATGAGAGAATAGTTATTTTTGAGTTTATGAGCTCTCACAATGTATTCTATTCCATCTTTAGTGAGTTGATATTTATTTTCAGCTCTATAGAATATGGCTTTTCTATCATACAAGTAAGGACTTCCTAAAACAATACCACATATATCCAAGGGAACTATATCTAACTCAACCTCATCTACAAATGTTGACCAAAATGCAAACCTAAGTTTACATTGTCTAGTCACTTGTAGCTTTGATTTATCACATACCCAACCTAATGGATATGGCTTCTTGTTAGGTGTCGTTAGTAATCCTAACTTCTTTACAATTTCTTCAGAAATCAAGTTTACTTGTGATCCACTATCAAATAAAGTATCAATCTTTTGATGCTTGGAAATAACTCTAATATAAAAAAGCTCATGTCTTTTCCTCTCATTTTCTTCATTATCAATAGATTGTGCAGAATTACTAGTAGATTCTTCAGAATTTTTACCTTTCATACCTGTGGTTGTGATTGTTGTTTCATCACCTGACTCTGATCCCAAATATTTCTGAATAGCAGCAACAATCTTCTTCTTATTTCCACTAAACTTCTTGGGTTTCAGCTCCAGATGCAAAGACCAACAGTGTTCATCATCGTGCCCATCCTTCTTGCAGTGAGTGCATGAAGGTTTTTCTTTCTGTACAGCATTTTCCTTCCTCTCTTTCCATCTCAGCTTCTTCTTTTCCTTGTTTTTGCTTGCAGAGGGTTTTGATGATCCCCCAATCTCTGGGTTCACATTCTTGCCTCTAGCCTCTAGATGTGTAGCCTGAACTGATACATCATCTAGGCTAGTGGGGTTAAACATGAGAATGGTGTGCTTCAAGTAGCTATGTAGACCACCTATATACTTCAACAAAGTTTCAGGTGAGTCTAGAGAAATGCCTAGAGTTAAATCTCTTTTTTCTAAATTCTTGGGTACAACTTTGTACAGTTTGGCCCTTCAATTGGCGAAGAGTTTTCCAACTCATTATTTCTTGCTGCATATAAGCTAGAGGATATAACTGTTTTTTAATGGCATAAACAAATTCATTCCAGGTAGAGAGAATTTTACCATGCTTCTTCAAATAAGCTTGTGTCCTTCCTTCCCACCACACTAGTGCAGTTCCTCCAAGGCGAAGGCTAGCAAGCTGAATTTTTCTCCTTTCTGAATCAATGTTCTGCACCCTACAATACACATCAATATGTCTAATCCAGTTATCTAAATTTTTTGCATTTAATTCTCTGTCATAGATTGGGAAATTAAACTTTACATCTAATTTAAACAAAGATGTTTTCTTCTTTTTCATTTTAGGGCTAGAAGGAGGAGTTGATGGAGGAGGCTCTTCCCCTTTCCATTTTCCTTCTAAATGGGCAACTAGAAGAGGTTCCTCTGCTCCTTTGCCTTGTTTGGGTGTTGAGGTGCTTTCACCTCGATCCTTCTTAAATTCCTAATACATTTCTTCCACCATGGCTCGCATGGCGATAAAGCTGTCCATGAACTGAGATTATGATTCCAATGGGACTTCTCCAGCCATTCTCCTCTAAGAGTAGACTCTTCTAATCTCTAGATTAGCCTCAACAAGCTCTCCTTCTCCTTGTTTAATCTTTGACCTAGTTAGCATTCAACAATCCAGCACAAGCTTGTCTAACCTTAGCAAACCTAAAGCTCAGATACCACTTGATCTGAAAATAAGATCTTAGATTACTTTTAAGTTATTACAGACTCATGTGCATCGATTTTCCTATATTACTTAGTGCAACAGATCAATAAGATTGTGAATAATATAGACAATTGAGCAGTTAGAGAAACATAATAGACAAACACACATAAACACAACAAGTTTAATATGTAGTTCACCCAAAACTCCTAGGCTACGTCCCCTGGTCCAGCCTTCAGTGGTGACCTCTCTATTATGTCTTCAAGAGCAGAGTTTTACAAATTGTGAGCTCAAATTGAGTCTCAACACAACAGATACAAAATAGTAGGAGGTTTGCTTGAATCCCTCAAGCCTATTTGAGTACACAAACTCTTTCTCTCACTCTCTGTCTTTGTATTCTCTCTGTCCTAGCACTGCTTCTCTCTATCTTCTGTCTTTTGTGGCTTTTAAGCCAATCGGTGTTGTCTGTTCATTTCCTCTTCTGAGCTTTCTGGCTCCTGGCCTCTATTTGCTCAAATCCCCCTCTGAGCATTAGAAATCATTGCTAAATGCCTTCAGGGATGGTGGCGACCTGTTTTGTAATGGAAGGGACCATCGCGCCTTTGAAATCCCAAAAATGGTCCTTCTCTGTTTACACAGAGTAATACACAAAAACGTGGGAAAAATCCACCAAACTCTTGTTTATTAGACTTCAAAAATCATTAATTCCACCCTAGAACTCCATCAGGTCCATCTTTATATCGCGATCACATATCCACCATTGATCTGAGTGATCTTGATCTAATGGCTAAGATTCGTTTCGAGCGGTGAATGCATATGGATATTACCCACCCGAAAAGGCGGTTTTCTCACACCACGTGTTGCCAGTGGATGGGATCGGGCAGAACCCAACCAATACCACTTACTGCCTAAGGCCTGCCCGAAATCCCACACATTATGGAACTCAATATATATATATATATATATATATATATATAGATATATATATATATATATATATATATATATATATATATATATATATATATATATATATATATATATATATATATATATATATATATATGCATGTATAAACCCTTTCGGGTCCGAATTCATCGCTTTATTCGCATTTCCTTTGTTTTTCGTTTATTTAACGAAAATGTGAAATACATTGAAAACATCCTTTATCTAGACTTGAAATATTATCAAGTGTCATCCATAATCTTATCGGGTCTGGCTATCGCAGATGCATTTGTAATCGGTCCCGCTCCTTTGTATTACTCCGATGCGATATTGTGATGCGATTATATTGCATAGTCCTTGGGCCTTGGTAGTCCTTCTGTGTGTGTTTTGGTGATGGGGTGGCACGAGTATATCTGGACCATTGATCTGCATGCATAGATCAACGTCTCCCATTTAATCGCGCCGATCGCTATTGCAATTTCTCATAAGGCCGCTTTCGATGGACTCCTCCTGTCAATGCCGATTGCAATATGCCGATCGGATCTAGATCGTTGATCGGCCAGATCCGATAGCTCCTGTGCATTTTTCCGTTGACTTCCGGTAACTCGTTTTTTGGCCATTTCTTCTTGTTTTTCCTTCACGATAGTGTAATCCGCCTTTTTTAAAGTTTTCCCCTATGTGATAGTTTTTGATTTTGAAGACTTAGAGAGTGTTTTGGGTCCATTTTGGATTAGAAGGAAAGACCTACTTGTTCTCATTGCCAGAGAATCAGTCATGATGAATATAGGTGTTGGAAACTTCATCCAGAACTTAAGCCCAAAAATTTCCTTAAGGATAAGGATGAAAAGAAGGCAATTGCAGCAGTCCAGCAAGATCTAGGTTCTCATTCAGGTGATGAAAGGAGGATAATTGCCATAGTTTCGACAGGTAAAACTTCTGACACTGGTTCAAGTTGGAATACTATTGCATCTTCATCAAATATAAATCCTTCAAATGAAGATAAAAGAGTTGAACTATTTAACATAAGGATAACTTCTAAGCACACAAAGATAGATACAATATTTGATAGTGGATCACAGTAAAATTTAATATCTGAATATTTAGTTAGGAACATGGGTTTGGAGACACGGAATCACCTAAGACCTTACCCATTAGGATAGCTAAATAAATCAACTTAGATAAAATTCACAAAACAGTGTCGATTAAAATTTTCCATTACAAATAATTACATTGATGGAGTGGAATTAGATGTGGTTCCAGTAGACATATGCGGAGTTGTCTTAGGAAGTCCTTATCTTTATGATCGTGATGCAATATTCTATAGGAGAGAGCATAAATATCACCTTAAGAAAGATCAGGTTGAATTTATTTTCTGGGCACATCAAAGTAAAAATCACTTGAATTTAGTTGTTATTAATCATATGAAACGATTAATAAGTTCAAATAAGAGATTTGCAATCATGTGTGTAAAGGAAAAACATAAGAATCAACATGATGTTTGTTCAACTTATGGTTCTCAGCTTAAAGATAGTTTGATCAAAGAGGTAGAGACCTTTTTAGTTCTATTTAAAGAAACCAAACATCTTACTCATAAGCAGGGAATACAACATGAGTTACAGTTGATGCCTAAATCTCCTCTTCCAAATGTCAGAATAAATCAATTCAATCCAAGTTTGGAAGTTATTAGTTACTGGGATGCAAGTCATTATTGGGGAAATTCAGTGTTAAATTTCTCTTGTATTGTGTGACCATTTCATGTTTCAAACAATTTGTAAGCCTATTTTCAGGTGGAGAGGGAGCCCATTTGTTTTCATATCAAATACTTTTCTAAAGTAGTGTGAAAGTATCCAATACATCTAAAGGAAACCTATGCATTAGGGGAAAGTGCTAATCAATGGAAACATCATTTAATGAATGAAGAAACAATGATTCAAATAAATCATCTGACATTTCAATACTTTCAAAATCAAACTAAGTTGCAGTAGTTTTCACCTTAGAGTTTGATGAGTTTATTGCAAGAAGTTCACTTAGTACTCAAGAATCGAGAAAGTATATCAAATCAAGTACCTGGTATGATGTCCACAATGTCTTTGAATGTTTCTATTATTCTGCAAAATAGATTTTCAGTACCTATTAATAGCATTGAACAATATTCTACAGAGACTATTTTCAAAGATGTTTATGAATCACTAATTCATGGTACATCATGAAAAGAAGTCAATTGCGATGTTCATAATAGGTTGTTTGACCATTTTCGCAAGTTGTGTATATTGTATATGGATGGTATAGTTCATAGATTCAAAATGTGCCATGATAAACATCATCAACGTCATCACTTCTAGGTGGTTGATTGAATATATTAGTACATCATCAGGGCAAGGTGGAAAGTGAGGGAGCTCTACCCTCACCTGTTATCTATCTAGTGAAACTTATGGGGTCCAAAAGCCTTCAAGTGGAGAGGATTGATCCAGGAGGATCTCATCAGTAGGTTGCATAGTGTACAGTCATTGACAGTGTTCAGATAATCGTCAACATGCATTTCATGAGCAGTGTTCAGTCTTCATCAGTAGTGTTGATTCAGTGTTTTGGTTCATGATTCGTCATGTAGTGTTGATGTCGCTTTGTGACAAAGATGTGTAATGGGTTTATGTAAAAGTGTAAGTCTTTGACACTAAAGAATAAACCTAAGTCATTATATAAACCTATGCTAAAACCTAATGACTAAAACCTAGCCCTAAAAAGCTATGGTGAAAAACATGTAATTCAAACCTAAACACCTAAACCTAAGTCTAAACCCACTCTCAGACCTTTGTAAAACAGTACAAAACAAATAAAATAGTTAACTACGATCTCAAACCGTAACAGAACCTTTTTCATGTGAGAAGATAGTTTAATGAGTGGGGTGACAAGCTCTAACCATGGCAGATATGGTAACAGTAACTGTGATCATGTGCACAACAGTTTAAATGGGCGAAAGTCATAGTGACCGTGACGGACAAGCTCTAAACTGAGCGGAGGTTGCAAACGGTGACAATGCATGTGAACTCACTACAAGCACAGACCGGAACCGCCGGAGGGTAACAAGACATGTGGCATCCTGCTAGTCAATCGTTAGGGAATGTGGCCTAGTCACATGGCATCCAGCTATTCAGCATGTCTCTTGATAACTGCAAATGGTTTGGAGGATATACCATAGTCTATTTTGGGTTTTTATTTGTTTTTTTAAGTAGTTTCTAATTCGACCACCATGTAAACCTATCCCTAAGGTGTCAAGCTATGACAAGACCAAGACCCTTGAACCCCAAAGCCAGCACATGCATTCTAAATTTTGGTAGCAGAGGTTAGAGTTTGGCTTGTTTAAGAGGGATAGAGTGGTTTTGAGTTTTGTATGCATATTTTGGAGGATATAGGTTTTTTTGTTTTCAATGTAACAGGAGCATCGGGAGTCAGAATTGGGAACCAAGATAGGCGTTGGAAACCTAATTTGGAGAGATTTCTTGTGACACTCACAAGAAGTGCCTGTGTACACAATTAGCCTGGTCAATTTTCTATGTAATCGACCTCCTCGGATTCAATCCTAATAAAGTGGTCGCCCATCTTGAAAGTAGACCCAGAGACATAGTCCATCAGGGATGAACTCTCTAATCAATCTTGTTGTCTGGTATCACTGTGTTTTTGTTGCTTTTCACTTCTATTTACATCTTTCTTATGTTTCTCATTTGTCGTAAATTCATCCCTTTTCAATCGATTCTCACAGTTAAAGAACTTTAAGTTAACATTCAGTTGACTGCTGGCATTAATAAATTCTATTTCGGTTTAACATATGTTCATTTTAGATCACACAACTAAAGGGAATCCAGCCCCAACAAGTTTTGGAGGGGTCTTATGAGGGAAATATAGGTTCAGCTACCAAAAATGCTGCAGAACTTCATGCCTTGGAATATGGCATCACCATACCGCACTACCTCAACCTTAGTCCTCTAATAGTTGAAGGAGATTCCACGCTATCTACCCAAATTGGAAAAAAACTTCAACAACGTATCGAGGTGGAAAAGATCTCAGAAAATTGGTGCCTAAACAAAATAATACAATGAATCAAGCAGGTAATTGACATCGTGACAAGCCTTCACTTTCAAGCAATTAGAAGGAAAGGAAATAAATTTGTAGACAGACTAGTGAATGAGGGTACAGCTGGTACCATTCCCCTAAAGTCCTGAGCATGTTAGGATTTGGAGGACGGGGAACTCCTCTAGTAATTGACATCTATCAATGAAGAAGAAAACAACTTTAATGAACAATAATTGTTCGAGTACTTTTCATCATTATAATATGGATTCTCTACTCAATGAGAAGGATAGGTGGAGGGGATTTGAGTACAATCCCTTCCTTGGCTCACCTGTCTCCAGAGCCTACGATGCCACTTCCCCTCTCGCTTGTGTGACTATTAAATCTAAGTCTCATCCTCCTAGCTCTACCATTACTCCCCCGCCCCTCCTCAAATCTTCGCATGCTTTCCCTTCCCACCCCCTCTCCCTCACCCTAGTCTCTCTCCTCCTCCTAACATCTATAAACTCACCCCTCCCCCTTCTCCCCCTCATTCTTCTCACTGCCATATTCTCCTCTATTCACCCCTCATTCTTTGGTTCCCCCTACATTCCCGCCCCTCTATTTTTCTCATGGCTCTGAGCATTGACTCCGCCTCTGGTCTCAGTAGGGGAGGTGCACGCAGTCATGCAGCCTCCCATTGGTAATCCTTGGGACCTACCCCTACCACTCACACAAAGATCGATGCTAGGCACACTACCCTATGCTACTCGGTGGCAGTTAACTGAGAGACTCGGTAGCTAATTTCAAATTTAGAGACCGAGGCCAACACTCTCCATAGAGAGGTCACCGTAGAGGAGGTCGATGCAGAATTTTCTTGGATTCCAGAGCCTGCTCTCACCTAGGTGCGAGAAAACCTCTTCGCGCATTCAATAGAAACATGGCGGGAAATGAAGACCATCATTGGGCTTGCTATGTAGGAACAATAGGAGCGTTCCAAGACTCTGGAAACCAAGATTGACTGGGTCACCGAAATGTTTCTATTGTATGTTGAAGCCCTCCATCTTTATATATTTATCACTCAGGATGCTCTGAATTACACTGTCATTAAGAAGAATTCTACTATGAAGGCTCATTCTACCACTGAAGGAACCCCGAGCATAAAGAAGAGGACCCTGAAGCCTCCACGAGTCATTGGGTCATCACCACACAGCAGGAGGGAAGTTCATAGGAGACTCCCATTCGCCTGGATGAGGATTGGGTCACCACCAACCAGGAGTGATGTAGTTGGTTTCCTTCCTATTTATCTTCCCTAGTGTATGTTCTTCCACCTCCATGAAAGTCTATCTATTGCGGCGGCTCATAATCTCTACATGGTCAGCTACCACAAGGCGTTCTTCTCCCTTCTCGGCAACTAATTTCCTGATTTTGAATGGTTGTAATGAGAGCACCTCTCAACTCCTCTTTTGTACTTTGTTCCCTCTTCTATCTGGTGTGCACTGTAATTACAACATGTGCTATGGCTAGTACTATCTTTCTAGAAGGGTCATGTGTCGAGTACTTTCCCACACAAATCTTTTTTGTAATCTGTCAATTTATCAAGTAATACACCATCTTACTTACAAAAAAAAAATGTGGTTTAAAACTAAAAATAACTATGTATATTAAATTAATTTAAGAGAATGAATTTTATAGTTAGAATAATTAAGTTTTATCACTATTCTAAATTTTGGCTCACTTATTAGGTATGGTATATTTTTTGTCATTTTTTTTTTCAAATATAGCAAAGATTTATTGGATTTGCAACTTTCAGTGGTTTAGTCTATACAATTTAAGTGCTAAGTGGATTTTTAATTTGTTGAATCTATTTGTGCATTCAAAAATGGAATTTAAATAATGAAAATTAACCATGATACACACACACACACGTAACCAGTATACATCCATTTCAATCACAAACCTATCAAGCATCAAGAGGGTTTAGATTTCTTGAGGTATGAATATTTCTTATTAAAGTTTTGCACTCTAAATGATTTTTCACCTCAAGAGATTTGATCCTTCTCAGTGCTTCATATATTTGCTGTTACCGTGGATCTATACTAGTATAAAACTAACACGACCACATTTATTAATGTGGTTGATATACGTCGATAGGCCTTATTTTCCACTTTTATACACTCCAATAGATCTATGAAAATGAGTCCACTAGTATTAAATTTATTCTTAAATTTTAATATTAAACCTAATATTAAAATAACATACTATATATTTAATATAATTTCATAAAAGATTAATGTAACTCACGATACATAATTTACATAAAAAATTAATATAATTATATATAGAGGTAGTCTAACTTATAGGCGAAATGACATTTTTTTGGTTAATTTTAACCAAAATTCAGCATAGATTCTTAAAATCTTGAGTTTAAATTGTTTAATATGTAGAATTCAAGTGCCCAAGTGATATTTCAAAGTGTTGAATCCATTTATGCATTCAAAAATATATTTTAAATAAGAAAAATCAAATTATTTCTTAAAACTGTATGGTTAGATAATGGTGAAAGAGGTTATTTTGTGTATAGGTTAGACTGTACGTTATATATATGGCACAATTAAATATATTTATTACACTTATTAACTTTTAATGGCATTGTTGGTATTTATTTTTACAGGTCCACATAACACATTTAAAATAAAGACACCTTCACAAGAACATTATTTGGATAGTAATACAAAATATATTAAACCCTTATATAAACCTTATTTCTGATATCAAATTATTTTAAACTCTAATATTTATTTTAAGACCCAATATTATAAAATCTACTATAAAGTGATAAATATTTTAAACCCTAATATTCTTTTTAAAACTCAACATTATAACAACTATTGCAAAGCATAAATATATTCAACAATTTTTTTAATAATCATAAAAAATTATCTGAATAATATTTTATAATAAATAATTAAATAGTTTACACATTGATATATGTCCATATATTATTCCTTAATAATAATAATATAGAAAACGATAATTTGATATATTAGTTAAATATTCCTTCTTAATATTTATGCTAGTTACTTAAAACATTAATGGGAAGATACTTGTGAGGCTCCCAAGTTGGCATCATTTCCCCAAGGTGAGTCGAGTGTCCAATTGGGCACCCATGAGACTTCTTGATGAGGTGGGTCCATGCCCCAAGTCACACAAGGGCGACGGGTGTGGGGTCGTGGATACTCTATGGTAGAGGGTGCCCACTTAACTTGGTAAGGGGAACACATGATTTGGTGGAATCGTGCCCATGGATGTGCCTACACCAAGGTAGAGCACCCAGGTGCTATGACATGCAAGGCATAGTAGGAAGGTTAGTGCGATCGCGATGGGTGAGCGGAGGCGCAACAGGTAAGCGACTAGGAAGTGTGACAAAGGTATGTGATAAGGTAGTGACCAGCGAGCGATAATTTAGGTAGAATGGGAAGGTGAAGCACCAAGGAGGGGCACGCCCACCGAGCAAGGTGGCACCCACACACCCATAGACAGGTCAAACTAAGGGGCATGCCCACATGGCATGGGGCGCCCACAAAACTTGAAAGGTCAGCTCCATGATAGAAGGGGAGTCTTCCCATGAAAAAGAAAGAGGTTAGATGTGTATAAATAAAAGAAGAGGCATACGAACAATGAGGCATCCAATCAATCAGAGAGTAAGTCGCATAGGAAATTATGCAATATCGCAGGGTTGGACAACGTTTGTGATATCGTATGGTTCTTAAGTCTACAATATCACAGAGGTAGTTCTAAGGTAGTGTGAGCATGAAGTAGTAGAAAAGGGCGATGTGGCCACCCTGTGCAGGAAAGTTTGTGTAACTTATGTTTGGTTATTTCTACGGTGGCTACCTAGTGAGCGCCCATGTTGCAACTTTAAAGAAACTTATTTTGTATTATGAATAGATTGTTGCAACTTTGTTTCACTAGCCTCTCATTAATGTAAAATTTCATAAATTAATAAAAGAAGAAGTTTCTTGAAATTTGTTGCCACATGGAGTTTGTTTCTTTGTTGTTGATATCACATGGTGACATGGTTATGTTTATGTTATGGTTTCTGCACATAACACTTAACAAATATAATGAAGAAGTTGTAATAAAGATAGTACTGGGTGTAAGCATAGTCTGGAAGTTAAGTTATTTTAGGTTGTTCTTAAAATTGCAATGAACCTTGTAAGTTCCTCATGCCAAAAACAGTGCAACCACAATGGGGCCGTGATAGATGGGATCAGAGCCAGTGTGACAGAGACCATGTACATATGGAGAATAGTGTTCTTGATGGAAAGAAGGGTTGGTTGGATAGTTTGGGTTTTGTGGACTTGGAGACTCATGGAAGGTTCATCCATGCATTGGTGGACATAGTGGCCACACACAATTTTATGAATACGAGTCTGGCAAAGGAATTTGGGTTGTATCTTGTTATCCTCTACAATGTCCCAGGCTAAGGAGGAGATCAAAAGAGGTAACTTCAAACCTCTTGCAGTTCAATAGCTAGCCCTACTAAACTAGAGAGGGATCTCTCTAAGGATTTCTCAGTTAATGACTGGAAGAGAAATGGATTTTAGGTTAGATATAATAGTTTGGGCTTGAGTTTTTGAAAATTTAGGGTTTTTAGGTTGCTGGCCTAAAGGTGAGAAAGATAAATTAGGTTAAGGTCTCAAAGGTTTGTAATAACAAGCATAAAAAGGAGAAAGATAAATATGTCTTGTGATGAATTTAAGATTTTGGTCAATGTACAGTAGGGTCTCAAAGCTTAGGAAATCATAATGACCATGTATTACCATGAATTCATTAATCTAGAAGAAGAAATACACAAACATGATTTTCCACGTAAACAAAGATTTGAATTTAAAGAATTATGCCTATATAATTGTAAGGAAAATCTTCAAGGAAAGAAAAACATGTTAAGAGAGATGAATTCATTAATAAGAAACTGATATAGAAGGAAAATGACACCACAAACTCACTGCATGAGTATTCTTGAAAAATAGTTGCAACTGCTCCTTGATTAAGTGTATGAAAGCATAAGATATAAGTGCTCTCCTCTGAAGTCCAACCCCTCTCTCAATTATAAATGATACATATAGACTAGAATAAACCACTTCCCCACCTTCAGGGGTCGAATCCCTAAGTGGTGGAATAGTTCCCAAGAATCTCTCAACCAACAAGAGGGAGTAAGAAGGTAAAAAACAAACTCTTCTCTTAGACTTTGATTTGCATTTTGCTTCATTTATGAGGCATAATTAAGCACAAAAACAACCTATCATGCTAATTTATTCCATAATTACATCATCAAGACTTTAAAATATCAAAATTACATCACAAAACCAAGATCTGGCTAAAATAAGCTGAGAAAGACTGCTACAGGTATAAGCACAATGCATTTAACCATAAGCGCAACACACTCAGTTATAAGCGCAACGCCATCTTGTAGTAGGAGTTTGGAAGATTTTCTGAAGTCACATTTGAAATATGAGAGACTAGTCAACTAGAATTTCCTATCTAGTTTCCACAACAACTTTAATTTTTGAAAATGACCCATGGGAGGGCCTTCAAAATTGATTCTCCAATCGTGTCTCTATAAGCGCAACGCCTACTTTAGAATAGTGGCAGAAAGTGACTTTTGGACCTATTTTTTGGCTTTTTATCTCAATTTATCTTTCAAAAATCTTGAAAACGTGGTTATATGATAAGTAAAGGTGATTATCTATCCAATAATACAACCTTTTTTTTCATTTGGAGGTTTGTAGAGAAAGCGTAGTGCCAAGGCGCTGCGCTTATAGTTGGGTCAAAATTATGGGTTTTTCTGCAAAAATAGGGCTCACAGATGGACATATATCTCCCTAACCATAAATATTTTTGGAAACCTGGAAGAGGTTTTTGTATATAAGGATGTTTTTAAGGAAAAAATCTCTCATTTTCTGGATATGCATTTTCATTTTCTCGTAATCTGTGCCACCAAATCATGACGAAAACAAGAAAGTAACCTGATTTTTTTTTATTTTTTGACATATGTCTTCAAGAAAGTTTCATATCCCCTAATATATGATACATATCTGACAACAGTAGGAGGTTTCTTTCCCTTGGTTATTATTGACAAAAACCTCTTCCACTTTTGTCAATTTCATCTCCATTTGGTGAGAAACACACTTTGACAAAAAAGAGTCCCTGTGTGTCGCAAATGACCTCTTGATGAGTTAGTGAGGCACTGATCTCTTTGATGTTAGATGTCTCAACTCTTCATACATGTACTCTACTATGCCTAATTTTTTCAAAGGTTTTAGATTCCATGTCAACACCTAGCTCTTAGGATAGAAACTAGGGTTTTTCTTGTAGGAAAAATAAGGGATTTTTGAAGGCTGTGAGGAAGTTTAGGGAAATGAGGGGGATAGGGAAATGGAAAAATTATAGGAAAATTTGGAGGGATAGTGAGGGAGGTAAGGGAGCTAAGGAAAGTGGAAATTCATTATTTTGGTGAGGGGAAGGGTTTCAAACAAGAGAAACACAGTCCAATGGTTTAAAAAGTGTGTTTTGTCTAGGGTTTAGGAGAAAATGATGGAATTTGAGGATGGTTTTGATAGAGGGTGTTTATGAAGGTGTAATTAGGATAGAAAAAAGTGTATGAATAGCTTTATGCAAGTTTTAGTAGCAATTTTAACTAAAAATGATGAAAACCTTGAAGGTTGTATTCAAAACCCTAGAAGATGGACATGAAGCATAACAAGCACAGTTGAGAGAATTGAGAGAGCATTGAGCCTTATGATAAACCACCAACCTATATTAGCAGAAGTACAATGTGAAAATGATGAAGGAAACTACTGCAAGGAGTTCACAACCTTGGAGAGATGATGGAGTAGCTGCTTGGAATATGCGTAGTAGAACATAGTTATTTGTGTAGTACCAATGGAGAACACAACTTATGGATGTAGAAAACTCTCCTTATCTCACAATCTCGCCTAGATTAGATGAATTTTGAGTGTTGGAAAGTTAAATTAGCAGATGGGGAGTGAATGAGAGTGAGTGATGGCCTTTTATAAGTTGAGAAAATCAATTTTTTCCTTTGCAAATGGTAGTGGACGCACCATAACAATTATAGCTTGGACTTGACACTTTGCAGCTTCATGATCTTTATGATGGCATTTCATTTAAGAAAATGAAATAAAAACCATGATTTAAAATACCTTGATTACCAATTTGATCTCTACTATTCCTCATAAAATGAATTTTAATTGTAAAAATACCAATCTTTCATAAATTTAACCTATTGACCTAGTGTTGACCTAACATAGGCTTACTAGGTGAATTATGAACATAGTGACTATGGGACTCTTCTAAAATGATTTGAATTGACCAAGATAGTTTCCTTTGACTATGAGACTGAAAGGAATAGTAGAGACTGACCTTCATAACTGATGACCAAATTTTTTTATTGAAAAACTCTTTGAAACTATAAAAAATTGACCTGAAACCCTAAAAATAACTATGTAAGAGCACATTTGATCATCGGTGACTAACATGATTGACAGGCACTAACATTGGCTCCATCTAGGGATGGAAGCTCCTTGGAGGTGTCAAGAACATCGTAGACCAGGTAGCCTTATTCATTGGGTATGGAGTCAAAAATAAAAATACCAAACTCAAACTAAAAACAGACTGACTATCTGACTTTACTATAGAAAACACATTCACTGAGCTTACTTATGGTAGCAAACCATGGGGATCTTAGGGCCTTGACCTCGGGCTTCAAATCCTATTGATAATCACCCACCTACTAAAGATGTATATATACAATCATGTGTAATGATCCCTCTAGTGTAACCAATCTAGCAAACGGCTACGTACTTGAATCATGTTCACACTTTCCTTGAGCAGGCAGAAAAAACAAAAGATAGGCCACTCCAAGTGTCCACTGAACATATGCACATGATCCATAAATACAATAAAATTTATCTCCCTTAATGACTGAAGAAAATTAGTAAAAGGATCTTGAATAATCTTAAATGTTACCATGTCTTGAAAGTTAGCAGAAATAAAAGCACACCCTTCATTTTCCAATGAATTTTTTTTCAGGATGAATATGTTCATCAAGTTTTTCATTTGCATCAAGAAAAATGGAAGATTTTTCTTGAAAATATGAGTTTGAGGCAACCATATCATCAATAGAAAATATGTTCACATCCATAGGATTCGGGACAATCTCCTCTCTTTCAAAAGACTCCCTATGTTCTTTACCTTTAGGAAGGTCATCATGTGCATGAGGCTCTAAAACAACCTCTCCTTTATCATTTCTCTACTCTTCATTATCTACCTATAATGTTTGATGACTATTCTCTGCCATAATTACATTGTCTGAAAATTCCACACATGCTAGTTCAAAATTATGATTTGTACGAATCTGCTCTTGGAATAGTGTTTCAGATCCTTGTTCATGCATTTCATCATAAACCTCATCTTGGTCTTCACAAACTTGATCTTAAAATAAAAACCCAAAGAAAGAATAATCTGAAACAACAAATGAATGACTATCTTCATACCTTTCATTAAAACACTGAAAAATCTGCTGCAAAGATTCATCAAACTTGTAGGATGGAACATGACTATCATTCATAAGCATCATTTCTTCATTAAAAGAGGGATGAATGTTCACTCTTTCTTCTTTTATAGAACCATTTACCACTCTTGGTAGATCTAATGCTCTGGTGATGGCCTAGGGAAACCCTTCCTTCAAGACTTGGTCCAAAATCTAAAAACAATTTTTTATTTCCTATACGCTAATTTTCCCTATGATAAAAGTCTGTACACGCGGGTCAGCATATACCCAACCCGCGTACATATGTTAAAAAACTTAAAAATAATAAGTTTCCTTAATTTCAGGTGGAGTTCATGGGTTTTACCTCTTACTCACATCCTATAGCTCATGGCCCAACTCTTTCCCAACTGAAAAAAAATTAATTTGGAGAAGTATAAATAAACCTCCATGGGAAGGCCTCAGAAGAGAAGAGAGGATATATTGATATTATAGTTGATTGATCCCTGATCAAGTCTGATGAAATTCGTGTGCCTCCTGCACTCCCCAAAGCTTTAGGAAAACCTTGTTTCCTCTTTTGAGATATCCTTCATCCTTCTTGAGATATCCTTGTGTATGATGATGGAGGAAAATTGTTGAGGCGAGGAAAGGATGGATTCGGAGCATGGTTCTACTTGGAGCTGGAGGAAGACTGAGGTTGTAGTTTTCCACCTTTCTTGTAGCTTACATCAATAAGAAAATGTTGTTATGTTCCTGATATTAATCATGTTTATGCATTGATATATATTGTGATTTGCTTATAAATCTTATATTAATGCATAATCGTTCATTCATTTATATGATCCAACATATATATCATGAATATTATTTACATTTATACTATTGTATATGCTTCGTTTGAATAATTTATAGGTTTTAAAGGCATCAGGAGAAGCAGAGGGTTTGCACCCTACGGGATCTACCCAAACATAAGACCTCTAGGTAAGGACACTTCTTCCCAGTTCAGTAGAATAAGGATTTAGATTGTTTGTCTGAGCATTTCTTACTATTGTTTTCCCTCCACTCAGTTGGCATTTTCAACCCAAGACCCTAGGGTGTTCTCACTCACAACAGAATTGGTGACTCCAATGGGGATAACATTCTTGTTATTCCTAGTTTTGGTTGTTTGTTCTCGATCACGATTTGTTTTCTTGATTGCTTGGTTTTACAGTATTATTTCACTTATTAGCTTCCCAACCATCAAGTCTGATCTTCTGGATCAGGACTTGATCTTTGTTTTTTCTTAATTGAGCCTTCTATATGATTTTTTATTGGGTTACAATCACATATACATGCAATTTTCCTCAAATCGACTTGCGCATAGGCAAGTTTCTTGAGTTAGAAATGCGTGTGCACACCTCTGTATCTTTACACAGTCGTTTATACAACTTTTTGATTTGTTTTTTCAAATATTTTTGCCCAGCTACGTCTGTTTCCTGGTGACTTTTGTTGTTTTATGGTCATCCACTATCTGAAGAACTCTGTTCTCTTACAAGTTTTCTTTTTCAAATCTCCTTCTCAGTGAAAAGCCTAGCTGGCCTAGGATTTCTTTTTGAGAAAGTGTTTGGTTTGTATCTTGAGTTCAAGGCTTTTTTCTGAAGTCCTTGGATGTTCTAGCTTTCTAGAACAAGAAATTGATTTTGATTTCATTTGTAACCCAGATTTCAAGTTTCCTTGCTTTGCTTTTCCTTTTGATTGGCCTTGTTGCTTTTTGTGCTTTTTGAGTGTCTCTTTGGCAATTTTGAAAGTTTTTCTTTCTTGACATTTTGTCAGTTTGCTGAAGTCTTTTACTATTGTTTGGATCAGTTTGTGTGAGTTTGTAGTCCTTCTTGTTTCAAGTTTCATTTATTAATGACTTTTATAACTTGCAAGGTATAAGGACTCCTTGTGCTTCTTTTTTATCTTTCGAATTTAGTAGTGCTTTTTGTGACCTCAAAAGTTTCTTTAGTTTCCTTAAAAGAAAAAAAGACAAAAATGTTGCTTTTGCTTTTCTTTTTTCCATGATTTTGGTTTTTTGGTTTCTTTTGTTTTGTTTCTAAGGAATTGTGATCTTTTTCAATTTGTTTTGCTTGGTTTTGAGGGAAATTTGTTATTAAATTTTTGCCCTCTTTATTGTCAAGTTGGCTTATTGATCTTATAAAGAAACACGTTTTCTTCTTGTATGAACATCCATGCACCATCATTATAGTTTTCATTGTAGGCATTTTAGTATTTCTATTAAACTTTGAGTGTGTGGAGTGTGTTTTATGGAAAATATCTTTTTTTTGCTTGTACAAGTTTATTCGTAGAACTCTATAGAAATCCCTTTTCATTGAAGAAAAATAACTGCATGCATATAGTTAAGTTTCTATTGGTTTCTTGTGCATCAAAACATCATAAGTTTCACTCTCGTTTTACCCATGACTTAAAGAACAACCTCTTTAAAATCAAGTGATTTAATAAAAATAACTAGATCTTTTTAATTTTTCATTAACAAATACCAACAAGTTTAGGTTCATTAGGGCCTTGGAATATGTGAGTGGAGAGTTAACTCTCCAAGGCCACTCAAATTATCAAACATAGAAGTTGAATAATGAGTGAAATCCAATATCGTTAGAAACATTGGAAAGCTCTGTGACCGGGAGTCAAGCACAAGGGAGAGTGAAGCCAAGGAAGAGAGATACCCCCTCTGCTACTTGTTGGATCCTGCCTCACGACTGTTTCGCCCAGCTTTTGATATGAACTGGTGCCCATAGTTTCCTTTCCTAGGGATCACATTGGTTGTTGTAGAGGGGAATCTCGTGACACTTGAGGTAGATGTTGCATCACATTCATTAGCACATCTGGAGGGTACCCTTGTGAAGCTTGGGTACTTGCACTGGCAAAGGCTTTTGTCTAGAGGTCAGTGTCACTGTTTCTCTCACCTTTGCTGGTAGGCCTTGGCTATCGATATCCCAGACTATCTTCAAAAGGTCCCTTACTTCACTTTCTTGTGTTTTGGTGTCTGGTCCTCATCACCTGGAGTGGAAATACTTGGAAGTTGCTTTATTGGTTGCATCTTTAGGGACTTTATAGTCAAGTGATCTTTTCTCTTTGGTTTTAGTTGGCTTTAGGTGGATTTTTTTGTCACTTTTGGACCTTAGATTCTAAGTGACTGACCTACCACTCCACCGATCTTGAAAGGCTTTTGATGTTTCTTTTGAAAGTTGTGGAGTTACCTCCTTAAGGTCAAAGGTTTTGATTGTGCGTCTCTCTTCCTTGGAAAGTCATTTGTAAATTACCTTTTTTGATCCTTCTAGTCCTCATGATTTCTTTGAGTTTTATTTGCCTTCATAGGAGGAACTTTTTGAAGCCATGAGTTTTAACTACCAAAGGAGTCCTTGTCCTGAGCCCCACGAGGGGTTTTTCCTAAAGAACTATTATGTGTAAGCCTCAAGGCTACATGGTTCCCTATACCATATTGTACATATAAGGTGCGCATTTTCAAGTTTTTTATCCTATAGACACAAGATTTTATTTGAATTTTGTATATGGGATGTATTAAATTCTTGTCTAGTGTTCCTACTTATGTCTACAGAACTTGGAAGACTTCTCCTTTGGACAATTTTTTTGGTTGATCCGTTCTGATAGGTATTGGTTCTCAAAACTAGCATATAGGTTAGGTTCTTCACCTGCATTGTGAATTTATCAGTTTCCTTTCCCATTTTTTCCTTAAGATCGAACCCACCATGATATGATGCAGAAGCTTCTCATTCCTTAGAAGTGTCATAACTTGTGTACTAGAGCCTACCTTATCATGGGTGCCCTAGATAGTACCTTATTGTCACTTGGCACCCATGTTGAAATTTTGTTCTTAGGCTCGAGAGTCCTCTTTAGTGCCACCATGACTTGTGTGTTGGAGACTCATTCTCTTTCTTCTTTTCTATTTTCTAGATTAATACCCTAGTGGCTCCTTTATGTTGAGTTGTATTGCTACATTGCATGTTGACCATTTTCACCTTTTGGCCTTGAGCCGGCTTCACTTGGACTCATGTTTAAGCCACATTTTGACCACGTCTTTTGCAAAATAAACCTTGCAATCACTTAGCCTCTGCAACTTGACATACCCTTTTACCCATTGAAATAACATTCCTTTCAGTGTCATTGACCAGTTTCATCACCTTGCATTAAGCATAGGAATGTTCCCATCCCAGGAACTAGCATATCTGTATTGAGACACTTGTTCATTCCACTGTAACATAGAACTCGTTTATTATTTTTCATGCTTCATAAATATGAAAAAGACAAAAAAATTATATATCCCAAAAAGACCGGGAACGAGACATTATTTCCATATTTCATGGGAGCTAGATTCAGTTGTGTCACCCTTGAACAAAGCACTCAAAAAATAAGTATTTCCTCTATTGGGATGGGCTTTAGTTTGACTTTGGAGAGCCTTAACCTTGTTATCAAGTCAATAATCCTCCGATTGGTTATCTCTTCCAATCATATGGAGAGTTTTCTTATGCCTCCTGCATGACAAACTTATGCAAAGTTATCATATGCTGCCATGTACTCACAGTTGAGTCATGCTTTTGTTCAAGGGAAGTAAACCTAAGTCGGCCTCTATGTAGTGTCTCTTGACATATTTTTCAGTTGGCCATCCATAGTTGTTAGAGTCATGTTTGTTATCACATCAGCTATTTGGTCCTTTGGTCGTGCTGGTTTGAGAAGGTCTCCATTGACTTCTTGTTGGTGGGTCTTTCTCTTATCGACTATGACAAATTACTCTGAGAGCATATCTAGATCCACACCCTAGCCCTTATTTCATTATTGATAGGTCACCTTGTGCTTGGTGTTAGAGCCTAAATCTGCCTTAGGCTGAAGGAAGGCAAAATTCAGGATAACCACAAACCACACTCAGTCTAGTAGCTAGCCCTACCAAAACAGGAGAGGGCTCTCTCGGGGTCACACTCAGTAAAAATAAACAATAAGGTCTGAGATGACTCAAAATGAATGCTGATTTTAGGCTAGTAAGTAAATATGAAAGAGATAATTTTAATAAATGACTGAATTTTCAGGGATGTATGGGACAAAGGACAGCATGAGCTGGGAAATTGAATCAAAGATGCAGAGTATTTCGTGAGGCAAGATAGGCAGGAGGTTTAGCAATCAAATTGAAGTAATATGGAGTGGAAATACTGTTGAGAGGTTGAAAAGGGCATAACCAATGAATCCTTTTCAAACAGAAGAAGACACACAGAGGATGAATGCTTTTCCAAGGTAGAGCAATAATTGGATTCTACCTTTCTTACTTAAAAACATTCAATTGGAAATGATTATGAATGGACTGTAAAACATAACAAGATACATATGAAACAAAACGAAGAAACATATGCTAAACTCATACCACATGAATCTCATGAATCAGAGCTGCATCATTTTATTAATTTCCTGGCCAAACTGTACAGTGAAGCGCTGAGTTTTCTCTCCCACCTTTCCCAGAAACTCCGACCCTTTATAAATGATTTACAATACAATAAATAATTTAGAGGTGGGAAAACAGATTGATGAAAATAGGGAGCTATTTCAACTAAAATCATGAAGATAGAAAAAGAGCCGTCCATCTGTTGTAAAGACAGAATAGCATTAAATTATTCCACTTGAATTTCTCTGATGACCAATTAAAAGGCAAAAACTATAGCGTGGATCTCATGAAATCGTGACTGAGGACAAAAATAGGAAAGTCGTTCCTATCTTTCTGCTGTGGTAGATATTCTTCGTTTTAATTTTGATTTTTGAATTTCCACCTTCCCTTAGAGCCTCTGCTCTACTTCTCTTATAGAAGCTAGTCTTACTTCTGATCTTATAAAACTCTAAATTTGATGTGCTATCTTCAATTTCCTTTAGCATGGAAGTCTTTACAAGCCCAGGGCAAACTAGGGTGACACCAATGTTGTAAGGCAAGAGTTTCAAGTCTTAGAGTTTCAGCGAGTCCTCTCAGAGCATATTTAGTTGTAGTGTAGAGCCCACTACCATACAAGGTATACAGAGAAGCAAGCGATCCCACGAATACCAGAGCCAACCGACAATGGTGGATGCTCCTCTGCTTCATCAATGGAAGAGCTGCGCGCAATGTAGAGCATTCCAGTTATGTTGGTTTGGACTGTGGAAGCAATTATGTCAATGGGGAGCTGATCCAGATAAGAAATACAAGTAACCCCAGCATTGCATACAAGAATATCAAGTGGCCTCCACTCAGAGGATTCATGTATGGCTGCAGAAATTGCTTCATAATCACTTATATCTACAACCTTGACATTGATCCTATCCTGATCACAGTGTCCCTCTTTGAGGATTTCTTCAGTTGCCTTTTGAAGATTAGAGAGATTTCTTGCTACCAAAGTGACGTAGGAGCCCTGTACAACAGCTTCTTTTGCAATTTCAAAGCTAATTCCGCTTGATCCTCCTGTTATAACAACGTGCTTATTTTGCAAACTACGGATAATGCAGGGGCGCCTCCATCTTAAGACGATTACAGTGGTGAAAACAATGGCCGTTGTTAATATTATTGCTTGAACCGCAGGATGTTGGCATGATTATGATTTGCAGTAACATGAGTTAGGCCTGTTATCCCTGGAAAATCCGTGCGAGTTATTAGCAATTTGGAACAATTCTTAGCAGTTTCGGGCCTTTAAGTGTATGCGCCACGTAGCTCGCCCAATGCGCCATGCCTTACTAGTGCACCGCGCCCGTGTAAATATGAACTGCGCGTTTGCTCCCAGTACGCCGTGCCTGCTCAGTGCGCCGCGCCAGTCACCCAACGCGCCGCGCACTGATCCAACACACAGTTTAGCTTCAAAACTTCATTTTTTCACTTCCTTGTTTTATCTTGGCTTTGGCTGATGTCTTTGGCATGCATATGGATCATCGAATGTGAAAATAACTCATGTATACAAAGGACTTTGATTATTTCTTTTGACGAACCCATTTCTGCAATATTTTGAACTTTGACACATTACACCTTTAATACATACTCTATTCTTTGTTTCCACTTATTTTTGAGTTGATGATGAATCGTGTCAACTTTTGCAGGTGTGGTGGGATCCGATTTCAGCCAAAAAAAAATAAAAATGACCAGAGGCTACATTTGAACATCTTCAACCGAAAAACCTTGAAAATATACATGGCAATTATTTCAAAAGACGAAAAGACGACTTTTTCTTCAAAACAGGGTTTTGAAGAAAAGTCATGATCAATCAGTATGACAATGAAATTTTCGAAATGAAAACATATTTTGAACCTCCCTTTGGCCTGCTGGCATTATTGGACGACTGTAAATGACCTTAAAATTGATTCGACAAACAAACCTAAACCACCAGGATAAGACATGAGGGGAAATGACTGACAAGACCCTTCCATCAGATTATGGCATGCCCCTAGCAGAATGTAGATGAATAAACAGAATGGGACACCTAAAAATGAAATGCAATAAGAGAAATGATCTCTGACGGAGGGATGGAAAGACCGACTCTAACACTTGGCATCGATTAGTATCATGGGTCTTTGACTGAGTGGCTTCCCTTTTGTTCTACATCAGCATTCATTATCACACATTGGGATTCATGCAATGCCTTGGTTTCCATATGACCATATTCGTGGATTCCTCTCCTCTTTGTTAACCTTAATTATTGGTTGGTTCAGAGGGTTTCTATCATGCGCTAGCTACATCTTGTGTACATTAGAAACATGCTTCGGTTGGGTTACTACATCTTTATTCATCTGATTCCTTCCACATTATTGTCCTACGGGTTACACTCGCACTAGATTGATGAAGGATGCCTTAATGCCTTCCTTCTAGCAGATCTTTTCCCATCTACTTCATCTCATTTCTCTGGGAAAGAGATCTAGAGTCCATTTGGCAATACCTTAGAATTTGCAAACATCAGTGGTAGATTCCTTCGCTATCAAAAGTGGGAAAACATCATTGTCTCCTAATTGGTAGATTCTTCCAAGTGTTCGACTACAGCTCATTTATTCACACTCGTTTGATTGTACTGGGTACCTTGGCTGTCATCATCATTATCGATGAGTAGTCTTTTGTTTGTTAACAGTATACATCAATGACTGGTAATCAAATTATTTCTCACATGGTCGACTTGAGATCATTTATTCCCATTGTGTAGAAATGTACCACGATGGTCTGTGGATACCTTGGGTTTGCATCAACATTTCTTGGTTCACTTGTCAGTTTCTCCTGTTTCTGCTAGTTGACACCATCCACGTTATATGTTGCAGCTCTTTACAGCAACATCCTATATGTTGGCACCTGAGTTGCAGTGTAGTACCATTTATTCCACCATTTGACTTGGTACTTTTTGGATCAACGTTATGACTTCATTGATCACCTTCATACTTCAGCATCATTGATCAGTTCTTTATATGTGATATTCATACATGTACTTATTTTGATATGATTGGACGATCCATTATGTATTTTTAGTTCCTTTATACTAATGCATATTGGATCCGCTTTTGTACTTGACATGCAGAAATGATTTACTATCTCTGAGCATGGGTATGCTCACTGTCGAGCCGTAAAAAGGGTCTTTTTCACCTCTAATTACCTCACATTAACTTGTCAATCCAGGAACAATTTGCTATTTCAAAGAGTGTACTTAGTTTGAGGCTGTCATTTGCTAGAGTAATGCTAGTAGTATAGTGCTCAGAAAACAAGAGTAAATGGATGCTTAAAACATGATCTACTTACATCAAAGAACTTTAAAGACTAAATCATGCGTTCAGAAAACTAAGCAATTTATCAGTCAAGGGTCCAGTAACAGTAACTCATCCCTCTGTAAACTGATGTAACTAAAGGGGATTAGGGAACAAATCATCAATCTGGGGACCAGATAACAAATGTCAATGCCCACTATAGTTTTAGATCGTTCTGCACACCAAAGCAATAATAACACAAATAACAGGAAATGGAACAGCAAATAAGAAATCGAACAGCAACTGAGAAATGGAACAGCAGCTAGAAAATGTAACAGCAACTAATTCTTATGAGCATCAACACCTTGATCTACGGGAATAAGTGCAGCAATCATATCCTACAGATGGCAATCTTTACTTTAAGAATAAATTAGACAACACACGGGAATAAAAGGGCAACTGATTAGTGAAATATGGAATAGCACTTTAGAACCAAATGTAGATGCATAATAAACTTAACACATGGCACACCTTAGTATCGAGAAAAACAATAATCTGATCTTGGTATTACAAATATCAATCTTAGTTATAAAAAGAACGATTGTAATACGTAATGGAACATCAATGTTAATTGAATCAGCAATCGCAATTAAATGTAATCTTTTAGACGAATATAGTAATACCAACTGATAAATGTTACAGCACAGTTACTCTGTAATTGAATAGCAACAACATTCTATAAATACCAACAATGTTATATCAGCAATTAAAGGAACAACAATGCGTTACAAAGTTAGAATGAACAATACGACGTCCCCGTCACAGAGAATGATATGACTCAGTCTAACATAAACCCAATATAACAGAATTGTGATGTAAAATAACAAAACACATCAGATTACCAAAGAACGTTGAAAATCAAAACCACGCACAAACTAAAGGTAATGGTACAGGAGCAAGTGTTCCACCAGGGCCGGGCCCTTAGCCTCCAGGGATACACCGCTTGAGACTATTCCAGGATCACAGATGGAGCAGCAACCAAATTTATATTAAAGCATTACAGAGTTACAGCGAAACACCTCTCAACGAGATTCGATGATCAAAGTTTGAAATACAGAGCACAGTTACATAAAAATTAACAGCGGATTCTCCACTCGAGCTAGCAGTGCTGCCCCTATTTATAACAGCTAAAGTGGAGATATCAAGGATGCGAAAATAGTTAAAGCAGTGTTCCCTCAGGATTAAAGGATCTTGAGGGATTTGCCAAATTGTTAATCCTCAGTTATCCGGTTGTTTTCTTGCGCCGAGTCGATATCTCCTTTTCCTTTCCTTGGTTGACATGTTTTAATTTAGATCGCCTTGTTTGCATATGGTTCCTCACCAAAGGGACAGCGGTTAACTTGGCCCTCTCTTTTTCTTTGGAATAGAAATCTTTAGTTTTCCCCTTTTCTTGCATAAGAAATGGCAATTATTAGTACTTTCATGTTGCATATAAATCCTATATATTTTGTCATGATTTCCCATTATCTACCTAGTTCATGCTACAAAGATGTTACGAGTTCTAAAGAAAAGATGACAAAATGATCAACAAAAACATACCTTCTTCAGTACTCCACACACCCCCCTGCTTACCCTTTTTCATGCCCTCATGAAAACATTGTAGTTGACATGTAAGGCAGTGAGAGAGTAGGCTGGAGATGGGATTTCATGTGGTGGTCTATAGCCATGATGCCTAACGAGGTGTTCAAAAAGATGGCCTGTCTGACCCTCAGGCATTTCATACAAGGCTTGGTATCCAGGTGCAGGGTGCCAAATAATCAGACTCTGAAACCTATATCCTAACCAAGATGGCCTTGCGCTCAAGATAATTTCACCATAAAGGTTCAAGCGATTGGAAGCTAACTTAAAGTTCTCAAAATTAAAGGGTTCCCTGAGTTGAATGTTCGAATTAGAAATCTGATACCGAAATTTAGCAGCATCAACAACAAGGTCTTTAATAGTGAAAAAGTATTATATTCCCTACCGAATGATTTTTGTATGAATAGGTCCTAATGCTTTAATCACGCCTGGAGTCCTCATAGGATTCCTATGTTTCTCCCATAACTGTACTAGGTTTCTAGGCTCAGCTCTTACCCATAAGTCTAATTCGTTTTCTTGTCTTTGAAAGGCATTATAGGTTTTAAGCCATTTGATTTGATTAACTCTAAATGAAATAAATGCCTACAGTTGCATATCCCCAACGAAAGGGTCGGGATTCTACTCTATCTCTTGATCGAGCACAAGGTTATGCAGATAAAATTCACATAATAACCTTTGAACCTTTACTCCATAATTCTTACAACAATTTATAAAATCATCAATAGTATTAATTTGTAGAGGGGTTCATGCTTTGACAGCCTTTATTTTCAATTACAAATATCGTTCCATCAAAAACAATGCATAATTCTTAGCAGGGGCCCTACATGCTAGGACGTCAGTGTACAAAGAGCATAAGATATCCATATACTTGACAACTATATCTAACCTATGAGTTACCTTTGCAACTTTTTCTTCTTCCTTTCGCCATCCTTCAAAGGCCCGGCTTTCGGATAAATTGACATTCCTTAGCTGTTGTTGTAATTCTTCATACCTTTCTCGAGGAACCGTTTGTTCTGTGAGGTTTTCTGCTACTCGTTGAGTTTGCATCAAACCCTCTCGTAGGGTTACTGTCCTCAGATCACTATCCCACATAGTAGTGGTGACTGGAAGGCTCACTTGAATCTTCTTATTACATCATTTTGTGTTCATGGCCTGCATTTCTCCAGAGGGTTGTGCCTCTGTTTGAACTTCTTTGTCACAGGCTGATATATCATCTGTTTGTACTTCAACATGGGTAACAGTTGAATGTTGTTCCTTTTGGTTTTGGACAACAATCTGGACTTCGACAGGGTTTTGAATAGCAGGCTGGACTCGAGTCCTCCGAATCTTTTTCTTGAGGGGTTTTTCCATAGTGATTTCTTGTCTTACCCCCAAGGTCTTTTTTACTCTCTTTCTCATCTTCAAAACCCTGATTTGTTGTCAGAGTCGGGCTATCACATTCAACAATCTTTGTTGTTCTTTTCGTAATCGTTTAATTTCTGTTATTTCCTTAGAAGGAACAGTTGTTTGTTTACTCAGGCCTGGATTATTATCTTGGCCAATTCCCTGGTTTTCTTCTTGGGGTGCTCCTTCGTTGTTCTGTTCGGGTTGCTCAGGAGTGAAAACCCTAGCTGGCTCTATTATTTCCTGGGTAATTTCTTTTTCTGCCTCTTCTTCTTCATGACATTCTTCCGGTGTAGTCTGGCTAGGAGCGGATGGTTCCGTTTCTGCATCTTCATCACTTTTCTCTCCTGTCATACTTACATCATGAACGGACTGATCCTCTTCTTTCTCTTCCTCGTCGCGCAATTCTTCAGGTGCAGTTTTGTCCTGAGCGGGTTGCTCTTTTGGTTCTTCTTCAATATGGAGGCCTAGAGGGCTGAGAGGTTGGGCATATTCACCCATATTGGCCAGAATTTGGGCCAATTCATCCTATTGCAATGGATTTTGCGGTGGGCTTCCTTCACGTTGCTTTGTCTTCGCCTCCACCTGCCCAGGTTGCTCAGTCTCTTCCTCTACTTCTCCTTCCTCATGTTCTTCCAGTTCTTTCTCATTCTCTCCTCCCTCCAATTCCGGGGGTTGCTTGTCCCCGGAATCATCTATTTCCACAGGTTGGCTGGTATTCGTTTGGAGATTTTCCAGCCTCCCTCGGATCTATGCCAATCTAACTGATTTTCTTTGTTTTGATGGTCTATCTGGTGTATTGGTATCATGTTTGTGTTTCAGGGCCGACAGAGTTAGTGCCCCATCTATCATAGTGATTAGCTCTTCCCAGTTGGTCTGTTGCTGAGCAAGACTGTGGCTAATTATCAGCTATATCAACCCATGGTGACTTACTACCGATTCTACATGTTGTTACTTTTTTATACTTCGGGCAACATCATGAAGTAATTAATTTAAAAATGCAGGTAAGTTCACAGAGCATTTATGTTTTAATACAGCTAAAAGTTTTAGGTGCCACAGTCTTACCACGTCTTTCCTGCCTTCACAGGTGATATAGCTCTAGATGATCTTCGCCAATTCTACCCACGACTCTCCTAATGCTGATGGTAGAACTCCCTTTCCTCTGACTGTCAGGTTCTGGCCGTCATCCTGGAAGATTTTTATGATCTTTCACAGTCTCTACTTCTTTATCGTCCACACTAGTCCAGTGGCTGGTAGTCCCGAGACTTCTACGATTATGTTATCGGTGACTGTTATGTGTCTCCCCCTTACTGTGGATTGATCTTCTTGCAAGTTCTGCAAGAATTCTATTGCCACGGTCTCGTTGGGTTCCCGTAAGTGATTGAGATAGACTAACCATCTTGCCCTTGCCAGGATTTCCCTTGTAGCATCAGAGATTGTCAATACCTATGGTTCCCTCTGAATTGATCTTCCTCCCATGCTTTTAGCTCACTGTAAAATCATAGAGACGACAAAGGAACAGCAGGCTGTTCAAACTGTTAAAATGTAGAGAAAATAACAAAATCGCAAAGCTCGTTCAAATTTTACTAATTTCTGCAGAGTATAATATGGAAATATCTTAGGAGCAGTAAGACGTGCAAATTGAAAGACGAGATACCATTAAGCCTTGCTATTCCCAAGTAAGAGTTTGCTGAATAATAGCCTAACACGTATGCCAGCAGATTATGAAGTCAGCCTCCCCCCTTGCAATGTGATAGGCTGTCCTCGACCATCAAATGAGGGAGTGGCGTGCTGATCTGTCCTGATACAGAGTCATAAAGGAACAACGTATGCCAACATGCCATGTTTACAAAAGGAGCAGGTTATTGAAATTGAGGTGTATAATAGGATCACTTAATAAATAAGAAAACGCGGTTACATGATGCGAGGCTGGGAGGATAGGACAGCTGACGTGCACAACCAGTGTAATGTGATCATTATCGACTTTTCCATCATGATTGGTTATGATAGATTTTCATGTGTTTTATGGTTTGGGGAAGTAATATACCTAATCTTATTTGATAGATTACAAAGATATAAGACAAAGAAGGGTGTTAATGATTACTATTGCTGTATACGGAATGTGACTTCAATACCATTAACAGAGCTCTGCTACCGATAGGTGTCCATAACCTTGACAGAGTTGTTTGTTTCACCCATGGAACCATGATCCTTTGTGTATGCCTAGGAAGTGTTGTGCAGTGTCAAAATGGAGGTCATTATGCTGGCTTGTTAACCAGTTAAATCATAATTCCATTCACCAGGAAGGAGTGAAAGGTGGGCAGGCTGGCTCGTGATGAGACCTCCTGTTCCAAGAACTCTTTATTTTTTCTGATGTGCCTATTGGACCATATCCCTGGTGTGGTGGCCATAGTAGGAATGCCACTTCACTTTCTTCCTTATGATCATGTTAGGCTGGCTCTTGATGAGACCCCCTATCCTGCATTTGACAATTCATATAAGCATCATTTTTCTCTTCTTTTTCTTTCATGACGTACTTTCCTATTTATACACAAAGGGTGGTTCAACACTCCTTAAGAGTAGGAATGGTGGAAGAAGTCTTAACATCTCAATAGGAAAATATAGACCTTTTGTTCTTATTCCATAATAATAATCAAAGAGGATTATGGGGATTAAAAAGAACCAACATGATAAAGATAACTAATCATATCAGTATCAGTAAGATAACGACAGCAAAAGTGATGAATAATGGTGCCATTTCCTCTTTCCTTCCATCAATTCATAGCAATTTCTTTTAAAAAAAATAGCGATTTTATATATTTTTCTGATTTCGGTATGCTTTAGCTTTGTATCCATTACATAAGTGTATAGTTGTGCTCCAAAAGACCTAAAACAGGAGGAACAGCAAGTATCTTTAGATTAGAATAGCAAGGAGAACAAGCATAAGTAAAAGGAAGATGAGAATGTTGTCATTTGAAAATGGAAGAGAAAGAAAATACGAGCGCTGAAAAAGGAGCAGCGTAAACCGAAAATATCGTTCCTTTGGAAAAGGAACAGTAGAAAATCGTAATGTTGTTCCTTTGGAAAAGGAACATCAAAGACCAAAAGTGTTGTTCCTTTGGAAAAGGAACAACAAAAATCAAAAAGTGTCATTCCTTTGGAAAAGGAACAGCAAAAACGCAAGTGTTGTTACTTTGGAAAAGGAACAGCAAAAATCAAAAAGTGCCATTCCTTTGGAAAAGGAACAACAAAAATCCAAAAGTGCCATTCCTTTGGAAAAGGAACAGCAAAAATGCAAGTGTTGTTCCTTTGGAAAAGGAACAACAAAAATGCAAGTGTTGTTACTTTGGAAAAGGAACAGTGAAAATCAAAAAGTGTTGTTCCTTTGGAAAAGGAACAACAAAAATTAAAAAGTGTCATTCCTTTGGAAAAGGAACAGCAAAAAAGGCCGAAAGTGTCATTCCTTTGGAAAAGGAACAACAAAAATCAAAAAGTGTTGTTCCTTTGGAAAAGGAACAGCAAAAACGCAAGTGTCGTTCCTTTGGAAAAGGAACAGCAAAAAACAAAAAGTGTCGTTCCTTTGCAACAGGAACAACAACATGAAAGTGAAAAAGGAATGGCTGATCCAGAAGGTTATGTTCCTTTGGAAAAGGAATAGTAAAACAAAAATGTTGTCCCATTGGAAAAGAACAGCAGAAACAACCAAAGTGCACACGAATGTTGTCCATTCATAAAAGGAACAGCAAAACGATAGGATTGCTGCTGCTTCGAAAAGGAACAACAAAGTGCTAATTCAAAAATATGTACAGAAAATGATTTAACAAAAGAAAGAAATTATGTACAAAGTGTAAAAATAGGTGAATCACTTAATGAATCACAGGTGAGGAAGATGTCTCTTCCTCCCCCAAAATTTTCATGTCAGAGTCTTCATGTAGTGGCTAGTAGAAGGACTCCCGAGTAAGTGGTTTGCGGTAAAGTTGAACTCGGTGGCCATTTGCCTTGAATGTATGTCCAGATCCATCAATGGTGATTAGAGTAAGAATACCATTGTCATGTACCTTCTGGATTTCATATGGCTTTAGCCAACGAGTCCGAAGTTTCCCGGGAAAATCCTGAAACCTGGAATCGTATAAGAGCACCCAATCTCCTTCGCGAAAGACTTTATGTTTAATAACAGTGTCATACCATTTAGCTCGCTGCTATTGGATTAATGCAGTGTTTTGAAGCACAGAGAGCATGATTTCATCTAGCTCATTGATCTGTTGTAATCTATTAGTCTGTGCTTCATTTAGATCTAAGATGACTTCTTGTGTTGTTCGTAGTGTTTGGATTTCGAATTCTATGGGAAAAATGGGTTGCTTCCCAAACACCAATTGATAAGGTGAATAGTCGGTAGTTCTTCTCCATGTTGTTCTGTAAGCCACAAGGCTTCTGGTAGTCTTGCAGCCCAATCGCGTCTATGTGACGCAATGGTTTTTGTTAAGATTGCTTCTATTATCTTATTACTAATTTCTACTTGACCATTTGCCTGTGGGTGGTATGGAGTAGTGATTTTGTGCTAGATATGATAGTTTTTGAGTGTTGCAGCAATCTTGTTACCAGCAAACTGTGGTCCACCGTCTGTAGTTATATCTCTTGGAAGCCCATATCGCATGAATGTATGGAACAAGAACTGTATGACAGAATCCTCTATAGCTCTTGGCAATGCCTTTGCTTCAACCCATTTGGTGACATATTCTGTTGCCAACAAAATATATGTTTTCTCGTTTGAGGATGGGTTAATTGGTCCAATGAAATCGTGGGCCCATCGCTCGAATGGTTCAATAAATAGTTGTGGGTTCAGGGGCATTTCATCGGACTCACTAGGGTGTCTTGCTCTCTGGCAACTGCCATAGCCTTGGACGAAATTTTTTGCATCTTTGAAGATCGTGGGCCAATAATACCCTGTTTGTAGCACCTTATGTCCAGTTCTACAATCGTTGAAATGTCCGCCACATGGTCCGTCATGATAGGCTTTCAAAATGTCAAAAATTTCATCCTCACGGACGCATCTCCTGATGTGCATATCTGCCCCTGTGTGGAACAGGTAGCCCCCAATCCAAGAAAATTGAGCACTTCACTGAAAAATTTTCTTCTGTTCATTGGGGGTTAGATGTTTCCATAATTTACCTAATGCTAAGTAATTGGCAACATCAGCATACCAGGGTGTTTTAACAGTAACAACAAATAAATGTTCATTTGGAAATTGATCTTCAACTGCTGCTGCATCCACTAGCTTTGGCATATGCTAGAGAAAGTCAGCTATAGGATTTTCTTTTCCAGGTCTATCCTTGATTGTAATATCGAATTCCTGCAATAAAATCAGCCATCTAGTTATTCTGCCATTTGTGATTGGTTTATTTGCTAAATACTTTATGGCACAGTGATCTGTATACAAGATAATAGGATATCTAGTAATGTAATGCCTGAGCTTATTGACAGCTTGTATTATAGCTAGAAATTCCTTCTCAGTAACAGTATAGTTCAATTCAGCAGGGGATAAGTTTTTGCTAATATAATAAATTGCATATGGTTTTTTATCCTGTTCCTGCCCAAGGACTGCTCCAATAGTTGTATCTGAGGCATCTGATGAAATTTGAAATGGCAAGTCCCAATTTGGTCCTCGAAGGACTGGGGCTTTGGACACAAGCTTCTTCAGATCCTGAAAGGCATGTTCACATTTATCTGTCCAAAGAAAGTCAACATTACCTGTCAGTGCATACAGAGGTGCAGCAATATGGGAAAACTGTTCTATAAACCTTCTATAATAACTAGAAAATCCAAGAAAACTGCATACCTCTGTTTGAGTGGTAGGAGTGGGAATTAGCAAAATTATTTGGATTTTGGCTGGGTCTACCTGTATACCAGTTGTTGAGATATAATGGCCTAGAATAAGTCCTTCAGTCATCATCATATAGCATTTTTCATGGCTTAAACGAAGCCTAGTAGCAATGCAGCGATGTAGGACTTTTACAGTGTGTCCAAGGCTGGGTCAAAATCGTCTCCGTATGGTGTAAAGTCATCCATGTATACTTTGAGTCCTTCATTTATTAAGTCTGAAAAGATGTTGAGGATAGCCCTTTGAAATGTGGCAGGAGCATTGCATAAGCCAAAAGGTAGAACTCTATCGGAAAATTTTTTCGAAGGACAAGTAAAAGTGGTTTTGTCTTGGTCTTCAGGGGCAATCTAAATCTGATTGTATCCACTGAAGCCGCCTAAGAAAGAAAAGAATTTCTTTCCTACCAAAGTGTCTAATACTTGGTCAATGAATGGAAGGGGAAAGTGGTCTTTTTTTGTTGCTTTATTTAGCTCTCTATAATCCACACAAATCCTCCACTTTCCATTGGTACCACAACAAGTGGAGAGACCCATTTACTATCGGAGATAGGGTAGATAAAGTTGACATCTAAAAGTTTTTGAAGTTCAGCTTTTACAACATCTTTTAGATGAAGATTAAGTCTCCTTTTTGGTTGGTGAACAGGTCTCGCATCCTTTTCTATGTAAATGTGGTGTGTACATAATTGGGGATCAATTCCTTTCATATCAAGGTAGTCCCATGCAAATTCTTCTTTATAGTTCCTCAATAATTGGATGAGCTTCTTTTCTTGTTCGGAAGTCAGGTTGTCATTAATGTTTAAAGTCTTTCCCGACTCAATTTCCACGATTTTTCTTTCTGGAACAGAGGTAGTAGGTATTGTTTGATCATGTGTATCTTTAAGAGGATCTTCTTCTAATTCATTATCAAATACTGCTTCTATCATATGACATTATATGTGGGATCTGGATTCAGCTTGACTAATAAAATTATTAATGGCATCATCTTTTGTTTGGTCTTTGAAATCTAGGGCCTATTGTATGGTTAATGGAGATCTAATATTTTCGGTGAGGTATAATACAGGATGCTTATTAGTTTTTATTATTGTGACACTTGGCTGCGCTGGATGATATAAGGCTAGGTTCTTGATATTTAACCCTCTGGTTATGGTCATATTGCCTTGTCGGCAGCCAATATAAGCATTGGCAGTCACAAACCAGGGTCTGCCTAAGATCAATGGATGTCCATCAAGTCGGCTTTTAGGGTTTATTATCAGAAAATCAGCCGAATACTCCTAGGAGTCAACAGATATGATGACATCATGTAGGGTGCCTTCTGGCCTTACCACAGATCGGTCAACTAGTTCTAGTAACGTAGAGGTTGGTTCTACCGATGTCATGCCAAATTTTTGGCAAGTATTGGTTGGTAAGATATTAATTGCAGCTCCTAGATCAACTAAGGCATTTGAGAAGGTTTGACCATAGATTTGTACGGTTACTATTGGATTTCCTGGGTCTTCATATTTAATGGGTGTTTCTTTTTCTGATAATAAGTCAAACAGAGTACCAACTACTTGGACTTTTGGGTTATTTTTTATTTTCCTCCTTGGTTTCTTTATACATAATTCTTTGATAGTCTTTGCATATATCGGAATATCTTGAATGGATTGGAGGAGATTAATTTTTATGTACAGGTTTTTTAATTCTCCCAGAATGTCAAAATCAAAATATTGTATAGGTCGAGGTACAATTAATTGTTCTGGGAATGGAGGAGAGGATGTGGTTTCTTGATTATGAATTTGTTGTCTAGTCACATCCTCTTCTTGTGGCGGTTGTTCTATAGGTAACTGACTTTCAACATGAGTTGTCTTATCTCCCTCATTTTCGATGATACGCCCAGATCTTAATTGGAAGTCATTACACTCCCTTAGATCGGTTCCTATTTCTGGTGTTTCCACTATTTGAATAGATTGGACCGGTCTATTATTTGGATTAGGGTTTGGTTGGGCTGGGAGTTGAGGTCTTAAGTTAGACTGGGGGCTTTGTTGTAAGGTTGGCAGTGTAGGTTGAGGGAGCGGGATGGTTCCTACTGGCTGATTCATCGGTCTTTGCCAGTTTGTCTGCCAGGCTTGACTCTGTGAAGTAGGAGGGGTCCATTGTGTTAGATAAGTGTTATTTTGCCAATATGGTGGGGTATAGGGAAAATTTGGCCAATTGGGTTGACTTTCTTGACTCAGCCATGGAGATTATGAAGGAAATCACTATTGTGGCCAATTTGGGAAGGGAGGTTGATTTTGCCACATTGTATTATATTATTGAGCATGATATTGTGGAGGCTAAAAAGAAGAAGCTGGGTCTGGAAACATACCTAATTGTTGCGGCTGCCATTGACGGTGCTGATTGAGTAGATACACCGATTCTATCTCTTCTTCTGCTTCCTTATATACTTCTTTTAATCCAGGAAGTGAGGGACAGCTTTCTGTGGAGTGGTCTTTTGTGCAAATGGCACAAACTTGGACTGCATCTAATGGACACTTCTTATGGATATGTTTCTTCCTGCATCGGGGATAGAAGATTGCTGAATTTTGTTATGCTTCTGCTTGCTCTTGTTTGGCCTACATAATATCAAGTTGTGTTGTCAGTGTCCCTAGTATATCAGTTTTAAAATTTTCTAATAAATTTCCAATTTCTGCATCAATTACTCCTTTTGCCGAAATTTTGTTATCTCTTGCAAACCGATCATGCTCTGCTGGTTTTAGTCTTGTGCTGCCTTTCGAGCTCCTAATACATATATTAATAATGTCAGCAAAATTTTCCTGATAAATGTCTCCTTTTCCCATAATATTCAATGTTTCAATCCATTGTTCCTTCATTCCCCTAATTAATGATGTTTTCAACACATTATCAGGTAAGGGTAATGATGCATAAGGAGATCTTTAAAGATTATATTGGAAACGTTCAACATACTATTCTAATGTTTTATTTGGTCTAGCTACCATTTGAAATATTTCATCTTTTAACTCTCTAGACTTGCAATAGTCCTGATATTTTTTTAGAAAAGACTCTTTCATTTGATCTCAGTTATTTATAACACCACCACCTAATCCCATAAACCATCTTAAAGTAGCCCCTTTTAATGTAGAGGGAAATAATTTTAGTTTCTGGGGATCGGTGGTATAGTCATATCCCCTACACAGCACATCAAATTCAAATAGAAATGCATCCGGATCTTCTGATGTAAGGCCATGAAATGTAGGGATACGCTGAACAGGGAAAATTTTAAGACCCCCCCCTAAATTTATAAATATAATAAATGGGCGAATCTCCATGGTATATAGGAAAAATGGAAGGTGATTTTATCAATAATATAATATGTATATATAATTTTTTGGCGAATCTCTCACCAGGCATGGCGAATATTTTACTCAATTATAAAATCTTGTAAGATCTTGGCGAGTCTTTCACTAAATAATAAAACTTTGTAAAGTCCTAGTGAATCTTAGCATAGGCTACATGCTAGTTTAATTCCCCCATTTAAATAGGCTACATTCCAGGTGAATACCATGGGTCAATACCATGTGCCATTTTGGTGAATACCATGGGCCAATACCATGTGCCATTTTTATTTTTATTAATTCTAATATTAGGGTTAATAATGGTTTTTTGCATGGTATTAATAACAATCTAGTCCATGGTATTTGTCCCATAGTATTTTGGCCATAGGTTTCACCTAAATATAACCCATTTTTTGAGTGTTCGTAAATATAAGGTGACTTATGGAGTAAATATAAAAAAATGTTTTATTTGTTTACCATACCCCTCGTTTATTTATATTTTTATTAATTTACCATACCTGTTTTACAAATATGGTATTTGGCCCATAGGATTCACTTAAATAAAACCTCTTTCTTGAGCCTTCATAAATAGAACGAGGGTTATGGACTAAATATAAAAAGAGGTTTTATTTATTTACGATACGTCTAGTTTATTTATATTTTTATTTATTTACCATACCTTTTGAGTAAGTATAAAAAGACGTTTTATTTATTTACCATACCTCCACTTTACTTATATTTTTATTTGTTTACACCCTTACATGTATATAAGGTGACTTATGGAGTAAATATAAAAAATGTTTTATTTATTTACCATACCTCTCATTTATTTATATTTTTATTAATTTACCATACCTCTTTTATAAGTATGGTATTTGGCCCATAGGATTCACTTAAATAAAACCTATTTTTGAAAATGGGCGAATGGATTCACTTAAATAAAACCTATTCTTGAAAATGGGCGAATGGAAGGTTGTAAGTCCTAATTTCAAGGGCTAAATTTACCTTTTTTACCCTCTCCCTTAAAATAAGGTGGGCTATTTGAGGTGATTTGTAAAAATGTACTATGATACAAAATATTCGCCCACTAAAAATTTAAAACCCCTTAATTTCGCCAAAGGGCGAACATTCGCCCCTAAAATTATCCTTGATGCTGAAGAGGAATTGCTTTCATGCGTGCATTAGCTGCAGTATCCACGATGGGGTATTTCAGTGTAGAGGTTTGGGTGTTTGGCTGATGCTGGGCCATTTGGTCAAATATATGCCAATAACCTTCTGGGATGTCTAGGAGGGTATTCCTAGGTTATCGAGGGGGAATGGCTCTAACGGGAACGGCCTTGACAGCGCTTCCTTTATCTGGGATGATGAGAGTGCCTAATGTCTGGGGGGATTGAGTTTCCTCAACTTTGTTATAAATGATTTTTGCAGCACTTCCCTTATCTGGGCTACTTAATGGCTGAATTACCCCAAGAGGAGACCTTGGTTCTTTAATTTCTCCTGTCTCTCCTCTCCCTTCACAGAGGTTTCTAAGATTCCCTTCTTGCAAAGATTTTGGGCTAGAATTTTCAATTTCTTGAAAATGTTGCTCTTCGGTTTGACTATGCACCTCAGCAAAGGCTACAGATGGTGATCTTGTGGCCTGAAGGGAACTAGTAGGTTGTCTAGAAGTAACTTTTCTAGGTCCTATTGAAGGCTGAGATTCTGCTTTCTTAAGGATTTCGTTTATAAAGTTCAATCAGCCAAGGGTCACTGGCCCCTTAGCTTTATCAGGCTTTGGTAGAGTTTTAGGATTCTTTTCTGGATTTTTGTGCTTAGTCATGCACACAAACCAACTACTAGGTTCTACCCAATCAAAACAACAACAAATCTGCAGGGAAGCGAGTAGGGGATCAAGGCTATTACATACTCCACATGCAGGTTCTTACCTTCCGTCTTTAAAACCCAATTCTTTCCTAGTAGACTCTTACACTACTCTAAAAAGAGACAAATGGCTACACTCTTCCCCGGCAATGGCGCCAAAATGTCGAGCCATAAAAAGGGTCCTTTTCACCTCTAATTACCTCACATTAACTTGTCAATCCAGGAACGATTTGCTATTTCAAAGAGTGTACTCAGTTTGAGGCTGTCATTTTCTAGAGTAATGCTAGTACTATAGTGCACAAAATGCAAGGGTAAATGGATGCTTAAAACATGATCTACTTACAACAAAGAACTTTAAAGACTAAATCATGCATTCAGAAAACTAAGCAATTTATCATTCAAGGGTCTAGTAGCAGTAACTCATCCCTCCGTAAACTGATGTAACTAAAGGGGATCAGGGAACAGATCATCAATCTGGGGACCAGACAACAAATGTCAATGTCCACTACAGTGTCAGATCGTTCTGCACACCAAAGCAATAATAACGCAAATAATAGGAAATGGAACAACAAATAAGAAATGGAACAGCAACTAAGAAATGGAACAACAGCTAGAAAATGTAACAACAAATAATTCTTATGAGCAGCAACACCTTGATCTACGGGAATAAGTGCAACAATCATATCCTACAGATGGCAATCTTTACTTTAAGAATAAATTGGACAACACACGGGAATAAAAGAGCAACTGATTAGTGAAATATGGAACAACACTTTAGAACCAAATGTAGATGCATAATAAACTTAACACACGGCACACCTTAGTATCGAGAAAAAGAGTAATCTGATCTTGGTAATACAAATATCAATCTTAGTTATAAAAATAACGATTGTAATCCATGATGGAATAACAGTGTTAATTGAATCAACAATCGCAATTAAATGTAATCTTTTAGACTAATACAGTAATACCAACTAATAAATGTTACAGCACAGTTACTCTGTAATTGAACAACAACAGCATTCTGTAAAGACCAAGAATGTTATATCAGCAATTAAAGGAACAACAATGTGTTACAGAGTTAGAATGAACAATAAGACGTCCCTGTCATAGAGAATGATATCACTCGGTCTAACATAAACCCAATCTAACAGAGTTATGATGTGAAATAACAAAACACATCAGATTACCAAAAAAGTTGAAAATGATAACCACACACGAAGTAAAGGTAATGGTATAGGAGCAAGTGTTCCACCAGGGCCGGGCCCTTAGCCTCCAGGGATACACCGCTTGAGACTATTCCAGGATCACAGACGGAGCAGCAACCAAATTTATATTAAAGCATTATAGAACTACAACGGATCACCTCTCAACAAGAGTCGATGATAAAAGTTTCAAATACAGAGCACAGTTACATAAACATTAACAACGGATTCTCCCCTCGGGCTAGCAGTGTGCCCCTATTTATAACAGCTAAAGCGGAGATATCAAGGATGCGAAAATACTTAAAGCAGTGATCCCTCAGGATTAAAGGATCCTGAGGGATTCATCGAGTTTTTAATCCCCAGTTATCCGGTTTTTTTCTTGCACCGAGTCGATATCTCCTTTTCCTTTCCTTGGCTGCGATGTTTTAATTTAGATCGCCTTGTTTGCATATGGTTCCCCGCCAAAGGGACAACAGTTAACTTGGCCTTGTCTTTTTCTTTGGAACGACAATCTTTAGTTTTCCCCTTTTCCTGCATAAGAAATGGCAATTATTAATACTTTCATGTTGCATATAAATCCTATAGATTTTGTCATGATTTCCCATTATCTACCTAGTTCATGATACAAAGATGTTATGAGTTCTAAAGAAAAGATGACAAAATGATCAACAAAAACATACCTTCTTCAGTACTCCACACTCACCTCAGACAACAGTTTCTTTATGATCTCTTTCACTAGCTTGGCAGGTTGAATTCTGGTGAACTCCTCCTCGGTCTCGTCCTGATTCCTTCTATACACTTAATATATTTCGGGCATCATGTACCCCTTTTGGCCTCATATATTAGGGGCATCTGTTATAGCACCATTTACCATTCTTGGTAGATTTGATGCTCTCGTTATGGCCTAGGGCAACCCTTCCTTCCAAACTTGGTCCAAAATCTAAAAAGCAATGTTTTATTTCCTATGCAATACTTTTCCCTATGATAAAAGAATGTACACGCGGATCAGCATATACCCAACCCACGTAAATGTGTTAAAACACTTAAAAATAATAAATTTCCTTAATTTCGAGCGAAGTTCATGGGTTTTACCTATTACTTACCTCCTATAGCTCGTGGCCCAACTATTTCCCAACTGAAGAAACTAATTTAGAGAAGTACAAACAAACCTCCATGGGAAGGCCTTAGAAGATAAGAGAGGAGATATTGATATTATAGTTGATTGATCCCTGATCGAGTCTGATGAAATCTCTATGCCTCCTGCACTCCCCAAAGCTTTAGGAAACCCTTTTTTCCTCTTTTTAGATATCCTTCATCATTCTTGAGATATCCTTGTGCATGATTATGGAGGAAAACCATTCAGGCCAGGAAAGGACGGATCTAGAGGATGGTTTTACTTGGAGGTGGAGGAAGACCCGAGTTGTAGTTTTCCACCTTTCTTGTAGCTTAAATCAATCAAGAAATGTTGTTTTGTTCATCATATTAATCGTGTTTATGCATTTATCTATATTGTGATTTGTTTATAAATCTTATATTAAAGTGTAATTATTCATTTGTTTATATGATCCAACGTATATATCATGAATATGCTTTACGTTTCTACTATTGTATATGCTTTGCTTGAATAATTTACAAGTTTTAAAGGCATCAGGAGAAGCAAAGGGTTTGCACCCTACGAGATCTACCCAAACGTAAGACCTCCTGGTAAGGGCACTTCTTCCCAGTTCAGTAGAATAAGCATTTATATTGTTTGTCTGATCATTTCTTGCAACTGTTTTCCATCCACTCTGTTGGGGTTTTCAACCCAAGACCCTAGGGTGTTGTCACCCGAAACATCTTCTGAAATGTCTACAACCTTTTTAATGTCACCATTGAATTCCTCAGTTTCACTTTCATCCAAGGGAGAAAAGGCCTATTCTTCTTGGTGATGGAAAGGGTTCTCATATAAAACCTCCAATTTCTCTTCATCCATGAACTCTTCATCACCATAAACACTTTCCAAATGATGAATAAAACCTTGAAAATGCTTGCAACAATATTTTACCAGAACTAAAGATGGATTTTCTTCTTTAACATTTTCATAAAACATCATATGAAAAATCAAGAAATGAATAAATACAACCAGGTGGAAAACCTTCATACCATGATCTTGCTTGTTCCTCCAAGGTGGCCATGACCATCTTCATCAGACAATATTCATGAAACTGAATCTGTAGCCTATTTACATGCATGTGGAATTTGACAAAGTGAAGAGCAACATTGTCTCCTTTCTCCTCTTTGAACTTAGGCGAATAAGTCTGCCAATCTACACAAGGCATGCGGTTTGGAAAACCTGGAATATGAGCATGATTTAAGAGAGTATACCTTGCAAATCTAGGATTCATCTTGTATAAGTGAAGTCGCCAATTTAGTCACATATGGAGTACTTTGAACTTGCATGAAACTGATTGGAGTCGCCAGGTGGGATGTTTCAGCCTTCCCGTGTCTGATCATTGTCCACCATCAATAATCAGATCTCATCCTTTTCGTTCTTTCCTAGGGAAGATATGTCACTCATTTTCCTGGCAACGACACCAAAATGTTATCATCTACTTCTCCTAGGCTGAGGAGGATATTGGAAGAGGTAACTTCAAACCACTTGTAGCTCAACATCTAGCCCTACTAAACTAGAGAGATATCTCTCTAAGAATTTCTTGGTCAATGAATGGAAGAGAAATGGATTTTAGGCTATATAGTTTAGGTTTTAGCTTTAGAAAATTTAGGGTTTCTAGGTTGCTGGACTAGAGATGAGAAAGAGAAATTAGGTTAAGGTCTCAAAGGTTTGCAGTAGCAGACGGAAAGAGGGGCAAGATAACACTGTCTTGTGATGGATTTAAGGTTTTGGTCAATGTATAGTATGGTCTGAAAGCTTAACAAATCATAATGAGAATGTATTACCATGAATTCATTAATCTAGAAGAAGAAATACAAAAACATGATTTTCCACATAAACAGAGCTTTGAATCTAAAGAATTATGCCTATATAACTGTAAGGAAAATCACTGAGGAAAGAAAAACATGTTAAGAGAGATGAATTCATTCATAAGAAACTGATATAGAAGGAAAATAGCACCACAAACTCACTGCACAAGTATTCCTAAAAAATAGCTGCAACTGCTCCTTGATTAACTCTATGAAAGCATAAGATATAAGTCCTCTCCTCTGAATTCCAACCCCTCTCTCTCAATGAGAAATGATACATATAGACTAGAATAAACCACTTCCCCACCTTCAGGGTCTGAAACCCTAACTTGTGGAATAGTTCCCAAGAATCTCTCAACCAACAAGAGGGAGTGAGAAGGTCAAAAACAAACTCTTCTCTTAGACTTTGATTTGAGTTTTGCTTCATTTATGAGGCCTAATTAAGCACAAAACAACATATCATGCTAATTTATTCCATAATTACATCGTCAAGACTTTAAAATATTAAAATTCCATCACAAAACCAAGATCTAGAGAAAATAAGCTGAGAAAGACTGCTACAGGTATAAGCGCAACACATTTAACGATATGCGCAACACACTCAGTCATAAGCGCAACACCATCTTGCAGGAGGATTGTGGAAGACTTTCTGAAGTCAAATTTGAAATATGAGAGAACGGTCAACTATAATTTCCTATATAGTTTATAGAACAACTTTAATTGTTGAAAATTACCCATGGTAAGACCTTCAAAAATTGATTCTCCCATGGTGTCTCTATAAGTGCAGTGCCTGCTTGAGAATAGTGGCAAAATGTGACTTTTTGACCTATTGTTTGGCTTTTTCTCCCAATTTATCTTTCAAAACGCTTGAAAAGGTGGTTATCTGATAATTATATGTTATTATCTATCCAAGAATACAACTATTTTGTCATTTGGAGGCCTATAGAGAAAGCGTAGCACCAAGGCGCTGCACTTATCGCTGGGTCAAAATTCTGGGTTTTTCTGCAAACATAAGGCTCCGATATGGAGATATATCTCCCTAGCAATATATATTTTTGGAAACCTAAGATAGGTGTTTGTATATAAGGATGTTTTGAAGAAACAACTCTCTAATGTTTTGGAAATTCATTTTCATTTACTCATAATCCGTGCCACAAAATCATGACTAAAACAGGAAATTAACTTGAATTTTTTTTATTTTCTGACATAGCTCTTCAAGAAAGTTTCATATATCCAAATGTATGATACCTGTGTAACAAATGAAGGATTTTTTTGTCCCTTGGTATATTATTGGAAAAAACCTCTTACACGTTTTTCAACTTCATCTCCATTTGGTCAAAAAGACACTTTGAAGAAAAATCATCCCTGTGTGCCACAAATGACCTCTTGATGAGTTTATGAGGCACTGGTCTCTTTTGATGTTAGATGGCTTAACTCTTTAGACATTTCCTCCACTATGCCTCCTTTTTTCAGTGGTTTCAGATTCCATGTCAACACCTAGCTCTTAGGATAATAACTAGGGTTTTTCTTATAGGAAAAACAGGGGATTTTTTAAGTTTGTGAGGAAGTTTATGGAAATGAGGAGGATAGGGAAATGGAAAAATTATAGGAAAATTTGGAGGGATATTGAGGGAGGTTAGGGAGCTAATTTAGTATGTGGGTGAGGGGAAGGGTTTCAAACAAGAGAAACATAGTCCAATGGTTTAGAAAGTGCGTTATGTCTAGGGTTTAGGTGAAAATGATGGAATTTGAGGATGTTTTTGATAGAGGGTGTTTAGGAAGGTGTAATTAGGATATAAAAAAGTGTATGAATAGTTGTATATAAGTTTTAGCAGAAATTATACATAAAAATGATGACAACCTTGAAGACTTTATTCAAAACCCTAGAAGATGGACATGAAGCATAACAAGCACAGTTGAGAGAATTGAGAGAGGATTGAGCCTTATGATAAACAACCAACCTGTATTAGTAGCAATACAATGTGAAAATTATGAAGGAAACCACTACAAGGAGCTCACAACCTTGGAGATATGATGCAGCAGTTGCCTAGTATATGCATAGTAAAACAGAGTTATTTGCACAGCACCAATGGAGAACTCAACTTATGGATGGAGAAATCTCTCCTTATCTAACAATCTCACCTAGATTAGATGAAGTTTGAGTGTTGGAAAGTGAAATGATCAGATGGAGAGTGAATGAGAGTGAGTGATGGCCTTTTATAGGTTGAGAAAAGTGACTTTTTCCTTTGAAAATGGTAGTGCACCCACCATAACAATTATAACTTGGAGTTGACACTTTGCAACTTCATGATCTTTATGATGGTATTTCCTTTAAGAAAATTAAATAAAAAACATGATTTAAAAAACTTTTATTACCATGTTGATCTCTATTATTCCTCATAAAACGAATTTTAATGGTAAAAAGACCAATCTTTTAGAAATTTAACCTATTGACCTAATGATGACCTAACATAGGCTTATTACGTGAATTATGCACATGGTGACTATGGGACTCTTCTAAAAATGATTTGACTTGACCAAGATAGTGTTCTTTGACCATGAGACTGAAAGGAATGGTATAGAATGACCTACATAATCGATGACCAAATTTTTTATTGAAAAACTTTTTGAAAGTATTAAAATTTGACCTGAAATCACAAAAATAACTATGTAAGAGCACATTGATCATCATTGACTAAAATGACTGACAGACACTAACATTTGCTCCAGCTTGGGATGGCAGCTCCTTGGAGGTGTCAAGAACACCATAAACTAGGTACCCTTATTCATTGGCAACAAAGAAAAGAATAAAAAGACAGAACTCAAAATAAAACCTGACTAACTATCTGACTTTACTATAAAAAACACACTGACTGAACTTACTTATGGCAGTATACCATCAAGATCTAAGGGCCTTCACCTAGGGCTTAAAATCCAGATGATAACCTCCCACCTGCTGAAGATATATATATACAATCATGTGTAATGATCCCTCCAGTGTAACCAATCTAGCAAATGGCTACTTACTTGAATCTTGTTCACACTTTCCTTGAGCAGGCAGAAAACACAAAGGATAGGCCACTCCAAGTGTCCACTTAACATATGTACATGATCCATAAAGAATAAAATTCATCTCCCTAGATGAATAAAGAAAATTAGAAAAAGGATCTTGAATAATCTGAAATGTTACCCTGTCTTGAAAGTCAGTAGAAATACAAGCACACCCTTCATTTTCCAATGAAAAATGTTTGTCAGGATGAATATGCTCATTAAGTTTTTCATTCACATCAGGAAAAATGGAAGTTTGCTCTTGAAAATTTGCATTTGAGGCAACCATATCATTAATAGCAAATATTTGCACATCCATAGGATCCAGGACAATCTCCTTTTCTTCAAAAGACTCATTTTCTTTACCTGGAGGAAGATCATCATGTGTGTGAGGCTCTAAAACAACCTCTCCTTTATCATTACTCTCCTCTTCATCATCCGCCTATAATGCTTGATGACTATTCTCTTCCATAATTACATTGTCTAAAACTTCCACACATGCTAGTTCAAAATTACGATTTGCATGAATCTGCTCTTGGAATAGTGTTTCAGATCCTTGTTCATGCATTTTATCAGAAGCCTCATCTTAATCTCCAAAAACCTGATCTTGAAATAAAAACCCAAAGAAAGATCAATCTAAAACAACAATTTGAAACAACAAATGAATGACTATCTTCATACCTTTCATTAAAATACTAACAAATATGTTGCAAAGATTCATCAAACTCATAGGATGGAACATGACTATCATTCATAACCATAACTTATTCATTAAAACATGGTTGAACGTTCTCCCATTCTTCTGAAATGTCTACAACCTTTTTAATGTCATCATTAGAGTCCTTCTCAATTTTAATTTCATCCAAGGAAGAAAACACCTGTCCTTCTTGGTGATAGAAAGGGTTCTCATATAAAGCCTCTAGGATCTCTTCATCCATGAACCTTTCATCACCATAAACACTTTCCAAATGATGAATAAAATCTTGAAAATTCTTGCAAAAATATTTTACCATCAGTAAAGATGGATGTTATTCATTAAAATTTTCATAAAACATCATATGAATATCAACAAGTGAATAAATACAACTAGCTGGCTGTTAGGAACGGGTCCCCTAGGGTCAATTTTGGGTTTAAAATCCCAAGTTTTGTGGCTAAAGGCCCAAGTTTTTTGTAAAGAATGTAAAGTATCCACATTTTTTGGCAGTAGAACGTGAATATGTAAATAGTTACTAAGGGTTTTCCACCCTTCTTTTGTATAAGTCATGTCGGTTTTAGAGATCTACCCATGGTTTGTGAACCATGGGATTTTATAAAAAGAGAGTCTTAGAAGAGTCTAAGGTAGCTAAGTAATAAGATTTGGAAGAGCTATAAGTAATATTATGGGTCTGTGAGAGCTAAGAGCAAAGAGTCTTAGCATAGGAAGAGGCTCTGCAACTGAGTCTGCAGAGGCTTAAGGTAGAAGTCCATAGCTGAGTGCACAGACCCCTGCAACTATTTAAGCAGGGTACTCAGACTCTATACTCGAAATCTGGATTATCAATAAAGAGAAGTATTTTTCAATTATCTGTGTATGTGTTATTTTACTTCTGTTATTGTTACACAGTAATTTGTCACTGTCTCCCTGTCAGTCTCCCTACTGTGTCATGAGTTCAAAATAATCATGCTCATGCTCTCTAATCTGGCCAAATGACCCACTTTACCAAAGTTTTTACCATCATCGCGACTGTTATTAAAATAACCGCGCTGACTGGCGCTTCATAATAGAACTCATGCGCTGCCAGCGCAGAAGCACACGTGTTTTCCGCGCTGGTCGAATTTCATGAGCCAGCACAATTTCTCTTCATATTGGGTCGCGCTGACATGACCTTCCCTGTTATTTAGATGCGACGTCAGCGCTCCAGTCCAGTTATGCACCCGCGCAGATCCTGTTTGGGCGAGTTTGTTCTAATAGCCGGCCTTCCAGATGACTCCAGACCTGGTCGTTGGCCTTGTAAATGTCGCCCTCCCTTCTCTGGCATATCTGTTTCGTCATTTGAGCCACCTTCCTTGGAGATAATCTCATCCTCCCACTGTTCATGGAGACTCCTTCTCCTATTTATGCCTCTACCATTGCCATGAGCAGCTAGTTTGGATAGTGTGGAATTGATAGTGCTTAGAGTGCTACTGCTAGTGTGTATTTGATAGGTAGTTGGTGTGACAAGTGTGGGATTGTTAGAGACCTCAAGGAAGGTTGTGAAGTGTTGCTTGTGTGAGAGAGAGAGTTTGTCTTGGGAAATCTACCTCTAAAGGTGAATGCTTAAGAGACTTGCTGGCTGGACCCTCTTGAGAAGGATTCGACGTCAGAACTTTGGTTGTACTCTTCTCTGTTATTTGATTAATAATAGATGACTACTATTATGGTTCCACTCTCATTTGTCTTTGCAATGGTTAATGCGAGTTATGTCCTTTCTGACTGATGTATAATTGCATTTATTAGATTTCACGCTTGTATTTGTATTTCTCTTCGTGTGTGCAGGTATCTATTCACGAGGATCGTGGAGGATTGTGACCGACCAAAGCGAAGGAGCGAGGACGACGTCTCTTCATCAAACATTAGTGTTGGAATCCAAGTAGGTCTTCATTGCCTACCTTTTATTTGCAATTAGGAACTTGCGTAGTAGCATTGTGTGATTGTTACTAGACCCGGTCTCGGCTAGTAAGGATCGTCTCTGTCCGCAGAGAGGATTTACCTCCGTAACAATTTGGCGACTCCGCGGAGGAGCTGGCCTTTGTCCCTTTTTCGTTCATTCTTGCTTTGAGTTTGTTTGTTGCTCTCTTTTCAAAGAGTAGGGATTAGTTCTCTGCTTTTGGATTTCCTGGTTTAGTCTGGGAAGTGCCTTGATTGTTTAAAGAGTCATTGCCTTGGTTTGGGAGCTTTTGGCTTGATTGTGCCTGTTTTTTAGCCTCAGCGCGTTTTATAGTAAAACAGTCGCGCTGACATCGCGTAGATGTTTCTTTGACTTCGCGGTCATCGCGTTTGTACATTGAACAGTCGCGACGGTTTTGAAAGCGAACCAGCGCGGTTAAGCCGTGTCCTTCCGCGCTGACAGCGCTTTGTTGCTACGAGTGGTTTCTGATCAGCGCATTGTTGCTGTGTACCACCCGCGCTGACGCCTGTAGAATTGAATTTTTTCAATTTTCTCTCCTGAGCCTGTTGGTTCGACTATCCCCTGCTCTTTTCACCTGGTTTATCACTTGATTTCTATTGTCTGAACATTGAAGCACTTGCTTGGGAAGTCTTGTTGAGCGGATCTTGTTTTTGTGTCTTGTGACCTAGTGTTATCATCCCGATTTCGTTGGATTGGCTTTGTTTTGTTGCTCGTTCACAAAGATTCGTTTACTACTTGACTTTGCTTCTGCGAAAACCTTCCTTCTTGCTTGGATTTCATTCCACCTTGTTGGGCTTAGATCACATAGCTCGTACAAGCCTTTGTTTTTCCTTTGATTTGGAGAACTGTTTTGGTGTTTTGGGAACTTTGTCGTGTTTTTCATTGAGTGATTTTATTTCTTTTTACTCGGTGTTGTTGTCTCTCAAAATTCATTTTAAGTGCATTGTGCCATTGGAAAAGAAATCAAACTAATATCTTTTGCATTCAATAGTTAATGGGAAAAAGAGCATTTTATTGATTTGTGTTCTCAAAAGAAAAAGTTTCATTTCATTGCCATTAGCTGCATTAGATTGTTTGATTGATTGTGTTCATTTTTGTTTGATTGAAAACTCTTAACCCTCTCATAGTTAGAATTCATCGAACGAAATGGTATCCTTTGGCATGTAGTTTGCATCTAAGCAATTGTGAGAGATCATACGGTAGGACCTGAAACCGAAACTTAATTCAAGATCAACCATAAAATGAACTAAATGAACTTAAAAACGAATTGGAACATAACGCTCATATTTTAGAGGTCTAGGCTAGAGACGTGCTCCGGCGTCGTTAAACCTAGTCACTATTGTTTGACATTACGGTTGTGTGATTCCTCCTCTTGTGACTCGATAGTGGTCTAGAACGGATTTGAGCTCCCACGTACCATCGCGTATATAGGGGAGACCCCACTAGGTTATCGACCTTGATCCATAGGAAGCCGAGTCTTCCACCTTGCAACCCGTAACGCACCGAACACAGCATTCGGGAAGATTGACTGCAGTACGGGAAGTCCTTGGTTCTCATACGATTGCCAAGGTGTATAAGCAGTTTTACGGATTGCCTGGTAAACCCTTTGCCTAGAGTCTCCAGAGTAGTCACTTTTGATCCTTTTCGGACTCCTTAAAAGAAAAGGTGCCAGTGAGCGTCTTGTCACTTCGTGCTCATTAAACATTCGAAGGAGACTAGAGTCATCTTTTTGTCCTTTTCTTGACTCTTAAAACATGAAAAGGTCGAGTTGTGTCTTTGCGTCTTAAAATTCATTTGGCCACGATAAACATTACCTGATTAGATCTTGTGTGCGTTAGTTTTGAGTAAGGTTTTTATTGTTAGATTCCCTTAGGTTTTGTTCGAAGTTTGTCATCCTGGCTGAATCGTCGACTCCCGTTCCAAGTGATCAAGGATCTCCGTCTTCCGTTGCTCCTGAGGTACCGGTTGTAAGTGATACGCTTCCTGTTATTCCGAGTATCCAACCGATCAACTCTCGCACCCCGGACGACGAAGGTTACGAAATTCATTGGAACCCGATTTGGGAGCCTGACGAGGACGATATTCCATTTACCCCCCCTGGTGTTTCATCTCCAATGTCTACCTCCCATATGGATGAGACATCTCCTAGCACAAGTGAGACACCTGTGGTGTCGAATATCGACACTCCCATCCCAGCTACTTCTCCACTCCCTCCACGCTATTCATCGTTAAGAGACAGGGTAGCTACCAGGACTTCCGCTTCGACCATGTGGGATCCCCATGTCACTCCCACTTCAGGACCTTTTGTTTCACAACCCCATAGTACACCTATTACGTCAGTTCCGAAAAATCCGATTGTTTGTGTAGCGCATTCAACTCCGGTTGTTAGTGCCATCACAGCCTCTTCAGCTTTGAACACTGGTGCTGGTCCTCCTCACGGTCAAGTGAGTAGCGGCTAGCCGGCACTCTCGCCTAGAGTTGTACACCCTGCATAAAGTGCTCCATCCTCTTCTGGTCCTATTCCAGGAGGGGGGCCATATGATGCCTATGGACAGGCTGTTCAGGACCCGAACGCGCAAGGTCCACTCTTTTACTATGATTCTAATGGTCAATACCTTCAACTTTCTCGACCCTTGCCTGCTCAAACTTTTGTTGAGGTTTCGATATCGTTATCCATTGCTTGGAATCCTGGTACTAATACTTTCCATGGGGGCCAAGCAATGCCTGCACAGCCTCAAGGACCGCCCAATCAAGGCCAGCCACCTTATATGCAAACCCCCCAAGGGCAGCAATATTATGGCTAGTCTTACCCAGGACAATCTGGGGGCCCACAAGGACAACCCTATCCGGGACAACCTTCGACCGCTGGTGGTCCATCGTTTATCTATCTAAGTCAACCTTCTGGTTATCCGGGGCAACCTGGTACCCAGCAAGGTTACCCGTCTGGACAACCAGGACAACCTTATATCCAACAAGGTCAACCTGGTATCCAACAGAGTTATCCCTCTGGACAAGCTGGACAAACTTATATTCCACAAGCTCAACCGACAGTCCAACAGGGGTATCCTTCTGGGCAAGGGGGGCAGCCTTACGTACAGCAGCGCCAACCCACTGCTCAGTCTGGTCATTCTTCTGGGCAAGGGGGGCAACCTTACGTGCAGCAGGGCCAACCCACTGCTCAGTCTAGCCATCCTTTTGGGCAAGGGGGGCAGCCTTACGTACAGCAAGGCCAACCCAATGCCCAGCTCGGTCATCCTTCTAGACATGCTGGCCAACCTCAGGGTCAACCGGCCGTCCAGCCCACTCAACCATCTGTTCCGCAAGGACAACCCTTGGTTGCTCAAGGACAACCTGGTACCCAGCAAGTTCGTCCTTCTGGGCAAACGGGTCCGTCCCAAACCCAACCAGGCCAACCTTCCGGCCAGATGGTCCAAACTCAACCCGTTCAAGGACATCCTTCTGGGCTCCAAACTCAAATTGGTTATCAAATGCAAGGTGGGCCACAACCCCAACCTTCCTACCAAATGCAGCCTTCTTACTAGGCTCAGTATGGAGCTCAGCAAAGGTATGGCTACCAGCAACCCCAGGGGCAAACTCAATTTGCCCCTTATCAGAATTATCAACAAATGCAGGTCACTCCTTACCAAAATTATCAGCAACAGTATGTTGCACCTGCTGGTCAAGTTGCTAACCCTTGGGGTGCTGGGGGGCAGACTCAGGGACAACTGTCTGCTTATGGACAGAACCCTTATGGGCAGAATCCATATGGACAGAACCCCTATGGGCAAAATCCCTACGGGCCGAACCCTTATGGGCCAGGCCCGTCCGGACAAAGTCCATGGGGGCAACCACCACCTGGTTGGAACCCTGGTGCTCCCTCTCTTCCACAGCCACAAATGTCCTTTAACCCTCAGTTGCCATTCTTAGCGACGTTGGAACTCCCAGACGTGTCCAAGTTGACAAATGATCCAATTCTTCATAATCCATATTGGCCACCAGTTCCAACTAAGATACCCGATGATTGCCCGAAATTCGATGGCAAAGCTGGTGAAGACCCTCAAGCCCATGTCATGACCTATCACCTGTGGTGCTCATCGAACTCATGGCTTGATGACTCTATCTGGCTCCGCCTTTTTCAAAGAACTCTCACCGGCTCGGCCGCTAAGTGGTATATTGAGCTCAATCGCGGAACATTTCAAGATTTCAACTCGTTGGCTATGGCGTTCTTAACTCATTTTCAGTTACAAATTCGGTATGAGACAGGGACACATCTCCTCACGTCTCTCAAACAGGACACGGCTACGCATATATCCGATCATATACATGAATGGAGACGGCGTTGTCGCTTGATCAAATTTTCGATTCCTGATCAACTCCTGATCGATTGGTTCACGACTTCCTTTGTCCCTGCGATCGCACGAGACATCGCCATGGGAGCTTGTGTAACTGAAGAGCAAGCTATCGCGCGTGCTCAGTACCTTGACTTAGTATACTCTCAGTCAGGTACTCTATATGATTATTTTCCAGACGCCCCGAGGCCCGGACAAACCAAAGCTCCACCAAAACCGTCTGTTGACGGAGTTATTGGCTCTGTGAACACGTCATCAAAGAAATCGTCTGTGAACCCTGGGAAGCAAAAACATAATGCTTCTAATGGAAATGCCTCTCAGGGCCAATCTAATTCTGGAAGTACCTCCGAGGTTAACGTCGTTCAGTCCACCGTGGCAGATAATTCCTCGAAAGGGAAAAAGAAAGGGAAAGCTAAAAATAAGACCGAACAGCCTAAACAGGACTCCCCTAAAAATCCACCTGAAGAAGGAGCTAAACGAAAACCTAAGTATCCTTGTCTCATCTGCGATGAGGATCACTACACCAAAGACTACCCCAGGCGGTCTGAAGTTAGTCGATTATTGAAAGGTGCTCCTGGGACTCCTGCTATGCTTAAAGAACCTTTCCCTTCTCAACAGACTCAAATGGTGGCAGACCCATCGCAACCCTCTTCCTCATTCGGCTCGCAAGTCTTCATGGCTGGAACGATTCCCATCCATGTCTCCACTCGAGCGAAAGAATATCCATCTCGTGCCGGGAAAGAGCCGGAGGTCCCCTCCAGCGCTCCTCCATCCAGTTCTGGTCCTCTCCACATCGAAAGACCCAGCACTGAGACGATCCCCCGACCCCCTCCGAAAGGTGTACTCCGGAAGTCGTCTTACAACCCTAATGCTCGTGCTGCCCAGCACTATAGCATTGTTGAGGACTTAGCTCAGGCTCCGTCTGCTATGTCCGCTCTAGAAGTCCTCCAGAGCTGCCCCTCCTAGAGGAAGTCCTTGCTATCGGCTATCGGTGGCATAGACCCGGCTGATTCAGATTTGATTTCTTTTGATCTCGAGGGCTTTACGCAGAGACTGCCTCACCAAGTCGCTTTCCTTATATAGGTCATCATCAATAGCAAAACGATTCATTGTACAGTCATTGATGAAGGTGCCTCAACTTGCATCATGTCTGTTGCATGCTGGAAAGCTATTGGTTCTCCTACATTGAGCCAGTCTCCTACGACGTTAGAAGCCTTTGACGGAAGAGAGTCCCGTCCTTATGGTATCCTCCAACGCTTGCCCATCTCTTTGGAAGGCAAGATGGTAGAAATGGAGGTGGAGGTTGTCGACACCAATCTTACCTACAACCTCCTCCTCGGACGTAGCTGGACATACGCCATGCAAGCCGTGGCTTCCTCCCTATTCTGTGTCATCCATTTCCCTCATCACGGGAAGATTGTCACGGTGGACCAACTCTCCTTCTTCGCCTCTTCTTCTGAGGGTAATGTGCCATTCGTGGAGCATACCTCTAAATCATTCGCGAGTGTGGGAGCCAAACTCTTTAAAGATCCCGCCCTCATGGGTGTCTTTCCTCTCCCTCCTCCGAATCTCGCCCCTATTAATATGATCTCCGTGCGTTCCGATCCGTGGGTCCTTCCTCTTGCTAATCACAAAGAATCCTGGGGCGATATGATGCCGTTGAGTCCCGCCGAGCTCAACTACGTCGAGATTGTCACTGCATCGGCCCCCCCTCCTGAACCTGCTCTTCCAAGCAGTGTTCTCGACTCATATGTTCATCTCCCTTGGCTTGGAGACAAGGCTACTTCAAATCCATTAAAGGAAACTTTTCCTTCCGATGAAGCTATCATAGAGACCATGTCTCTTGAAGAGCCCCCTTGGTCAGATCATCACCACCGCTCTTCATTTCTCCCTGCCCATCAGGAAATGATCGCATGTCTCGAGCGGTTTGCTCCGTGTATCCCATCTACGCCCCTACAGACACCTATTCAAATATACCAAGTATCTTCTGAGGGAAATATGGGAAACATCACGCAAACCCAACCCATCGACATCTCTGTGAAACCAGGGATTGTCGAGCACATTCATATTGGGGTCACATGCACTCCAGAGGAAGTTCAACTCTATACTGATTTATTTCGCGAATTTCATGATTTTTTTGTGTGGTCCTACGAAGAGATGCCCGGCATCGACCCTAGTATCGTGGTGCACGAGATACCTACGTATCCAGGTGCTAAGCCTATTCGTCAGCGCTTACGCCCTGTGCACCCCCGAAAGGCCGCTGCCATCAAAGCAGAAGTCGAAAAACTTCTCAAGGCCGGTTTCATTTACCCCATTCCACTGACAGATTGGGTTTCTAATATAGTCCCTGTGAACAAAAAGCAAGGCACTATCCGAGTCTGTGTTGATTACCGTGATATCAATCGTGCCTGTCCTAAGGATAACTTCCCTATGCCCTTCATCGATCAGCTTATCGATGAGTGTGCCAGAAGAGAAATTTACTCGTTTATGGATGGTTTTTCTGGATACAACCAGATCAACATCGCACCCGCTGATCAGCACAAGACAACTTTTATCTGTCCTTGGGGCACTTTTGCCTATAAAAAGCTCCCTTTCGGTTTAAAAAATGCCGGCGCTACCTTCCAACGTGCGATGTCCTATGCCTTTCATGATATTCGACACATCGTACAGCCGTACCTAGATGACCTCCCAGCTCATTCACCTAAGCGTCAGGACCATCCTTCCCATCTTCGCGAAAATTTTCTCCGCTGTCGACACTATCGTATCAGGCTGAATCGTCATAAGTGTGTCTTCTGCATGGAATCTGGCCGACTACTCGGGTTCATCGTCTCCCGAGAAGGCATCCGTCTGGATCCCCTCAAAGTCGAGGCCATCCTGAATCTTCCTCCCCCTGCTTCTTTGCAGCAGTTGCAGAGTTTGCAGGGCAAAGCAAATTTCCTTAGACGATTCATCCCGAATTATGCCGAGGTGGCTAAGGGTTTTACACGATTGTTGAAGCGAGACACACCCTTCCATTGGGATGCTATCGCTCAGGAGTCTTTCGAGCAACTCAAGGGTCTCCTTGTCTCTGCTCCGTTATTGAGACCTCCGAACTACCATCGTGATTACACTCTCTATCTGGCCGCCGCCGATACCACTATCGGCATGGTTCTGGTGCAGGACGATGATGATGGCAATGAGCACGTTATCTATTACCTCAGTCGCAACCTCCTCGATACTGAAACTCGCTACGCTTATGTTGAGAAGTTGGCATTGGCCGTTGTGTGCGCCGTGCAACGTTTCTGACACTATATCCTGTTGCGCACCACGACTGTGATTTCTTATTGCAACCCTATGACGTACATTCTGTCGCGTCAGTTGCTGGGAGGGAAATACTCTAAATGGATCGTGATCCTCCAAGAGTTTGACTTGGAATTTACTGCTGCCAAGTCTAAGAAGTCTCTGGTCTTTGCTGAATTGCTTTGTTCGTTGCCATCCCCTTCTGCACCCTCTGTTTCTGAAGAGCATATTCCGGACAAAACATTGTTTCTAATCAGTACCCTCGACCCTTGGTATGGGGACATCATAGTATATTTGCAGATGTCTTCCTTTCATCCCAATGTATCGAAAGATGCTCGTCGAAGGATTCGTCATCAATCTCAACCCTATTACATTCTTGGCGATACCCTGTACCGCCTCGGCGCCGATTCTGTTCTCCGCCGATGTTTGACTCTCGAGGAGGCTGAACGGGTGTTGAATGACTGCCACTTCGGTGCTTGTGGTGGTCACATGTCCGGATATGCTACCGCCCAGAAAATCCTCCGTGCTGGCTATTTCTGGCCTTCTATCTTCAAGGATTGCATCCTTGCTGTCCATTCATGCCATGAATGCCAGATCTACCACCGGAAAATGCATGCACCTCCTGCACCACTGCACCCCGTTGTTACCATAGGTCCTTTTGCCAAATGGGGCATCGATTATACATCCTGTAACCCTCGTTCGGCCGGGGGGCATGGGTATATCATCGTTGCCGTGGATTATTTCACCAAATGGGCCGAAGCGATGCCTACATTGAATGAAGACGGTCACACAGTGGTGCAGTTTTTGTTTCATCATGTCATTACTCGGTTTGGGGTCCCTCAGGCTATCGTCACAGATCACGGAAAGCATTTCCGTAATCACATGATGATTGAATTGACAACCCAATTAGGCTTGCGTCAAGATAGTTCGACACCGTACTACCCTCAATCCAATGGCCAAGTTGAAGTTGTGAACAAAATCTTGATCAGAATGCTCCAACGTACCGTTGGTACACACAAGTCTAATTGGCATCTGATGTTGTTCCCCTCCTTGTGGGCCTACCAGACCTCTGCGAAGGACGCCACCGGTTTCACCCCTTTTCAGTTAGTTTATGGACTGGAGGCCACCCTTCCTGTTGAATGTGAGATTCCTTCGTTAAAGTTAGCTGTCGAGTTGCTTCCCAACACCACTCCGGTGGAGGAACGACTTCTTTATCAAGAATGGTTAGACGAGACCCGTCGCTTAGCTTCTCTAGCTATCGAAGCACAGAAGAAGAGAGTTAAGGCTCACTTCGACAATACCATTCAACCTCGTTCCTTTGTTGAGGGAGATGTAGTATTGCTCTATGATCAAGCTAAGGATAAGCTAGGTGCAGGAAAACTCGAATCCATGTGGTTAGGCCCCTATATTGTGAAGAGAGTTTTGTAGAAGGGGGCATATGAGCTGATCGACTACGAAGGAAATCCTCTTGACAAGCCCCGTAACGGGCTTTATTTGAAGAAATATTATGCATGATTTCGTGCACCTAGTTTGTACATACGTGTGTTTTTAGCGAGTGTGTTATGTGTGTATGGTTTCATGTTTTGCTTTGGTGTGAAGGCGTGTTTGCCTCTTATTGTGCTTCCTGCTTCTTGTGCAGATGTCTAGTGCACCTTATGTTGGTTTCGCTGATGGTGCCTCACGTAGCACTTGCAATTTGTCTTCTGCGGCGTGGGCGATCTATGATCCTCACGGAGAGCTACTAGATCTTCAAGGTGTGTGCTTGGGACGTACCACTAACAATGTTGCCGAGTACAGTGCTGTAATTGAGTTATTAGCCGAAGCAATTGATCTCGGCATCCGTGCATTGGTGGTGAACCTGGACTCTCAACTTGTCGTCCATCAGCTCAACGGGCGTTATTCCGTCAGAGACCAACGCATTCTAAGGTTGTATTTACGTGTAATATTGTTAGAAAGGAATTTTGATTTTATCACATATCAGCATATTCCAAGACGATTAAACATATTATCTGATGCATTAGCCAATTATGTATTAGATAGACATTTGCGTAATTTATAATCAAAACATTATCCAAGCAAGCACATAAGAGCACAATAATAAACCATAGAAGTATGTATATATATATATCGTGTGGCGCACCAAGGCGCTCAAAAATAAGTGTATATGTCTAGATAAGGCCTGTGTTCTCAATACATCTGAGACGCATGTCTCTCAAAAAACATCAGTAGGAAATAAGACCTAGATGTCTACTGTGGCGAGTTGTGCTCTCTATAGCATACAACCGCCCGTGCCACCCGCCTCAAAAGGCGGTGCATCCTGGGTTCTACCCCCACTGTACGGATTTGAGATGCTATGGGGACCTCCTCTATCCCCTGGTAGTCTGGAACCCCCGCTAGTAAGCCCTCGAGGTTCTGGATGACAGTCTCTATCGTATCGCCTCCTGGAGGATCCAGGGCCAGGGCTCCGATGCCTTGTGCCTCTCTCCGCGCCTCTGGGGCTAGACCAAGGGGTCTCGTCGGTCCTATATCTGCATATCATAGCATTCATCGTAAAGACATGTACATGAAAAATTGAAAAACATTACAAAAAAAAAAATTAAAAATTAAAAAGAGATCAAGTGGCTTACCGCCATCATCCCAATGCTCTCCCACAGGCAATGGCATGTCTGGATCTCCGCGGAAGTCTATGCCAGCATATGGCCAGTCCTCTACAAAAATAACCTGTCGATCCAGCCACTCTCAAAAATACACTCCCCATGCCACCGGTTGGCTGCCACCTCCTCGCGGCATGACATGGCCCCATCGACTAGCCCTCGTCTCTCGGGGGCCTCGACCATGTCCTGTAGCTGTAAGGCCGGTACCCGCTCCGGCATGAGCGGGAGTAAAAGCGACCCATAACCGAACTGCTTTGACTCACCACGTCGGAAGTTGCTCAGTTGTCTCTTCATACTGGTTGTTACTGCTACTGCCCAGTTGAATATGGTGGGATGTAAACACTCGAGAGCTAATAGAAGATGGGTCTTCGAAGCCTCGTGATTGGCCAAGCAACCCGCTTCCCGGGTCACCATGAAGAGTATGGTTCGAAGGACGATGTCCTCCACCGTAGGAATAGCTACCTTCCCACTCCACGTTTTGCGTCCCTGTGGGCACACCCGAGCCATCAACATATCTAGGGTTTCACCACTGGGTCGCTGCCCCTCCAGAATGGGCATCTCACCTCGGCGTGATAACCCAGTCAAAAAATAGATATCCGTGTAATAAAACTCAATATCACGGCCTTGAATCGTAAACTTTCCATCAACAAGATTCCAGGCTCTGATTAGGAGCTCGAGGAGATCGGGTTGTGCTCGCAGGCGCGGAGTGAGGAAGAATTTAAGTAACCCGCATGCCCGCATTGCATTACGGCACCTAGCATCGGCGAATGCCGCTATATCCTCATTATCATGAGCTCTCTCTTGCTAAACAAATGCCATTTTGTCCTGCATGGCAACAAAAAATCATTAGAGCCCTACCCGTTGAAATTTGCACGTTCAATTTGTTAAAAAATAAGTTTCACGGCGACAACGCAGCTGTTTTTAAAACAGTCGCGCTGATAATGGCGCCCTTTGTTTTTTTCCTTGGGTCAGCGCGGAAGCACACGTGTTTTCTGCGTTGATCCGAGGGTGGTGTGTGTAAATCATATTCGATCAGCGCGGACCCGATGAGGAAATCCGCGCTGACCTAGAGCGAATTGAAGTTCACAAAATTCGCCCAAACTACCACTTCCCACCATGGAAATGCATCTAAAATGACTCAAATTGAAGCGCAGGAGAAGGAGAACCTACCTGGAACAGATTGCAGGGTGAATGATGTCCGCACGGGATGGAATTCGGTTCGTCAACCTCGCAACTCCACAACGTTCTCCACGGCTCAAAATGGTAACAATGGTAAAAAACTCCTTTTACCCCCCTATTTATGGTAAAAAATTTATAATTAATTATTATTTTTCATAAATGTGGGATTTTGTAATGTTTCTTACCATGTTCTTAGTGCCAATATAGTTTTACTATGTTTTTATGCATGTAGTACATGTTATCTCGAACAGCTTTACGCGTGCGGTGTTTCTTGTGCAGATTCTCGTGTCGGTGGGGTCACAACGGACCTATACACACTTGGTCCCGCAACGTCGTTTTTAAGCTCTTTTTCGACGTAAAGAAAGAAAAGATGGCCGAGCCCTCCTCTCGGCTCGTTAAAAAAAAACGAGAGGCAGTCACTTTTAAAGCTCTTTTTTCGACCGTTTAAACTAAAAAGATTGCCGAGTGTTTGTCGTTTCAAACTCGTTATTGGCTCCAAAACGACGTACTTCTGACCGCTTTTTTACTTTTTTGGGTCGAAGTCACTACTTACGAAAAGTACTCCTCGATCATACTGGTCAGGCGGTTCTTTCGAGCATTGTTTTATACTTTTTCGGGCTCGAGAGACACAACTTTACGAAAAAGGACCCCCTGGAGTTTTCTTTTCCGCTGTCTTTTCAGACTCTCTAAACAGGAAAGGACGTCGAGTTCTTCCTTTGTCAGACTCGTTAAAACTTAATGGCATCGGACACCGTCAAAATGACACTCTCCAAGCATATGCTATCCCCGTCAAGCTTGTCATCCAAAAATAATCAGGGTACCTACCAGAAATGGTGGGGAAAATGGAACTGTAATAATTGTCGTGTCGGTAGTATGTCACTCTTGAACATGGCACTAGTCTACATTCGTGTCTGGTGGGGATTTCTCATCTTGTTTTACACTAGCCTCCGTGGTTTCGGGTTACCCTATTTGGCCTCTCATCTGCTCATTGCCTTGTCACCATGACCTCTGCGCATTTGATGTCAGATACTGCCAAATCCACTGTCGTGCCGCCGATATGTTCAAGAGAAGTTGACCTCTGCAACAGTACAACCTCCTCTGATACCTCACAGAAAATATTTTACCTCTGTCTCGTGTCGATGATGTGGGAAACATTATGGCCCACCTTCGATCAAGGTCACTTCCTATCGACTTCAGCTCATTATCCAGGAAGGTGATTTAGAGACTCCCTTCAGGTGCCTTAGAGCCTGCATGCCTCAATGGCAGGTTCTTCGTGTTCGACGCGAGGTTTACATCATTGGCCTCCGATCGAATGATTCTGCGGGTGTTCGATGCCAGCTCATTGATTCACACACCGTGGATTGTACCTATAGTACCTTGAGGACCATTGTCATTATTGGTGGTACCTCTCGCGTCTGTTAACATTTTTCATCATTGACTGGTAATCAGACGATGTTCATGCATGTTCGACTTCAGCTCATGCATTCACATGCTTGGACTTGTACTTTGTTCGGATCGGCACAGAACGCAAGACCCTGGATCTTTGTCTGTTGTAATCCAGGTTGCGATTTTGTGGTTGATTATGATCATTACATGACTCATTGATGGATGGCTGTGCCCATACCTGAGTCTTTCAGATGGCTGCGACCATACCTTATTATCACCATGGTCTCTTTAGCTGGGTGGCTGCGTCCATACCACAGACCTTCTTCGTATGTCTTTTGGATGCTTGCGCCCACGCCTAGACTACATGTACTTGATTATCAGAGATATCAGATTCTTCCTGGTGGCGTTCCAGTTCAGCAAGTTTTGTAAAGCATTTCACCCCTCCCACTCTCTCGGGCTTCATGCTTTAGGGGGCATCTGTTACACAGTAATTTGTCACTGTCTCCCTATTAGTCTCCCTACTGTGTCATGAGTTCAAAATAATCATGCTCATGCTCTCTAATCTAGCCAAATGACCCACTTTGCCAAAGTTTTTACCATCATCGCGACTGTTATTAAAATAACCGCGCTGACTGGCGCTTCATAATAGAACTCATGCACTGCCAGCGCGGAAGCACACGTGTTTTCCGCGCTGGTTGAATTTCATGAGCCAGCGCAATTTCTATTCATATTGGGTCGCGCTGACATGACCTTCCCTATTATTCAGATGCGACGTCAGCGCTCCAGTCCAGTTATGCACCCGCGCTGATCCTGTTTGGGCGAGTTTGTTCTAACAACCGGCCTTCCAGATGACTCCAGACCTGGTTGTTAGCCTTGTAAATGTCGCCCTCCCTTCTCTGGCATATCTGTTTCGTCATTTGAGCCACCTTCCTTGGAGATAAGCTCATCCTCCCACTGTTCATGGAGACTCCTTCTCCTATTTATGCCTCTACCATTGCCATGAGTAGCTAGTTTGGATAGTGTGGAATTGATAGTGCTTAGAGTGTTGCTGCTAGTGTGTATTTGATAGGTAGTTGGTGTGACAAGTGTGGGATTGTTAGAGAGCTCAAGGAAGGTTGTGAGGTGTTTCTTGTGTGAGAGAGAGAGTTTGTCTTGGGAAATCTACCTCTAAAGTTGAATGCTTAAGAGACTTGCTGGCTGGACCCTCTTGAGAAGAATTCGACGTCAAAACTTTGGTTGTACTCTTCTCTGTTATTTGATTAATAATATATGACTACTATTATGGTTCCACTCTCATTTGTCTTTGCAATGGTTAATGCAAGTTATGTCCTTTCTGACTGATGTATAATTGCATTTATTAGATTTCACGCTTGTATTTGTATTTCTCTTCGTGTGTTCAGGTATCTATTCACGAGGATCGTGGAGGATTGTGACCGGCCAAAGCGAAGGAGCGAGGACGACGTCTCTTCATCAAACATTAGCGTTGGAATCTAAGTATGTCTTCATTGCCTACCTTTTATTTGCAATTAGGAACTTGCGTAGTAGCATTGTGTGATTGTTACTAGACCTGGTCTGGGCTAGTAGGGATCGTCTCTTTCCGCAGAGAGGATTTACCTCCGTAACAGTTATGAATGTTGCGATTACATTATATTGAATACTTGTGTATGAATTAATGCTATATTGATGCACAAATCTATGTATATTACTTTGTCATATGAATGCAAGTAGGAATATTTGTATATGTGAAGATAATCATAATGCATGTTAAAGTAACAAATACTTAAGAGAATCTGAGTAGATATAGAAGTAAGAGTAATTACAGAGGCATGTAAGTACTTGATCTCTCTATTTAGGGTCTGTGAAGGATGATCGAAGACTTTCACGGAGGCCTCAAGGACAAATAAGAGGATTGCTTTAATAATCCCTAAAGGTATTATTGATCTGCGCGAAGGAAGGTTAGGGCATCACAACCATCTCAGGGTGCAGAAACTTGGTTCCTGCATCCCCCCATAGTTCTTTTGGTGAGACTTCAGTCTGTGCTCTGCGGATTGATGCTGAAAGGTCCAATAGTGTAGGGATTTTCTCAGCTGCTTAATGTTGATCCTGTGTCAGGGCCCATTAAGCCAACAAATGGTTCCGTTGCTAGGACCGCGATCCGCATAAGGAGATGTGTGATGTCACATCATTGGAATCCAACTAAGAATGAGATTGAAGACTGTTTGGATAGAAAGATCCACAAATTCGTGGCGCACGAAAATAGGAATCCATAATTGACAAAAGAATAGTGGTTCGATAGATATTTGTACATAGAGATACACAAAATCTTCTTATGTTCCTTCATAGTTGAATTACATAAGTGGATCGTGAAGCTGGCGGACGGCCAAGGGAGGTGGAGGCTTGATGGTCTGATTGTCTGGACCCTGGAGTTAGTGTGGAAATTGGAAGCTTCTGAACATAAGATCACATGTGCTATCGATCATTGGCTCGACCGTATCATAGGAGGGCTTGTGACAGAATTTGCGGTTGATACTTCGGTCAGTTACATTGAAGCAGAGTGTCGCTTCTTCAAAGGACCATGAGGTGAGTATTTTAAATAATTAAATACTTGGATTAAGATGCTCTTGTGTGAAAAGAGGGTTATGCAGTTACCTTGATCTTTGGGGATATGCGAAGTGGAAGGACTTTCAGGGACGAAGGAAGAAAAAGCCCTAAATATAGGCCACTAATTCAGCCTCCTCTGAGTGATGACGAAGGAACAACATAGGCTTCTTTGCTAAACTCTATTCAGATGATAAGACAGGGATTCCCATGAATACCTACACCACCTCCATCCTCACCTCATCCACCTACACCACCTCCATCCTCACCTCCACCGCTTACCTGGTCACCCACACCGCCGCCACCTCCACCATTGTTCAACATGGCGAACTTTGTAAAGCTACCTGTGTTCAAGGGTGTAGGTAATGAATATTCAGATGAGTTTTGGTTCATCACAAAGGCTGTATGGGGAGCCCAAGGTATCACGGATGATCAAATGAAGAAAGCGGCGTTGGTTAGTGCTTTGTAGGACCGCACACTAACTTGGTACATTAATTACTACACTGATAATCCAACATCAACGTTGGTAGATATCTAGACTGTGCTGAATAAGGAATTTAGTAGACCTAAGTCTGAGGCGCAATCAATTGTGCGATTCAAGGAGATCATGACGAATCTGGGAGAGATGCCCTGGGATTTGGATCAAAGATTGAAGTGTATGATCCATGAAGCCAAAATGAATCTGACTAATGGGGAGCACCGCGAATGGTTTGTGGCCTTGCTCCTGCCTCATCTAAGGTTTTCACTATCACAACAGAAGATTGGGACCCAAGCGGAGGCTATGGAAATCATGATCAGATTGCATGAGACACTAATGTAGGATGTTAATCTAAGGGTTCAGTAGATTCATGTGTAGTTTTAGAACCTTTGCCTCGAAATGTAAAGTCTGAAGAAAGACAGAACAACTTGGCCAGAAGCGCACGAAGAAGTGTGGTGCCTAAAGTGCAAAAGTGAGGGGCATGACAAAGATCATTGTCCTGTTTTCACAAACTATGTTGCATCAGGGAGACCAATGCCTCTGAGGCTACAAGCTGTGGTAGGGACAAGTGTAGGGCCTGCACTATGGTGTGCAACTGTCAGGTAGCTGGGAAACACGCGACAAACAATTTCCATTTGTTACAGAAATTTGTACAGACACCGCAACATCTCTTCTGAAACTTTTGTCAATCTGTGGGTCATGATGAGCGCAATTGCTAGAGTTACAAATTAATGATGGACAAGACACCTGCATACAAGGTGCAGGTAGAAACACGGCCTCCGGACCAAGCCACTCGAGGAGCGCGAGGCAAGTATCAGGGGCACGGACAAGGCCAAGGCGGAGGAGGACCTGGTAGAGGTCGAGGGAAAGTTATTTGTTAGAATTGTGGAGGACCAGGACACTATGTGCGAGACTACTTGAATATGACGTGGCTGTCATACTGCTATTGTACTCAATTTGACCATGCAACAAAGGATTTCCCTATATTGTTAGCTAAGATACACGAGAAGGGGGCGCAACCTCAGCAATTGACTCAGAACCTGTAGATGATGAGGGTTTGGCCTCACGAGGAAGAACCTAAGGTAAATATTGTGCTATGGAGTGGAGCGACAACTGGTGAGGATAAGGGGAAGCAACCTGAAGAAGGTGAGTGGGTTCGCAAAGCACCAGAAAAGGAGATTTGGTTTGATCTAGAACATGAAAAAGAAACATTTATGGAAGCGAAGAAAAGTTTCGATGAGGCCTCTACCCCCGAGAGTCAAGAGAAGCCGGTTGAAGAAATGGACCCATCCATGATTACCACATTCTTAGAGACCTGCATGAAACTGCTCCACGATAGCAAAGCTGTGAAGGGACTGTAGGAGATGATCAATAGGTGTATTGGAAAGGAAACCTCTACCGACGGACCGCACATAGTTAGAAATATTGGTAAGCATAAGGCAAGGACTGGACATGAGATGAGACTCACCGCCTAGATAGGAGAATACGAAATGGACCATGTTATTTTGGACCTGGGGTCTGATGCGAATGTTTTTCCTAAGCAGACGTAGGAGCGAATGGGGAGAACTGCACTGCAGTGGTCACCGATTCAGTTAAGAATGGAAAATCAGAAAAATATCATCACAATGGGGAGGTTATAGGGGGTTACAGTTGATATCGAAGGTGCAAGCACACTAGCTTATTTTGAAGTGATAGAAATGTTGGATGACAACAATCCCTACCCCGCGCTCCTTGGGATCGATTGAGCCACAAATATGAATGGGGTAATCAATCTGAAGAAGTGGAAGATGATATTTGAGAACAAATCGCTTTGCATAGTGGTGCTCGTAGACCCTGCAGAAGGACCGTGCTATACCAAACCAGTCGACGATTATGAAAGTGATGACGATTTGGACCATATTTACAAGATAAAAACGCGATATCAAGATTGGGTGAATTTGTCATCTAGATTTAAACAGGAATGTGAAAAACTATAGATATAACCATAAATACAAAGATGCAGTAGAAATAACACTTCATTTCATTCATATCAAATAGTAAAATATGCTTACAAATAGAATGGAAAGAAGACTAGCTCAGGTGATGGTAGCTTATCTCTGAGAAGAGATGTGGCAGCTACATGCCTCAGAACTATGTTAGAATGAGGCTAAAAGGCCTATTTATGATTGAGAAATAATATAAAACCCTAAACATCCAAAAACATAACCCTAGGATATGAAGCGCAAAAACTGTGGGCCCTGTTTGGGTAAATTGGTACATCAAATTCCTGAGGTTGTAACTTTGGCATACAATCTCTGTTTGGCTATCATAATACCTTGTTTCAAAGATCTCTAAGAGAGGGTTGAAAAATAACTAGTAGTCCAATTTGAGATGATTTTGGTCTCACTGTTTTCCCTAAAAACGTCATTTAGGGCCTCAAAATGGTTCTGGAAGATCAGGACCCGAAAAACTGCCAAAAATAGTAAATTGTGATACAATTAAGGAAATCGAAAAACTAAAAGAGACAGTGTTGGGGGTCCAAGTGGAATAGGTAGGTGGCCACCAATATCCACTTGGATCAATTCGATAGCAGGAAGATGGATTGCGTGGGACCGCAAGAGCTCCTACACATCAGATACAGACAAAGAACTAAACCAGTGGCAGAATCGACTGCATGAAGTATCTACATTGCGCTGTAATATGATGACCAAGTCGTTGCACTGTGTATCATTAGAGGTAAGAAATCTACCTTACTATGATGGGTTAACTGATGTTGATCACTTTCTAGATACATTTGAAAGGGAAGTACTAGAGAAGCATCGCTTCCAGGCATTGGATTGGGCGATGCGCGCTATGCCCACCAGATGGTGGGGTACGCACAAGGATAGCTTTGATGATTGGTGTGAATATAGAAGGATGATGAGGGTACACTTTGGACATCCGAAGGTATGATTAATAGAAAAATATGATGGGAGAAATGATCCACGTGACCACTTGACCAAATGGACTAAAGTATACAGAGTGAAGCCTTAGCCAGAGTGGGTCCATCTATTTTGTCATACCTTGGATGTTATACCAATGAATTAGTACTTGGAGACAGAACTCCGCCATGGCACCATGTTATCGGGAAATCTAGTGTCTATGCAAAGCTGCTATTCCCACTAAGATGGGTAACTATCTTAGAAACAAATAGATTAAAGTTACTCTCGCTTTCCTTTATGAGAAGTAGATAAGAGGGGAACAAAGGATACCAGCCTCAGTCTTGCGCTTGGTTCCTTGCTTGGTTCCTCTCCCTTCTGACAAATCTTTGCCACTTCCTTCCTTGCTTCAGAGAGCACCTATAGAGTCAAAGCAACATAACACTATCAAAGTACAGAGATCTACAATCATAAACGATATAGGACCAGATATATATTGACCACACAAATGCATAGATCATCAAACATATAAAAATGTGGAGGAAAACTCTAATAGCTTTATTAATAGAAAGAATAGCAAAGAGGATTACAACCTATTGATCTAATCCAGCATCATCCTCCCAGCATGAAAGCCATTCTTCACCTCATGAAAAGCTTAGATCACCCAACACTATGACATTCCACCAAGAAACCAACAGAACTTCCTTACAAAATACAAGATTCCAGCCTCTGGATCTCTGTGATGAGGGATCCACATATAGATGTTTGCAGGGGGGTGAGTCAGCTACTGGGCTTTTGATTAGTGTCCTCTCTCTGATAGTTCCTAGTTCCACTTGGAGATTCATGATCTCTTACTCATCCCTGGGCGAATTCAGAGAGGCAAGTGTCACAGGAGAAGTTTGTGGAAGATTCCATGATCATCCACCTTGCAAACTATCTCTGCCATTTGTCTACTCTCGCTCATCGCACCTTACAGAAGGGCTTTCCAGTATGCATCGCACTTTTTACACTGAGCAGGTGAGATGCATCTCACCCCTAGCATTGAGCTGTCTGTATGGTCCAACTTTGACCAGTTCTGAGCAGTTTTACATGGAGAACTTCTGGGAGGTGATGTAATCAGCTGACCTTGCTCCTTTAGGGTGTGAAGCAACACTTTTAGGGACTTAGAAGCCCTCGGTTTATGGACATGTATGATTGGGGTTATAGTGCCCAAAAATGTCTATAACAGTTGTCCCCTAAAGCATGAGGTCATTAATCTTTTGATGTCGGGTGAAATGCTTTATCATGAGGATCCGAAGTTTTTTCGAATTGGAAAGTGACCTGTAATAAGATACAATACAATACATTATCTTCATAATATTTTTCATGATCTAGCTGAGGCGGGCATTCCCATGCTCAGCTTTATAAATTCATTTCATGTACATAGGACAAGCAACTGTCTGTGTGGCAGACTGATGATTCAAATAGAGCCATCATCCTTCGATTTGGATGATCATCTATTTGGCAATGATGTACATTTGATATCTTTATTTTCCTAAATATATTGCAGCTCGGATGGATTAAACTAGATCTGGGGTCTTCAAACTCATTCAATCCTCGCCCAGAGTACAATTCGATCCATGTGAAAGATATTCTAGAGTCGAACATGGAAAGACATCGCCTGATTACCAGCCAATGATGTAAGCTATTAACAGGTGCTAGAGGAATCACCGATAATGATGATGACCCTCAAGGTACGACAGTACAATTCACGTGGTGTGAAAAAGGGACTTGGCGTTGAACACCACGTAAAATCTTTCGGTCGAAGGCCATTGATGTAAACCTATCGCCGGAAGTGAGAAACTTGCCATTAAGGCATGCAAGCTTCAAAGTACTTAAAAGGTTGTTCCTAGGTCGGCTTCTTGGATAATGAGCTGATGTCGACAAGAAGTGACCCTTCGTAGGAGGGCCTTAATGAATCCCACATCTACGACACGGAACTGAGCAAATTATTTTTGGAGGTGAAAACGATCTGATGATACAAGGTTCATGGTGGCGGTCATGAAAGAATGGAGCATGACTGTATTGCAGTGGATGAGACACAGGTGAATTCTCTGAGTGACTTCTCTTGAACATATCGGCGACACTGAAATGGATTGATAGCGTTAACCCCAAAAATGGATGGTACAATGGACCAATGGTAATGTGACCGGTGAACGGAATAACCCAACCCGACTCAGACATGGAGTGAAAGTGTCATGTTCAAGAGCGACTTGCTACCAATAAAGTTTCTTCAAGTTTTCTTCCCAATTTTTCCCCAGTCATTGCTAACCAGTACCTCTTTATTTTTATCAAGCTTGAGGAGGATAACATATGCTTGTTCTATAATTCACCCTTGGGGCAAACCCGTTGCTATGTTTTAACGAGCCTAGCGACAATGAAACTCGTTCTTGTCTATATGGACAAATTTGTTGCTATTGATTTTAACGAGTTTAACGACAATGATAACTCGGTCCTTTTTCAATTTTAGAGAGTCTGAAAAGGGATGGAAAGGAAACTCCAATAATCCTTTTTTGTCATATAATCCCTTAAGTCTGAAAAAGTATAAAATAATATGAAAGGGATGAATTTTCGATAGTTTTAACGAGCCGAACAAAACAAGCGCTCGATCTTTTTGTGTAATAATCCCTCAGGTCCAAAAAGATTAAAATCTAGAGGAGGGATAGCACTTCCGATAGCTTTAACGAGCTAGAGAGGCCAATTTCTCGACAATATTTTCATATTTTACGAGTCAGACGAAAAGAGCTTAAAGGAGACTCGTTTTTTCAGGAACGAGTGATAATTTCGGGTGGCAGCTGATTCCAGGTAAGGTTTGGAATTTTCCAATCACAGCAGTGTCACAAGGATGGCTAACAAGATCACTCATCGCAGATGTTCCTCAAAAAGAGTAAACAATCAAATGGAGGCTTATGACCGGCTAAAATAGAGTGGAGGTGATGATTAGAACACGACCAAGGCTCAAAAGCTGATGATAATGCATTCACAATGGTTATTTACCAGAGATGGGTTCATTTTTTAATGAGCTTAAACTCTGGGGGGAACATTTGCTCATTGCTTAGGTTTAATTTTTAACGAGATTGAACTTCACATAAAAACTACTCGTGCCAGTCGTATAATAAGGAAATCTCATCGATAGATTCCATTTTTATGGAGCTTGCACCTTTTGAAGCTTTTCTCCGCATCCTTTCGTTATGCAAGCTAGGAACGACCAATCCTATGAGTTTAACGGGTTGAGAATCTACAAACTAAGAAAATAAATGGTCGCTCTTTACTTTCACGCAAAAAGGTTTGCATGCCCCAAGTATAGTGAAATAGAGTTTCCAGGCTACCATATAGGAGTTCTTGCATTTGCAAGATAGTTTCCATCTGCATAGTAGATAGAAACACTTCCCTGGCTTAGTCCATTTGGACAAAGGTGATTCGATTTCCAACCACCTAACCTTGACGAGGGAATGTTATTCCGGTCCAATCCCATTTTCCTAAACGGACGGGTGTTGGATAGCCATATATCCTTCGCGGAAACCTACCCTATACCCAAAGTTTCCCTGCCGAAGCAGACCAGGGTGCATGCCCCCTGGGTTTCAGTCCCGACCCCCCAAATTACTCGCGTTCTTTAGGTGGACGAACTGGAGATTGATAAGACATTCCTTTCGTGAAAATACCATTTAGGGATGGCATTCGACTATTGGCTATGTGTGAGCCAGGGAACAAAAGCTGGTCTAAGAGCTGGACCACTCGGCCTTCGTGCGGAAAACATATTACTCGAAAGAGTGAGGAGACAATGGCCCTGATGCTATAAATATAGTCACGTCCAAGGAGTATATTATGGTCTAAAGGTCCTTGGACCACCATTACGTTCATATAAATGGTTTTCCTTCTCAAAGTTATAGGCACATTTGGAAGGATCCCTAATGGTCGACTGGTTCCTTTGTCAAAGCCTGTCAGATTTCTCATCTCAGGCAGAAGCAATGGCGAACCAAGCACTTTCCAAGAAGTGGAGGAAAGGATACTCACAGAAGCACCTTCATCTATGATGGTACCGACCATGACCATTATGTAAGCTTGTACAATGATTTAGAATGGTACATTAGCCAGTAAACGGGGTCTGCCTAGTAGATTCCAATCGAAGGAAATGACTAGGTTGCTTGGAGGTGGGACTGAATAGATGACCGGATACGACTCTGACGAACTTCCTTCATGCGGTAAAGGAATGGGTATATTTCCCCCATTTTCATTGGAGTCTACCTTTACGAAAATAATTTGAACGGTGTCGTTCTCATTCTCTTCGGTGACTGTATCATCTTAAGATGGACCTTCCAAAGGCAAGACCCGGTCGACTGCCACCTCGACCTTTTGACTTTCATCTGGTGTGGATTCGGAGGGTTTATCTTCAATGATATATGTTTTGACTGACCACAAAGCTGTGTTGGTCAGGTTTTCAACTAGCGATGGACTCAGCAAGAGTTTCTTGTACCCAGGAGGAAACTGTAGCGGTGAAGCAAGACGGTTATCCAAGACTCTTTTAGCTTCATCCAAGAAGGGACAATGGTGGATGGCATGATTGCCTTCACACAGTTTGCAAGGAAATCTACATTTTCCTTTCTGTCCAGAGACTTCATTTTCACTAGTTGACGGTGTACTCTCAACATGTTCGTCAAAGGTTGATGACACCGGATTGTGCAGATGAGGAGACCAGTCCCTTAGGATCTGAGGGATGCAAGGACAATCTCGATGATAGTGGTCTCCTTTGCAAATGACACATGGAGATTTAGGCTTGGACAGTGCAATGTGTGGATTTTTGCTAGACGATGCACGATCGTCCCTTTTTGCCTTTGGCTCCTTCTTCTTCTCCTTCTCTTTCCCCTTCTTTTTATTCTCAGTTACTTGGCTTTTAGCTCTACCAGCTTCACCAAGCGAAGAGGAAGGAGGGGAGGGAGAAACAAGAGAAGCAGAAGGTTGAGGAATAACTCTAGTATAGTTTAGTTGCTGACTTGAATGTTCAGGAATCATGGTGCTTTGAACGATAGAGGTCGAGAAGAGCCATATTGGCAAGCTGATTGTCAATCCTGGAAGTGACAATGTAGCCATGTGGGGTGCACCAACTTCTCCCCAAGAGGAGAAAGGACTAGGATTTCCTCCAAGGGGACATCCTTGGTTGGTGGACTCCATTTTTCTCAACCTAAGACCAACGTGGGAGCAATGATATTATTCCGATTAAAATAAATTTTAGATGCTTTGACACAACTTGCTTTTTCAATTTTTAAAAGTCAAGAAAAATAAAAAGATGACTCTAGTCTCGTTCAATTTTTAATGAGCCTGAAGTGACAAGTGCTCAGATGGACCTTTTATTTTAAGGAGTCTGAAAAGGAATGAAGAAGACTACTCTGGAAATTTAGACAGAGGGATTACCAAACCAATCGCAAAACTACAGAATACTTTTTACAGTATGGCAATCAATCTTCTTGAATCCTGTGTTCAGTGCATTGCGATCGATATGGCGACAGACGGCTTCCTAAGGATAAAGGATATAGCCTGTTGTGGTCTCCCAATATCTACTTGATGGTACATGGAAGTACAAGTCCATACTGGTACTTGTCATCTCAAAGAGGAGGAATCACCCAACCTACAATGAAAGCGATAGTTACTAGGCTCTACGACGTCGGAATACGTCTCTAGCCTAGACTTCTAAATGTTGTGCGTTAGGTTCCAAAGCATTTTTATGTTCATTGAATTTATTTTACAATTGATCTTACTTAAGAAATTTGCCTTTTAGGTTCACCACGTGATGTAGATATATAATTCCTAAAATGCAATCTAAGATGATAAACAATTGTTTAATCTTCTTTCTGCAATGAAAATCCTAGCTACTAAGGAAAGAGAGGTGATATTCTTTCAACATAGAGCAGAGAGCACACACTAGATGCACTATCCTAAATCAAACCAACAAGCAGTCTAAATGCAAATGCACATGCATGTATTTGTTTTTCACTTTCTTAATGTGTGAATGACAAAAGAATGCTAAGTAGAAATCTGAATCATTTCAAGTGACAGTACTAATGATTTTCTCTTCAAAATACGAAAGGAAGATAATGACGACACTTTGCGATTTTGAATTGGAAACTGCTTTCGACACTTGAAAAATTACTAATTCAAATCAAATACAAGAGTAATAGTGTAATCAACCATCAAGAATATTATAATTCTTTTCTTTTATTGAAAACGACACTTGCGACACCTCCAAATCAAAAGACGACAGTTCGATTACGCAACTTCTTTGTAAAAGAGAACTGTAAATGGCGCACAATACATAAACACATTCACAATTCTTTGCACGACGGAGGCAGAATAATGGAAAGGAATGGAGTTTCCACAGTGGTATACTGATAACAGACAACAAAACTCCTGAATAGAGCTGAAAAGAGAAGAAAAACCAAAATCTGAAGGCAAAATTAGCCTTATCTGATCATCGCACCTGTAACATAGGGAAACAGGGATGCATCTCACCTACTGCACACGGGAGGTGCGATGCATCTAGATTTCCTTGAAGAGAGGGTGCAATGGTACAGGAACGAGACTTTACTTAGTCTTTGATCACAGTTTGCAGCTCAGTTCAGGGATTTAGGCCGAGCAAATGATAGTCAGTAAATAGCAATCACAGGGGTTGATCTAAAGAGGTTACTAGAGCCATCACCAGGGCAATTAGGATGTTTGCAAATCGATTGTTTAGTTTATAAACAAAACTCAGAGATAGACTGAAGCAACATTGATCTACTTTGCACTCTCATAGAAAATGTAGTTCGAAGGCTAGCTGGCTTAACTTCAGGCTCCGTCTGTAGTTTATAAAACAAACAAATATAGACAAGAAAACAAGCTATTTGCTCCCCAGCAGAGTCGCCATTTTGTTATCAAGAAATCTAGTGTCTATGCAGAGCTGCTAGTCCCACTAAGATGGGTAGCTATCTTAGAAACAAACAGATTAAAGTTACTCTCGCTTTCCTTTATGAGAAGTAGATAAGAGGGGAACAAAGGATACCAACCTCATTCTTGCACTTGGTTCCTTGCTTGGTTCCTCTCCCTTTTGACAGATCTTCGCCGCTTCCTCCCTTGCTTCAGAGATCAACTGTAGAGTCAAAGCAGCATAACACTATCGAAGTACAAAGATCTACAATCATAAACGAAATAGGACCAGATATATATTGACCACACAAATTCATATATCATCAAACATACAAGAATGTGGAGGAAAACTCGAATAGCTTTATTAATAGAAACAATAGCAAAGAGGATTACAACCTATTGATCTGATCCAGCGTCATCCTCCCAGCATGAAAGCCCTTCTTCACCTCATGAAAAGCTTAGATCACCCAACACTATGACGTTCCACCAAGAAACCAACAACACTTCCTTACAAAATACAAGATTCCAGCCTCTGGATCTCTGTGATGAGGGATCCATAAATAGATTTTTACAGGGGGGTGAGTCATCTAATGGGTTTTTGATTAGTGTCCTCTCTATGATAGTTCTTGGTTCCACTTGGAGATTTATGATCTCTTACTCATCCCTAGGCAAATTCAGAGAGGCAAGTGTCACAGGAGAAGTTTCTAGAAGATTCCATGATCATCCACATTCCAAACTATCTCTGCCATTTGTCTAATCTCATTCATGCACCCTACAGAAGGGATTTCCAGTATGCATCACACTTTTGGCACTGACCAGGTGAGATGCATCACACCTATAGCACTGAGCAGTCTATATGGTCCAGCTTTGACCAGTTCTGAGCAGTTTTCCATGGAGAACTTCTGGGAGGTGATGTAATCAGCTGACCTTGCTCCTTTAGGGTGTGAAGCAACACTTTTAGGGACTTAGAAGCCCTTGGTTTATGGACATGTATGATTGGGGTTACAGTGCCTGAAAATGTATATAACACACCAAACAATGGGATATTTTTTGCGAAGGATTTTTGATGACGTTCAGTTTTGAGGATGGTTTTGAATCTATCGATGAAGAATTGTAGGAGGTTAAAACAAGAATTTTTAGAATAACACGAGATCCTCTAGATTTGATTTAACCTGATTGGACTACCCAGCTGAGCCACGCATTGGAGTGCTATAATGTAACAACGGAAGAAGAAGATGAAGACCTGAGAAAGATTAATATTCCAGAGATTGAAGGTCACCGTGAAGTTGAACGACCGCAGCTAGAGAACCCCGACATAACTGAGCCGCTCAAAACTAGACAAGTGAACATTGGCACAGAGGTAGAGCCGAAGTTTACAAATATTGGGGACTACTGGGATGACACGATAGTAGATACGATCGATGAACTACTCGGTGAATATCAAGATCTGTTTCCCATGATGTTTTCAAATCTAAAAGGGATAATAGGGGACCTGGGTGTCATGAAGATCACCCTAAAACCGAACGCAGAACCTGTGAAGCAAAGACCTTACCACCTCAATCCAAAGTACAAAGAAAGGGTATGCTTAGAGTTAGACAAGATTCTCACAGCAGGTATTATTGAACCGGTGGAAGAATCTGATTAGGTGAGCCCAATAGTGGTTTAGGAAAAGAAGTAGAAGGAAGAAATAAGGATATGCGTAGATCTTAGGAAGTTGAATGATTCCTGCATACATGATCCCTTCCCAACTTTGTTCACCGATGAGGTCCTAGATAATGTTGGTGGCCAAGAAGCATATTTGTTCACTGATGGGTTCTCTGGGTACCATCAGATCAAGATCGCACCGAAGGATAGAAGTAAGACAACCTTCACCACTGAATGGGGATGCTTCCAATATATGGTGATGCCTTTTGTGCTTAAGAATGCATTGGCGATATTTTCACGCATAGTCATCGTGACATTCGAGGATTTCATTCATAAATTAATGAAAGTATACTTTGACGATTGGACAGTGTTTGGACTGGTAAAGCACTATGTGGCATGTTTGTGCTTGATGCTAGATACATGCCAAAGGTACTAGATCATGCTCAATCTGAAGAAATGTTTGTTTTGTATCCCTTTTGGGATCTTGCTGGGCCATGTGGTATGAAGATAGGGCTTGATGGTAGACCCAACGAAGTTTGTGGTCATAATTAATTTGGAGGGGCAAAGGAGTGTGAAACAACTGTGCGCAACGTTGGGGCATATAAGATACTATAGGAAATTCATCAAAATCTATGCCCAAATCACCGCTCCAATGGAAAAATTACTAAATAAGGATGATACGTTCTATTGGAATGAAGAATGCTAGAAGAGCTTGGATGTGATAAAGGAGAAAATGGTCACCGCGCCAATCCTAGTCTTCCCGGATTGGAAGAAGGAATTTCATGTGCATGTGGACATGTCATGTATTGCACTGGGAGTAGTACTAACACAAGTTGGTGAAGCGGACTTGGATCACCCTATAACGTTCGCAAGTAGGAAGCCGTCCAAAGATGAGAAAATTTATTCCATGACAGAGCGCGAAGGATTAGTTATGGTGTACACGCTCTAGAAGTTTAGGCATTATTTGTTGGGTGGATATTTTAAGATGTATATAGACCATTCTACATTGAAATACCTAGTCAACATGCTTGTGCTGGGGGAAAATATATGCAGGTGGTTGTTTTTGTTCCAGGAGTATGATTTTGAAGTTGTTGTGAAACCAGGATGATTGAATGCGGGACCTGATCATCTGTCGCGCATTGAAACTAGTGAAGAGCCTACTAATTTAGAGGAAGGATGGCTTGACACATAGCTCTTTGCAGTACGCATTGCAGACAACCACTTTGAAGATATTATACACTTCTTGACGAAAGGTACGGCTCTGGAAGGATATACAAGCCAACAGAAGAAGGAACTGGGGGTGCGAGCGATAGACTTTTCTGTCATTAGGGGGAACTTGTACAAAATGGCATTAGATGAAATATTGCAACCTTATGTGCCACAGTTTGAATGAAACAGTATCCTTGCTGAGGATCATGTCGAAGCCGCAGGAGGTCATTATGAAAGAAAAGCAACAACGCAAAATATTATACACGCTGGGTTGTGGTGGTCGACCTTGCATAAGGATTCAAAAGCATATTGTAGGGCATCCAATGCATGTCAAAGTACGGGCAGACCCTCGCGCAGGGATGATCTATCTCCAAATCCATAGATATCGCTGCAGCCCTTTGAGAAGTGGGCAATTTACTTTATGGGACCAATTCAACCTCTAGGGAAGAAGATGGGTGTGTGGTACATCATCACCGTGACTGAGTACTTAACCAGATGGGTGGAGGCATAACCTGTGAAGGACTGTACAAGCACGACAGCAATCAAATTCATCTTTGAGTACATGCTAACAAGGTTTGGTTTTCCAAAATATTTAATGAGCAAACACAGTGCACACTTTCTTAATGAAAAGATTAGCATGATGACAGAGGAATTTAAGGTTTACCATCAACAAAGCACGCCATATCATCAGCAGGCTAATGGGACAGTGGAATCATTTAATAAAATATGGGAGACTGTGCTAACAAAGGTTTGCAATTCTCAAAGAAACGACTAGGATGTTCGGGTGCCCACAATTTTATGTGCTTATAAAATGACTTACAAGAAGTTGACTAGAAAAACGTCGTTCAGACTGGTTTATGGCATGGAAACTGTGATGTCGATGGAGTACATTGTACTTAGTCAGTGCATAGCAGCATTCGTAGGAATGGCAAATCACAAAGCTCTAGAAGAGAGGCTCACGCAGCTAACAAAGCTGGACGAGGATAGATTTCTAGCTGGATTCCATCAACAAGTTCAAGAGGAGCACGAAAAGGAATGGCACGATCGGTACATCAAACTGCACACCTTCAAGGTAAATGATTTAGTTTTATTATATGACAGCAAGTTTGATAAATTCCCTGGAAGATTTCAGATGCATTTATTGGGGCCCTATGTCATCAAGGATATTACCAATGGTGGAGAAGTTCAGTTGGTAAAGCTGAATGGCGAGCTATTCCCAGGGAGAGTGAATGGCAACCAATTGAAGCCATACACCGACAATCTGACTAGATGACTACATTGTTGAAGCATAGTCTTAGTTCTCCAGGCAGCTAAAAGGAAGTGCGCGACTATAAACTACACTTCCCAGGTTGGGGAGCTACGCGATTAGGGAACTGCGTGGAATGAAGGAATGTCACAGTGTCAGTAGAAACGCGTGGGGAGCTGTGCTATCCAAGAATGGACCACGCAAGGTAGCCGGAAAGTGACCGTTATGGTCACTGTTCATGACTTGATAGTGGGAAAATGACTAAATGGAGTGGGGGGGCGGCATTTAAGTCAGAATTTAAGGGCAAGATCTGTGAAAATCTACCGCCAATCCAGCATTTATGAACAAATTTTTGGGGGAACAGTCAGATTTGAATTCAAAAATGCCTATAAATTACAGGTTGCTACCCAACAAAAAAACTTGGCATTTTGAGAAGTGAGGTGTTGAGCTCTCAGGCGCATATGAACCGTGAGTACTTTGAAGCTTTAATAACAAGTTCAACATTTGAGAAGTTTCCAAAGGAAACATAGGAGTTGTGGTCTAGTATCATGTCGATGCCCGCAGAAACGACGATTGCTAGAGAAGAAATGGCGGCTAAGGGAGCTGCCCCAGAGGTTGCAAGCGTTAAAGTACCGGCAGAAGTACCTAAATCACTGAGTTCACCTAGGCCAAGGCCTACGCTGACCAAAGAGGGTCCAAAAATAAAGAAATATAAGAAGAAAACACCATATTTGGTGCGTGCATCACCCAAAAAGCACCCACATAAGGAAAATTCCACTATGTAAGAGAAGGGCAAGCTAATTAACCTGGAGCTTGAAGAGGATGTTGAAGAAATCCATATGGATGAGGAATACATTGACATGGGGGCGGAGGACATTTCCGTTGAGGGGTCTAACCCTATCTCTAAACTCCTCAAGTACATTCCTCCACGTTGAGGCAAGACAAAGGTTCTGAAGGACATTGATGAAAGCATGGTCACGCTGCATACACCCTTACTATCGGAAAAAATAGTCTTTGAAGGACCACTCCTGGGGTGTGTCCCCCATTTAAAATTGGAGTATTTGGATTTGGCTAATACGGAGCGCTTTCCGCACTTAGCAACAGATCAACTCATGCACCACATCTACTATAAAGACTCTGGTGTGACCACATTGGAGCCAAGAAAGTGGGTAAAAGGGGTGGATAAGGCTGGTTTGTCAAACATGTTGTGGGTACCACTTTACAACCACACGCCCATAACCATGATATTGATCATTGTGCTTGGTGCATGATGGGAGCCTATGGCTAGAGGAGCTGATACCAATCACTGACATGTTGATCCATAGGATCACTCAACTGTTGCACGCAGGAGAAAATTCAAGCATGGAATTTGGCAGAAAGATAGGTGAGTGTGACCTCGCCGAAGCAATGAAGGATAAATGTAAGCTTGCTAAGAATTCGCGTGGCTACTCCTTCACTAGCATAACCAACCCCACAGTCAAGGTAGCCGCTCAGATTGTGGTTGGAAAGATTATGAGGAAGTGTCACACAGATGAAGTGTTGGCACTAGTAGTGTCATTAGTGACCTAGTGGGTAGAGGGCATACAATTCAACTAGGTTTGCTACCTCTGCAGCGAGTTCCTCGTGAATTGTAGAGAGGCACAGGATCAAAGAAAAATGTTTCACTATCCATGGTTGCTACTGTCCATAGTGTTCATCGCGTGGTCATTACTAGAGGATAGTCAATTTCCTCTGGTCACGTAGGGCCTACCAGAAGTGGCCAAGTTCGCTTCACTCTGGGATACGAAGGACCCCCATAGGGTCAAGGATAGCAAGGTCTTTTGGATCTTGATGGAGATGAATATGTTTTTCACGGGATCCCCCAAGAGAATTTTTGGGGCTTAGAGCCCAAATTTTGGTCAAAAGTTGTAACCCCGATGTAAAGACTCTGCATTTTGTGGGTGTGGAGCACATAGTTTGTTAAAGGGTCATAGGATTTTCCGCCCTCAATTTTGTAATGTAATGTGGGCTATAGAGATCTACCCATGGTTCGTAGGCCATGGGATTGTATAAATAGAGCACGGCTCTAAGTAATTAAGGGATCTACTAATCATGACAATAAGGATGAAGAGTTGAGTCATATCTGAAGTGTAAAGTCTAGTTTTGGGTCATAGAGTAGGAGAAGGCTCTGAAGCTGAGTGTGCAGAGGCCTAGTAGTCTGCAGCACAGTGCACGGGCCCCTACAACTGAGTGTGCAGGGTGAGTTGAGTCTATAACAGTTGGAGCATTAATAGAGAGAAGTTTCATATCCATTCTGCGTATTTATTTCCTACTTTATGCATCTGTTACACTGAATATACATTACACTTTTAATGGTTATATGATGCGTGAATATGTATGAATGTGCTGACTAAGTGAATACAAGATATAATATCTATTTATGCAAAGTTAAATAAAAACTGTAAGAATATAGGTAAGATACACGATGTAGTTTGGGGAAATAGCGTAGGTCACTACCATAGCAGCGCGAAAGCATCTAAGCCCCTAGTTAGGGTTGCACAAAAGGTGATTATAACATATCGTGAAGGCATTGAAGGTTAGAACAGTGCGCAAAGTGACCTACGCATAGGTAGGCATAGTTGGACTAAATCGACACCAGAGATATCTCAAGGGTGTAGAAACTTAGTTCCAACATCCCCCCATACTGCTTCGGGTGAGACTTCAGTCTGTGCTCCATGGGTTGATGTTGAAAGGGCCAATAGTGTAGAGATTTGTTTGGTTAAATAAATCTAAACCTGGGTCAGGCTCCCACAAGCCAACAAATGGTTCTATTGCCAGGACAGGAATCTGCAATAGAGATGTTTGATGTCATATCACTGGAATCCAACTAAGAAGGAAATTGAAGACTGGTTGGATAGAAGAATTCACGAGTTTGTGGTGTAGGAGAACAGGAACCCATGACTGTCAAAAGAAGAGTGGTTAGACTGCTACCGATACACGAAGATCCATGAAATCTTCTTCGCATCCTTCCCTACTAAGTTATACGAGTGGATCGTGAAGCTAGCTGGTAGCCAAGGGAGGTGGAAACTTGACAGTTATATTATGTGGACCCCAGAGTTAGTACGAATATTGGAAGCATCTGAGGATAAGATCACGTGCCCCGTTGATCATTGGCTCAATCATATCATAGGAGGATTCATTACTGAGTTCATGGTTGAAGCCTTAGTTAGCTACAGTGAGGCTAAACAATTCTTTCTCAAAGGACGCCGAGGTAATTATGTAAAGTCTTTGAATACTTGGATTAAAATCTTATTGTGCGAAAAGAAGGTTATGCAGTTACCTTGATGTTCAAGGCTATGCGAAGTGGAAAAGGTTACAAGAACGTAGGGAATAAGGGACCAGAAGCTAGCTGCTTGATTTCATGTCCACAAGGGGACAAGGAAGAGCTCGTGAATGTCTCACTGTGAAGTGCAATCCATCTGATAAGGAAAAGAATTCTACGAATCCCACCTCCACCCACACCACCGCCAGATTCACCACCATCACCTCCATCTTCACCTATACCACCTCCACCACCACCGTGATTCAATATGGCAAGCACAGTGAAGTTTCCTATGTTCAAGGGTTTGTGAAATGAGGATCCAAACCAATTTTGGTTCATGGTAACGGCTGTATGGGAAGCGCAAGGAGTTACAAATGACAATATAAAGAAAGCAACACTGGTTAGTACCCTGCAGGACCACACACTGACCTAGTATATTAAGCACTCCAATGATAAGCCAAATGTGGGAATCACAGATATCCAAATAGCGCCAAACAGAGAATTTAGCAGGCCAAAGTCTGAAGCACAGTCAGTCATTAGATTCAAAGAGATCACAATTCTACCATGCAAGACTCCTTCAGGTCTAGATCAGAGGCTCAAATGTATGACTCACGAAGCTAATATGAATCTGACAAATGGACATCATCGTGAATAGTTTATAGCTTTGCTAATGCCACATTTTAGGAGTGCACTATCACAACAGAAGCTAACAACTCAAGTAGAGGCCTTAGAAATCACGATGAGGCTGCATGAAACCCCGACGCAGGATCCCAAATTGGGAGTTCAGCAGATCCACACGCAGTTGAAGAATTTATGCCTTGAGATGGAGAGTCTGAAACAGGATAGGATGGATCAACTAGAAGTGTGTGAAGAGGTGTGGTGCGTAAAATGCAAGGGTCAGGGTCATGACAAGGACCACTGCTCGGTTTTTGAAAATTACGTCGCAGGAGGAGGACCGATGGTCTTAAGACTAGAAGTGCAAGAAATACCTAGTGCGACACTAGCTTTGTGGTGCACAATCTGTCAAATACCAGGAAAACATGCCACAGACAATTGTCACTTGTTACAGAAGCATATGCAAAATTCACAACATTTGTTCTACAACTTTTGTAGGTTAGTGGGACATGATGAGCGCATTTGTAGAAGCTATGAGTTAATGATGGATAGAATGCTCACCTACAGATTTCAGGCCCAAAAATGACCCCTTGACCAAAATGCAGGAATGGCGCGAAAAGGATTTCAGGGGCGTAGACGAGGCCGAGGCAGAGGAGGACCTGGAAGAGGTCGTGGACAGTTGATATGCTACAATTGCGGAGGGCCAAGACATTATTCCTACGATTGCACAAACCCAATGTGCCCATCGTGTTTGTATTGCAGCTTGTTTGATCATGAGACAAAAGATTCTCCTACACTGATAACTAGAATATGCTACAAAGGAGCGCTACTACCTCCCTCGACTCAGAACCTGCAGATGATGAGGTCTAAGCTATGTGAGGAAGATCCGAATGTAAACATTGTGCTCCGAAGTGGAATCACGATGGGAGATGACAAAGGAAAAAAACTAGAAGATAGTACTTGGGTTTGAAAAGCTCCGGCAAAGGAATCATAGTTTGATTTGGAGCGCACTAGGGAAACCTTCATGGAAGCCAAGAAGAGCTTCGTTGAGGCCTCCACTTTCAGAAGCAAAGATACACCGGAGCCAGAGATAGACCCATCTATGCTCACAACGTTTCTGGAGACATGTATGAAGCTACTGTATGAGAATAAGGTGATGAAAGGGTTACAGGAACTCATTAACAGATGCACTAGGACCATGCCACGAGAACTATGCATAGTCAGGAAGATTAGAAATCATAAGACAAGAATAGGAAGAGAAATGAGACTGACCTCATAGATCAGAGAATATGAGATGGATCATGTCATCCTGGATTTAGGATCGGATGCGAATGTTCTATTAAAACAAACATGGGAGAGGATGGGGTGACCTGCACTATAGTGGTCTCCATTTCAGCTGTGAATGGCGAACCAGAAGAAAATAATACCCATGGGGTAGTTGTAGGGAATAACTGTGGATATTGAGGGAGCGAGCACGCTAGCAGACTTGGAAGTGATAGAGATTGTTGATGACAACAATTCCTACCCTGTGCTCTTAGGAATTGATTGGGCCACTAACATGAATGGGGTGATTAATATGAAAAAACGAAAAATGATTTTTGAAAAGAAGTCACTATGTGTAATTATACCCCTGGACCCTGCTGAAGGATCATGCTATACGGAACCAGTGCACGACTATGAAAGTGATGATTATTTTTACTGCATCTATAAGATAACAGTGTGAAACCAATACTGGGTGAATCCCACCATAGATGGGCAGATTGCATGTGAGCATGAAAGCTCCCGTAGTTCGCATTCAGATGAGGAGACGGAACGATAGTGGAATCGGTTACATGAGGTAACTACACTGAATTGTAATATGCTGACAAGGTTGTTGTGCTATGTATCGACAAAAGCAAGAGACCTAACTACTTATGATGCTAAGTGAGGTAGATACCTTCTTGAATAAATTTGAAAGGGAGGTGATGGAAAAGCAACACTTCCAGGCCTTGGATGGGGTACTGCAGGCTACGACCGCAAGGTGGTGGGGTATGCACAAAGGGAGCTTTGACGACTTGTGCGAATGTAGGAGAGTGATGCACACATGATTTGGGAAGCCTAGGGTGCGATTGACAGATAAATAAAATGGATGGGATGATCCGCGTGCACGTCTGGCCAGGTGGCCGCAGGCATATGGAAAACAACCTACGCAGATGCACATGAACTTCGCGCTAAACTGTATGGTCAATAAGCATGTGTTGGGGGGGAAAATGTGCAAATGGATCTCAATGTTGGGGAGAGATTATGTAGGAACAAAAATCGTGTAGAATTTTATCCATGCAGAAGAATTCACCAAGGTGTGCAATGCGCTAAACAAGGTATGCTATGCACAACGAAATGATTCGGACTTGCACGTACCTGCCGTATTATGGGCTTATAGGACAACATGCAAGAAACTAATGGGACATACACCTTTTAGGCTTGTCTATGGAGTGGAAGCTGTAATTCCTATGGAGCACGTCGTGCCTAGTCTGCCCATAGCGGCGCTCACAGGTATGACGGATTGCGGAGCCCTAGAGGAGAGCCTTGCGTAGTTGGAGGAGCTCGAAGAAGAACGATTTTTGACTGGATTTCACCAACGGGTCCAAAAGCAGAGCGAAAAGGCTTGGCACGATCGACATATTAAGTTGCGCACCTTCAAGGTGAATGATTTGGTGTTGTTTTATGATAGTAAGTTCGATAAATTCCCAGGGAAGTTCAGAATACATTGGCTGGGACCATATGTTATAAGGAGATCACGGATGGTGGCACGGTACAATTAGTAAAGTTAAATGGAAAACTCTTACTAGGAAAATTTAATGGTAATCATTTGAAGGTGTACTCACGGGGCTCTTCCATCTGACTAGCCAACAGAAGCAGAGTCTTAGCACTCCAGGCAGCTGAAAGGAGGCGTGGACTATAAACTACTCTACCTGGAAGCTGTGCGTAGTAGTGAAGTGTCACAGGGTCCATGATAGCACGAGGGTAGCTGTGTTGCCTCGCAGGTCGGCTGGAAAGTAACCATTACAGTCACTATTCACGATGTGATGCTTGGTTTGACACCAAATGGAGTGGGCGACAGGAATTTAAGGCAAACTTTATGGGCTAGATTCTTGAAAATCTGCCACCAATCGAGGATTAATGGATCGAATGTGGGGGGAATAGTCGAACTCAAATTCAAAAGTCACTATAAATTACAAAGGGTTGTCCAACAAACAACACTTGGCAATTTGAGGACTAAGCTGTTGTGCACACAGACATTCATGAACCCAAATCTATTCGATCTTCTGAAGGCGAATTCTTTGTTTGAGCAATTACCCAAGACGTTAAGAGAATTGTGGAATAGCACTATGGTAGCACCTGAGGAAGCCATGGATACCGGAGTAATGACTGTTGAGGAAGCCACACAGGCCATTACGGAAGTAGAAGTCCCAGAAAGTGTCGGGATAGTTGCAGAAATCCCTAAATCGCCATGCACACTGAGACCCAAGAAAGGCAAGCAGGATATGGTACCAGTGCACATATCCCGTAGGAACCCGTTAAGGACTAAGCTTACCATGGAAAAAGAGTGGAAGGCTATTAATTTGGAGGCCAAAGAGGAGGAAGAATATGAAGAAATCTTGGTAGAGGAGGAGGATGTAGAAATGGAGGTTGACACCCAGGGTGCGGACCCTCTTACCAGGCTGCTCACATATGTTCCTTCGCAGAAGGGTAAAGCTAAGGTGCCTAAAGATATAGATGAGATCAAGAGCTCTTTGTAGACTCTGCTACTCCCTGACGACAACATTTTAGAAGGAGCGCACTTGGGGTGAGTGCCTATAATAAAATTTGAAGACTGGGATCCTGTGGACCACGAGAAGTTCCCACATTTGGCAACTGCGCAGCTAATGTGCCAAAAGAAAGATACACTGATTGGAGCCATAGAGTTGAAGCTGCATAAGTGGCTGAGAGGTGTAGAAAAGATAGGACTATTAAACCTACTTTGGGTGCCGCATTATGATCGCACCATAGTAACCATGTTTTTCATCAAGCAGCTGCTTTGCTTGGTGCATGATGGGTGCTTGTGGCTAGAGGAGCCCATCTCCATCACGGACCACTTAATTCATAGAATTACCCAGCTCCCTTGCAAAGGGGAGGATCCAGCGAATATCTCAAAGGGCAAGAGTGATGACTTGGCCATTGCGAAGGCTATGAAGAAGAAGTTTAAGCTGGAGAAGAAGAAGAGAGGGTACGCGATTTCCAGCATCAACAACCCTGCGGTCAAAGTCATGACATAGATACTGGCCGAAAAGTTTATGCGGAAGTGCCGCGCAGATGAGGTGCATGTGCCAGTGGTTGCACTTGCCACATAATGTGTAGAAGGGGTCCAGTTTAACTTGGTGCACTACATGTGAGGAGAGTTCGTTGAGAACTGTTGCGAGGCATAGGAGCAAGGGAAGACTTTTCATTACGTGTGGCTGTTGTTGTCTATAGTACTGGTGGCATGGGAATTGCCCGAAGATAGACAGTTCCCAAAAATCACATAATACCTTCTAGAGGCAGCGAAGTATGCTTCACTGTGGGCAACCAGAGATGTGCAGAGAATAAGAGATAGAAAAATATTATGGGTGTTCATGGAGATGAACATCAGAATGGGGACTAATCGCAAATCGTGGTTATCACCCACGGTCTACAATAGTCTGTGGAGCTTCACAAAGTTCAAGGCATATTTCCACCATGTGTACATCAGGGCACGGAAGGACCCTGTGAAGACATGGAATGAGCTACCTTACCTGGCAACGGATGATGTCATCTTCGCAGTCCTTGAGTCATGGCCACTGGAGTGGCGTGCTCCAGCCAGCTCTGAAGTGGAAGTAGAGAAGTCTGTCGTGCAGAGGAAAAAGGATGAGGTGAAATTGTGGATGGTGCAGTTCGCAGAGAAGCATAGGAACGAAGCAGCAACATCTAAGGCCCAGGCGGCACAGGACGCTGCAAAGCTGGCAGAAGAGTAGAAGAGGAAGAGTGCGAAGGATAGAATTTTCCTTCACCTGAATAGGAAATAGATATAGAGCAAGGTGGCACGGACCCGCAGAAAGCATCCACATAGTTGAAACGACAATGCCCAAGAGAGCAAGTAGGGCCAGAGAAGGAGTCGAAGGCTTTAAAGTCTTCTTTCGACCTAATCACCCTCACTAAGGGGGATCTACATGACGTTGGGGAGACAGTCAGAGACGTCACCGCAGAGACCCTCTAGTAGTTCACGAAGGAACACCAGATTGTGTTGGGGGCTCTCTGAGCATTGATAGAGGAGTTGCAAGTCCACACCCCATATGCTGGCACTATGTCAACCAGCCTCGCACTAGGCATGGCCATGGCTGAGGAGATGTTACACGCCCAGATGAATAACAAAATAGTGATACCAGAGGGAGCGCTAGTTATAGAAAATGAGGCCAATAGGCCTGTGGCCAGTGGGCTGAAGGGAACTGGGATAAATATGGCTACGCTCCCTCATGAGATGCTTTATGTTTTGTAGGATGGAGTTACTGCAGAACTGTGAGACAGGGAGGGTCGTGCGCTCTAGGTCATGAGCGAGCAGTGCATCAACATTGAACAATTGAGCCTACAATGCAATGAGGTAGTGGCACAGAATCAACAACTATTAGAGGTGGTCGAAGAAGCCTGCCAGATGGTCCTCGAGCTATCCATCCAAGAAGAAGAATAGTGGAGGCGCGCGTCTGGAAACTAGCAGCAGGGGTGCACGAGGCAAAGGAAGAGATGGCTAGGGTTCAAGTCGAACTGAACCTTCATATAGCCAAACTGCAATCGAAGGTGCAACCTTCAACTCCGCTAGAGGTTAAGGAATAGTGCACTAGTGCGATTATAGCAACAATACCGGAGGTTAACAGTGTAGTGACAGACTGCACAAAGTTGTTCGAGGAGTCGTTTGAGCTTCTCACTACTTTGCAGGAGGACCCGAACATATAGTACCTAGAAATAAAGGTGCATGAGCTAGAATAGAAATATGATGAAGTGAAAGGGACCACGTAGGCAGTTTCCCTTACACATAGGTTAGCGTGGATGTAGTAGGCGAAAGCACTCAATGAGCAGGTGGATACTACTCGACATAAGGAAGCAATTTGAAGGCATGCTTATAGTTGTGGATTGATGAGGCGTATGTCATTACAGCCTCTATTGAAGCAAAGCTCACACAGATGCAAGGAACACAAGAACAGGTTTAGGGAAGCATTTCAGCTAAGACAGTCTCTGAACAGCACGTCCAGGAAGTGCAATAGGTAGCTGCTCAGTGCATTGTCAATATTGCAGTGATCCAGGCTTAATTGGGAGGTCTTCATGCCAAGATCTCCGCACTGACAGAGTGACTCGATGGCGAGTCATGATGTTTGTGTTGGGCGCTTGTTGGACATGAGATCCCCGAAGGGAAGTTCTAGGGCTTAGAGCCCAGATTTTGGTCCAAAGTTGTAACCCCAATGTAAATACTTTGCATTTTTTGGGCGCGAAGCGCGTAGTTTGTAAAAGAGTCATAGGGTTTTCCACCCTCACTTTCGTAATGTAATGTCGGCTGTAGATATCTAGCCATGGTTTGCAGACCATGGGATTGTATAAATAGGGCAAGGCTCTAAGTAGTTAATGGATCTACTAATCATGATGATAAGGATGAAGAGTTGAGTCATATCTGAAGTGTAAAGTCTAGTTTTGGGTCGTAGAGTAGGAGAAGGCTCTGTAGCTGAGTGCGCAGAGGCCTAATAGTCTGTAGCTGAGTGCACAGACCCCTCCAGTTGAGTGCGTAGGGAGAGTTGAGTCTATAACAGTTAGAAAATTAATAAAGAGAAGTTTCATATCCATTCTACGTATTTATTTCCTATTTTATGCATTTGTTACATTGAATATACATTTCACTTTTAATGCTTATATGATGCGCAAATATGTATGAATTTGTTGACTAAGTGTATACAAGATAGAATATTTATTTATGCGAAGTTAACTAATAGCTATAAGAAGATAAGTAAGATACATGGTGTAGTTTGGGGAAATAGCGCAGCTCGTTGCCATAGCAGTGCGAAAGCATCTTAGCCCCTGGTTATGGCTATGCGAAAGATGATTATAACCGATCGCGAAGGTATTAAAGGTTAGAACAGTGTGCGAAGTTGCCTATACGTAGGTAGGCACAGTTGGACTAAATCGACATCACAGACATCTCAAGGGTGCGGAAACATGGTTCCAACATCCCCCCATACTGCTTCGGGTCAGACTTCAATTTGCACTCTGTGGGATGAAGCCGAAAGGGCCAGTAGTGTAGGGATTTGTTTAGCTAAATAACTCTGAATTTGGGTCAGGGCCCCACAAGCCAACAGAATATCCACATGGACATCAACTGCAAGCCGCAGTTATCAGCAACAATTTTTTATCAGCTGGCAGAGTATGTGGAGTTCAAGGCTAAATTGCACCATGTATCCATGCACACGTAGAAGGATCTTGAGAAAAAGTGGTATGACCTTCCATACCTAGACATAGACGACGTGATCACAGCAATCCTCGACTACTGGCCAGCAGATTGGCACACCGCTTCAGACTTAACAGCTGGGTCTAGCATGTCTGTAACAAAGCAAAAAAAGGAGGAGGCCAGGCTAAATTTGGAACAATTGGCCTAGAAGAGGAAGAAGGAGGATGAGGAGAAAACCAAGGCAGAGTGCGCTTCCACGAAGCAAATAGGAGGACAAGAAGAAGAGGAGGAGTGTGGCTCTAATAAGAGCCAGAAGTTGCCTTCCTCGGAGACAGAGGATGAAGAGCAGCAATCAAAGTAGGGAGGAGTAGACCCGAAGACTACTCCATTCTAGATTAAGTGCACCAGGGAATAGGAGAATGTAGGGTCGCAGAAGAAGTCCAAGGCTAGCAAGACTTCCATTGACCCAATCACCTTGACTGAATGTGATCTGAACGACATTGGTGATGCAGTAAGGGATGCAACTGTGGGACTATTGCAGCAGTTCGAGCAGCAGTAGAAACAAGCCTAGGGTGCCATTCAGACAAGTCTGCATGAGCCGCAGATCCAAGCATTGCAGGTACAGACTAGTGTGTGATGTTGCAACACACCGTTAACTAGTTTGGTGCCTGGCACCTTAGAGGTGGAAAGGATGGTGCACACAATGGATCCTCGAGCAATAACACTACTTTATGGAGTGCTGACTATAGATGTAGAAGCTGACAAGGCCACTGTCAATTGCCTCAAGGGGTTTGTACTCAATTTTTCCATGCTTCCAAGTGAAGCCCTTCACACTTTGTAGGATGGTGTGATCGCAGAACTCCGTGCCCACAAACAGCGCACGCTACACGTTATTAGTGAGCAGAGGGTGAACAACACTTATATGACTGCACAAAAGAACTCCACTATTGATCTATTTAAGGCCATCATGGACAAGAATGAGTGCACAACCATGGTCGTGGTTGAGGCATGTAGGTCTATCCCAAAATTGGAAATCCTCGAAGATGAGCCAGTGGATGTGATAATTCAGAAGCTCACTACCAAAGTGCGCAACACAAGAACAGAGTTGGAAAAGGTTCAGTTTGAACTGAACCTTAATATTGCAGAACTTGAGTTGAAGGCCCAGCCTTTGACTCCACCAGAAGTTAGAGAGTAGCGCGAGGCAACTGTTAAGGACGTCATTGCAGCCATAGATAGCGCAGTAAAGGATTTCACTACGCTCTTCGAGCAATCGCTCGAAGTAGTCACCAGATTATAGGAGAACTCCAATGTGCAGAGACTGGAAAAAGAGGTGTGGGAGCTGCAGCAGTGACATGACGAGGTAAAAGTGACGATGCACACCATTGCCATTACCCAAAGGCTAGTGAAACTGCAGCAAGAAAAGACGCTGAAAGAGTAGTCGGACGTAGCACATCACAAGGACGAATTATTTAAGGCTCGATTGAAGCCCTGGCTAGACAAGGCATATGTTCTCACGACCACCATTGAAAGAAAACTACCTAGTCTGCAGGAAATGCAACAAAAGGTATAGGTATATGGTGCAGGGCCAAAAACTGAGCAGTTGGTCAAGAAGATGAAGCAGATGGAAGCACAGTGCATCGTCGAAGTCACAGTGGTACAAGTGGAGCTAGGAGGTTTTCATGACAAGATCTCTGCACCAGGAGAGTGACTCGAGGGTGAGTCACCAGAATTGTGTTTGGGGCCTGTTAGGAACGTGTCCCTTGGGGTCAATTTTGGGGTTAAGAATGTACAGTCTCCAGATTTTGTGGCCACGGAGCACGAAGATGTAAAGAGTTACTAAGGGTTTTCCGCCCTTCTTCTGTATAAGTCATGTCAATTTTAGAGATCTACCCATGGTCCGTGGACCATGTGATTGTATAAAAATGGAGTCTTAGAAGAGTCTAAGGTAGCTAAGCAATAAGTTTTGGAAGAGTTCCGAGTACGTTTATGGGTCTGTGAGAGCTAAGAGTGAAGAGTCTTAGCGTAGGAAGAGGCTCTATAGCTGAGTGCGCAGAGGCCAAGGGTAGAAGTCTGTAGCTAAGTGCGCAGACCCCTCCAGCTGTGTTTGCAGGGTACTGAGAGTTTGTACTGGAAATCTAGATTATCAATAAGGAGAAGTATTCTGAAATTATATGTGTATGTGTTATTTTAATTCTATTATGAATATTGCGATTATGTTATATTGAATATCGGAGTGTGAATTATTGCTATATTGATGCACAAACCTATGTATATTAATTTGTCATATGAACGCAAGTAGGAATATCTATTTACATGAAGATAACCATAATACATGTTAAAGTAACCAATAATTAACTGAATCTGAGTAGATACATAAGTAAGAGTAATTACAGAGGTGCGTAAGTGGTAGATCTATCTATTTAGGGTCTGCGAAGGATGATCGAAGACTTTTGCGAAGGCCTCGAGGATGAATAAGAGGAGTTCTTTGATAAGCCCTAAAGGGCTTATCAATCTTCACGAAGGAAGGTTAGGGCATCACAACCATCTTAGATCACAGAAACCTTGTTCCGACATGGCCCCATACTGCTTCAGGTGGGACTTCAATCCACGCTCCGCATATTGATGCCGAAAGGGCCAGTAGTGTAAGGATTTTCTTATATGCTTAATGTTGAACCTGGGTCAAGGCCCATCAATCCAACAATGGAAAACCTTCATACCATGATCTTTTTGTTCCTCCAAGGTGGCCATGAACGTCTTCATCTGAAAATCTTTAGGAAACTAAATCTGAGACCTATGTACATGCATGTTAAATTTGATCAAGTGAAGAGCAGCATCCTCTCCTTTCTCCTCTTTGAACTTTGGAAAATAAGTCTGTCAATCTACACAAGGTATGCGGTCCGGAAAACTTGGAATATAAGCACAATTTAAGGGAGTATACCTTGCAGATTAGGGATTCATATTGCAGTAGTGAATTCACCAATTTAGTCATAAATGGAGTACTTTGAACTTGCAGGAAACTGATTGGAGTTTCCAGGTGGGATGCCTCAGCCTTCTTGTGTCTGATCACTATCCACCATCAATAATCAGATATGATCCTTTTCATTCTTTCCCAAGGAAGATATGTCACTCATTTCCCTGGTAATGGTGCCAAAATGTTATCCTCTACAATGTCGCAAGGTGAGGAGGAGATCAAAAGAGGTAACTTCAAGCAACTTGAATTTCAGTAGCTAGCTTTGCTAAACGAGAGAGGGATATCTTTGGTGAGTAGCAGTATTGCGGCAAGAATGCTGAAACTCCCAGGCTACCAACTTTACTTTTATCAACCCATTAGTTTGTAACAAACTTCGAAGCGTCGATGCTATATGCACAAGTACTAGTTCTCACTGCAGGTTGTCACTTGATCAAATGGCGCGAGATCACCAGAAGCTCAAGCCAACTTCTATATATTTCAAAAGAAGCTCTATGTGTGATGAAAGGAAAGAAAGATTACTCTACAGATGCTATTCTAACTGTAGAAAGGAGAAAGACTGGAATGTAAAGAAAAACCTAGTAAACGCTAATTAACAAGCTAATTCTACTTTTGCCAAAAACACTATGAAAACCATGAAAGAAATGCCATTACCTACTCAAGAAAGTAAACAACATCTAACCGTGCTATTTCTGGAAGTAAATAAGTAAAAGACATATTTTTGGCTTTTTATGTGTTTTTATGTGAATTTAACATGCATCTAATTTATTGTGTGTGAGTGTGGCAGCGAACAGGTGGCGTTAGAGGGTGGTTTTTGAGCTTGGGAGGATGTAGGATGGTGTGTATGGGTCCTAGGAGGTCTTAGGTGGCCTTCTGGAGGCTTTTCCCACATTCGGCCTTCAAAAGAAAGCCTACAGGAAAAACTACAAGAGGACACAGGAAAACTACAGAAGGAAAATAGGGAAACTACAGGAGACCAATAGGAGGAGGCCGAGAGAAATTTTCAATGTTTTGAGGGTGTGAGAGTGGGTGGAAAAGGTGGATGAAGGTTGGAATGAGGTGTTAGGGTGCCTAAGGTCTACCATGAATCACCAGGAGAGAGAAAGATGATTGGGTTTGCTCAAGGAGAGAGGAAGAAGTTCTATGAAAAATGAAGGAAACTAGGGAAGAATTGAGGTGAAGTTTGGGAGACCGGTAGGGCATGGATCAAATGGAGGGTGTGATTGCTGGTAAGCAGGCCTACTACTGGAAGAGATCTACTACATATAAACTGACAGTAAACCAAGAAAATCAAGCAACCAGTGAAATAAGTGCATCCTAGGAAAAACAGAGTTTTGCATTACAATGGCCTAAACTATCATGTATAGAAGGAAATGCTGAGAAATGTTGTACGAAAGGAAAGCATGCAAAATGACTATTGAAAATCAAGAAGTGAAAATTATAAATAAGATCTAAAGCAAAGCAAAGCTATACTATCAACCTACTAGAGAGTTGCAAACACTAGAAGTCCTAGGAATGAGGAAAATCTGTGTTTTTGGGGCAGCAAGAGAGTCTTTGCCTCAAATCATGGTCCTAGAGGGAGGAAGAGAGGCCAAGACACAATTTCTAGCCTTTTGAATCTTCTCTGATCACTTCTTAACCTACTATAGAAAGCACAAATGGAAGCAAGCTACTAAATCATCAAAAGTAACCTATTCTTAACCATAAGAGAAATACATCTAACAACAAACTAATCTACAAATTGAAGTAAAGCATACAAATACAAGTAAAGAGAAGCTTGGTTGCTTGGATTGGGCCCTAACCCAAGAGATTCAGCCCTATGAGGTAACTCAATGCTAGCTCAAAAAGGATTCAATATTCATTATCAAAAAATAGCAAGATTACATAAAACTGTCATAAAATAGTAAGCTCAAAATTTGAGCAGAGTTTACACAAGCAAAAAAGTCGACCCTAGTGAGGCCCTAGGCCTCTCTACTTATACATCTGAAGCTACCAATAGCTTCCATAAAATCAGGCAGACTTGGCTCCCAAAACTCGAGATAGCTATCAATCATCTTCCACTTGCTTGGCTGCCTTCTAGTGCATGATTCGGCTGCTTGTACTCCGAGCTGAATGAAGGGGAATTCAAAGTGAGGAGGAATAAATGAGGGGGATTCCCTCCTTTAAGTCCTCTCTTCTGTCTACTTCGACTTATTGCTATAGTTTTACCACTATATCCTTGAATTTGACCTCGAAATCCATCAATAATCTGAATTAAATACATGTTAGACCACATGGCATAATAACTAACTCAACTCACCCTATAAGCATAAATATAATTAGAAAATCATACAATAAGCTAAGAGAATGGTTGATTTGACTAGGTTAGGAGGTAAAATGAGCCCATATAATTACCCATTTATGAGGCTCATCATCACCCCCTACTGAAGGTGTTGCTCATCCTCTGAGAAACCTATTCAATCTCTTGGTCTTTCATGGCCCTAGTGGCCTCCCTAGCATTCCAGGCTTCTGATGTGGTCTACTCATGTTATCCATAAAATCCTGCCTTTCTGTCTATGTCCTTCCACTGCTCCTTCTCTTCTTCTTCTCTTCTACCTTCCAGCATGCCTAATATGAGTGGAGGACTCAGTTTGAGGCCAATCTAGTTGACCTTCAGCCTTTGCATGAAGAGCTTGTACATTGGCACTCTTTTCAATGCCTCCTTCAGCCTCATGGGGGAATGGTATTCTTGGAAGGAGATTCTTTCACCTTAGAAGATGGTGAATCCTCAATGTTAATGGGAGTCTTTGATGAGGGCTAAGGTTTTCCTGTTTTAATTCTGGTACTCTTCCTTGCCCTAAAATACATGGAGGTTTTTGTTTTCCTCTTCTGCTTTTTCTTGACTGGTGTACTAAGGGTAGTGAGGGAAGCTTCTGCTTATCTTTCTAAAGTTTCAAGGGACTCTTCTCTTTGCTCTACCATCTCTGCCTCCTTTTCTCCCTCTTCTATTTCTTTTTCCTCCTCCTGCTATGCTATGTCACCACTGGCTTCATCTTCTCCTCCTTGTTGTTCTCCCTCCTCACCGACAGTAAGACTGACATCATAGGTTAATGCCTTGATGTCATCCTCAGTTGTCATATCTCTAAAAACTTCCCATGCTATAGGAATTGTAAGGGTCTGGAGGGCTTATTCTACTAGGATCTTGATTAGGCCATGGTGAGCTAGTTGCTGTGAATTTCCTTCATGTACCTTGGTGCTAGAATCAATGAGGGATTGAAGGAGAAAGTAAGGGATACTGAGCTTTTGATGTGATGGGGTATCCACGCAATATCTCAATTCTTAGAGGATTTTGAAATGATATCCATAAACATTGTTGTACCTACCCTCACAAGAAATGTATTTGATCACTTGGTAGCTAACCTCATCCTAGGGATATGGTACACTAGCCCTCCTAATTCCATTTTTGTCTTCAACAAGGGTTTCATTATCTTGGAAAAATTTCCTCTTGGCAGCCTGGCCAATTATTTTTTCATCTTTACTCCAAGGCAGCCCAAGAGGAAGGGTAGTGACCCTATTGATGAATTCAGGGGTTATTTCAATGGAGAGGCATCTAATGGTTACAATAGCATGAGCTATTGTGTGACGAACCAAAGAGAGCAAATTTATGGGAAATTTCATCATCAAACCCTCTAAACTTCTCAAAGAAATTCATCCAGTTTGCCCTTGTAAATATTTCCACCACTTGAGGATGTGCATGGAGTCTAGTGGAGTTAGTGGGCTCTTTTCTCATAAACCTACCTATCATACTACCTATACTTCTTTTGAAAAACCAGATATGGAGGTGGAGACAAAGAATTTTGAGTGAAATAGAAAAACAAAGGGGACTGTGTTTTTTTTTTTTTTTAACTGAATTTCTTTTTTTATGTATTTCTACCCTCTTAAAGACTCATTTTATCTTCAATTTGAGACCAAATCTTTCACATTTTGATATTCAACAGAGGGAATTCATGAACCCTACCTCTTCAGACTGAAATTTGTGCCAAAAATCATGTTTCCTCCCTTCAAAATGACTCACTGCCCCTCCTGTAGAAGCCCGTTGTCCCTCCTGTAGATTTCCTGTAGGTGCTCCTGTAGAAAACTTGTAGGGCTCCTATAGAAGATGCCGAGAGCAAAAATATGGAGGAAATTGATGGAGGAATTTGGATACGAGGCTGTGGGGGCATAAGAAGACTAATGTGTGGCTGAGTTACGAGGAGAAACTGAAGAAAAAGTGGTGAGAATGCACGGGGAGGAGTGTTCATTACTTTTTATGGTTGTTTTCGGTTATGAGTGCTAAGCTAGCAAGGTGTACATTGCCTAGATTAGGATCGTTGGTCCCCACCTACTTGGTCATCATGACCCCCCCTCGTAATCAGCCCCTCATTACTGCATCGGAGTTAACTTTTCCTCCTATTACCTATCCTTCGCATCTTTTGCTTGAGTTGACTGTGCGCACGTGTGGGTGATATCTCGGTTAAGTGGAGTCAACTAAATGAAGGTGGCCAAGTTAACTGGCCACCTTTCCCTCTTCTTATTTCAACCATCTCATTGCCTTTGAATGATTCCTAATTACACAAATGTAGATAGAGGAGTGACTTAGCTACTTACCTGTAATCCAAGTGTATTTGCTGCCATCGACTATGAGGTGTTGTGGCTTTCTCTGCTGCATGCCTTCATGTATGATGTCTCTACTTGATAATGTGTTGTTGTGTGTTTTTGCAAGTTCTTCTCTTGCTGGAGCTGATCTACATGTGCCTTTTCAACCTTCAGATGTGATGTCCCTTGTTGCTGGTGCTAGACTTCTATGGGATCAGCTGTTATAGGAATTCCTAGAGGAGCTCCTGTAGCTGCTTCTCCCCTTGAAACTTCAGCTATTTCCCTATGCTTGGAGCTCAATAATGATGCTAGAGGTGGACATGAATGATGGAGGGATAGTAGGTAAGCTTCAGGTAAAGTTAATGGTTCATTTTCCTCCTTTTATTTTTGTTTTTTTTTTCAAAACTGAAAAACTATTTTTCTATGTTTTTTCTTGGAAAGGAAAAAGAATAATAATGATGCTTGGAGTGTGATGTAGGCTTGGAAATGATGGCAAGGAGGCTTGAAGATGGTAAGAGGGATTATAGGTTCCTCATGAAGCTTTTCTTTTCCCTCAAACTGCCTCCTATAGACACTTTTGGCTCTATGTAATTCGTATAGGAGCCTCCTGTAGAAAACTGAGTTTTGGAAGAAGAGGTACAGTGGGGTGAAAGAGATGCCAAAAATGATGGAGGAAGGTGTGGATAAGATGAGATGGATGCTGGTATGAATGTAAGGGTCCCCTTTGCACCTTCTTTTGCTCCTTGTAGTCCTCCTGCAAACCTGCAATGCAATAAAAATTCATTTTTTCTTTCTCTTTCTCTTTTTTTTTTTTTGGACAACAACTAGGGCGCCTCATAGAGGTTTTCACTTTAATTGCCTACCCTGGGTGCCTCCAAGGGAGGTTTTCACCTAGGGATCTTATTCTTTGCCCTTTTTTTGACATCACTGGGCCGCCTCAGAAGAGGTTTTCAACCAAATGATGGGACTCAAGCGCCTCATGGAGGTTTTCACTTGGGTCCTTATTTTTTCTCTTTTTTCTTCAGTGAGTGGGTGAAGTGGAAGTTAAGACATGATTCACTACCATCACCATTTTATTCAAATCTTCAATAAACTCTCGGTTGGATAGGTGTTTCTTGTAGAATTTCAACCAATGTCCATTAACAAGCATGGGGATGGCTTCATCATCAATGGTTCTAATCAGAACTGAACCATTGTCATTGCATTTCTCCACAGTGTAAGGTCCCAGCCATCTTGTCCTCATCTTGCCATCGAAATCCTTGTATCTTGAATCATAGAGTAGTTCTCAATCTCCCTCTAGGAATTACTTCTCCTTGATATTCTGTCATTCCATATCTTTCTCTGAAGCTGAACTACCTTTGTATGGAGAAGGGCTTGCAATCTGTATTCATCAAATCCATTGAGCTGAAGTAATCTCTCCTTCTGTGCATGGTTGAGGTCTAGGTCTAGTTGAGCTGCCATCCTTAGGGTATTGAATTCAAGCTCTATTGACAAAAAAGCCTTCTTCTCATAGACCAGTTCATAGGGTGTGAACCTGGTGGTGGTCTTCCATGTTGTGTTGTAGGCCCAAGTGGCCTCAACTAATCTATCTGCCCAGTCTTTTCTACTGCTACTCACTACCTTGGTTAGGATCCCTTCCAATGCTCTATTAGTGACCTCCACTTTCCCATTAGCTTGTGGATGGTAAGGGGTGGAAGTCCTGTGCTTGATCTTATGATGTGTGAGCAGGTCTTCAATCAGGTTGGAAGTGAACTAACTACCTTGGTCTATGACCAATTCTCTTGGATACCCGAACTTGTAGAATATGTTTTCCCTAAAAAACTAAACTACTTTTTCCTCTGTCACTGCTTTGATTTCTTTTGTATCTGCCCACTTTGTCAGGTAGTCAATGCACACAATGATGTACTGCTTCTGCTTTGAAGGAGAATTGATAGGCCCCACAAAGTCCATGCCCCACTTCTCAAATGGCTCAAAGGTCACTTGAGGTTGCATGGGCATTTCATCCTTTGGAGTGGGTTTCCCCATCCTCTGACACTGATCACACTGGCTCGTGTATCTCCTCACATCCTGATGAAGAGTGGGCCAGTAGTAGCCTGCTTACAATATCTTGAAGGTGATTCTTTTTGCTGCAAAATGACCTCCACAAGGCCCGTCATGACAGGTCAGGAGGATGTCAAAGACTTCCTCCTCCCTGACACATCTTCTCAAGATCTGATCTGGGCCAAGTTTGAAGAGATTGCCTCCAATCCAGGTGAAATGGGCACCTTTCCTTACTATCTTGATCTTCTCTTTTGAGGATAGGTGTGGTGGGAACTGTGTTGAAACCAAGTAGTTTTCTATATTAGAAAACCATGGAGAGAGTACTGATATAGCAAATAGGTGTTCATCCAGAATTTGGAGAGAGTACTGATACAACAGAGTCGCCAGAATGTTTTCTTTTTCTTCTTCCCTTATAGGTTCTTCAAATATGTCTGGATGTTCACCTAAGGGTTATTCTTGATTGCAACCACTGAAGAAGAGAGAATGTTGGCTATGTGAAGCAGTGGGGGTGTTGAGCAAAAATATTCCTGAGTTATCTCTACTCCTACGAGGCATGAAAGGAAATATTTTTGCTTGGTTTTTTGTTTCTTTTTCCACACACTGTAAGTACCTGCAGAAACTGAAATTGTGATTGAAAAAAACAAATTGAAGCTAGTTGAAATGAACTTACTGAATGGAAATTCGCAGAATTGAAAAGGAAAGTAAGGAAATGCAAAACTGAAAGAAAAGAAATGACTATTCTACTTTTTCCGAAATAAACTATTAGCAGAATGTTGCAATAGGAAATAGAAGAAAGCAGTAATCACATAATACTCTGATGCTTCCCCAACAACGACGCCAAAAAAGTGGTGAGTTCTAGTATTGTAGCAAGAATGTTGCAACTCCTGGGCTATCAACTTTACTTTTATCAACACGATAGTTCATAACAAACTTGGAAGCGTCGGTGCTATATGCACAAGTACTAGTTCTCACTACAGGTTGTTACTTGGTCAGCCAACACGAGATCACTAGGAGCTCAAGCCAACTTCTATAGATTTCAGAAGAAGCTCTATGTGTGATGAAAGGAAAGAAAGATTATTGTACAAATGCTATTCTAACTGCAGAAAGGAGAAAGACTAGAATGCAAAGCAAAACCTAGTAAACCCTAATTAATAAGCTAATTCTACTTTTGCCAAAAACACTGTGAAAACCATGAAAGAAATGCCATTACCTACTCAAGGAAGTAAAAAACATCTAACCATGCTATTTCTAGAAGTAAATAAGCAAAAAAACATACTTTTGGATTTTTATGTGTTTTTATGTGAATTTAGCATGCATCTAATTTATTGTGTGACTGTGGAAGTGAACAGGTGGCGTTAGAGGGCGGTTTTGGAGCTTTGGAGGATATAGGATGGTGTTGATGGGTCCTAGGAGGTCTTAGGTGGCCTTTTGGAGGCTTTTCCCACACTCGGCCTTCAAAAGAAAGCCTACAGGAAAGATTACAGGAGGCCACAGGAAAACTACAAGGGGAAAACAAGGAAACTATAGGAGGCCTATAGGAGGAGGCCGAGAGCAATTTTCACTATTTTTAGGCTGTGAGAGTGGGTCGAAAATGTGGATGAAGGTTGGAATGAGGTGTTAGGGCACCTATAGTCTACCATGAATCATGAAGAGAGAGAAAGATGATTGGGTTTGCTCAAGGAGAGGGGAAGAAGTTCTATGAAAAATGAAGGAAACTAGGGCAAAATTGAGGTGAGGTTTGGGAGACCTATAGGGAATGGATCAGATGGAGGGTGTGATTTTTGGTAAGCTGGCCTACTACTGGAAGAGATCTGCTGCATAGAAACTGATATTCAACTAAGAAAATCAAGCAACCAATGAAATGAGTGCATCTTAGGAAAAACAGAGTTTTGCATTAAAATGGCCTAAACTATGATGTATAGAAGGAAATGCTGTAAGAAAGGAAAGCATGCAAAAGGACTATTGCAAATCAGGAAGTGAACATGATAAATAAGATCTAAAGCAAAGCAAAACTGGACTATCAACCTACTAGAGAGCTACAAACACTAGAAGTCCTAGGAATGAGGAAAATCTGTGTTTTTGGGGTAGCAAGAGAGTCTTTGCCTCAAATCATGGTCCCAGAGGGAGGAAGAGAGGCCAAGGCACTATTTCTAGCCTTTTGAATCTTCTCTGATCATTTCTTAACCTTCTACAGAAAGCGGAAATGGAAGCAAGCTACTAAATCATCAAAAGAAACCTATTCTTAACCATAAGAGAAATACATCTAACAACAAACTAATCTACAAACTGAAGTAAAGCATACAAATACAAGTAAAGAGAAGATTGGCTACTTGGACTGGGCCCTAACCAAAGAGATTCAGCCCTCTGAGGTAACTCAGTGCTAGCTCAAAAAGGATTCCATCTTCATTATCAAAAAATAGCAAGATTACATAAAACTGTCATAAAATGGTAAGCTCGAAATTTGAGCAGAGTTTACACAAGCAAAAAGGTCAACCCTAGTGAGGCCTTAGGCCTCTCTGCTTATACATCTAAAGTTACCAACAACTTCCTTAAAATTAGGGAGGCTTGGCTCCCAAAACTCGAGATAACTATCAATCATCTTCCACTTGCTCAGTTACCTTCTAGTGCATGATTTGGCTGCTTGTACTCTGAGCTGAATGAAGGGGAATTCGAAGTGAGGAGCAATAAATGAGGGGGATTCCCTCCAATAAGTCCTCCCCTTTGTCTACTTCTAGTTATTGCTGCAGTTTGACCACTACATCCTTGACTTTGACCTCGAAATCCAGCAATAATCTGCGTTAAATATAGGTTAGACCACATGGCATAATAAATCAACTCACCCTATAAGCATAAATATAATCAGAAAATCATACAATAAGCTAAGAGAATGGTTGATTTGACTAGGTTAGGAGGTAAAATGAACCCATATAATTACCCATTTATGAGGCTTATCACTCTCTAAGGATTTCTCAGTAAATGTTTGGAAGAGAAATGGATTTTAGGCTAGATTTTATAGTTTAGGTTTGAGATTTTGAAAATTTAGGGCTTTTAGGTTGTTGGACAAGAGATGAGAAAGCAAAATTAGGTTAAGGTCTCAAGGGTTTGCAGTAGTAGGCATAAAGAGGAGCAAGAATACAATGTCTTGTGATGGATTTAAGATTTTGGTCAATGTAGAGTAGGGTCTGAAAGATTAATAAATCATAATTAGCATGCATTACCATGAATTCATTAATCTAGTAGAAGAAATACATAAACATGATTTTCCACATAAATAGGGCTTTGAATCTAAAGAATTCTGCCTATATAACTATACGGAAAGGCACCGAGGAAAGAAAAACATGTTAAGAGAGATGAATTCATTCATAAGAAACTGATATAGAAGGAAAATAGAACCACAAACTCATTGCACAAGTATTCCTGAAAAATAGTTGCAACTTCTCCTTAATTAACTCTATAAAAGCATGAGATATAAGTCATCTCCTCTGAAGTCCAAACCCTCTCTCTCAATGAGAAATGATTCATATAGAATAGAATAAACCACTTCGCCACCTTTAGGGGTCGAATCCCTAAGTGGTGGAATAGTTCCCAAAAATCTATCAACCAACAAGAGGGAGTGAGAAGGTAAAAAACAAACTATACTCTTAGACTTTGATTTGAGTTTTTCTTCATTTATGAGGCCCAATTAAGCACAAAAACAACCTATCATGCTAATTTATTCCATAATTACATCATCAAGACTTTAAAATATCCAAATTACATCACAAAAGTAAGATCTGGCGAAAATAAGTTGAGAAAGACTGCTACAAGTATAAGTGCAGCACATTTAGCCATTAGCGTAGTGCACTCAGTCATAAGCGCAAAGCCATATTGCAGGAGGATTCTGGAAGCCTTTCTAAAGTCAAATTTCAAATATAAGAGAACGATCAACTAAAATTTCTTGTCTAGTTTCTAGAACAACTTTAATTTTTGAAAATGACCCATGGGGAGGCTTCAAAAATTGATTCTCCCAAGGTGTCTCTATAAGCACAGCGCCTCCTTCAGAATAGTAGCAGAAAGTGACTTTTTGACCCTTTTTTTGGATTTTTCTCCCAATTTATCTTTCAAAAATATTGAAAAGGTGGTTATTTGATACGTATATGTGATTATCTATCCAATCATACAACAATTTTCATCATTTGGAGGTCTGTAGAGAAAGCTAGTTGGGTCAAAATCTTGGGTTTTTCTACAAACATAGGGCTCAAATATGGAGATCTATCTCCCTAACCATAAATAGTTTTGGCAACTTGAGAGAGGGTATTATAGATAACTAAGTTTTGAAGAAACACCTCTCTAATTTTCTGGAAATTCATTTTCATTTTCTCGGAATCCGTGCCAAAACATCATGACTAAAACAGGAAATTAACTTGAAATTTTTTATTTTCTGACATAGGTCTTTAAGAAAGTTGCATATCTCCAAATATATGATACCTGTGTAAAACCTGAAGAAGGCTCTTGTCCCTTGGTATATTATTGACAAACATCTATTCAACATTTTTCAAGTTCATCTCCATTTGGTCAGAAACACACTTTGAAGAAAAACCGTCCATGTTTGCCGCAAATGACCTCTTGATGAGTTTGTGAGACACTAATATATTTAATGTTAGATGGATCAACTCTTTAGACATGTCCTCCATTATGCGTCCTTTTTTCATAGGTTTCAAATTCCATGTCAAAACCTAGCTCTTAGGATAGAAACTAGGGTTTTCCTTGTAGCAAAAATAGGGGATTTTTGAAGGTTGTGAGGATGTTTAGGGAAATGAGGGGGATAGGGAAACGGAAAAATTATAGGAAAATTTAGAGGGATAGTGAGGGAGGTTAGGGAGCTAAGGAAAGTGGAAATTTAGTATTTGGGTGAGGGGAAGGTTTTCAAACAAGAGAAACAAAATCCAATGGTTTAGAAAGTGTATTCTGTCTAGGGTTTAGGTGAAAATGATGGAATTTGAGGATGGTTTTGATAGAGGGTGTTTAGGAAGGTGTAGTTAGGATAGAAAAAAGTGTATGAACAATTGTATGCAAGTTTTAGCAGAAATTTGACATAAAAAGGATGAAAACCTTGAAGACTTTATTCAAAACCCTAAAATATGGACATGAAGCATAACAAGAATAGTTGAGAGAATTGAGAGAGGATTGAGCCTTATGATAAACCACCAACCTATATTAGCAGTAGTACAATGTGAAAATGATGAAGAAAACCATTGTAGGGAGCTCACAACCTTGGAGAGATGATGGAGTAGCTGCCTAGTATATGCGTAGCAAAACATAGTTCGTTGTGCAACACCAATGGAGAACTCGACTTATGAATGCAGAAAACTCTCCTTGTCTGACAATCACGCATGGATTAGATGAATTTTGAGTGTTGGAAAGTGGGATGATTAGATGGAGAGTGAATGAGAGTGAGCGATGGCCTTTTATAAGTTGATAAAATCAATTTTTTCCTTTGCAAATGTTAGTGGACCCACCATAACAATTACAACTTGGACTTAACACTTTGCAGCTTCATCATCTTTATGATGGTATTTCATTTAAGAAAATGAAATAAAAACATGATTTAAAAAACCTTTATTACCAAGTTGATCTCTACTATTCCTCATAAAATGAACTTTAATGGTAAAAATACTAATCTTTTAGAAATTTAACCTATTGACCTAGTGATGACCTAACATAGGCTTATTAAGTGAATTATGAACATAGTGACTATGGGACTCTTCCAACAATGATTTGAATTGACCAAGATAGTGTTCTTTGACCACGAGACTGAAAGGAATAGTAGAGACTAACCTTCATTACTGGTGACCAAATTTTTTATTGAAAAACTCTTTGAAACTAAAAGAATTTGACCCAAAACCATAAAAATAACTATGTAAGAGCACATTTGATCGCCGGTGACTGACATGAATGACAAAAACTAACACAGCTCACCCCCAAGTGAGTGGAGGTCAAGGTAGTGAACTCAAAGGCTAGAGTGTCAGGATTGGCAAGCGATGTCCCGACTCGAATTGTAGATTGGCAGGGTTGTTTAGACTTCACAGTGATGGAGATGAACGAATTTGACATGATATTGGGGCAATTTTTTTTGAAAGGTAACAAAGTCGTTGTTATACCTTTCTATGATGATATTATGTTGATTGGTGACTCACGAACTTAGACTTTTCCTACCAATTAGCAACAAAGGGAGGTGAAGGTACAACATGTTTCTACACTAAGTGTGAGTAGGGCAATGCAGAGATGGGATGTTGAGATATATGAGATCGTCATTAGAGAGATTAGGGAAGAGGATGGGAAGGGAATGCCTATGCCAGCCAAGATTTCTAATGTATTGGACAGGTATGTAGATCTAACTCCTCAGGAGTTGTTGAAAGTACTTCCATGAAGGAGTTCCGGATAATCACATTGAGCTAGAGCCAAGAAAGAAACCACCAGTAAATGCTCCTTATCATTGGTTTGAGCTATAGTTATAGGATTTGATGTGCTAATTGAAGAATTTCGTTGAATCAGGCTTCATACATCCTTCATGGTCCCCATATGGTGCTCCAATATTGTTCCAAAAGAAGAAATACACAAGTGAGTTGTAGATATGTTGTGATTATCGTGATTTGAACAAGAAATCAATAAATAACATATATCGACTTCCACTTGCAGTATATTTCTTCGAAGAGCTTATGAAGGAACAAGTGTTTTCAAAGCTCGATTTCAGGCATGGGTATTGTTATGTGTGGATAGCATAGGGTGATGAGAATAAGACAATGATAATGACAAGGTGTTGGGATAGGGTCCCTAGGGCCAGTTTTGGGGTTAGTTAACCCAATTTTTGTACATGTTTTTGTAAACTATGTAAAGTCTCCGCGATATGTGGTTGTGGAGCACGCAGATAGACAGGTGTCAAAGGGGTCTTAGCCCCTTGTTTGGATAGATAGTTAAGCTAGTTTTGAAACTCACCCATGGTCCATGGACCATGGTATTGTATGAAGAAAATCTATAAAAAGTTGAGCCATAGCAAGTCTTAAAGACAAATTTTGGTAGAGAATTGGGTATGCTGAAAGGTTTTTGTTGTCTTGGGAAAGTGCTAAGGTAGGAAGGCTCTGCCTCCTTTGCTAGGTGAAGAAGGTAAGGCTCCTACAGCTGAGTGGGCAAGAGGCCTGGATAGAGTTTGTAGCTGAGTGCACAGACCCCTGCAGCTGAGTGCGCAGGGTAGAAGACTCTGTAATCTGAACATTGAATATCAATAAAGACAACTTTTGAGAATTGCAGTGTATTTCTGTTGAATTTGTTTATATTATATTATGTCACTTAATGATATGCCTTTATGAAATAATGAATGAATGTTGCATGAACTCACTAAATATGTCTTATTAATGCATGATTTAAGTAGTTAATTCTGTTATGCTTTCTAACGAATTGAATAGATTTGTGTGGAATTAGATCTAGGGATGTTTATTGATGCGCAAAATCATCTAGTGAAAGTCCACAAAGACTGGTCATAGACCTTCACGAAGTTTTAGAAACCCTTTTGAATTAGATACGATGACAGGGCCTAGGAAGATAGTGATCTATGTGAAGGCAGATCTGAAGCTGTGTAGACTTAGAAACCACTTATCACATATCCCTGGATGCAGAAATCTAGCTCTAGCATCACGCTATACTACTTTGGGTGAGATGGCAGCCTGCGCTATGCAGATTTTTGTTCAAAGGGCCAACATTTGAGGGTTTTGTTTACTAGCGCGAAGAACTATGAACCTAGGTCAGGCCCCCTTAAGCAAATAAATGGTTCCATTGCCATGACTGGGATGTATCTAAAAGATCTATGGTAAATTTTTTCTGACCAAGAAAGAGCTTGATAAGTGGATTGATTGGAAATCACATGGGTACGTGGCTCAAGAGAATATGAGCCTTAAATTATCCAAGGAATAGTGGTTGTAGAGATTTTGAAACACAGACGAGACCGACGCATTCTTCTGCTTCTTCCTTGGGAAACTATACAAGTGGTTGTCTAAATTAGCCAATAGTCAAGGGACGTGGAGGTTCGAATGCCCTATAGTGTCGACTTCTGGACTGGTGTGACATCTGGAATAATCAGGAAGCAATATTGTGCGGGTTGTGGATCACTGGGTTGACCGCACATTGGGAATCTTTGTGACATATTTTGCGATTGACAGGAATATCAACTATAGTGAATTGGAACGAAGGATCTTTAAAGTATCGCGAGGTAAGTATTTGAACTCACTAAAGACTTGGATTAAAATGTTGTTATGTGAAAAAAGGGTTATGTAGTTACCTTGATGTTTGGGTCTACACGAAGTGGGAGACTCTTTAGAAGAAATGGAGGATCTAGACCAGAGTATAGTCCACTTATTGAACCCCATTCAACTTATGATGAAGGGGCAGTGTGGACTATGCCGTGAAGTGTCATTCAGTTAATAACTTAGGGTATTATGAGGATATCTCATCCCCCCACTCCACCTCTACCTCCACCTTCACCTCATACACTGATGCCCTCACCTCATCCACCTCCATTTCCACCATTCAACATGGTGAACATGATGAAGATGCCAATTTTAAAGGAACGGGTGATGAATGTTGGGTTGTGTTATATTCTTTCCATGACTAGCCCTCGTAGTTAACCAATGGGTTAGAAGGGGGACGGAGCCCCCCTTCATTGCGTTGATTGCATAGTGGAGGGAGTCACAGGGGGTTTGAGGGGTGCAGGTAACCACACTTTATGGGGTCTGGGGTAGTGCCTCAGAAAATTTTGGTTTGGGAGCCTATGTTAGGTTGGGTGGACCTACCTATGGTTTTGTACATGATTTTTGCACATGGTTTTGGATGTGTTGGTTTGTCGGTCCATGCTTTTGGATGCGATGGTTTTCGGTCCATGGTATTGGATGCTTCGACATATATAAATATGTATTGTAACATTGAAAGGAAAATAATGAAAAATCAAGCTAGTAGTCCCGGTTTTGAGATCCAGGGGAAAATCTCTGTGTATATGTGTTTTATGTGTTACACTCTTGCATTATCTATTTTTTGCATTTTAGAATCTGTATGCAGGTAATTTCTGTATAGGGTTAAAACCTACATTTGGTATACAGAAATTACCTGCATACAAATTACTTGAAATTACCTGCATACAATAGGGGTTTCGCTCGGGCCTGCGGTAGACCTTGTTCAGTGGGAGATCTACAAGATCAATTCTGGTGGTGAAAGAAGATGGCGAGTAGTGGAAATATAGAGATAGGGAAATTTAATGGTCAGAGATTTGAGTTGTGGAAACTCAAGATGGAGGATCTGTTGGTGGATAAAGATTAGTGGATCACGGTAGATCCAGGTACTAAACCAATGGGAGTGTCTGATGAAGAATGGAAGAAGTTAGATAGGAAGACAAAGAGCACAATACAATTATGTGTCTTAGATTCAGTATTGCTGAATGTATCAGGGGAAGATACGACTTAGGATTTATGGGACAAGTTAGGGACTTTGTACCAATCTAAGTCTTTGGTGAATAAATTGTTCCTAAGGAAAACGTTGTATAACATGAGGATGAAAGATGGAGACTCAGTGACAGAGCATCTAAATGCATTTAATACTGTGGTAAGTCAGTTATCATTTGTTGGTATCAAAATTTTAGATGAAGATAAGTGCATTAGTTTGTTGTGTTCTCTACCAGATTTGTGCGATAGTCTGGTTATTGCAATAGGTAGAAATGCAACTACCTTGTAGTTTGATGAAATAGTCTCATCCTTGCTAACAGAGGAGATGAGATGGAAAAATATGGAGAGCCAGAATGGTGATGCCTTGTCTATAAGAGGACGGTCCCACAACAAAAACAAAAATAATTCATTAAGTAGGATATCTAAACCTAGAGGGAGATCTAAATCTCCAGGAAAACCTATAAAGGTGGTGTGCTGGAAATGCAGAAAGGAAGGGCACTACAAAAGGGAATATAAATCTAAAGCTCTTGAAAAGGGAATGGGATCTAATGATGCTCATTCTGCAGAGGCGAAAACCACCTCAGATGAAGGTGGGGATGTGTACTTGGCTTCTTCAAGTACACATGTAGATCATGAGGCATGGTTGATTGACTCAGGTACATCCTTTTGCTTCACTCCCCATAGATAGTGGTTTTGCGAGTATGAGAAATACGATGGTGGTGATATCTTCTTAGGGGATGATAGGAAGGCTAGAATCATTGGTTGCGGAAAAGTAAAGTTGAAGTTTCAAGGTGGAAGGGTTAGAACACTTTCGAGTGTTCTGCATATTCCTGCATTTGCCAAAAATCTGATTTCTGTAAGCAATCTAGATGATGCAGGTGTAAAAATAGTGTTTGTGAACGATACCTGCAAGATGGTTCAGGGAGCACTGGCATTAATGCGGGAAGTTCAAATTGCAACTCTGTACAAGCTACAAGGTAGCACTATTGTTGATGGCTGCAACAGTTCTATGATTCCTGAAAGAGGAGCAGAAAATCTAGTGGTCTCTAGAGAGAAGACCATGTTGTGATATCAAAGGCTTGGACATATGGGAGAGAAGGGCCTTCGAATACTTCAGGGTAAAGGTATGGTAGAAGGTATGAGTAATAGCTCTCTAGATTTTGATTTCTGTGAAAATTGTGTATGTGGGAAGCAGAATCGTGTGAGTTTCCCCTCTGGTGGTGTGGAGCGATAAAAAGGTGTCTTTTAAACTCCTAATTACCTCACATTAATTGTCAACCCAGGGACGACTTTTTATTTCAAGAGTGTACTCTGTCTGAGGCGGCTATTTACTCAAGAGTAATGTTTAGTAGTATAGCGTTCAGAGAACACAAGAGTAGACGGGTGCTAAACTATGACTAAATTACTTCAAAAGGATAAAATCACACAAGACAGCTTATCAGTCAAGGGTGCGGAAGTGATAACCCATCCCTCTAGAAACTGATGGAATAGAGTATGGACCATGGATCTGGGAGCGTGGTAGCGTTTGCTGAGGCTCACGACAACCTTGGACCTTCTCTCACACCAAAGCAATAAATGCAAGTAAAAGGAATGGCAAAAAGCAGAATGAAATGAAATGGACAGCAGTAAATGAAACAGCAATTAAAAGAACTAAATCTCGCGAGTTAGAACTGAACTCTCATTCCGCAATCAAATAACAATCGGCAAAAGAAATTCCAATGATCTTTACTTTACGAGAAGATATTTACAAATGAATTATGGAACAACAGTTCATTATAAAACAGGAACGTTAATCATATATACAAAACACACTAATATAGCAATCTGAGAATATTGGATGATATAACTATGTTTCTAAACAGAATGACGCTACTCTCAAATCCCACAAATATTCATACCAGTCACTCTGTTCCAGAAATGGCTGAATAAAGATACAATTCGACCCCGTGTGAATTCAATTATATAGTGCAGAGTTCTTACATGGAGAAATCATTCATTCATTGATCATAACAGAGCATAGCTTATCATATAAAGAATGTATCAGATTGCTACGTAATAAAGATAAACAATCCACACACAAATCACCGTACAATGATACAAAGGCAAGTGTCCTTCGGAGCCAGGCCCTTAGCTGCCGATGGTACACCGCCTTAGATTACTCCAGACGCAGAGACGGAATGAACACCAAGTCTTTGATATTAATCACATCCACAAAAGTATAACAAAATCAGGTCTCAGTGAGACTCAATGATCAAAGTTTGTTCTGGAACCGTAAAATTACAAGAACAGTCCTCCCCTCCTCTGATCTTTGGTTTCATTTAAATAGAGGAAGATCAGAGCATAGATAATTATGACATGATTTCTTTTACAAATTTGGGTTGATTCTCACCAGATGATCAACAAGAAAATATATTTCCTTTCATCTCTTCAACAAAAGCAAGACGAATTTGGGTTTGCAGCTGAGATTTGGAGGACGGCCGCAACTGCAAATCTGAGAAAATCGTGCTCAAAGAACCCTGCGTTTCTCCCTGTACAAGCCGAATTTGGGCAAACCGTTCTTTGTTAAAGTTAATTGGGCCCGTTCTAAACAAAACCCATGTTCCGGATTTCTCAAATTCGTCTTCATTTGCTCAGAATCTCAACCGCAAAACTGTCACTCCTTAAACCAGCGAATTTCTGAGTTGGCAGATTTAAAAATCAAATCTTCAATCTAGAAGTTACTTTGGAGGCTAAAAATGGTGAATAATGTTACAACCAACTTATTAGAACTATCATTGATAAAATAATGCATAATCATCAATTTATTAGAAATAAAGGAGAATAAATAATATTCATCCATGAGAGCATAAATCATTTATAAAACGGATTTAAATGATAAATTATAATAGATGATATACTAGAGAAGAGTAAAAATGGATGAAATAAGTGTTACAAAGTGGTCGTATTCATGGCCCAACATACCCCCACACTCAATATGTTGCATGTCCTCATGCAACGAAAACTGAATATATTGCATGTCTTCATGCAACCCAAAGACAAAAACCCATGTGTTGACCAAGCAATAAAAAAATATGTTCATCTCAGCTCATGAAATGGATAGAACAAATGAATTTTTCCTTACTTAATGAATATTCAATTTTAGCAATCTCGATGAAGGCATAACAATTTTTACATTGACATTCAACTATATGTATGAAGTTGCAGCAAAATATGACATATATAACAACAAACTTCATTAACCATTTTCCCAAAAACTACAAACCAGATTTGGTTGAAATGTTGCAAGTAGATTTGTAATATCTGAAGGCTTCTATGATCCAAAAATCAGATCGTTTTGATGCATGGATCATGAGATATAAAAAAAATGGTCGTAGGTGAGAGTGCATGATTTCCGCAATTTATGAACCAATATTTCTTGAAATTATCTAGGTATGTGTATTTTAATAGTATGTTTGTGTTTCCTAGAGATCACAAGAATTGAGTTCATAGTTTTAAAAAATATTATGGAAATCAATTCCTACACTGAAATTGTATGCCTTAAATAAGGAAGAAAGTAGAAAACATCCATCATGCATAGCAATTCCTCCCCCTCTCTGAAAAATTAGCATGCCCGCATGCGATGCTAGAAAACAAAGAGAGGTGGTTGCTACCAGCTGTTGAATTCTATGCTTGGTGTAAAACAACATGGAATAAGGGAGGTGTTGAGAGTGAATAAGAATAGCAATGGATGATAAAGAATATGAATGGCGTGGTCATAAGAAAGAAATGAATGAAAGGAACACTCCCACACACTTGAAAATGACATGTTGCTGAAAAAGGGGAAGTGGTAAAGATGTGGAATGAAGGATGACAAATAATGCTCAAAATGGATTTTCATTAGAAAACTATGCAATTTTACCTCAAGTTTTACCTCCAAAAATGTGGAATGACATATATGGACTGGCAGTTGTTGAAGCTGATGTAGGCAAAGTTGGTGCTGAAAGTGATGCAAAAGGTGGAATCCAGGGAAGCACATCATGTCTGAAGAGTTGTTCATGTTCGCAAGTTGCTCGAGCCGCTTCTGTTAGTTGCAATAGTGTGGTCATGCTGTGAATAGAATTTCTCCTGCGTACTGGTTGTTCTCCTGTAAACAAATCATACTTGTGCATACAATGTTCTTGAAGCCATAGTGTTGGGTTTGAATAGCAACAGATAAAATGCATGCAAAAATTTCAATTAGAAAAACTTATCAAATCAACAAGTTATGGCAGAGTGTAGTAATCATATCACATGCAATCCCATAATGCATACATTCCCCCCCTCCAATTGGAAAATGGGTTCCATAACCATAAAGCATATGAGAGGGGTGGTGCGGACGGCAAGGCAATGGAATGAACAATATATCAGTGAAGCAGAGTACACTTATCAATGATAGGACGATGAAAAGTATGGTTATATTGAGAGCAAAGTGTGTAAAGATAGTTATGAATAAGAGATAGGACGCTTTGGATTGATGATATGTTATGAAAAGAGAAAAAGGACAACAATATGCCAAAAAGATGCTTTGCTGATAATATTCTAGCTGAAAATGATGCGATTGATCATAAAACAATTTCTCATGCATAAAGGTTCAAAACAGGGAAAAGATTAAGGAAATAACTTCTCTGATAAAAAGAAAAATAAGAAAAGGGTATTATAATAATAATTGACGATAAGATATAACTTCAATACCATAAGCAGAGTCGTTGCTGCCAGCAGGCGTCCATAGCCTCGACAGGGTTGCTTTTTAACCCATATGAGCCAGAATCCTCAATTTATAAATGGAGAGTTACAATGTTGTTCTACAGAAGAGATCAGTGTGTTGGCGTGGTAACCAGATAATCACACTGCCATTCACTGGGATGTAGCAAAAGTGATCAGGCCGGCTTGTGATGAGACCTCATGTTCCAAGAATAATTTGGCTATCCAATGGATCATAACCCTGGTGTGGTGGCCATAATGGGAATGTCACTTTGTTACAGCCTTATGAACATGGTAGGCTGGCTCGTAATGAGACCCCCTATCCTCCATCTGCGAACAATTTTTTTTTGTTATTACATATTTTTATGATAAAATGAGGGAGGCTCAGTACTCCTTAAGAGTAGGGATGGCGGAAGAAGTTGAAGATGTCAACAGAAAAAAAATATACCCATAATCTCATTTATTACAGACAGAGAAGATTATAACCAGGGATGATGGAACCAGCATGGTATTAAGATGGTCAATCAATATCATGTTCAACAGAAAACAATGCAGTAAAGTGATATATAAATAATTGTGTCCCTTCTGAAAAGAATCTATCATCAAGGAGCTGTCCTGTTAAAGATCATAACGTGAATGATATTAACTTGCTTCAATAGAATCCATAATTCTTGTCCTCATAAAAGTAGTGTACTTCATGCCATGAAAGAGAACCAGGAGAATGTGGTTGAGATGAACTAGGAATAATTCCACAAGAGAAAGGAAGGGTTGCTCTCAAAAATATTCTCAAAGTGTTGCTTTTTTTTTTAAAGAACAACAAAAACACTCAAAAAGAAAGTGGTGTTCTGTGTAGGGAACAACAAAGAAAATGCATACCAAAAAATGCAAAAATACACAAAAAACACGAAAATGAAAATGTCGTTCCTTTTGAAAGAGAAGAATCCATACAAGCAAATAGTTGGGATGCCGTTTTTCTAAGATCATGAGTGCTTGTAAAAAAAATGACCAAACTGCTGTTCTTTTTGAAAAAGGAACAGCAAAAACACCAAGTGCTGTTCCTTTTGAAAAAGGAACAGCAAAAACTCGAACTGCTGTTCCTTTTGAAAAAAGAACAGCAAAAACACGCACTGCTGTTCCTTTTGAAAAAGGAATAGCAAAAACTCAAACTGTTGTTCCTTTTGAAAAAGGAACAACAAAAACACGAACTGTTGTTCCTTTTGAAAAAGGAACAGCAAAAACTCAAACTGCTGTTCCTTTTCAAAAAGGAACATCAAAAACACGAACTGCTGTTCCTTTTGAAAAAGGAACAGCAAAAACTCAAACTGCTGTTCCTTTTGAAAAAGGAACAGCAAAAACACGCATTGCTGTTCCTTTTTGAAAAAGGAACAGCAAAAACTCGAACTGTTGTTCCTTTTGAAAAAGGAACAGCAAAAACACGCACTGCTGTTCCTTTTGAAAAAAGGAACAGCAAAAACTCAAACTGTTGTTCCTTTTGAAAAAGGAACAGCAAAAACACGCACTGTTGTTCCTTTTTGAAAAAGGAACAGCAAAAACTCGAACTGCTGTTCCTTTTGAAAAATGAACAACAAAAACACGCACTGTTGTTCCTTTTGAAAAAGGAACAACAAAAACACACCAAATGTTGTTCCTTTTGAAAAAGGAACAGCAAAAACACACCCAACGTGAAAGTGCAAAAGTGCTGTTCCATTTCGAAAAGGAACAGCAGCTGTTCCATTTCGAAAAGGAACAGCAAAATGAACTGTAAAAAAGGAACAACAAAATGAATGGCTGAACCAAAAAGTGCTATTCCTTTAGAAAATAAATAGCAAAACGAAAATGATGTCCCTTTGAAAAAGGAACAACAGGAACGACAAAAATGCACACAAATGTTGTTCCTTCAGAAAAGGAACAGCAAAATACACAACCATAAATTGCAAACACGCAAAGAATGAATTAGTTGTTCACTGCATTGATGCTTTTGAATGAAGAAACACCTGAAACACAAAATATAAAAGAAATTAGAAAAGAAACAACATTTTATTTAAAAAACAATATGTAAATTAAGTTACAACAGCTATGATATTATGTAAAAAAATGATATTTTTGAAAAATGTTTTGGCAGCAGTGACAAGACATGAATCTTGAAATTGAAATCAATTCTTCATTTGTTCTATTATGAATCCATTGGGTAATGATTTGGATAAAATTCCTTTGTTTTATAAAAACTTCTTTGAAAAATCACTCGTCCATAAATTGACCTTCTTTATTTTCCCAGGACCTGCAAAAAAACGAGTATCTACCTGCAATAAAACATTAAATCATGGATAAAGAGAGGTGATAGGGCTCCCCTAATACAAGAATTATGCAAAAAACAACAAGTAGTTATTCTGTATAACAAATCCATAGAGAAAATAACAAAGTAAAATTTATTTGTTACCTGCGGGAGAGCAGTGGTCGGCCATACTAACCAGTAGTGTTTTAATCACAACTTCTTTGTTTTTCGTCCAAATTGAGTGATTCCAAAGCCAAATGAGAGCTAAATCAAATTTTTATCTCCAGTAGAAACAGGTTTTAGATACAAGAAGAATTGATAGGTCAAATACTTTAAAGAACAGCTGGAAAGACAAAGTTTTAAGAGTGCTGATTTACGATAGACAGTCAGTATTTTGATCATAACTTCCCCATACGATATCGAAAATGAGTGATTCCAATTGCATTGTAAACTAGATTCATAGGAGAATCTACCATAGAAACAGGTTTTAAAAATATGGTGATTTAGGCCTCCAAAAATTAACTGTCCCAACTCTGTTTCTGAGCTGCCCGCTAGATAACCAGTCAATGTTTTGGTTCTAACTTTTTCGTTTCAAATCCAAATTGAGTGGTTCAAATTGGGTTAGAAAGTAGACATCAAGGGATACCTAGGGTAGAAATAGGTTTTAAAAATATGGTCATTTAGGTCTCCAAAAACTGACTGTCCCAACTCTATTCCTGAACTGCCCGCTAGACACCCTATCAATGTTTTGGTTCTAACTTTTTCGTTTCAAATCCAAATTGAGTGATTCAAATTGGGTTAGAAAGTAGACATAAAGGGCTAATTGGGGTAGAAATAGGTTTTAAAAATATTCACTTTTGGTCCCTCAAAACATGACTGTCCCGACTGTTTTTCCAGAAAGTTCATCAAGCCCGCAAGCCAAAAAAATGAAATTCAAGCATTTTTTCAAATTGGTGATAAAAATGAAAATGAGTGTTTGTAGAACTTATTATTTCTATTATGATTCATCTACATACACAAATAGATTGAAATATTTATCACCGATGTTGATTTCGATAGCATGTTGCAACAAAAAAAACAACTAGTTTTACAAAAATAAAAAAAATGTGTTTGTTTTATTTCTTTATTTATTTTATTTTCTCCACTATCCTACTCTTCTTTGAAAATTGATTATGTTTATGTATAAGAGTATTTCCAGTGGAACCATGTTAGAAATAAGGCCTCATGTATGCACATACCCAAATTCGAAAAATGCATGTTGATAAAAATTAGGGTATGAGAAGCCAACTTCCCTTCAAAAAATGGTATCAAAAATTGTTGAAGCATGGAGTGATGTTGCAAACAAATGATGGAGTGAAACCAATCTTCAATGTATCCTTTATTTTCTTGATTTCGCATAGCCATCATATCATGAAGTTCTTGAGCTTTTAAAATAGCTTGTTGATGCATAGTAAAAGAAACCTCATTTTCTTCCATAGCTTCTACAATTTTTGCATTTGAAACATTCTGAATCTCATTGTAGGTTTTCTCTAATGGCGCATGTGAGATAGAATGGGTGGGAAGGGTGGGTAAATTTGGCAGTTCAACATTGTAAGCATGTTGTACTGGTTTATTGTGGTGAGGGTGTGGAATTAGTTGAGCAGGAAAATGTGTAAAGAATGGAGCATTGTGATGATGTGGTTGGTTGGGTTGAGTGAATGAATTTGGTATGCAAGCAGGATGTTGTGGAAGAGCTGGTGAAAAATATGGAGAATATGTTTGTGCTACAAGATGAGGGAGAGTAGTCATGCAATCATAAGATGAACCATGCCCAACTTGTAAACAAGATTGGCGGTTATATTGAAATTGACATGGCTACCCTAACACATTAGTATTCCATAATGGATTATGTAAGTAAGAGAATGGAGAAGAAGTGTTTTGAACCATACCTCTAGGCCTTGTTGCAGCTTTCTTACCTCTTTGATATGCTACTTCCATCCTAGATAAGGAAGAGTGAATATCTATGAGATGCTCCTTTCGGTCATGAGAACAAAACATTTCATCAAATTCTTCATTTTTATGAACCTGCAAAACATCCAATTTTTCATTTAGAGAGCTAATAAAATCAACTTTAAAATGTTCAAATAACACATTGATTTCAGCTCTTATGTCTCCTGTTCTTGTAGCAGATTTGGAAAACAAAGAAAAAACATCTCTAGGATTCTTACCAGCCTTGGAGATTCCTCTTGAATACCTTATGCACAACTCACAAACATCATCATATGATAACTGAAAAACATCACCTTTTCCTATCAGATTTAAAAGTTCTAAAAATTCATCTTTGATTCCTTTAAGAAGGAGTGTTTTTAAGATCTCTTTTTCCAAATGCTTATGCTTTGATTTTTGAAGGTTATAATGAAATCGATCTACATAGTCCTCCAAACTTTCATCTTCCCCTTGTATCATATAGAAAATATCTTCATTGGCTTTGCAATAGTCTTGGTACTTCTTCAAGAATATGTTCTTCATGTCCTCCCATGATTGGATGCAATTCCCACCTAGGCTCATGAACCATCGGAGAGCTGCTCCTTTTAGAGTAAGAGGAAACACTTTCAATCTTTGATCGTCAGTACAATAATCATATCCTCTACAAAGTATTTCAAACTCAAACATAAATGTATGTGGATCTTCATTTGCTAAACCATGAAAATTTGGTAAAGATGAGGGAATTATGTGCATTTGTGTCACTCTTAGATCTTTGATAGGAAATTCAAAAGTAGAAACGTGAGCCATTTCTTACCATAATAGAAGATGTTCTTCATGTGTTTCTTCGAGGCTCCTTCTTCAATTGTTCCTGTCAATTAGTTAGTGAAATGGGTGGTGCTTACATCACCACTTAAGTGAAATCATGTGATTCATTTTTTTTTATTTTTTAAATTTCTATTTTTCCTAATAATTCACACAAAAATTCAAACATCTATTTCTACTCTAGGTTCTTTAATAGTCCTGCTGGAAAGCGGACGGGGGAGCAGGGATTTTACATGCTCCGTACGCAGGTTCTTACCTTCCGTTTTTAAGATCCAACTCTTCCCTAGCAGGCACTCATCAGATTCACACTACTCTTTAGAAATGGCTACACTCTCCCCGGCAACGACGCCAAAATGTGGAGCGATAAAAAGGTGTCTTTTAAACTCCTAATTACCTCACATTAATTGTCAACCCAGGGACGACTTTTTATTTCAAGAGTGTACTCTGTCTGAGGCGGCTATTTACTCAAGAGTAATGTTTAGTAGTATAGCGTTCAGAGAACACAAGAGTAGACGGGTGCTAAACTATGACACAATTACTTCAAAAGGATAAAATCACACAAGACAGCTTATCAGTCAAGGGTGCGGAAGTGATAACCCATCCCTCTAGAAACTGATGGAATAGAGTATGGACCATGGATCTGGGAGCGTGGTAGCGTCTGCTGAGGCTCACGACAACCTTGGACCTTCTCTCACACCAAAGCAATAAATGCAAGTAAAAGGAATGGCAAAAAGCAGAATGAAACGAAATGGACAGCAGTAAATGAAACAGCAATTAAAAGAACTAAATCTCGCGAGTTAGAACTGAACTCTCATTCCGCAATCAAATAAAAATCGGCAAAAGAAATTCCAATGATCTTTACTTTACGAGAAGATATTTACAAATGAATTATGGAACAACAGTTCATTATAAAACAGGAACGTTAATCATATATACAAAACACACTAATATAGCAATCTGAGAATATTGGATGATATAACTATGTTTCTAAACAGAATGACGCTACTCTCAAATCCCACAAATATTCATACCAGTCACTCTGTTACAGAAATGGCTGAATAAAGATACAATTCGACCCCGTGTGAATTCAATTATATAGTGCAGAGTTCTTACATGGAGAAATCATTCATTCATTGATCATAACAGAGCATAGCTTATCATATAAAGAATGTATCAGATTGCTACGTAATAAAGATAAACAATCCACACACAAATCACCGTACAATGATACAAAGGCAAGTGTCCTTCGGAGCTGGGCCCTTAGCTGCCGATGGTACACCGCCTTAGATTACTCCAGACGCAGAGACGGAATGAACACCAAGTCTTTGATATTAATCGCATCCACAAAAGTATAACAAAATCAGGTCTCAGTGAGACTCAATGATCAAAGTTTGTTTTGGAACCGTAAAATTACAAGAACAGTCCTCCCCTCCTCTGATCTTTGGTTTCATTTAAATAGAGGAAGATCAGGGCATAGATAATTACGACATGATTTCTTTTACAAATTTGGGTTGATTCTCACTAGATGATCAACAAGAAAATATATTTCCTTTCATCTCTTCAACAAAAGCAAGACGAATTTGGGTTTGCAGCTGAGATTTGGAGGACGGCCGCAACTGCAAATCTGAGAAAATCGTGCTCAAAGAACCCTGCGTTTCTCCCTGTACAAGCCGAATTTGGGCAAACCGTTCTTTAAAAAAGTTAATTGGGCCCGTTCTTGACAAAACCCATGTTCCAGATTTCTCAAATTCGTCTTCATTTGCTCAGAATCTCAACCGCAAAACTGTCACTCCTTAAACCAGCGAATTTCTGAGTTGGCAGATTTAAAAATCAAATCTTCAATCTGGAAGTTACTTTGGAGGCTAAAAATGGTGAATAATGTTATAACCAACTTATTAGAACTATCATTGATAAAATAATGCATAATCATCAATTTATTAGAAATAAAGGAGAATAAATAATATTCATCCATGAGAGCATAAATCATTTATAAAACGGATTTAAATGATAAATTATAATAGATGATATACTAGAGAAGAGTAAAAATGGATGAAATAAGTGTTACAAAGTGGTCATATTCATGGCCCAACAGGTGGTAAGAGGGCGAAACAAATATTACAGCTTGTGCACAGTGATTTGTTTGGACCTGTGAAGGTTCCATCACTGGGTAAGTCTATGTACTATGTATCATTTATAGATGACTTCTCAAGGAATTAATGGATATATTTCCTTAAGAATAAATATGAAGTCTTTGACATGTTTAAAGAATTTAAGGCTCTAGTGGAAAACCAAACAGATAAGAAGATAAAGGTGCTGAGGACAGATAACGATGGAGAGTTTTGCAGTAAGGAATTTAAAGAATTTTGTAAGAAGTGTGGTATAGCACAACAGAAGACTACTCCATATACACCTCAACAAAATGGAGTTGCAAAAAGAATGAACATGAAATTGATGGAAAGGGCAAGAAGCATGCTCAATGGTGCCGGTTTAGGACAGGAATTCTGGGCAGAGGCGGTGGAAACAGCATGTTACCTAGTCAATAGATCACCTTCATCAACATTGGAGGATAAGACTCCACAAGAGGTATGTAATGGTAAGAAACCCTCTCTTTCACATCTGAGGGTATTTGGATGTGATGCATATGTACATGTTCCAAAGAAGAAACAAACCAAGTTGGATACTAAATCTGAAAAGTGCATCTTTATTGGGTATAAGGATGATTTAAAGGGTTATAAGCTTTGGAACCCAGTAACAAGGAAGGTTGTGTACAACCAAGATGTGGTGTTCAGAGAGGTGAAAGATGTTATTAAACAGGAAGTCCAACCCAAGGAACATGAGAAGATAGAGTTTGAGCTAAAGGAGGAAGAATCCAACTCTACAACAGAGGAGGAATCAGAAGATGAAGAGCCACAAAATCTGGGTGTGAGAAGATTGGTTCGAGAAAGAAGGCAGCCAAAAAGGTATAGTCCATCTTTCTGTTCAAATTTTTCTTTATCTATTACTAATGATGATCCCAGAACTGTGAAGGAAGCAGTAGATTCAAAGGATGGAAAACTCTGGAAAGAGTCCATGGTTGATGAAATGGCATCTTTGCACAAAAATGAGGCTTGGGATCTAGTGGAGTTTTCGGCTAGAAGGAAACCCATTGGCAGAAAATGGGTGTTCAAGAAGAAGACAAATGTAGAAGGAAAGGTGGAGAAATACAAAGCTCAGTTAGTAGCAAAAAGTTATTCCCAAGTGCCGGGAATTGATTTTGGTGATATTTTTTCTCCTATTGCCAAGGTAACTTCTATTAGATTACTTTTATCTGTTGTTGTTTCTTTTGATTTTAAGGTAGAACAGATGGATGTGAAGACAACATTTCTTCACGGGGATCTGGAAGAGGAGATCTACATGAAGCAACCTGAAGGCTTTGCAGTGAAGGGTAAGAAAGAACTGGTATGCAAATTAAATAAGTCTCTGTATGGGTTAAAACAGTCACCAAGGATGTGCTATCAGAATTTTGATACATTTATACGGGGACTTGGCTTCACCAGAAGCAAAGCAGATCACTGTGTGTATTTTAAATTAATTGGTGACCATCTTATTTATCTAGTCTTGTATGTGGATGATATGTTGCTGGTTTGAAATGACAAAGAAATTATCCAGGATTTGAAGACCCATTTGTCCTCCAAATTCGACAGGAAAGATCTTCGTGCTGTAAACTATATTTTGGGCATGGAAATTAAAAAAGATTGGACAAAGAGGAAGCTCTGGTTAAACCAGCGGAAGTATGTCAAGACAATATTGTAGAGGTTTAATATGCAGGATAGTAAACCAGTTAAGGTTCCTATTCCTATAGGTGTATAGTTATCTGTTGAACAGTGTCCCAAGACATAAGAAGAAGAAGAGGACATGTCCCGTGTTCCATATGCAAGTACAGTGAGTAGCCTAAAGTATGCGATGGTCTATACTAGACCAGAAATTACACATGCAGTGGGAGCATTGAGTAGGTTTATGTCAAAACTAAGGAAGGAACACTGGACAACAGTGAAGTGGGTTTTCAGGTTTTGCATGGCACTAGTGATTATGGTTTGTGCTACCAAGGAAGACCAGGATTGGATAGAGTGTTGGATATTCGTGGCTTTGTTGATGCAGATTGGGCTGGAGATCTGGATCAGAGAAGGTCTACAAGTGGGTATGTGTTTAACCTATTTGGAGATGTAGGCAGTTGGATGAGTAAGAAACAGTCTATAGTGGCACTATCAACTATAGTGGCAGAATACATGGCAGCCACTCATGCAAGCAAGGAAGCAGTTGGTTGCAAAGATTGTGTTCAAGTATGGGGTTAGTACATGGAGCTATAAGGATAGACTGTGACAGCCAAAGTGCAATTTTCTTCGCAAAGAACCCTGCATATCATTCAAAGACAAAGCACATTGATGTTCAGTATCACTTTGTGATGGATATGATAGAAGACAGAAAGGTGTTGCTGGTAAAGGTGAAAACTTTAAAGACTACTGCAGATGCATTGACAAAATCTATGAGCTCCAAGAAGTTCTCTTGGTCTAAAGAAACAATGGGAATTGCAAGGCTAGATAAATGACTAAGCTCTCTTGTGGCCCCCTATGGAAAGAAAAAAACAAGTGGGATAATGTTGGGTTGTGTTATATTTTTTCCACGACTAGCCCACATAGTTAACCAGGGAGTTAGAAGGGGGGTGAAGCCCCCCTTCGTTTCGTCAATTGCGTAGTTGGGGGAGTCACAGGGGGTTTGAGGGGTGCTGGTAACCCCACTCTATGGGATCTGAGCCAACGCCCCAGAAAATTTTGGTTTCGGACCCTATGTTAGGTTGAGCGGACCTATCTATGGTTTTTTGCATGATTTTCGCACATGGTTTTGGACGCGATGGTTTTTCGGTCCATGGTTTTGGACGCGATGATTTTCAGTCCATGGTATTGGATGCTTAGATGTCTATAAATATGTATTGTAACATTGAAAGGAAAATAATGAAAAATCAAGATGGTAGTCCTAGTTTTTGGATCCAGGGGAAAATCTCTGTGTATATGTGTTTTATTTTTTATGCTCTCGCATTGTTTATTTTATGTGTTTTTTCGTATGTTGGTAATTTTTGTACGGGGTTAAAACCTACAATGAAGATCCTAAACAATTTTGGTTTGTTGTAGGAGATGTGTGGACACCGCAACATGTTACCAATGATAATATTAAGAAAGGACAGATGGTTACAGCCTTGCAGGACTGTGCATTAATATGGAATATCAAGTATTGCACTGATAACCCCAACACATCATTGGAAGATACCTAGCTAGCTTTGAATAAGGAGATTAATAGGCCTAACTCAGAGGTGCAGTCAATAATTGAATTTAAATAGCTTCGAATGAGAGTCAATGAGATGCCTTGGGACTTTGATAATAGGCTGAAGTGCCAAATCTGATAGGCTAATATGCAAATCTCAGATACCTAGCATTGTGACTGGTTTATAGCATCACTTTTTCCACATTTAAGAATACCTATGTCGCAGTAGAAGATGTCAACGCAAGCAAAAGCCATTGAGATCATGATGAGGCTACACGTATTGCCTATTCCATATATGACCCTTAGAGTGCAACATATTCATTCGGAGCTGGAGAGCCTGAAGAAAGGAAGGGAAGCTTAGCCGGAGGTGAGCACTAAGATTTGGTGTCTAAAATGTAAAAGGCAGGGACATGATAAGGATCATTTCCCAGACTTTAGGAACTATATCATAGAGGAGGACCTGTTCCCCTGAAACTAGAGAGAAATGTTGGAATGAGCATGGGAGCTGAGTTGTGTTGCATTATTTGTTAGGTTACAAGACAACATGCTATGAATAACTGCCATCTATTGCAGAAGTTTGTACAAACCCCTCAGAAGTTATTTTGCAATTCCTGTAAGTCAGTAGGGCACGATAAACACCATTGTAGAAGTTATTAGTTAATGATGGACACAACCTCTACCTATAGAATGCAAGCAGAAATCTTTCCTCAAGATCAAAGCATAGGAGCAGCGAGTAGAGAATTCCAAGGGTGAGGACGAGGAAGAGGCGCTGGACCAAGACGAAGGCATGGGTAGGTAGTTTGCTATAATTGTGGTGAAGCAGGGCACTTCGTACACTATTGCCCAAATCCCACACATCCCTCATGTAAGTATTATCAACAGTTTGATAATTTCATAGAGGAATGTCTGGTCCTTATGGAAAATATGCGAGAAAAGAAGGCACAACCCCAGCAGCCTACACAGAACATTCAGATGATGATGGATGAGCCCCGCAAAGAGGATCTGAACATAAAAATTGTGTTAAGAAGTGGTATGACAACTGGCACAGATAAAGGTAAGTAGCTTGAGCAAGAGGGATGGGTACGTAAGGCTGCCAAGAAGGAAGTCGACTTTGATCTGAATCACGCCAAGGAAATTTTCTTGGAAGCAAAGAAGAACTTTTCTGATGCCTCCACCTCAAGAAGTCAGGAGAAAATGCTTGAGACTAATGCGACTCAAGAAGTAGATCCTTCAATACTAGCTACCCTTATGAAGACTTGTATGAAGCTTTTGCACGATCAAAAATATGTTGAAGCATTTCAAGACTTAATACACAAGTGTACTAACAAGGAAAAGACTCCTACGAAGCAATGCATAGTTAGAAATATTGGTAAGCATAAGGCACGAATAGGGCGTGAGATGAGGTTAACCGTGAAGATTGGTGAATATGAAATGGACCAGGAAATCTTGGATTTGGGGTCTAATGCGAATGTCTTGCCTAAGAGAACATGGGAGAGGATGGGAAGACTTGTGCTGTAGTGGTCTCCTATTCAGTTGTGCATGGAAAATCAACATAAAATTATTTTGATGGGGCGCTTATATGGTGTAATGGTGGACATTGAGGGTGCGAGTGCGTTGGATGACTTTGGAGTCATCGAAATACTGGATGACAGTAATCCATACCCCATGCTACTAGGAATTGACTCGACTATTGATATGAATGGAGTAATTAACTTGAAGAAGACAAATATGTCCTTTGAGAATAAGTTGCTCAAGGTAATAATACCATTAGACCTTGCATAAGGAATGCATTACACTGAACTTGTGCGCGACTATGCATAAAGTGATGATGATCTTGATCAGAAATTCAAGATAACAATGCGAGATGAGGATTAGATCAATCTTATAGTAGATGGATGAATCGAATGGGATGGGGATAGCTCTTGCACCTCAAATTCATATTAAGAGCTTGAAAACTGGAAGAATAGGCTGCATGAAGTATCTATGCTCTGCTGCAACATAATGACCAAGTCGCTAAAGTGTGTCTCTGCCATGGTAAGGAATCTTCCACGTTGCGATGATTTCACTGATGTGGAACTGTTTCTATATGAATTTGACAAGGAAGTACGAGAAGAACATCAATTCCAAGCACAAGAATTGGCGTTGCACGCTACACCTTCCAATTGGCGAAATGCGCAAAAGGAGAACTTTAGTGGATGGAAAGAATACCAAAGGATGATGAAGTTCAGATTTGGGTATGGTAATAATAGGATGAGAGAAAAATACAGTGGGAAGGATGATTTGCGTGATCATTTAGCACGATGGACTAAGGCCTGGTTAAGAGAACGACAACCAGAGTGGGTGCATATACTCTGTCATACGCTAGATACAATCCGAATCAACTGGTATTTGGAAACAAAACTTCACCATGGGATTGCAGAATGGGACATTTTAAGAGAAAGTTTTCTATTAACTTTTAGCTTTGAGGATGCCTTTGAGATTATTGATAAAGTGTTGCAAGAAATAAAAGTAGCTATATTCAGAATGTCGAAGGAACTAGTAGAATGGAATCGGCCGGGTTGGAGCACACAATTGTGCCATGCACTAGAATTCTATAAGCAGTGACCTTATCGATTAAATCCAAAGTACAAGGAAAAGGTGCGCCTAGAATTGGATAAGATGCTACAAGCTAGAATTATTGAGCCTGTAGAAGGATCGATGGGGTAAGCCCAATGGTGGTCGAAGAAAAGAAACAAAAGGGAAAAATCTGCATATGTGTAGATTTGTGGAAGTTGAATGATGTCTGTGTGCATGACCCATTTCGGACACCATTTACTAACAAAGTATTAGAGAAGGTCGGTGGACATGAAGCGTATTCATTTACTAATGGATTGTTGGGTTATCAACAAATAAAGATCGTGTTGAAGGATAGAAGAAAAACAACCTTCGTGACAAAGTGGGGTTGCTTCCAATATACAGTTATGTCATTCATATTGAAGAACACACCTGTTATCTTTTTCTAGGTAGTGATCGCGACATTCAAGGAATTTATTCATAAGTTCCTCAAAGTATATTTCAATGATTGGACCATGTTTGGGTTGGTGAAGCGAAATGTTCTAATTTTGCACCTCATGTTGGACACATGTCGAAGATATCAGATCACGCTGAACTTGAAAAAGTGTATATTCGGTGTGCCTTTTGGGATTTTGCTCGACCACATTGTTTGTAAGCATGGATTGATGGTGGAGCCTGCAAAGATCGTCATTATTGTAAATTTGGAACCCCCTAGGAGCGTGAAACAACTGTGCACGATGTTGGGACATATTGGGTAGTACATAAAGTTCATCAAGGCATATGTCCATATAACAACGCCGATGTAAAAGTTTTTAAATAAAGATGTGATGTTTTGCTAGGATGAAGCCTGTCAGTGCAACTTGGATGTCTTGAAGGACAATATGGTGAAAATGCTTGTCTTGGTGTTTCCCAACTAGAAAAAGGAGTTTCACGTGCATGTTTATGCCTCCTGTATTGTGGTAGAAGCAGTATTGACCCAGGTAGGAGAGGGAGAGATTAATCATCTGATAGCTTTTGCGAGAAGAAAGTTATCCAAATCTGAGAAGAATTACTCCACCACAAATCACGAAGGGTTGTAGATGGTCTATGCGTTGCAACAATTTAGGCATTATTTGTTGGGGAGACACTTTAAAGTGTACACAGATCACTCTACGCTAAAGTACCTGGTCAATAAGCCTTTGTCAGGGGGGGTGGAATATCTGCCAATGGTTGCTATTGTTCCAGGAGTATGAATTCAAGGTAATCGTGAAGCCTGGAAGTTTAAACGCTGGCCTAAACTATCTATCAGGGATCGAAATAGGCAAAGAACCCAATAGCTTGGAGGAAGGACTGCCATATATGTATCTCTTTACGGTGCAGATCAAGGACAACCATTTTGATGACATTATTCAGTTTTTAATGATGGGAATAACTCCGAAAGGCTATACCACTCAACGAAAGGAGTTAGTAGTTCGCATCAGATATTTTTTAGTAATTGTGGGTCATTTCTATAATATGGGGTCAGATGAGATATTATGAAGGTATATTCTAGAGTTTGAATGCTTGAGTATTTTCGCTAAAGCCCGTGGGGGAGTGGCAGGAGGTCACTATGTAGGGAAAGCGACCACACAAAATATTTTGCACCTTGGGTTATGGTGGCCAACGTTACACAAGGGTTCTAAGGCATATTGCAAGATGTGCGATGCTTGCCAAGGATGGGGTAGCCTTCGTGAAGAGATGAATCGCCTTTAAATTTCCAAGATTTGTTTAGGTATTTGAGAGATGGGCCATTATTTTATAGGTCCCATACACCCACTAGGAAAAAATACGGGCGAACAATATATTATTACTGCGACGGAGTATTAACAAGATGGGCGGAAGTGTAGCTAGTGAGGGACTATATAGTTGCCACTACTACGAAGTTTCTCTTTGAGTATGTCTTGACACAGTTTGGATGTCATAATATTTTGATGAGTGATAGGGGTACACATTTTTTGAATGAAACGATTAGCACGATATTGGAGTAATTTCAGGTATATCATCAGAAGAGTACGCCCTATAACCCACAGGAAAACAACACAGTAGAAGCTTTTAATAAGATTTTGGAGCATGCATTAACCAAGGTGTGAAACGTGCAGAAGAATGACTGGGACATGCACATACCAGCTATGTTATGGGCTTATAGGATGACCTACAAGAAGTTAACACGATAAACGCCATTCAAGTTGGTCTATGGAATTGAAGCAATCATGCCGATGGAGTATATTGTGCCCAGTTTAAGGATTGTAGCCTTGATGGTGATGGCAGACCACATGAACTTGGAAGAATGACTCGCACAGATCATGAAGATAGAAGAAGATCACTTCCTTGCAAGATTTCGTCAACAAGTACAAAAGGAATGCGAGAAGCATGGCATGATCAACATATTAAGTTGTGCATGTTCAAGGTGGATGATTTGGTTTTGTTATATGATAGCAAGTTTATGAAGTTTCCAGGAAAATTTCAAATGCACTGGTTAGGGCCATATGTTATTTAGGAGATATGTTGGGAACGAGATCCCCCAAAGGATAGTTTTGGGGCTAAAAGCCCATATTTTGGTCAAATTTTGTAAGAAACTTGTAAAGACTTTGCATTTTGTGGTCGTGGAGCACATAGGTGTTATACTTCATAAAGGGTTGTCCGCCCTTAGTTTTGTAAAGTAAAGTCAGTTGTAAGAGATCTACCCATGGTCCGCAGACCATGGGATTGTATAAAAAGAACTAAGCTCTAGGTAGTTTTGGAGACACACAATGTAAAAGAGTGATAGCTCTAAAGTAAGAAGTCCAAGTTTTGGGTCGTAGCATAGGTAGAGGATCTGCACTAAGTGCGCAGAGGCCTAGGTTGGAAGTCCGCAGCTAAGTGTACAGACCCCTGCAGCTGTGTGTGCAGGGTGAATAGAGTCTGTAATAACTTGGAAGAGATTAATAAAGAGAAGTATTCTGCAATTTATGTGTCTTTTCTCTTATTAATGCATCTTATCATTTTATGTCTGAATTTCCTTTATAATGCTTATGTGATGCGTGAATGTGTCTGACTATATTGGATAACTAAACGAATATAAGAATATCTATTTACAGGGTGCTAACTATGAGTAACTATTCAGATAAGAAAGACACTTGGACTAATCTAGTAATTTGCACGGTACATTGCCTTGGTAGTGCGAAAGGGTATAAATCAAGGGTTAGGGTTGTGCGAAGGATAGCCGAAACCTTTTGCGGAGGTATTGAAGGACGAAAAGGAAGGCTTATTTTCCAAACCCTAGAGTGAAGTGACCTGCACAAAGGCAAGAAGAAAGGGAATAAAATGACATCATGACCATCTTAGGGTGCGGAAACTTGGTTCCAGCATCTTCCCATACTACTTCGAGTGAGACGTTGGTTCACACTCCGCAGGTTGATGCCGAAAGGGCCAGTAGTGTAGGGATTTGTTTGGCTAACTAATGTTGAAGCTGGGTCAGGCCCCCTCGAGCCAACAAATGGTTTCATTGTTAGGACCGGAATCTGCATAAGAGATGTGTCATGTCATATCACTAGAATCTGAGTAAGAAAGAGATTGGAAACTGGTTGGATAGGAAGATCCATGAATTTGCAATGCAAGAGAACAAAAACTTGTGACTAACAAAGGAACATTGGTTGGACAAGTACTTATATAGAGAGATCCATGAGATCATTTTCCACTTCTTTCTGATTGAGCTATACGAGTGGATCACGAAGCTAGCAGATAGCCAAGGAAGGTGGAAATTTGATGGTCCTATTGTGTGGACCCTAGAGCTAGTGCGAAGGTTGGAAGCATCAGAGGATAAGATCAGTTGTGTAGTCGATAATTGGCTCGATCACGTCATAGGAGGATTTGTAATTGAATTTGTGGTCAACACCTCAATCAGCTACATCGAGGCGAAGCTGTGCTTTTTCAAAGTACTGTGAGGTAAGTACGTGAAATATTTGAATACCTGGACTAAAATGTTATTGTGCAAAAAATGGGTTATGTATCTACCTTGATGTCTGGGGCTACACGAAGTGGAAAATTTACAAAAACGAAGGGAAAATGGGTCCTGAATATAGTGCGTTTATTTCACCTCCGTGAGGTGACGAAGAGGGAATAGCGCAGGTTTCTCCACAAAGTGCTATTTAGTTAATAAGGTAAGGACTCCCGTGAATACCACCTCCATCTTCACCACCATCACCTGCGACTTCACCCGTACCACCTCCACCTTCACCACCGTTTAGTATGGCGAATTTAGTGAAACTGCCTTTGTTCAAAGGCTTGGGGAATGAGGACCCAGACCAATTCTGGTTCATTGTAAATGCTGTATGCAAAGCTCAAGGAGTTGCAGATGACAACATGAAGAAGGTGACATTGGTTAGTGCTCTATAGGATTGCACACTAACCTGGTATATCAATTATGCTAATGATAACCCAAATACTGGAGTGGAAGACATCCAAACAACATTGAATAGAGAATTCAGTAGGCCTAAATCTGAAGCACAGTCTATTGTAGTGTTCAAATAAATCGCGATGCAACTAGGTGAGACACCTTGGGAACTCAACCAAAGGTTGAAGTGTACAATCCGTGAAGCTAACATGAACCTAACAGGCGAAAAACATCGTGAGTGGTTTGTGGCTTTTCTCCTGCCACACTTAAGGGTTGCGCTATCACAATAGAAGATAACAACTTAGGTAGAGGCCTTGGAGATCACAATGAGGCTACATGAAGCACCAATGCAAGATCCAAATCTGGGGGTTCAACAGATCCATGCGCAATTGAAAAATCTTTGCCTTGAGATGCAAAGCTTGAAGCAGGACAGAAAAATTCGACTAGAGGTGCGTGAAGAGGTATGGTGTCTAAAATGCAAGAGTCAAGGACATGACAAAGACCATTGTCCAGTCTTTGTGAACTACCTTATAGGAGGAGGACCAATGCCTTTGAGGCCAGAAGCTCAAGCACGACCAAGTGCGGGGCCTGCATTATGGTGTGTTATCTGTCAGGGAGTAGAAAAACATGCCATGGATAACTGTCACTTGTTGCAGAAGTATGTGCATACACCGCAACAACTATTCTGCAATTTTTCTAGGTTGGTAGGGCTTGATGAGCAAAATTGAAAAAGTTATGAACTGATGATGGATAAAACTCCCTCCTATAGGGTTCAGGCCGAAACACGGTCCCTTGACCAGAGCGTAGGGATGGTGTAGACAGGATTTTAGGGGCACAAACGAGGTTGAGGTGGACGAGAACCTAGTAGAGGTCAAGGACAATTGATCTGCTATAGTTGCAGAGGACCAAGACACTATGCCAACGATTTCACTAACCCAACACATCCGTCGTGCAAGTATTGCACTATGTTTGATCATGAAATGGAAGATAGTCCTACGCTGATAGCTAGGATACATGAGAAAGGGGCACTACCACCTCTGTCGACTCAGAACCTACAGATGATGAGGTTTGAGCCACACGAAGAGGATCCAAACGTGAATATAGTTCTCCAGAGCAAAATCACAATAGGATATGACAAGGGGAAATAGCCAAAAGACAGTACATAGGTTCGGAAAGCTCCAACAAAGGAAACAGAGTTTGATTTGGACCATGCACATGAAACCTTCATGGAAGGAAAGAAGAGCTTCACTGAGGCCTCCACCCCAGGAAGCAAGGATAAGACTGATCAGGAGATGGATTCTTCTATTCTTACAAACTTCTTGGGGACCTGCATGAAGCGATTGCGTGATAGCAAGGCTGTGAATGTTATCAGGAAATCTAGTGTCTATGCAGAGCTGCTAGTCCCACTAAGGTTGGTAGCTACCTTAGAAACAAACAAACTAAAACTACTTTCGTTTTCCTTTATGAGAAATAGATAAGAGGGGAATAAAGAGACCAACCTCTGTCTTGCGCTTGGTTCCTCGCTTGATTCCTCTCCCTTCTGATAGATCTTTGCCACTCGCTTCCTCGTCTACCCAGCTTCAAAGAGCACCTGTAGAATCAAAGCAGCATAACACTATCCAAGAACATAGATCTATTATCATAAACAATATAGGACCAGATATATATTGACCACACAAATGCATATAACATCAATCATACAAAAATGTGGAGGAAAACTTGAATAGCTTTATTGATAATCAAGAAAGAGAAAAGAGGATTACAACCAATTGTTCTGACCAAGCATCATCCTCTCAGTAAGAAAACCCTTCTTCACCTCATGAAAAGCTTAGATCACCCAACACTATGATATTGCACCAAGAAACCAGCAACACTTCCTTACAAGATACAAAATTCCAGCCTCCGGATCTCTGGGATGAGGGATCCATATATAGATGTTTGCAAGGGTGTGAGTCATCTTTTGAAAGTTGATTAGTGTCCTATCTCTGAGAGTTCTTGATTCCACTTGGAGATTGATGATCTCTTACTCATCCCTGGGTGAATGCAGAGAGGCAAGTGTCACAGGAGAAGTTTCTAGAACATTCCATGATCCTCCACCTTGCCGATTGACCCTGCCATTTGTCCACTCTCGCCCATCGCACCCCATAGAAGGGCTTTTCAAGATGCATCGCACCTCCTGTGTGTATTTAGGTGGGATGCAACGCACTTTGACCATGGAGCAGGTGAGATGGTCCAGTTTTGACCAGTTCTGAGCAGTATTTCATGGAGAACTTTTGGGAGAAGATGTAATCAGTTGACCTTGTTCTTTTAGAGGTTGGAACAACACTTTTAGGGACTTAAGGGCCCTTTGTTTATGGACATTTATGATTGGGGTTGCAGTGCCAAAAAATGTCTATAACAGTTGCCCCCTAAAGCATGAGGTCATTAATCTGTTGATGTCGGGTGAAATGCTTTATCATGAGGATCTGAAGTTCTTTCATGCTGGAAGGCGACCTGTAATAAGATACAATACAATACATTATCTTCATAATATTTTCATGATCTAGCTAAGGCGGGCATTCCCATGCCCAGCTTTATATATTCATTTTCATGTACATAAGACAGACAATCGTCTGAGTGCAGACTGATGATTCTGGTAGAGCCATCATCCCTTAGATTGGATGATTATCTGTGCAGTAATGATGTACATTTGATGTCTTTATTTTCCTGAATATATATTGCAGCCTGGATGGATGAAACTAGATCTGGGGTCTTCAATCTCGTTCGATCTTCACTCAAAGTACAAGTCGATCCATGTGAGAGATGTTCTAGAGTCGAACATGGAAAGACATTGCCTGATTACCAGCCAATGATATAAGTTTTTAACAGGCGTGAGAGGAATCACCAATAATGATGATGACCCTCAAGGTACTACAGTACAATTCACGTGGTGTGAATAAGGGACTTGGCGTTGAACACCACGCAAAATCTTTCGATCGAAGGCCATTGATGTAAACCTGTCGCCAGAAGTGAGAAACTTGCCATTGAGGCATGCAAGCTTCAAAGTACTGAAAGGGTTGTTCCTAGATCAACTTCCTGGATAATGAGCTGATGTCGACAAGAAGCAATCCGTCATAGGAGGGCCTTAGTGAATCCCACATCAATGACACGGAATGGAGCAAATGATTTTAATGGAGGTGAAAACGATCTGATGACATAAGGTTCAGGGTGGTGGTCATGAAAGAATGGAGTGTAAATGTATTGCAGTGGATGAGACACAGGTGAATTCTCTGAGCGACTTCTCTTGAACATATCGGCGACACTGACATGATGGATTGGTAGCATTAACCCCAAATATGGATGGTATGACGGACCAATGGTGATATGACCAGTGAACGGAACAACCCAACCCGACTCGGATGCGGAGTGAAAGTGTCATGTTCAAGAGCGACTTGCTACCAATAAAGTTTCTTCAAGTTTTCTTCCCAATTTTTCCCCAGTCATTGCTGACCAGTACCTCTTTATTTTTGTCAAGCTTGAGGAGGATAACATATGCTTTTTCTATAATTTGCCCTTCGGGCAAACCCATCACTATGTTTTAATGTGCCTAGCGATAGTGAAACTCGTTCTTGTCTGTATGGACAAGTTTGTCGCTATTCGGTTTTAACGAGTTTAACGACAAAGATAACTCGGTCCTTTTCAATTTTAGAGAGTCTGAAAAGGGACGTAAAGAAAACTCCAACAATCCTTTTTCGTCATATAATCCCTTAAGTCCGAAAAAGTATAAAAAATACAAAAGGGATCGATTTTCGGTAATTTTAACGAGCTGAACAAAAAAAGCGCTCGATATTTTTGTGTAATAATCCCTCAGGTCCAAAAAGATTAAAATCTAAAAGAGCGATAGCACTTCCGGTCGCTTTAACGAGCTGGAGAGGCCAATTGCTTGACAATCTTTTCATATTTTACGAGTCAGATGAAAAGAGCTTAAAGGAGACTCGTTTTTCGAGGAACGAGTGATAAATTTGGGTAGTAGCTAATTCCAGGTAAGGTTTGGAATCTTCCAATCACGGCAGTGTCACAAGGATGGCTAACAGGATCACTCTTCGCAGTTGTTCCTCAAAAAGGGTAAACAATCAAATGGAGGTGAATGATCGGATAATACAGAGTGGAGGTGATGATGAGAACACGACCAAGGCTTCAAAGGCTGATGATAATACATTCACGATGGTTATTTACCAAAAATTGGTTCATTTTTTAATGAGCTTAAACTCTGGGGGAACATTTTCTCATTGCTTATGTTTATTTTTTAACGAGCTTGAATTTCGCGTTAAAACTGCTCGAGGCAGGTTTATTTTTTAACGAGCTTGAACCCTGCAGTAACACTGCTCATGATAAGTTTGCATGCCCCCAGCATAATAACGCAAATCGAGGTGCATGCCCCCCAAGCTTCATTGCATTCAACTCAGTGGTTGGAATGAAGGTTTACCTTTGAGATTTGGAAAGGGATTTATTTCATTTTTTAATGAGGTTGACACAGTAAAAGAACTATCCTCGTGACTCCTTGTTTCATTTTTTAACGAGGTCGACACGAGATAAGAACCGTCCTCCAAATCCATCGTATTTACAGTATTTGATAGAAAATCAAAAACTGAAGGATGATTAGGGTTGCTGGAATAATCTTCGTGGTAATCCGGAAGATGGGAGTGATGGTGGTAATCTTCCCATGGTGCCTCTCCTATCATCATTGATTGAATGATTCCTTCGTCTGTAGAATGTACATGCGACCAAGGATCTGAAGATGTGCCATATTCCTTAGACCTATCTATCCAAACACTTGATGAGCGTTGATTTGGGTTTGCCCCCCAGGCCAAGAAAATTGATAGCTACAATATTTCTAAAATGGCGATGATCCTTGTTGACAAAATGTTTAGGAATCTTCCGAATCCATTAGATATAGAAGATTTCATATTGCAGGTTTCCACTGTGGCCACTTCCACCAGATTACTTGGAGGTGGTAGGGCAAAAGTACCCATCAAGGCAGGGTCTTTTAGGAGGTCTACTCCAATATTTGGAAGCGAATGATTTCTTCCATGGATCATTGGAATGCTTCCCATAACTTGTGAACTGTTGGGGAGAAATGTTTGTTGGTCAACGATTGCAATTCCTCCTTGGAAGGGGAATGGAATCTTCCTGAAGTAGGTCGACACAACTGCAGCCATGGCATATATCCAGGGCCTTCCCAGTGGGATGTTGTAATCGAGGTTTCCATCGATAACTTCAACATCAATTTTTACTGTTTTGCCCCCCAGTTCTATTTGCAAGTTACTTAAAATCCCGTATGGAGTGTATGATCATCCATCAAATGCTTTTAATGTCATTGACAATCTCGACAAGGGTGGTGAGCCTAAATTTTTCGAGCAACTCATCGACATAATACATGTATATGCCCCCTCATCAATAATTGTTCGATGAACAGTTTTGTTAAGGGCTTTCACTTGAATAAGGAAAGCTAGTTGAGCTGGTAACTGAGGGTCATATCCTTTATGATCAAAGGCCACAAGATTGGAATCCATTGGGTCAATCCCACCTATTTCTGATAATAAAGCTTGCTTTTGGGAGGGGCAATTTTGTGGTACCTCAAGTGTCGACATAGTGGACGGCGATTGGGCCAGGTCCTCTACTATATTATAATTATGTGCTACTTTGGCACGAGGATTAAATGTCGATTTGTGTACTACTCCCTTTGGCGGCTTTATCATTAGCTCAGGAATGATGGGTGGCACAACCTCAGTGAAAGTTGTTGTCGAACTACTAGGTTGTTCATTAGCTTTGTTATTCGACAGCTGTGGATTCCCGTAATCTTTATTCCTTGTCAAAGCATCATTTTGCTGCTTTGAGATAGACAACATAAGCACTTGGGATCGGGAAGCATTTTGATTAGCAACCAGTTTGGTTCTCGGGTTTGGAAATGGATCAGTCAATACTGCTGAGGTTTTTGAACTCTTAAAGAGTTTCTTAACTTCAGCTTTATGTGGACAATCTCTCGTCCGATGATCCTCATCGCATATCTGACACCCCACAGTGGGTTTCCTTTGCGCAGAAGGGTTTGCAGAAGGTTTTTCAGGAGATGACAGCACTGGTTATGGCATCGAAGGTTGGGGCATCTAAGCTTTTCACAAATAAGGAAAGCATGCAAATATCAGGCAGTTCGTGATCTTCCATATATCAAAATTCCTGACAACACCATATGCAAATCATGTCAATTTGGAAAACAAACCAGAACTAACTTTCCAGAGAAGGAAGGATCAGCTAGCATGCCTCTTGAGCTAGTTCATACAGATACATGCGGTCCATTCAGGAAAAGAACACCTAGAGGAGAAGAATACTTGATATTATTCATTGACGATTTCTCCAGGTTTCTCTGGCTAGGACTTATGAAGCACAAAGATGAAGCATTCGAAAAATTCAAATCCTTCAAAGCCTTGGTTGAAAATGAATCAGGTCACAAAATTAAGTGCCTCAGATCCGACAGAGGTGGGGAGTTTACCTCAAATGAATTTTTCGATTTCTGTGAAGAACATGGGATAAGAAGAGAATTCTCTACAGCTAAAACTCCTCAGCAAAATGGAGTTGTGGAAAGAATGAACAGAATAGTCCAACAAATGGCTCGTGCTATGCTTGATGAATCAGGAACTCCCGCAACTTTCTGGGATGAAGCTGCACATGCTGCGGTTGTTATTCTCAACAAAACAAATGTCCGGGTGAACAGCACTCAAACTCCTCATGAGCTCTGGAGTGGTAAGACTCCTTCGGTAAAGCACTTCAAAATCTTTGGGAGCAAATGCTATATCAAGAATACTGATGAGCAGCTTGGCAAACTTGAACCTAGAGCAGATGAAGGCATTCTTCTTGGTTACTCTCCACATAGCAAAGCATACAAATGCTACAATAAAAGACTTGGCAGAATTGTTGAAAGCATTGATTTAGTGGTTGATGAGAAGGGATACATTCCTAGGCAAGTACATCATGAAGACATCGAAGAAGATGAAGGCTACCCTCAAAGACAGAATGATGAAGAAGAAGAATCTCAAGAAGAACCTCAAGAAGAACCAGAGGAGCAGACAAGAATAGAAGAAAAGACTCCATCCAGATATGTTCAGAAGAATCATCCAGAATCTCAGATTATGGGGCAGAAAGAAGCAGGTGTACAAACAAGAAGAACAGTTGCAGAAGCTTCAAGCTATTTGGCGTTACTCTCCTCTACTGAACCACAAAGTGTGAAAGAGGCATGCAAAGATGAATGTTGGGTGAAAGCAATGGATGAAGAACTTGAGAAAATCGAAAAGAACAACACTTGGGAGCTGGTTCCTAGACCAAAGGATAAGAATGTTATCGGAACAAAATGGGTCTTCAAAAACAAATTGAATGAAAATGGAGAAGTAATTAGAAACAAGGCCAGACTTGTTTGTAAAGGGTATGCGCAGCAAGAAGGAATAGACTTTGAAGAAACCATTGCTCCTGTTGCAAGACTTGAGGCCATCCGAATGTTCCTTGCTCTCTCAAGTTTTCAAAACTTCAAAGTATTTCAAATGGACGTGAAATCAGCCTTTCTGAATGGAGAGTTGGAAGAAGAAGTGTACATTGAACAGCCAGATGGGTTCATTCTTGGGAATGATCCAAATCTTGTATGCAGATTAAAAAAGGCTCTCTATGGTCTCAAACAAGCTCCAAGGGCTTGGTACTACCGTTTGGACAAATATCTTCATCAACAAGGTTTTTCAAAAGGATCAGCAGATAGCAATCTTTATATAAAAGTTGAAAATGACAAATTGCTAATACTTGTTGTGTATGTAGATGACATTATTTTTGGGAGCAATGAAGAAGCGATGAGTCAAAGCTTTTCCTCAGTCATGCAGAAAGAATTTGAAATGTCTTTGCTAGGAGAACTGACATATTTCCTTGGTTTGCAAATCCAACAAAAAGAAGGAGGAATCTTTTTATCTCAAACCAAGTATCTCAAACAGATTTTGAAGAAATATGGTATGGAAGATGCAAAACCAGTATGTACACCCATGGTCACAGGATGTAGCCTCAGTGCAAATGATGAATCTGTAGTAGTACATCAACCAACCTACAGATCTATGATTGGAAGTCTACTTTATTTGACAGGTACCCGACCGGACATCATGCATGCTGTTGGAATAGTTGGAAGATTTCAGGCAAATCCGAAGGAGACTCATCTTCAGGCAGTGAAGAGAATTTTCAAATATCTTCAAGGGACTCAAAATTATGGCTTATGGTATCCTAGAGATACAGATCTTACACTTCATGCTTATACAGATGCAGATTGGGCCGGAAGCGTGGATGACAGGAAAAGCACAAGTGGTGGTGCGTTCTTTATGGGTTCCAAACTGGTATCTTGGTTCAGCAAAAAACAGAGTTCGATTGCCTTGTCTACAGCTGAAGCAGAATATGTTGCTGCTGCATCTTGTTGCACTCAACTCCTTTGGATGATGCAGACTTTGCAGGATTTTCAAATCACTTGTACACCACCTATCCCCATCTTATGTGATAACACAAGTGCAATCAACATCTCAAAGAATCCGGTTATGCATTCAAAAACCAAACACATACCAATCAAGTACCATTTTCTCCGGGAACAAGTACTTGAACAGAAGGTCAAGTTGGAGTATGATCCTTCTAAGGAACAAGTTGCTGATATTCTCACCAAACCATTGCCCAGGGACACTTTTGAATACCTCAGGCAAAAGCTGGGGGTTGTTGATGCATCATCTTACTGTTGAACCTTTCTGATTGATGGTACAGGTTCAGGGGGAGCATATAATGCATTGTTGGCCTTATGGAGGATGGTCAGAAAGAGATCTTGGAAATAGCTGCAATATGTCTCTATCTCTTTCATGGTGGATTATGGTTCTTTGCTGCAGATCTGGTTCATTTTCAGGGGGAGCATTACCCCTTTGCCCTTGATGTCAAAGGGGGAGAATGAAGCTGAGGTTTGTGAGGTTGCCATCAAGTCCAAAGGGGGAGATTGTTGGCATTATGTTTCTGGTATGGCTATATGTTACAGATGTTGTACTTGATGGCAACTCCCGTGGCAAGGATCTCAATTTGTTGAAAATTAAGAAGGACGCAGGAAAGCAGTTCAGAAGGTGCGTACCCGCAGGTACACCATGCAGGGACTGCGTCCAGATACGCAGGGCAGCCGTTCAGGAGGTGCGTCCCCCCAGTGCACACATTTCAAGGCAGAGAAAAGCACACATGGGGTTTCTTATGTTTTACTCTTGGTATTTAGCCAATGGTATTGGGTTATTATGATGTCGGCTCGTGGTATTGATCCATGTTTTAAGGAAGAGCTTTCCTATATAAAGCAAAGGAGATCATTTGGCTTGAGTATGTTTTGGGTTGAATATCTTATGTGGGCTAGATCTGGTCTAGATCTAAATAAGGCGAATCTACTGATGGACCAAGATCTCTTCAGCGCATGTTCAGATATGTAGAGCTGACTGTCTGGGTTACTTCTGAAGTCTTGAAATCATCTATGCCCGGAGGTACGCAGGTGCAGTAAGGGTTCAGGTGCGTCGGTACGCAGGCACAGAAGGATTCAGTTGCGTCGGTACGCAGGCGTAGAAGGGTTCAGGTGCGCCGGGACGCAGGCGCAGAAGGGTTCAGGTGCGTCCGGGACACAGTGCAGTAATAGGAGATCTGCGTGGGGACGTAGAGCGACTAAGGTTCAGGTGCATCCCTGGAGCAAAAGGACGCGGCGCTATAGCATTTCTGGGTGCGTCCCTGCAGCAAAGTACGCGGCGCGATAGTGTTTCTGGGTGCGTCCCTGCAGCAACAGGACGCCGTGCAGTTCAAGGAACAGTGTGTGGGCACGCAGTGCAGCAGAAGGATACCTGCGGGTGTATGCAGGAAAGCAGAAGGTGAATTGCGTCGCGACGCAGGCCACAGAAGGGAAAACTGCGCCTCTGTCTTAAGATGTTCTGTTGATTGAATTTCTCTGTTGATAAGGTGTTCTGGGTTAGTTCTGTTATTGCTGATTTGATAACTGTAGTGGTCTGTAACTGTTATATTCTTGATGATCATTTGATGCTTTATGAAAAGAAGTAGGGGGTGGTAGCTCCCTTCCAGGAGAGACTGGAAAATGAGAGAGAGTTGTAGCTCTCTGCAGGTTGCAGCCTACGTACTGGTAAAGGACTGCACCAGTACAAAACCATTGTAAAAGGAGTTTCTAATTTGAAAGAAGATAGAGACATATTGCAGCAGGTGGTTTTCACCCACATTGGGTTTCCACCTTACATCTTGTGTTCTTTGGTGTGACTATCAGTTTTCTTTTGTTCATGCTCATTATTTTATGGTACTGACATGCAAAAATAATTCAAAGAAAAAATAAAGAAGATTTATTAAAAGAATTATATAATACTGATTCACCCCCCCTCTCAGTATTATTTCCAACATATCTGACACCCCACAGTGGGTTTCCTTTGCCCAGAAGGGTTTGCAGAAGGTTTTTCAGGAGATGACTCATCCTGCTTCTTTTTCTTCTTGCCCCCTGGTTGCTTCAGTTGTTTGCCCTTGTCAGTCGACACGGCATTTACCTCCAAGGCGAGAAGTTTTTCATTTGCATTTTGATCAGAAATCTTACGGGCTTTCTTAGATGTAGCCTTTGTTGATTTAGTGCTTGTCGTACCTATCATGCCATCGCCGACATGAGAGTCTTTGTTTGATTTAGGAGGGGGAGGAATGGAAAATTCTGGTCTAGGAGCATCAGCTATTTTAACGTAGAGCATGACAGACTGAGTATAGATCAAGTCTAGATATTGTGCACGAGCAATAACTTTCTCTTCAGTGACGACTCCTCCCTTTGCCACATCTTCTGTGATAGAAGGTAATAATGACTTAATAAACCATTCAGCTAGCAGATGATCAGGAACATATGTTTTTACCATTTTGCGACGACGTCAACACTCATGAATATGATCAGATATGTGAGTGACTGTTGTCTGTTTGAAATTGGTAAGAAGCTCTGTTCATGTTTCGTACCTTATTGGTAACTGAAAAATGGGTTAAAAAGGTTGTGGCTAGGGTGCTGAAGTTATCGAATGAAGCTCCAGGAAATTCGATATACCATTTTGCTGCCGGACCAGTTAACGTTCACTGAAAAAGGTGAAGCCTAATCGAATCATCATTTAGAGTGTTAGATGAACACCACAGATGAAAGGTCATCACATGATTCGACGGGTCTTCACCCGGATTTCCATTAAATTTAGGAATATCTGACGGAATTTTATGCGGAATCGCTAGCCACCAAGGGGTGTAAGCAATTGGATCATTCATCAGCCGGTTTAAATCTGGTAATTCTAGAGTTGCTACAAAGGGCAACTGTTCATTCAGGTTAGGCAAAGCATACCCAGGATAAGATGGAATTGCCTGAGCAGTGGGTCTTTGCATACCAGCATAATGAATTTGATGCTGGTAACTTTGGTAAGGTTGATGGGCATAACCATTATAGTATGGTTTTTGATAACTGCTTTGGAATTGTGGTTGCCCATTACTTATAAAGACTTGTTGCTCAGGTCCTTGATATGATTACTGGAATTGTGGTTGTTGAGATTGAACCAGCCATGGTTGTTGGACCATTTTCTATTGTCCAATACTGGATGATTGACCATGAGGAGTCATAGTACTTGTTTGAGCCTGAGTCACTCTAGATAAGGAGGCACTAACCTGAGGTTGTGATTGAGTCATTGAGACAAGAGGCTATTGGGGTTGACATACAACAGGTAGTGCTTGTACTTGCGATGCAGTCACCATAACAGGTATAGTGGGAATATTTGACACAGGGTGGACTGGTTGCATTGAACATACAACCCTTGGTTGCTGAGGCAGTATTGGTACCCAACCGTTGGATGTAATTCCAGTTTGATCTGAACTTTATTGTAAACTCCCATATGGTTGTTCTCCAGGAGGAAACAATGAAAAGGCATACTGCCCCCCATATGGTGGAAATCTAGTACTTAAAGGGTAGATTGGCCTTTGAGGACACATTGGATCAATTTGTTGAGTTTCAACATAAGAAATACCAGATGATAATCTGGATGAAGAAATAGGAACTGACCATGTCATCGAGACAGTCCCTAATTAGACTCCAGCTTGTTGTTGATAACTTGCCGGGACAGATGGTACACCAGCGAACATTGTTGGAGTAGTAGTAGGAGGTTCTGTTGCTGCTGTGTCAGATGACACAGTCCTGAATGTTGACGGTTGTTCAAACATATCTATTCTATCCAAAAGATTTCCTAGCGATTCTACAAGAACTTGCAATGAAGGGAGACTAACTTCTAAGACCAACGAGGGAGCAATAACGTTATTCCGATTAAAATAAATTTCAGACGCTTTGACACAACTTGTTTTTTCAATTTTTAAGAGTCGATAAAAAACAAAAGATGATTCTAGTCGCCTTCGATTTTTAATGAGCTTGAAGTGACAAGTGCTCAGATGGACCTTTTCCTTTAAGGATTCTGAAAAGGAACGAAAGAGACTACTCTGGAAATCTAGACAGAGGGATTACCAAACCAATCACAAAACTGCAGAATATATTTTACGGTATGGCAGTCAATCTTCCTGAATGCTGTGTTCAGTGCATTGCGATCGATAGGGCGGCAAACACGACTTCCTATGGATAAAGGATATAGCCTATTGTGGTTTCCAAATATATACTCGACGATACGTGGGAGCACAAGTCCATACTGGCACTTATCGTCTCAAAGTGGAGGAATCACCCAACCAGCAATGAAAACAATAGTTACCAGGCTTTACGACGCCGGAATACGTCTCTAGCCTAGACTTCTAAATGTTGTGCGTTAGGTTCCAAAGCGTTTTTAGATTCATTAAATTTATTTTACAGTTGATCTTGCTTAAGAAATTTTCCTTTCAGGTTCACCGCGTGATGTAGATATACAATTCCTAAAATGCAATCTAAGATGATAAACAATCGTTTAATCTTCTTTTTGCAATGAAAATCCTAGCTACTAAAGAAAGAGAGATGATATTCTTTCAACATAGAGCAGAGAGCACACACTATATGCACTGTCCTAAATCAAACCAACAAACAGTCTAAATGCAAATGCACATGCATGTATTTGTTTTCAGCCTTCTTAATGCGTGAATGGTAAGAAGAAAGCTAAGCACAAATCTGAATTATTTTTCAAAGCGACATTACTAGCAAGTTTCTTTTCAAGACAAAATGAGGACAATGATGACACTTTGCGATTTGGAATTGAAAACTTGCTTTCGACACTTGAAAAACTACTAATTCAAATCAAATACAATAGTAACAGTGTAATCGACTATCAAGAACAATCGGATTCTCTTCTATGACTGAAAACGACACTTGCGACACTTTCAAATCAAGAAACGACAGTATAATTACGCTACTTCTTTGTAAAAGAGAATTGAAAAATGGCTCAAAATACATAAAAACATTCACAATTCTTTGCACAATGGAGGTGGAATAATGGCAAGGAATGGGGCTTCAACAGAGGTGTACTGACTACAGGCAGCAAAACTCTTGAATAGAGATGAAAAGAGTGAACACAAAAACCAAAATCTAGGAGAAGGAAAGGCCTTGTCTGATCAGCGCACTTGTAACACAGTGAAGAAGAGATGCAATGCACCTACTACACTCGGGAAGTGCGATGCATCTAGAATTCACAGAAGAGACAGTGCGCTGGACCAGGGAGGAGACTTTAACTGGGTTCGGGGTCACAGTTTGCAGCTCAGTTCAGCGATTTAGGCCGAGGAAGTGGTAATCAGTAAATCAATCACAAGGGTAGATCTAAAGAGGTTACTAGAGCCACCACAAGGGCAATTAGAGAGCTTGTAAATCAATTGTTCAGTTCATAAACAAAACCCGGAGATAGACTGAAGCAGCATTGATCTACTTTGCACTTGCATGTCAAATGCAGTTCGAAGGCTAGCTGGATTAACTTCAAGCTCTGTCTGTAAATTTATAAAGCAAACAAATGTAGATAAACAAACAATCTATTCGCTCCCCAGCGGAGTCACCATTTTGTTATCGGGAAATCTAGTGTCTATGGAGAGCTGCTAGTCCCACTAAGGCTGGTAGCTATCTTAGAAACAAACAAACTAAAACTACTTTCGTTTTCCTTTATGGAATAGATAAGAGGGGAATAAAGAGACCAACCTCTGTCTTGCGCTTGGTTCCTCGCTCAATTCCTCTCCCTTCTGATAGATCTTTGCCACTCGCTTCCTCATCTACCCAGCTTCAAAGAGCACTTGTAGAATCAAAGCAGCATAACACTATCCATGAACATAGATCTATTATCATAAACCATATAGGACAAGATATATATTGACCACACAAATGCATATAACATCAATCATACAAAAATGTGGAGAAAAACTTGAATAGCTTTATTGATAATCAAGAAAGAGAAAAGAGGATTACAACCAATTGTTCTGACCCAGCATCATCCTCTCTGCAAGAAAGCCCTTCTTCACCTAATGAAAAGCTTAGATCACCCAACACTATGATATTGCACCAAGAAACCGGCAGCACTTCCTTACAAGATACAAAATTCCAGCCTCCGGATCTCTGGGATGAGGGATCCATATATAGATGTTTGCAAGGGGGGTGAGTCAGCTTTTGAGAGTTGATTAGTGTCCTCTCTCTGATAGTTCTTGATTCCACTTGGAGATTGATGATCTCTTACTCATCCCTGGGCGAATGCAGAGAGGCAAGTGTCACAGGAGAAGTTTCTAGAAGATTCCATGATCCTCCACCTTGCAGATTGACCCTGCCATTTGTCCACTCTTGCCCATCGCACCCCATAGAAGGGATTTTCAAGATGCATGAGACCTCCTGTGTGTATTTAGGTGGGATGCAGTGCAATTTGACCATGGAGCAGGTGAGATGGTCCAGTTTTGACCAGTTATGAACAGTATTTCATGGAGAACTTCTGGGAGAAGATGTAATCAGTTGACCTTGTTCTTTTAGAGGTTGGAACAACACTTTTAGGGACTTAAGAGCCCTTCGTTTATGGACATTTATGATGGGGGTTCCAGTGCCCAAAAATGTCTATAACAGTGAAGGGGCTACAAGATCTCATAAATAGATGCACTGGAAATACCCTGACTAAGCCGCGTGTAGTGCGAAAGATAGGTAAGCATAAAACAAGGATGGGACAAGAGATGAGATTGACCGTGCAGATACGAGAGTATGAGATGGATCAGGTTATCCTCAACCTGGTGTTAGACATGAACGTCCTACCTAAACAGACTTAGGAACGGATGGGGAGACCCACATTACAATGGTCTCTGATTCAACTAAGGATGGTGAATCAAAAGAAGATCATCCCCATGGGGTGGCTACAGGGGGTGACTATGGATTTTGAAGATGCGAGCACGCTGGCTGATTTTGAAGTAATAGAAATTGTGGATGATAGCAACCCATATCCTGCACTCCTTGGAATTGATTGGGCTACTGATATGAATGGGGTAATCAACCTAAAGAAGCGGAAAATGATATTTGAGAAGAAATCACTCCGCATAATAGTACCCCTAGATCCTACTTAAGGTTCATGTTATACTGAACCAGTCCACGATTATGAGAGTGATGATGATCTGGACTGTATCCATAAGATAACAAGAGGCAAAGATTGGGTGAATCCAAGAACGGATGGACGAATTAAATGGTATTGTGAGAGTTCATGCACTTCGAACTCTGATGAAGAACTAGAGCGCTAGTAGAATTGGTTATAAGAAGTAACTACACTGAGTTGTAACATGATGACACGGTCATTGCGCTATGTGTCATCAGAGGTAAGAAATATGCCTAAGTATGATGGTCTAAAGGATGTAGATATTTTTCTGGATGCATTTGAGAGGGAGGTACTAGAAAGGCAGCGCTTCCAGGCATTGTACTAGGCACTATGCGTTACACCCGCAAGGTGGTTGGGTACGCACAAGGGAAGCTTTGATGATTGGCACGAATGTAGGAGAATGATGAGAAATCACTTTGGGAAGCCGAATATGCGAATGACAGACAAGTATGATGGGCAAGATGACCTGTGTGCACACTTCGCCAAGAGGGCCCAGGTTTATGGAGAGAAGCCCCAACCTGAATGGGTGCACTTGTTCTGTCATATCTTCGATATTGTCTCAATGAACTGGTATGTATAAACCGAGCTCCGCCATGGGAAAAGTGAATGGGATATCCTTCGTGAATTATTAATGATGACATTTAGTTTTGAAGATGGGTTTGACAGTATTGATGAAGCACTACAAGAGTTGAAAGAAGAAATATTTAGGATATCGTAAGATCGTTTAGACCTGATGCAGCCTGAATGGGCTACTCAGCTAAATCATGCACTAGAATGCTATAATGTAACTGCTGAAGAAGAAGATGAGGATCCTCGAAAAATTAACATCCTTGAGATAGAAGGTCACCAGAAGGTTAAAGGACTGTAGGTTGAGAATCCAGATATAACCGCGCCGCTGAAAACGAAACAAGTTGGTACAGAGGCAGAGCCCAAATTCACGAAGATTGGAGATCACTAGGATTACACAACGGTGGATAAGGTCACTGAATTGCTCCACGAATAACAAGATTTATTCCCTACCAAGTTTACGGAGCTGAAAGGGATAATCGGGGACCTAGGTATGATGAAGATCACGTTGAAGCCCAAAGTGAAGCTGGTTAAGAAAAGGCCTTACCGTCTCAATCCAAAATATAAGGAAAAGGTCCGCTTAGAGCTAGACAAGATGCTTGCAGCAGGCATTATGGAGCCTGTGGATGAATCTGACTGGGTAATCCCAATGGTGGTATAGGAGAAGAAGCATAAGGATGAAATAAGGATATGCGTGGATCTCAGAAAGATGAATGACACGTGCGTACATGATCCTTTCCCAACTCCGTTCACTAATGAAGTGTTGGACAATGTAGGTGGCCAGGAAGCATATTCCTTTACTCACGGGTTCACGGGGTATCACCAGATCGAAATCACATTGGAAAATAGGAGCAAGAGAACCTTCGCGACTGAGTGGGGTTGTTTTCAGTACACAGTAATGCCATTTGGATTGAAGAATGCACTTGCGATTTTCTCATGCATAGTCATTGCTGCATTTAAGGAGTTTATTCATAAGTTCCTGGAAGTATACTTTGATGATTGGACTGTATTTGGGCTAGTGAAATGCCATGTAGCAAGTTTGTGCCTGATGTTAAATACCTGTCAAACATACCAGATCATGCTCAATCTGAAGAGGTTCTTGTTTTGTGTTCTTCTTGGGACCCTGCTGGGTCATGTGGTTTGTAGACAGGGATTGATGGTAGATCATGCAAAGATCGCAGTGATACTAAACTTGGAAGTGCCGAGGAGTGTGAAACAACTACGTGCTACCCTGGGACATATGGGATATTATAGAAAGTTTATCAAAGGCTTTGCCCAAATCACCACACCTATGGATAAATTGTTAAAGAAGGATGTCATTTTCTACTGGAATGAAGACTGTAAGAAGAACCTGGATGTATTGAAATAAAATATGGTCACTACGCTGATCCTAATCTTCTCGGATTGGAAGAAGGAGTTTCATGTACATGTTGATGCATCATGTATAGTGCTAGGAGAAGTACTAACATAAGCTGGTGGAAAGGACCTGGACCACCCAATCGTGTTTTCAAGAAGAAGCTTATCTAAAGCAAAGAAGAACTATTCCACTACTGAGCACGAAGGATTAGCTATGGTATATGTGCTCCAGAAGTTTAGGCATTACCTGCTGGGAGGCCATTTCAAGATGTACACAGATCATTCCACACTGAAGTACCTAGTCAATAAGCCTGTGTTGGGGGGGAGAATCTATATATGGTTGTTATTGTTCCAGGAGTATGATTTTGAAGTTATTGTGAAGCCTAGATGACTGAACGGGGGACCAGAACATCTATCGTGCATCGAAATAGGAGAAGAACCCACTAATTTGGAGGAAGGGTTACCTGACACACATCTATTTGCAGTGCGCATCGAGGATGGTCATTTTGATGATATAATAGACCTCCTAATGACATGAACTACCCCGAAAGGATACACTATCCAGCAGAAGAAGGAATTAGTGGTGTGCACGCAGATTTCTCTGTCATAGCCAGACATCTATACAAAATGAGGTCTGACGAGATATTGCGACGATATGTACCTGAGTTTGAAAGAAGTAGCATCCTCGCAGATGCTCATGGGAGCACCACAGAAGCACATTATGTAAGTAGAGCAACCGCGCAGAAGATTCTACGCACGGGGTTGTGGTGGCCAACCCTCCATCAGGACTCAAAAGCGTATTGCAAGGCATGTGATGTATGTTAAAGGACTGGCAGGCCATTGTGGAGGGATGAGATTCCTTTGAATCCTTAGATGACGTTGCAACCCTTTGAGAAATGGGTGATAGATTTGTGGGACCCATTCAGCCCCAAGGAAAGACAGGAGCAAGATACATTATCACTGCGATAGAGTATTTGACTCATTGGGTAGAGGCACAACCTGTGAAGGATTGCACGGGCGTAACTACCGCGAAGTTCCTATTTGAGCATGTACTAATGTGATTTGGCTATCCAAAGATCTTGATGAGTGATCACGGTATGCACTCTCTGAATGAGACAATCAACGTGCTAATGGAAGAATTTCAGGTATATCACCAGAAGACCATGCCTTATCACCCACAGGCTAACGAGACGGTGGAAGCATTCAATAAAGTGTTGGAGAATGCACTGACCAATGTTTGTAATGCTCAGTGAAGTGATTGGAACCTACACATACCTGCAGTATTGTGGGCTCATCGAACAACATGCAAAAAGTTGACTGGAAAAAACCCCTTTCGGCTTTTTTATGGCGTTGAAGCAGTACTGCTATGGAATATATTGTGCCTAGTCTATGCATAGCAGTGCTCATAGGTATGACATATCGCGGAGCCCTGGAGGAAAGGCTCGCACAACTAGATGAACTTGAGGAAGAGAGATTTCTAGCTGGATTTCACCAATGGGTCCAAAAGCAACGTGAAAAGGCATGGCATGATCGACATATTAAGCTACACACCTTTAAGGTAAATGAACTGGTTTTGTTATATCATAGTAAGTTTGATAAATTTATAGGAATGTTTAGGATGCACTGGTTAGGGCCTTATGTCATTAAGGATATTACCGATAGAGGAGCGATACAGCTGGTCAAATTCAATGGAGATCCCTTCCCAGGAAAGGTGAATGGCAGTCGATTGAAGTCGTACACTAGCGGTTCAACCATGTGACTAGATGAAGGTAGCATAGTCTTAGCAATCCAAGCAGCTGAAAGGAGGCGCGGGACTATAATCTACACTTCCCAGGTTGGGGAGCTGCGCGATTGGAGGATGGTGCAAAGCAAGAAAGCGTCACAGGGTCCGCGGCAACGCGAAGGGAGCTGCACTACCCAGGGAGAAATCATGCAGGCCGGCTAGAAAGTGGCCATTAAAATCATTGTTCATGAGTTGACAGTTGAAATGCAACCAAATTGAGTGGGTGACCGCCATTTAAGACAAAATTTATGGCTCATATCCTTGAAAGTCTGCCACCAATCCAGCATTAATGGACCGAATTTGGGGGGAACGGTTGGATTTGAATTCAAAATGCCCTATAAATTACAAGTGGATGTCCAGCGAAAAAACTTGGCATTTTGAGAATTGCGTTGTTGAGCTCTCAGGCACCCATGAACTAAGAATTCTTTGAGGCTTTCAAGGAGACTCCTGAATTTGCAAACTTTCCAGAAACGATGCAAGCACTATTAGAGAGAGTTATGTTAGCACCCGCAGAAATTAAACATACCGAGCAAGTAGTAGAGGAGGTGGCACAAGAAATGGAAATAGAGGCAGAAGTAGCTTCTCTGGAAGTGGCCGAAGTATTGGCGGAGGTCCCTAAGTCATCGAGGATGTCAAGAACAAAGCTGACCCTAACCAAGGAAACCATGAAGGACAAGAAGGGAAAGCAGCCTACCATACCGGTGCACGCATCGCCAAGAAGGAACCCACTGAAGCCTACTGCAAAGGAGAAGGGAAAATCCATAAATTTAGAACCTGAGGAAGAAGACATTGAAGACATCCCGATGGATGACGAGCATGGGGGAGTTGAAGTCGAGGAGGTTGAAGCCCAGGGCACGGACCCTATTACTTGGTTGTTAGAGTATGTCCCTCCGTGCAAGCCTAAGTCCAAGGTGTTGAAGGACATTGACGAAAGTAAGACTCCCGTGCAAACCCCTCTGCTACCAGACGAAATTGTTTTCAATGTCCCACGCTTGGCACGAGTGCCGCTACTGAAACTTGAAGACTGGGACTTGGCGGACCATGAGAAGTTCTGACACCTAGCCACCAAGGAGCTGATGTGCTACATCATTGACATGAATTCGGGAATGACCGCACTAGAGCCATGGAGATGGCTCAAGGGAGTAGAAAATGTAGGGTTGCTTAACCTGCTCTAGGTGCCACACTACAACTGCATCGCGATAACAATTTTGGTCATCAAGCAGCTGTTGTGCTTGGTGCATGATGGGTGTCTATGGTTGGGGGAGTCGATACCCATGATAGATAGATTGATCCATCGGATGACACGATTGCCATATATAGGAGAGAATCCGGCTGTGATCTTTGGCGGAAAAGGTGGTGAATAGGCTCTCGTAGAATCAATGAAAGAAAAATTTAAGCTGGTGAAGAAGCAGCGTGGATACGTTATATCCAATATCTGCAACCCCACAATGAAGGTAGCGTCATAGATCTTAGTGGGGAAGGTGATGAGGAAGTGTCCCACCAATGAGGTACCAATTCCTCTTGTCACTTTCGCAACATAGTGTGCTGAAGGAGTCTAGTTCAACTGGTTGGACTACCTCCACGGAGAGTTCTTGGTGACCTACTGTGAAGCACAAGAGCTCAACAAGATGTTCCACTACACATGGCTCTTTTTTCCAATTTTACTAGTAGCGTGGGAGCTACCATATGTTAGCTAGTTCCCTTCGGTCATGCCAGACCTCCGTAAAGCAGTGAAGTACGCTTTGTTGTGGGCGACCAAGGACATATAGCGAGTTAGGGATAGAAAGATCTTTTGGATCTTGATGGAAATGAACATTCAGATGGCCATCAAGCTCAAGCCATGATTTTTGCCTACAGTGTATGCCAACCTGCAGGGCTACACTGAATTTAAGGCAAACTTCCATCGAGTATCCATTAGGGTGTGCAAGGACCCTATGCAGAAATGGCACTAGTTTTCGTATCTGGCAACGAATGATTCCATTGATGTAGTGATTGATCAATGGCCAGCAGAGTGGCATTCTACTACAAATTTGGCAATGGGTAGAAGAAAGTCTGTTGCGCAGAAGAAAAAGGAGGAGGCCAAGATTAAGATGACATAGCTGGTCGAGAAGACGAAAAAGGAGGTTGTTGATAAGGCTCAGGCGAAGTGCAAGGCCACGAAGCAGACAGGTGTGATAGAGCAGGGCTCTGATAAATGCCTGAGGTCACCTTCACCTGAGACCAAGGAGGAAATAGATGAACAACAAGATGCGGGCCCTCGGGAGATATCCACCTGCATCAAGCGCCCAAGAGAGCTGGAGAAAGGAGGACCCAGGAAGAAATCAAAGGCGACCAAGACCTCGTTGGACCCCATCATCTTAACGGAGAGCGATTTACATGATATCAGAGACAAAGTGAGGGATGTAATTGTGGAGTCCCTGCAACAGTTTGAACAGCAGCAGTAGGTCATCTTAGGGGCCATCTAGATAGGGTTGCAGGAGCTGCAGACCCTCGTGTCACAGGCTGGCATGGTATCTACCAGCCTAGCTATGGGCACTTCAGAGGCTGCTGATATGCTCTGCACAAAGGCTTCCAGTGCGATAGTGTTGCCGAATGGAGCATTCACCATAAAGAATGAGGGTAATAGGCCCACTATCAGCGCCATAAGGGGAGTAGGGCTGAACCTAGCAACGCTCCCACGTGAAGCACTCCATCTCTTGCAGGATGGAGTAATTGCATAACTGAGGGCCCGAGAGAACTGCGCCCTCCAGGTGATCAGCAAACAATAGATCAATAACGAGAAGATGGCCCTATAGAGAAATGCTACCATCATCATTGAGGAGGCATGCAGAGTGGTCCCAAAGTTGGACATTCCGAAGGAAGAGCTAGTCGAGGTACACATCTGCAAGTTGGCCACAAGGGTGCACAACACTCGAACTGAGATGGCGCAGGTTCAGTTGGAGTTGAACCTGCAAATTACAGAGTTATAGTTGAGGGCCCAACCTTCAATTCCACTAGAAGTAAAGGAATAGTGGGGGACCGCTGTCACAGAAATAGTAGCGGTGGTGGACAGTGCAGTAGCAGACTGAACACAGCTATTTGAGCAGTCATTTGAGGTCTTGACAAGCTTGCAGGAGGACCCCAGTGTACAGAGGCTAGAGACAGAAGCACGTGAGCTACAACAACATTATGATGAGGTTAAGAGAACAACGTGAACTGTCATGCTGACACAGAGGCTAGCCAAGCTGTAGCAAGCCAAGTAGCTGAAGGAATAGGTGGATGCAGCACTGCACAAGGAAGAAGTGCTCAAGGCGAGACTGAAGCCCTTGCTTGATGAGGCTTACGTAGTAACAGAGAATATTGAAGGCAAGCTTGCAATTTTGCAGGAAACACAACAAAAGCTTCAGGCCGACAGTGCAGGAGCAATAATCGAGAAAATAGTGGAATACGCGAAGCAAGCATCAGCTCAGTGCATGGCCGAGGTTGCAGTCATACGAGTCGAGCTGCAAGGTATTTTCACAAAGATCTTTGTGCCTATCGAGTGACTCGAGGGTAAGTCACGATGTTTGTGTTGGGGGCGTGTTGGGAACATGATCCCCCAAAGGACATTTTTGGGGCTAAAAGCCCATATTTTGGTCAAATTTTGTAAGAAAATTGTAAAGACTCCACATTTTGTGGTCGCAGAGCATGTAGGTGTTATAAGTCATAAAGGGTTCTCCACCCTTAGTTTTGTAATGTATAGTCGATAGTAAGAGATCTAACCATGGTCTACGGACGATGGGATTGTATAAAAAGAGTTAAGTTCTAAGTAGTTTTGGAGACAGACAATGTAAAAGAGTGATAGCTCTGAAGTAGGAAGTCTAAGTTTTGGGTCATAGCATAGGTAGAGGCTCTGCAGCTAAGTGTGCAGGGTGAATAGAGTCTATAATCACCTGGAAGAGATTAATAGAGAGAAGTATTTTGCAATTTCTTCATCTTTGTTCTCATTAATGCATCTTATCATTTTATGTACGAATTTCCTTTATAATGCTTATGTGATGCGCGAATGTGTATGACTATATTAGATAACTTAACGCATATAAGAATATTTGTTTACGTGGTGCTAACTATGAGTAACTATTAATATAATAAAGACACTTGGAATAATCTAGGAATCTGCACAGTACGCTGCCTTGGCAGCGTGAAAGGGTATAGATCAAGGGTTAGGGTTGCACAAAGGATAGTCAAACCCTTTCACAAAGTTACTGAAGGACAAAAAAAAGGCTTTTTTGCCAAACCCTAGAGCGAAGTGACCTACGTGAAGGCAGGAATAAAGGGAATTAAATGACATCACGACAATCTTAGGGTGCAGAAACTTGGTTCTAGCATCCTCCCATACTGCTTCGGGTGAGACTTCAGTTCTTGCTCCATGAGCTGATGCCGAAAGGGCCAGTAGTGTAGGGATTTGTTTGGCTAACTAACACTGAACCTGGGTCAGTCCCCCTCAAGCCAACAAGATCATAGATGGTGGCACAGTTCAACTTATGAAGTTGAATGGGGAACCATTCCTGGCAAAGTGAATAGAAGTCGGTTGAAGTTGTGCACATGGGATGCTGCCCGTGGGTGATGACTATATGGTAGAAGGACAGTCTTAGTAATCTAGGTAGCTAAAAGGGATTGCGGGACTATAAACTATGTTGCCCGACGAGGTGAAGCATGTGGAAGAAAGGCTACACGATGGATGATAGGGGTGCGATAGGTGAAGCTATGCTACATGAGCTGCACCATAGAGGATGGTGCCACATAGATGGGTCCAGAGGTAACCGTTAAGGTTATTATTCATGATTTGATGGCTAAGAAATAGTTAAGGGGAGTGGGTAGGAACTATTTATTGCGAAAAAGCTTTGGGGATCTACTGCCAAAGGGTAATTTATTATCAGAATTTGGGGGGAACAATCGGATTTGAATTCAAAAATCCCTATATATATTGCATGCTAGACCACCAAAGAACACTTTGCATTCTGAGACTTGTCTACGCAATTTGTTGTCTGAATCTTATGAGTCGACAATTCTGGGAGGATTTCGTGGGGGTTACGCACTTTGAACCCATGAACCCATGAAGTGGGTTAGAGACATTGAGTAGGCCAGCTTGTTAAACATGATGTGTATACCTCATTATCATCGCTAAACTATCAACACGATCTGTGTGCATCAGCTACTAGCGCTAGTGCATGATGGGTGTCCATGGCTTGGGCAGCCCATTCCAATAACAGACATGTTGATCCACAGGATAACGAAGTTGCCTCACAAAGGAGCAAACCCCGCCAAGGCGTTTGGAGGGAAAACCGGGGAGAAAGAATTTGTTGACAAAATGAAGAAAGAGTATGGCCTTGTTAAAAAGTCACACGGATACTCTATCCGCTCAATTCAAGACTAGGTAGTGAAGTTTGCTACCTAGATTCTTGCAGGAAAGATCATGAGAAAGTGTCGCGCGGATGAAGTTTTGGCACCGATAGTGTTTCTTGCAGCGCAGTGCACAAAGTTTGTTTAGTATAATTGGGCCAAGTATCTATGCTAGGAGTTCCTCATGAACTACTAATGAGCTCAGGAGGAGGACAAGCCATTCCATTATGCATGGATTTTGTTATCTATTATTTTAGTCTCTTGGAGATTGCCGGAGGACAATCAGTTTCCTCCACATAAGGAAGATTTACCTAAGGTAGCATGCTTCGCCTCATTGTGGTCAACAAAGGATCTAGAATGGATCAAGAAATAAAAAAAATCTGGATTTTGGTAGACATGAACCTCCATATGGTGATCAATCAGAAGCTAAGGTTTTCCCCAACCTTGTTCACACAGTTATTGTCCTACGCAGAGTTCAAGACCAACTTTCACAATGTGTCCATTAGAGCATGAAAGGATCCAAAACAAACATGGAATCTGTTTCCCTATCTGGTATCTGAGATGGACATTAAGGAGGTTGTGGGGTATTGGCCAGCAAAGTGGTGCAAACCCACGGGGAGTGATGTAGGCACTAGCAAAGGTGTGGAGAGATCTGCTACGCAGAAACATAAGGAGGCTGCTCAGAACACTTTGCAAGCTCTCATTGAGCAGAAGAAAAAGGAAGTTGTTGTTAAGACAAGTGTGGAGGAAGAGCAGGTAGCAAAGCAGAGCACTACTAAAGAGAAGGCTGAGAAGGAATAACAGTATATAGAAGAAAGAAACAAATCAGCTTCACAACAAACTAACAAGCACAAACTATCAGAGCAGGGAGGAGGTGGTGGTGAGGAGCAGTGCACTCCTTTCATTTTGAAGAGACACGTCAGAGACATGGGAAAGAGCAGACGGATGAACAACGGAAAAAGCATAAGTTTGATAAGTAGAAACATATCGATCCAATGGTGCTAACAGACGGTGATCTCGATGAGATCAGAGACAAGGTGAGGGACACGACAACGAAAGTGTTGTAGCAATTTGAGCAACAATATATGCAGATGTTGGGGAGCATCCATAAGGATCTACGTGAGCTGCAAATCTAGGCTACTGGGATCCAAGCGGGTATTGGGCAAGCAAGCGAAGCACAAGTGAGCCTGACATAGGGAAGTAGCACTATGGTGGAGCTATAACTGACTCTAGACCTCAGAGTCATTACATTGCCAGAGGGATCAGTCCATGTAGAATCAGATGAGGATCACGTTGTGATTAGCACAGTGAAGGATATGGGCCTAAATTTGGCCATGCTGCTACTCCAGACCCTCCATATGCTGCAATAGGGGGTGTCATAAGAAATGAGGATCAGGGAACAATGTGCCATCACTATCGTTAGTGAATTTAAGGTCAACAACGAACAATTGTTCGTACAGCAAACTAAGGCGCTGAAGGAAAAGGAGGAGTTGCAGACACGACATCAGAGCCTGGAAATAATTATCGTGCAAGCCTGCAAGTCAATGCCTAAATTAAACATCCTAGAGGATACAGAGGTCTTAGCCAAAGTAAGGAAATTGGATGTTGTAGTACGTGCAATGAAGGAGGAATCCGGCAGGGTTACCTTTGATTTTTAGATGAAAATAGTAGAGTTGCAATAGTAGAGTTGCAATTCGGCATGCTGAAGGCCATATTGCAGCCATGGCTAGAGGGAGATTGTCAGCTTACTCTGTCACTTCAAAAGAAGCTCAAGGGGCTACAATAGATGTAGAGAAAAAAGCGCCTTGCAGTAGAATTACCAACAACAGAGAAATTGGTCGAAGAGGTGTTTCCGAGAAAACTAGTGTCTTTTCGATCTGCTAATCCCACTAGTATTGGCAGCTATCCTAGAAACAAACAATATAAGTAGTTTGTGATTTCTTCTATGTATGATAGATAGGAGAGAAGCAAAGGGACCAACCTAGATCTTCCGCTTGACTCCTTGCTTGATTTCTCCCCCCTTGATAGAGTTTGCAACTCCTCTCCTACTTGTCTCGCTTAGAGAAAACCTGTAGAAACAAAGTAACAAAACACCATCAAAACATATCGATCTATTATATCATAAACAACGTAGAATCAAAAATACATTGAACATAGAATAGCATTTACAAATAACAAGATTCACAAACACATGATTGTATGGAGGGAAACTCAAAGAACACTATTAAAATAGAAGGGAGAATTACAACCCAACTATCTGATCTAGCATCATCCTCCCAACATCAAAGCCCTCTTCACCTCATGAAAAGTAAAATCACCCAACAATGCAATGCTATTTCTCAAAGACAAACTATCAGCACTTCCTTACAAATTACAAAATTCCAGCCTCTAGATCTCTCAAATGAGGGATCCATTTATAGATGTTTGCAAGGGTGTGAGTCATCTCTGGTTTTTTGATTAGTGTCATTCCACTTGTTGTTCATGGTTCCACTTGGAGATTTCTTGGATCTCTTACTCATCCCTGGGCGAATTCAGAGAGGCAAGTGTCATAGGAGAAGTTTCTGGAAGATTCCATGAGCATCCACTTAGCACACTGTCTCGGACATTTGTCCATCCTCGATCATCGCACCCCACAGAAGCCCTCTTCAGTATGCATCACACCTGGCTAGTGTAGAAGTCAATATGCATCGCACCCTGATAGTGGAGCAGTCAGTATGGTCCAGTTTTGGCCAGTTATGAGTGGTTTTTCAGGTGGAACTTTTGGGGAATGAGGTAATCATTTGACCATGATCCTTTAGGGTATGAAACAACACTTTTAGGGGTTGAAGAGCCCTTGGGTTATTGACATATAAGATTGGGGTTGCAGTGCCCAAATATGTCTATAACAAGAGGTATAATAGGCAACGAAACATAGTGTTGTTGAAGCTATAGTGATGCAGGTTGGGCTGGGTGGTCTTCTCAATAAGATCGCAGTGCCAACTGAGTCACTCGAGGGCGAGTCACAATCTTTTTGTTGGCGGCATGTTGGGTTAGAGTCCCAAGGTTCATTTTTGGGGTTAGTTAACCCAAATTTTGTACATGTTTTTGTAAAATATGTAAAGTCTTTGCGATATGTGGATGTGAAGCGCATAGATAGACATGTGTCAAAGGGGTCTTAGCCCCTTTTTTGGATAGGTAGTTAAGTTAGTTTTGAGACTCACCCATGGTCCACGGACCATGGTATTGTCTGAAGAAAATCTATAAATATTTGAGTCATAGTGAGTCTTAGAGATAACTTTTGATAGAGAATTGGATATGCTGAAAGTTTTTTGTTGTCTTGGGCAAGTGCTAAGGTAGGAAGGCTCTGCTTCCTATGCTAGGTGGAGAAGCGAAGGCTCCTGCAGCTGAGTGTGCAACAGGCCTGACTAGAGTTCGTAGCTGAGTGTGTGGACCCCTACATATGAGTGTGCAGGGTAGAAGAATCTATAATCTGAACATTGAAGATCAATAAAGACAGCTTTTGAAGAATTACAATGTTTTTATGTTGAATCTGTTTATGTTATATTCTATTGCTTAATGATATTCCTTTCTGAAATAATGAATGAATGTTGTTTGAAGTCACTGAATCTCTCATATTAATGCATGATTTAATTAGTTATCCTGTTCTGTGAAGATAATAGTTAATTCTACTATGCTTTCTGACGAATTGAATAGATCTATGCGAAATCAGATCTGGGGTTGTTTATTGATGCACTAAATTAGAAAAATTGTCTAGTTAAGGTCCGCAAAGACTAATTGTAGACCTTTGAGAAGGTCTATAATCCCTTTTCACTTAGATACAGTGACAGGCCCAAGGAAGATATATATCTACACGAAGGCAAATCTGAAGCTATGCAGAATTAGAAACCACTTATCACATATCCCTGGATGCTGAAACCTAGTTCTAGCATCACACTATACTACTTCGGGTGAGACTGCAGCCTGGGCTATGTAGGTTATTGCCGAAAGGGCCAGAAGTTGAGGGTTTTGTTGGTTGGCATGAACAACTCTAAACCTAGGTCAGGCCCCCTTAAGCCAACATGAGGTGTGGAAAATTTGAGTTCCTTGTCATGCCGTTTGGATTCGTTCGTAATGGTGTAGTTGAATGATATCGTAGCTTACAGTGAAAACATGCAGGATCATAAGAGTCACTTGCTGTTGGTAATTGAGACATTGAGGAAGAATTGATTGCTCTTGAAGAATTCAAAGTGCATGTTTACCCAATCTAAGATTTCCTTCCTTGGACACTTGATAGGTCAAGGATACATACAAGTGGAGCCTAATAAGGTTCATGCGATAAAGGTTTGGGAGGAACCAAAGAATGTCCATGAGATGAGAGTTTTCCTAGGGATGGTGAACTACCAATGAAATTTTGTAGAGGGTTATTCGAAGGTAAATGCATCACTGACAATTGTTGAAGAAGGACAAGCGATGGAATTGGATCGAAAGATATTATGAAGCATTTGAAGGTTTGAAGAAGAGGAAGGTTACAACAATGATACTTAAGTTGTATGACTTTGAGCAACTATTTTAGGTGCAGACAAATGCTTTTGATTTTGCAATAAAGAGCGATGGTATCCAGTTCATGAGAAGGAGATGATTGTGATCATCCATTGTTTGTAGGTATTGTGACACTACTTGATTGGGAAGCCATTTTTTGTCAATACTCACAATGTTGCAGCAATTTACTTTACATCCCAACTGAAGTTGTCATCCAAGAAGGCTCATTGCAAATACTTCTTGGGAGAATTTGGCATGACTATTGAGTACAAGTCAATTAGACTCAATGTTGTCACATATTCCCTTAGCAAGAAGGCACAATTAGCTATGATTGAGGAGGAAGAAGTGCATGCTAAACCAAGTGACAGCTAAGTTTGTATGACTGAGGAGTTGTAGAGTAGAATTTGTGCAAGTCTAGAGATAGATACTCAAGTGAAAAGCATTGTGAAGCAGGAGAAGGAGGGAAAGATGAGGAAGTTTTTCATGTGAGATGGAATCTTATTCTCTAATGATCGTCTCTACATTTTGAAGTCATATCTACTTAGGAGGGACCTCTTGTAGGAGTGCCACAATTATCCTTGTGCTAGCCACCCAAGGCAACATCGTACTTTGCCATTGTTGGAGGTAGGGTACTTTTGGGACAATATGAGAGAGGATGTAGAGGACAATGTGCAGACTTGCATTATTTGTCAATAGGATAAATGATACACTAGGAGACAAGGAGGGTTCTTGTGCCTTTAATGATTCTAGAGATATCTTGGATGAGTGTTTCGATGGACTTCATCACTCAGTTTCCATAGGTACAGGGGTATAATGGAATCATGGTGATTATTGATCATATTTCCAAGTATGTCATCTTCATTTCGATGAAGATTCCATGTGGAGAAAATAATGTAGTCGAGTTATTATTCAAGGATTTTGTGAAGTATTGGGGATTGTCGTTGCATATTGTGTCTGATAAAGATACAAGATTTACCGGAAATGTTTGGAGCACATTGTTCAATTTGTTCGAGACGGAGTTGTTACATAATTCAAGTTACCATCCATAGACAGATGGGTAGATCGAATGCATCAAATCATTATTGGAGGACTACTTGAGACAATATGTGAGGGTTGATTTGAAGAATTGACTTTAGTTATTGGGCATAATGCAATTCAACTATAACTTGCATAAGATTTTTGTCAAAGGGTATAGTCCATTTGAGTTCGTTAATGGGAAGATGTCAATCATGCCAAACACAGTGTTACCAAGGGTATATGTGAAATTTCCACATGCGAAGAGGTTCTTGATAGCATGGGAGAAGTACTTGGAGTTAGTAGAAGTGCACGTGAAAGTTGGAGCAAAAAAATGTAGAGATGGGCAGATAAGGTTAGGATGGACACACACTTTGACGTTGGAGATATGGTTTTTTTGAAGATGTCAAGAGATCAATTTCCACCACCAAAGGGGATGTCGAAGTCTTTGACGAGGAAGTAAGAAGGACCATTCAAAGTGAAGAAAAGGATTATAGAGGTTGCTTATGAACTTGAGCTATTGAACCATATGCATTCCAAACATCTAGTGTTCCATGTGAGTGAGTTGAAGAAGGGCAGACTTAATGCAGATCATCCTGAGAGAGAAGTGCCACTGAGAGGACCAAAATTGATTGTAGATTGATCATACTTAGTTTTGGACAGGATTTTGGGCCTCAAAATTATTGGAGTCTAGAGCGGGATGAAGAGGGAGTACTTCATGCAATGGAAGAATGTGCCGGAGGAAAGTGGTTGGGAAACGAAGGATTCGCTGTGGAGATGGAAGAAGGAGATTTATGAGTTTGATGAGGAGTTAGATCGAACATCAGGATTGTCTAGGACAACAATGACTCGAGGTGGGGGAGTTTGTGAGGACCTTGAGTTGGCATTGTCGCCCCAGGGCACGTTCAGTGCCTAACTGGGCACCCATGAGACTTCTTGATGAGTTTGGGCCACACGTGCCCAAGTTACATAAGGGTGACAGACATGGGGGCACTGACACTCTATAGTGGAGGGTACCCACTTAACTTGATAAAGGGCACACACGACTCAATGGACCTGTGCCCATGGGCTCACCCAAACTAAAGTGGGGCACCCAAGTGCTGAGATGGAGAAGACGTAGTGGGTAAGAAAGTGTGACTGTGACGGTTGAGATGGGCGAGTGGGGCATGACGAGCGAGCGATTAGGCAACGTGCTTGGTGTATATGACAAGGCAACAACTAGCGGGTGGTAGTGTGGGTAGTAATCATAAAGCATGTATGTGATATCGCAGAGTTGGATGATTTTGCGATATTGCAGGGTGCACGAGTCTACGATATGATAGAAGCAGTTCTGAGGCACCATGTGTAGGAAGTAGTTGATAGGGGTGATGCACCCACCCTAGGTAGGCAGGTTTGGGTAACTTTTGTGTCGGTATTTCTATGATGGGAAGATGGTGAGCACCCATGTTGCAGCTCTAAAGAACTTGACTTCTTATTATGAATAGAGTACTATGACCATGTTGGGCCAGCCTCTCATTGATGTAAAATTTCAGAACTTAATAAAAGAAGAAGTCTCTTGAAATTTGTTGGCACATGCTTTTTGTTTCTTTACCATTGATATTGCAATGTGATATGGCTATGTTTATCTTATGGTTTCTACACATAACACTTAATAAATATAATGAAGAAGTTATAATAAAGAAAATAGTGAGTGTAGTTATAGTCTGGAAGTCATGTAATTGTAAGTTTTTCTTAACACTGTGATGCACCTTGCTAGTGTTGCATGCCGATGATGGTGCAACCACCATGCATCCATGACAATAGTCCTCAATCATTTCATATGTTAAACCATATTTGCTCTTAAGACAATGCTTTTGTACTTAGATAGCGATGAAGAATTTTGTTTTTATAAACACTTAGAGTTTTGGGTTGTCACCATTTCCTCTCTATTACATTTTTGTTATAGAAACTAGCATAATTACATTTATTGATGCAATTTATATGTATTGATCAACATAATATCGGTACATCAATTGGCATATAAAAGGTAGAAAATGCCACTATCAATGTATAGCAAGTAGATTAGTAAATGTGGTTGTGCTAATTGCAAACCGACATTTATGGGGTGCATTCATCGACCATGGTTTACCATGGTTGACAAGGGTTGATAAGATTGATCGTGGTTGACGAGGTTTACTAATTTTGAATATGGTTGATGTTGTCAATTGTTACATTCTTACTATTGAAGATAATGGAGAATATGTAAATTTGGAGAGATTCGGTTCACTAGAGCCTTAGATTAGCAATTAGTTCCTATTTCTTAGGTAGTTGTTCTAACTTCCCTAATTGTGTGAAAGCTATGTATATTTTTTATTGTAAAATGAAAGGGTAGAGTGTTCTGCTAGAGGCAGTCTCTAGGTGGAGCTCAGTCTCTAGGTGGAGCTCCTCACCTATGAGTTGCACAGTTTATCAATAAAGTTGATTCTTCATTTTTTTAACATAGTATTGGAGCTCCAGGGCTAGTGAGTCAAAGCAAGTATGCTTTGATAAGTGAGTGAGTAGCTGGTGTGAAGAAATCCTCACAAGGTGAGGAGGCGAAAAGAAGCATGAATTATTTTATTTTATTCACATGCAACATCGTTGTTCCTATTGGAAGGAAAGCACTGACCATCGTGTATTCGAAGGGAATAAGAGCGATGATTGCTCATTTCCTTACAACGATTCTATCCATCGCTCCCCATAATCATGTAGCTAAGAGGGAAGATCACGATGGTATGTTCCGTTGGTGAGAGTCATGCGAAGGAGGAGTGGATGGATTAATAGTAGATCGGGCAGTTTGTTTAAACACTTCAAGTCGCGTATCAAGCATTTGATAGGAAACATAGTGGAGTTGTGGTGTGAGGTGTTGAAGCCTACACATGCCATTACTTTTACAAAGGAGCTATCAGTTTTTAACATCCGAGAGTTTGTCGACACAGTGGAAGAGGAGCCCTTGTGGCCACGTATTTGATTCGAGCCCAAGTAGGTGTCGACATAGCGGAAGAGAGGTCCAGAGATGCATGTGAACCCATGGTGCTGGGTTGGAGCAGCAGAAGCGTGGTGGTGCCTCACACTGAATTGGTGTTGTCTTTTTTATTGGAAACCAAACAGTTGGATCGGTGAACGCTAGTAGGTGCATTGGCAGAGGCCGAAGTGTGCTGCACTTTTCTGCAGTGCTGCTCCAGGTGGACCCTGAGGGTTGCCATTACATTAGCATCCCACTGTGATCTCCACAATGTTGATTGTACGAAGGGCATTGACTGCGTGAGGGTGTTACCCGTTGTTGTGTGCTACGTGCGAGGTGGAGATTGCGGTGAATTGAAAGGGCCGATAATGTTGGATGTGACTAAATAGGAGCGTGTGGGAGAATAAGTTCTAAGGAGGAGCTACGTGCTAACCTGGGTGATGGTTTTCCATTGGAAGGAACTCGTAATGGAGGCGAGAGTAGCGTTAGCAGGCATAAGGCTACCTCCTCCAACCCCTAATCTGCTCAAAAATTTTGAGAGCGATTATAATGGTGCGGTGAGCGTGGATTGTAACATTTTTGTTTAAATGTTTTGGGAATTAAATTCTTGCATACATTTAAAAAGGGAAGAGGTTTTTTAAAAAAGGATTTTTTATTTAAAAAAAAAAAAACAAGGGGGTTCTCGTTTTTTTTAAATTCAATTGGGGCATGTTTTTTTAAATTGAGTCTCAAGCTTGCATTTTGAGATTTCTCTTCGAATCTAGGATAGACCTGTTTTTCTCTTGCTGGAGGTCATTTTTTCTATTTATAAGATGAACAATGACATGGCCGAGGCTTAACTGAATGAGATAAATAAGCTCGACGGTTCCAATTAGTTCAAGTGGAAATTTAAGTTGCAGACCCTGTTAGAGGGGAAAAATGCATAAGTGATTGCAACCAGTGAGGAGTTGAAGCCAACCCTAGCCACAGGAGGAACAAAAACAACAATCAAGGACTGGGAAACGAGGCAGAACAAGGCAAAGGTGCTGCTCAAATTGTCTGTGAAAGATTTCATTATTCCTCATATTCAAGAATGTAAAGCTATAGGAGACATCTGGACAACTCTCAAAGACTTGTAGGAGATCAAGTACACAAATCGCCTATTGTTTCTAAAGAGAAAAATTCTCTCCATTAAAATGGAGGAGAATGAATCAATAACAACATTCATCTCTCGTATCAAGGAGCTTAAGAATAAGCTAGGCAACATTGGCGAAACAGTATTAGACACTAATTTGGTCATGATTACCATGAATGGTATGACTGACGACTATCAGATGTTCATCACTAGGTTGAATGCAAGAGAAAACCCCCCAAGTTTGAAGAATTGATAGGGATGCTAATGTGGGAGGAGGAAACGTGGATGACCCTGAAACCCCAGAGCTCAGATCTTGCTCTAATGGAAAAGAAGAAGCCCTTCAGAGGAAAGAAGAATGCAACACATAAAAGCGAAGGAACCCCACAAAGAAATTCACCTCCATCTCAATGTATGTTTCCAAACATAAGTGATTTAGAACCAAAATATTTTTATTGTGGTAAATTTGGTCATATGGCTAAACATTTTTGGAAAAAGAAGTTTGGTGAAGGTCAACAAAGACACAAGAAGCACGCAGGCCATCTAGATGATGTAGATCAAAATTCAAATATCAGCTTATTTATATTTGATTTTGCGTTGTCAATTAAGGAGGATGAAGAAAAAATCTGGTTTGTGGACTGAGGAGCATCCTTCCATATGACAGGTAAGAGGCAATAATTTAAATTTTTTACAGAATCTAGCACTGGTGTGAAAGTCTACCTTGGAGACGATACAGGGTATGAAATCAAGGGATATGGTGATGTCCCTGTCATATTACTTGATGGAAAAATTAGGCATATTCATGATGTTATGTATATACCCGAGATCGAAAAGAACTTGATTTATGTATCTAGAATAACATATCAGGATCTTAAGGTAGAGTTCTTTAAATCTTATTTTGTAATTAAAGACATGTTGGATCAGATGAAGTCCATTGCAACATGTGTATGTGTAGGAGGATTGTATAAATTGGATGTCAGAAGTGTGTCACATCAAGCATTGGTATCATCAGCCATGTCTGTAGAGAATCTATGGCATCAGAGATTTGAGCATATAAACTTCAGTGACCAACTACTTCTTCAGAAAAAATGTATGGTGAATGGTCTTCCTGTTTTAAATAATATGCATGTTGACTTTGAAGAATGTGCCCTTGGTAAATTACATAGAGATGAATTTCCTTCTACTGTTGATAGAAAGCAGAGGGATATACTTGAACTTGTACACACTGATCTATAGCAGCTAATGCTAAGAAGATCATTAGGAGGGGCCTACTTGGTGGTGATCCTGAGGAGGGACACGTAGCTGCGACTGTTTAATTCTTTTGCTTTCAAATTAAAGTTAGTGGCAGGGTTTTGGTATATGGCTTTAATGTGGTTTATGGTATTCTGCCCGCCCTTTGTACTGGCCTCAGGCTTGCAACCATGGGTTATCACTTTCGCTGAGGGTATTTGGAATTCATTTCTTCTTTGCTATGGTTTGGCTTTGTGGGTGCTCGGTGCTTTCACTTGGTTCTTGCGATGGTTGGTAAGTATCATGCCTTTCTTGTCTCGTATGGTGGTTTGCTGTGCTTCGCTTGTTCCCTGTGGTTTGTTGGTGTTGTGCCTCTGCTCGCTCTCTGTGGTGATTCACTTCTCTAGTTTTTGGAGGGTTTCAGGTCATTTTCCACCCACAAGTCTATTTGTCTCTGTCATTTGGCTCAAGCTTCGTTTTTTCTCTATTTTTTGGTGATTTGTATGTTTGATATTGGGTCTAATGATGGCTTGGCTCTGCAAACATAGGTTCTTGCCTAGCTCCTACATAGGACAGCATGTCGAACTCATTCTCAGGTAATTCTCTCGTTCCAATTGCAATTTCACCTTTCGTTTTTGAGGTTCTAACATTCTGGCTACTTAGTGAGTAGGCATAACATGTCATGGCACTTCTGCTGGGAGAAACCCTCTGTTTTGGGTCTCGACTGTCGTCCTCCGTCGTGGAATCGGTACTCCTCCAGGTAAAACCCTCGCTCCTCTTTCTGGTTAGTTGTCCATTGTGCTTTGGTATCGCGGCCCTATCTAACCACTGCCCTATTCTATAGTGGGTGCAGGTCCTTCCAGGGCGATGTTGGTCCACGACTTCATCCTTGGGACTGTTCCCGGGCTTAGGGAAAATCCCGGTAGGGTCTTTCCGTGGCTCTAGCTATTTCTTGCTTGCTTTGTTGCTTGCTCTATTTGTAATTGCTCTATTGCTTGTTCTGTCTATAATCGGTTACAACCCTTGGCGTTACGATTCCTCCGTGTATGGATGTGGTTCCAGAGGTGTTCATGCCCCCACTATTTGATTGGCATTTAGTTTGTGAACTGTAATGTTTTTGGTTGTATGGGTTTCGGAACCCTCCACGATTCCAGGGTTATAGATTTTGTACAGTGAACTGTTAAATGGGAAATGAAAATGAAATGTATAGGAAATGCTTGAAGTGTTGAATATAATGGTACTTGGTCTTTTTTTTGAGGAAAAAGGAAAAAAATATATGTTGGTGTACCTCTCTTTGGTTCTCAGTTTGAGATGCTTCTTGTTACAAGATTCTTGCCAACATTGTTCGGATTCCTTAATAAATTGTTTCACTGTCTTGCTTTCATTTTGATGCCTCAAACATCTATGCACAAGGAAAAATAATAAAACTACTCTACTTCCTTAATGACATATTTTAGAATTGTTTGTTTCTATAGAGATTCAAAATAGTTGTAAGTTACAATTTCTGAGCTCTCTCTCCTCTCTAGATGGCAGCCCCTCCATGAGCTCTGGTTTTTCCTTTTCAATGCATTATTAGCAGTTTATTTATAGTTGAGGAACTATTCCTCAATTACTTTTCAGTTGTCTAACAACTTCTTTAAATAAGTCCCTAACTAATCCTATCTTGATCTGCTTGCCTAATTTTAAAAACAACTAATGGCTAAGTTAGTCTTAATTTTAAATGAAACAAAATAAAACAGAAACTCAAAATGTTTTCCTCTCTATCTAGCAAAATGAAATAAAATAAAAACATTTCCCAGCTATTTCCTTTTCACTCGGATGCTCCTGCATCAAGCTCCCGGGATAAATTAAACTCATGGCTCCTGTCCACAAGCTCTTCAATAGAGTACCCGGTGTTTTGAATCTAGCCAGCATCTAACCAAGAACTATTTTCAATAGGAGGACCCCTCCACTTGACTAGGTATCGCAAGTATTCTTTCCTTTGAGTCCGTCTGGCCACCTGGGTGTCTAGGATCTGTTCGATCTCCAAAGGCTTTGTGTTATGAAACTAGCTCAAGAAAAGATAGAAAAGATAGATCAACGCCTTAGAATTCAGCCTCTTCGAGGGGGCAACCTCCTTTACATTACATAAATGAACAATTCTTGAATGATTCAAATGAAAAAACCTCCTTTCTATATATAGGAGTCTAAGGAGTCACAATATAACCCACTCGATGTTGGGTCCCTATAATACTAGTGATTACCCCATTACTATTGTAGTTATACCCCTTATTAATATTGTTGTGCCCCTATTACCCCCATATTGTTACTACTGTGCCCCATAAAATCCCTCTATTATTATTTTTGTGGCTTTATATTATTATTGTTAGGTCAACTGGATTATATTGTGACTCCTTAGACTCCTATATATAGAAAGGAGGTTTTGTCATTTGAATCATCCAAGAATTGTTCATTTATGTAATGTAAAGGAGGTTGCCCCCTCGAAGAGGCTGAATTATAAGGTGTTGATCTATCTTTTCTATCTTTCCTTGAGCTGGTTTCATAACATTTGGTATCAGAGCCTTGGATTCTAGGGTTTCGCTGCTCCAAACAAGTCATCGTGGAATTTTCACTATAACTTTTTTATGTGATGTTTCAAAATTCGCAAAAAAAACCCATTTGAGAAGACATCGCGCTGAACCTTGGATCCAAATTTCAGAGCTTTTTGCGCTATATTGGCGGAGTTATGATCTGAGGAAGTTGGTCTTTTTGCAGACTCCTGAATTACATTCCAAACAGGTGACCTAGGGAAAATCGACATAACTTTTTCTTTGGGGATCAGATTGAAATTTGGTAAGAAGGTAAAGAAAGAGGATGGACTGTAGTTTCTTGTATGTATTTTTTAGATCCAAAGGTCGAAATAGTGACTCATGGCACGTCGTACAAGTTTGCTCTACTGAACTAGTCTATAATCAAGTCACTGTGGGAGATTTCGCATAACTCTTCCTTGGAGAATCCAATTTGGGTCAGACTTGTGGCATTGGAGAGAGGACACAGAGGGCTACTACAGCTCACAAATTCAGAACTAGATGATTGGAAGGTACAGAGATACATCAGAGGCAATATCGAGCTCCTACAAAGTGAAAAAAGGTGTGTAGATAAGGACCTACATCCAGTCGCCAAAGGTGAAGGCTGACTGGCGCTTCATAACAGACAGCGTGCGCTGCCAGCACGGAAGAACACGACTTTTCCGCGCTAGTCAAATTTCATGACCAGTGTAGCCTCTGTTTGTATTAACCCGCGCTGACAACAGCTTGACCATTATTGTTTTGCGACGTCAGTGCGCCAGACTAGTTATACACCCGCGCTGATCCAGTTTGGGCGAATTTGTTCCAACAGCCAGCCTTCCAGATAACTCCAGACTTGGTTGTTGGCCTTGTGAGTATTGCCTCCCTTCTATGGCATGTCTGTTCGAACCTTTGCAACTACTTCCCTTGAAGATAAGCTTGTCCTCCCACCATTCATGGGGACTCCTTCTCTTCTTAAACCTCCACCATTACCATGAGCAGCTAGTTTTTGATAGTGTGGAATTCATAGTGCTTGGATTGCTGCTGTTAGTAGGTAATTGGTGTGACAAGTGTGGTTTTGTTAGAGGAAGCTTAAGGAAGGTTGTTAGTGTTGCTTGTGTGAGAGAGAGCTTTTGTGTTGGGAGAATCCATTTCCAAAGGTGAATGCTTATGAGACTTGCTGACTGGACCCCCAAGAGAAGAACTCAGCGTCAAAACATTGGTTGTACCTTTTTCTGTTATTGACTTAATAATAGATGACTACTGTTATGGTTCCATTCTCATTTGTCTTGCAATGGTTAATGTGAATTACATCTTTTCTGACTGATGTATAGTTTCTTTTATTAGATTTCACGCTTGTGTTTGTCTGTCTCTTCGTGTGTGCAGGTATCTATTCACGGAGATCGTGGTAGATCGTGACCGGCTGGAGCGAAGGAGCGAGAGCGGCATCTCTTCATCAAACAATAGCGTTGGAATCCAAGTAGGTGTTCTTTGCCTCTTGTTTAATTGCAATTAGGAACTTGCACAGTAGCATTGATTGATTGTTGCTAGTCCCATTCTGGGCTAGTAGGGATCGCCTCTATCCGTAGAGGGGATTTGCCTCTCCAACAATTTGGCGACTCCACTGGGGAGTTCAGCCTTTTGTCTCTTGTGTCCATTTTTGTGTTTGAATTTGATTATTCTCTCTTTTCGAAATTGGGGATTAGTTCTCTGTTTTTAGTCCTCCTGGTTCAATCTGGGAAGTGTCTTAATTGTTTAAAGAGTTCTGGCCTTGGTTTGGGAGTTTTTGGCTTGTTTTTGCCTCTTTTTTAAACTCAGCGCGGTTTATATCAAAACAGTTGCGCTGACAGCGCATAGCTGTTTCTTTAAACCTGTTGTCATCGCGCTTGTACGTAAAACAGTCGCGACGGTTCTGAAATCGAACCAGCGCGCTTTATCCGTGTCCTTCCGCGCTGACAGCGCCAAGTTGCTACGCGTGACCTAGTTTCAGCGCACAGTTGCTGAAGGCTACCCGCGCTGATCCTGTAAAATTGAATTTGTCTCAGTTTTACCTCCTGAGCCTGTTGGTTTGACTATCTCCAGCTTTCTTACTTGGTTTATGACTTGATATTTGTGGCTTGAACTATTACACACTTGCTTGCAAAGTCTTGTTGGACGAATTTTCGTTTTTGTGTCCCGTGACCTAGTGCCATCATCCCGTTTTCACTGGATTGACCTTGTTTGCTCACTTGTTCACAAAAGTTCGTTGCTGCTTGCCTTTGCTATTGCGGAAGCCTTCCTCCTTTTTGCTTCTTTGCTTGTTTGCTTGAGGTGATTGTTGTTGAATCGATCCTTCGATTGTTTCACTACCCAGGCACAGATCACAGTTGCTAGGGTTTCAATCAGCTCTTTTCACGCTTGTTGTGCTTTTCATTGAGTGATTTTGATTCTTTTTGCTCAGTGTTGTTGTCTCTCAAAATTCGTTTTAAAGTGCATTAGTGCCATTGAAAGAGAAATCAAACTAGCATCTTTTGCATTCAATAGTTAATGAAAAGAAGAGCATCTCATTGATTTGTGTTCTTAAAAGAAAAAGATTCATTTCTTTGTCATTAGCTGCATTAGGTTGTTTGATTGTTTGATTTCATTTTGTTTGATTGAAAGCTCTTAACCTTCTCATAGTTAGAATTCATCGAACAAAATGGTATTCTTTGGCATGTAGTTTGCATCTAGGAAATTGTGAGAGATCATACGATAAGGCCTGAAACCGAAACTAAATTCAAGATCAACCATAAAATAAACCGAATGAATCTAAAAACGCATTGGAACTAAACGCAAACATCTAGAGGTCTAGGTTAGAGACGTGTTCCGGCGTCTTTAAACATAGTCACTATTGTTTCACATTACGGTTGGGTGATTCCTCCTTCTGTGACTCGATAGTGGTCTAACACGGACTGTGCTCCCACGTACCGTCGCGTATATAGGGAGACCCCACTAGGCTTTTATCCTTGATCCATAGGAAGCTGAGTCTGCCGCCTTGTGAACCGTAACGCACCAAACACAGCATTCGGGAAGATTGACTACAGTACGGAAAGTCCTTGGCTCTCATACGATTGCTAAGGTGTATAAGCAGTTTTACGGATCGCTTGGTAAACCCTTTACCTAGAGTCTCCAGAGCAGTCACTTTTGATCCTTCTCGGACTCCCTAAAAGAAAAGGTGCCTATGAGCGTCTTGTCACTTCGTGCTCATTAAACATTCGAAGGAGACTGGAGTCATCTTTTCGTCCTTTTCTCGACTCTTGAAACATGAAAAGGTCAAGTTTAGTTCCTGTGTCTTAAAAATTTATTTGGCCACGATTAACGTTACCTCGTTAGATCTTGTGTGCGTTAGCTTGAGTAGGCTTCTTTTTGTTTGCCATGGCAACTTTTCCGGGGTTCACCAACCCAAGTTCCCCTCCTGACGGGAATCCTAGTCATTTCCCTCCTCTCGGGAATGTTGGTGCTCCTTATATGGCAACGTTATCCCTTCCGGGGTTAACTGTCGGATTGCCTGTTTGGTTGTTTTCAACCTCTTTGGTCCCTACCGTATCGGCTGCTAGTCCATCAGTCCCTCCACCTGAACAAAATCATGTCGATCCTAAGGTGGATCTCTCCCCTTCGACGCCTACTTCTACGTCTTCCTCTTGTACTTCGCCTGGTGAAAGTCTCGATTCGAATAACCAGGTGGCTAAGAAGAAGAAGAAGAAGACAAAGAAGAAGAAGTCTCCTAAGGGAGAGTCTAGAAGTATAGCTCTTACTCCGAGTACACCTGAAGTCGGGTCACCTTCTGCTCCTCCGCGGAAGGTTAAGTTTCCTTGTCGATTATGCAAGGAGGACCATCTTCTTCGCGATTGTCCTGGCATTCCCAGGGTACTAGAAGTATGGTCTCGCGATCCGGCCCACCCCTCATCATCCTCTGAAGCTCACGGCGATGCTACCTTATCAGTTGGGAATGGTAAGGGAAAAGGGAAGATTCGAATCCCTTGTAGACTTTGTGAAGGCAATCATCCCCTTCACCTTTGTCCACTCATGGATAAAGCCTCCAGTGTCTTTGAAAGTCTCCCAGCTCCCTCACCCCCACTTCCCATTGGATATCAATGTCTTTCTGCAGCTGCAGATCATCCGCCTCCCGACAAAGAGATTGCTTCAAATTCTCTTGTCCAGCCTCCTCTTCCCGAACCTGGCTGTGCTCAACCTGTTCCAGACCCACCATTGGTCGGAAAGAGTGTCAACTCGAGTTCACTACCCGTCGATAACTCTGTTTCGGAAGAGCATCACGCCCATGTTCTTCTCGTCTCTTCAGATTCTCCGGAGTCCCGAAATGACTCTCCTAACCCAGCTGCTCCCGAAGGTTCTCCTTCATTCCCTTTAGCACGTGGGGGCAATCATATGATTCCCCCACCAAGTAGTCTGGTCGCTTCCTTTGATTGGAATCGCCTAATCGTCGGTCGCCTTCCATCCCATGTGCCCTTCCAGGTTACAGTACTTGCCTGTGATAAGGCAGTACCTGGCACTCTTCTGGATGAAGGTGCGTCAGTCAGTCTTATGCCGTACACTACTTGGCAAGCTTTAGGTTCCCCGCAGCTCGGGCCGGTCACACAGAATCTGTTGGCCTTCGACGGAGGAGCCTGTCCATCTCTAGGAGTTCTCCCGAAGTTCCCTATTACTTTGGGAGGAAAAACCGTCTATATAGACGTCTTGGTTACCCAAGGTGTTTTAGACTTTAGTCTTCTCCTTGGTCGCGACTATGTTTACGCCATGGGGGCACTTATTTCTTCGCTTTTCCATGTGGTTTGCTTTCCACACGATGGAAGAATTGTGACTATCGATCAATTGTCGTTCACTAGTCCCCCAATGCCTCCTGCGCAGTTGTCGCCCCCTCCTAGTTTTTATCCACCAGTTGTATCTGCCCCGCCGCAGATCAACTACGTGGCCACCTACCCCGTGCCTGGATCCATTGATGCTGCCATCGTGCATAGTGTCCTGGGGGCATTGGGCCCTGACTTCCAAGATGTGGCCCTTCCACCAGGAGTGGCAATCTTGGAAGCCCCGAATTTATATTCATTATGATGAAGTTCGGGTGGAGCATAGTTCATTTTCCTATGTCAAGCTCCCTAAAGAATGAAACTAGGTCTAGTGGAGCATAGTTCCTGATCTTGTGTCAAGCTCGTTAAAAAATGAAACAAGGGTTATGAGGATAGTTCTTTTACTGTGTCAACCTCATTAAAAAATGAAACACCTCCCTTTCCAAATCGAGTCTTTCATCGCTCTCGAGAGTGAACCTTCTTTCCATCCACTTTGTTGCATGCAATGAAGCTTGGGGGGCATGTACCTCATTTTACGTCGTTATGCTGGGGGCATGCGAATTTATAACAAGCATAGTTTTTCGTTTCAAGCTTGTGTAAACATGAAACCGAATCCAAGCAAAGTTCTCCATGGTTCAAGCTTGTGTAAAAATGAACCCGTACCCGATTTACATCTCGTGATTGCCATTTTTATCCGTTGAATTCTACTAGATGAGCCTTGGTTGTTTCATTCCATTGCTACCATCTCTTTGGCTGATCATATGCTCTCACTTGGTTGTTTATCCTTTCCTGAGTAACCGCAGCGATGAGTGGTTTTATTAGCCAACCTCTTGACCATTACATGTTTTGAGCATTTCCACCATTGCCGGAACCAGTTGCTACCTTTTATACCACTCATTCCTCTAGGACGAGTCACCTTTAAGCTCTTTTCTGACTCGTAAAATGTGAAAAGATTGCCGAGTATTTTTCCCTTTTTGACTCGTTAAAGAGAATAAAAATGGAGGTCTACTTTCAGCTCTTTTTCGATGTGAAATGAGAAAAGATGGCCGAGTCCCCCTCTCGGCTCGTTAAAAGGAATGAGAGGCGGTCGCCTTTAAAGCTCTTTTTTTCGACCGTTTAAACTAAAAAGACTGTCGGGTGTTTGTCGTTTCGAACTCGCTATTGGCTCCAAAACGACGTACTTCTGACCGCTTTTCTACTTTTTCGGGTCGAAGTCACTACTTACGAAAAGTACTCCTCGATCATACTGGTCGGGCGGTTCTTTCGAGCATTGTTTTATACCTTTTCGGGCTCGGGAGACACAACCTTACGAAAAAGGACCCCCTGGAGTTTTCTTTTCCGCTGTCTTTTCAGACTCTCTAAACAGGAAAAGGCGCCAAGTTCTTCCTTTGTCAGGCTCGTTAAAATTTCATGACATCGGATGCCGTCGAAATGACGCTTTCCAAGCATATGCTATCCCCGTCAAGCTTGTCACCCAAAAATAATCGAGGTACCTTCCAGAAATGGTGGGGAAAATGGAACTGTAATAATTGTCGTGTCAGCAGTATGTCGCTCTTGAACATGGAACTCGTTTGCATTCGTGTCTGGGTGGGGATTTCTCATCTTGTTTTACACTGGCCTCCATGGGTTTGGGTTATCCTATTTGACCTCTCATCTGCTCATTGCCTTGTCACCATGACCTCTTCTCATTTCATGTCAGATACTGCCAAATCCACTTTTGTGCCGCCGATATGTTCAAGAGAAGTTGGCCTCTGCAAGATTACCACCTCCCTCTGATGTCTCACACAAAATCTTTTATCCTTCTCTGTCTCGTGTCGATGATGTGGGAAACATTATGGCCCACCTTCGATCAAGGTTACTTCCTGTCGACTCCAGCTCATTATCCAGGAAAGTGACCTAGAGACTCCCTTCAGGTACCTTAGGGCCTGCATGCCTCAATGGCAGGTTCTTCGTGTTCGACGTGAGGTTTTCATCATTGGCCTCCGATCGGATGATTTTGCGGGTGTTCGACACCAGCTCATTGATTCACACGCCGCGGATTGTACCTATAAGTACCTTGAGGGCCATTGTCATTATTGGTGGTACCTCTCGCGTCTGTTAACGGTTTTCGTCATTGACTGGTAATCAGACGATGTTCATGCATGTTCGACTTCAACTCATGTATTCACATGCTTGAACTTGTACTTTGTGCGGGTTGGGATGGAGCGCAAGACCCTGTTTTTTGTCGGTTATGAACCAGGCTGCGATTTTATGGATTGTTATTACATGACTCATTGATGGATGGCTGCGCCCATACCTGAGTCTTCGGGATGGCTGCGACCATACCCTCTTATCTTTATGGTCTCTTCAGCTGGGTGGCTGCGTCCATACCACAGACCTTCTTCGTATGTCTTTTGGATGGCTGCGCCCATGCCTAGACTACATGTGATCGAGATATCAGTTGTACATTCATGCAGGTCCTTCCTAGGTGGTGTTCCGGTTCAGCAGTTTTGTAAAGCATTTCACCCCTCCCACTCTCTCGGGCCTCATGCTTTAGGGGGCATCTGTTACACAGTTTTTTGTCACTGTCTCCCTATCAGTCACCCTACTATGTCAGGAGTTCACAAAAATCAAGTTCATGCCTTCTAAACTGGCCAAAAAACCCACTTTCCCAAAGTTTTTCCTCATCAGCGCGTCTGTTTCTAAAATACCCGCGCTGACTGGCGCTTCATAACAGACAACGTGCGCTGCTAGCGCGGAAGAACATGACTTTTCTGCGCTGGTCGAATTTCATGACCAGCGCAGCCTCTGTTTGTATTAACCCGCGCTGATAACAGCTTGACCGTTATTGTTTTGCGACGTCAGCGCGCCAGACCAATTATACACCCGCGCTGATCCAGTCTGGGCGAATTTGTTCCAACAGCCAGCCTTCCAGATAACTCCAGACTTGGTTGTTGGCCTTGTGAGTATCACCTCCCTTCTATGGCATGTCTGTTCGACCCTTTGCAACTACTTCCATTGAAGATAAGCTTGTCCTCCCACCATTCATGGGGACTCCTTCTCTTCTTAAACCTCCACCATTACCATGAGCAGCTAGTTTTTGATAGTGTGGAATTCATAGTGCTTGGATTGCTGCTGTTTGTAGGTAATTGGTGTGACAAGTGTGGTTTTGTTAGAGGAAGCTTAAGGAAGGTTGTGAGTGTTGCTTGTGTGAGAGAGAGCTTTTGTGTTGGGAGAATCCATTTCCAAAGGTGAATGCTTATGAGACTTGCTGACTGGACCCCCAAGAGAAGGACTCAGCGTCAGAACATTGGTTGTACCTTTCTCTGTTATTGATTTAATAATAGATGACTACTGTTATGGTTCCATTCTCATTTGTCTTGCAATGGTTAATGTGAATTACATCTTTTCTGACTGATGTATAGTTGCTTTTATTAGATTTCACGCTTGTGTTTGTCTGTCTCTTCGTGTGTGCAGGTATCTATTCACGGAGATCGTGGTAGATCGTGACCGGCTGGAGCGAAGGAGCGAGAGCGGCATCTCTTCATCAAACAATAGCGTTGGAATCCAAGTAGGTGTTCTTTGCCTCTTGTTTAATTGCAATTAGGAACTTGCACAGTAGCATTGATTGATTGTTGCTAGTCCCATTCTGGGGGTCCAGTCAGCAAGTCTCATAAGCATTCACCTTTGGAAATGGATTCTCCCAACAAAAAAGCTCTCTCTCTCACAAGAAACACTCACAACCTTCCTTAAGCTTCCTCTAACAAAACCACACTTGTCACACCAATTACCTACTAACAGCAGCAATCCAAGCACTATGAATTCCACACTATCAAAAACTAGCTGCTCATGGTAATGGTGGAGGTTTAAGAAGAGAAGGAGCCCCCATGAATGGTGGGAGGACAAGCTTATCTTCAAGGGAAGTAGTTACAAAGGGTCGAACAGACATGCCATAGAAGGGAGGCGATACTCACAAGGCCAACAACCAAGTCTGGAGTTATCTGGAAGGCTGGCTGTTGGAACAAATTCGCCCAAACTGGATCAGCGCGGGTGTATAACTGGTCTGGTGCGCTGACGTCGCAAAACAATAACGGTCAAGCTATTGTCAGCGCGGGTTAATACAAACAGAGGCTACGCTGGTCATGAAATTCGACCAGCGCGGAAAAGTCGTGTTCTTCCGCACTGGCAGTGCACGCTGTCTGTTATGAAGCGCCAGTCAGCGCAGGTATTTTAGAAACAGACGCGCTGATGAGGAAAAACTTTGGGAAAGTGGGTTTTTTGGCCAGTTCAGAAGGCATGAACTTGATTTTTGTGAACTCCTGACACAGTAGGGTGACTGATAGGGAGACAGTGACAAATTACTGTGTAACAGGGTGCTACAACTATTGAAAGAGAAACAATTATATGCAAAAAGATCCAAATGTTTCTTTGGAGTCCAAGAAGTGGAATATTTGGGTCATATTGTATCTCATGAAGGAGTTAAGGTAGACCCTAGCAAAATTAAAGCCATTAAGGAATGGAAAATCCCCACATCCATAAAGCATCTGCGAGGATTTCTCAGGTTGACAGGGTATTATCGCAAGTTTGTTAAGAATTATGGGAGAATAGCAGCACCTCTAACAACATTATTGAAGAAAGATGCATTTTCATGGACTCCGGAAGCAACAAAGGCCTTTGAACATCTTAAAGAGGCAATGTGCCAAGCACCGGTCTTAGCTACACCGGACTTCACGAAAACCTTTATTGTGGAATGTGATGCTTCAGGAAATGGAATTGGTGCTGTTCTAATGCAAGATGAAAGACCCATTGCTTTTGAAAGTCGTCCAATCAAGGGAATGTTTTTAAGCAAAGCTATTTATGAGAAGGAAATGTTGGCAATACTCCATGCACTTAAGAAATGGCAACCCTACCTAATGGGAAGACACTTCAAGGTAAAAATGGATCATGATAGCCTTAAATACTTTTTAGAACAAAGATAATCCTCTGAAGAGCAACAAAAGTGGGTCACAAAGATGTTGGGTTATGACTTTGAAATCATCTACAAAAAAGGGAAGCAAAATGTGGTGGCAGATGCACTCTCAAGAAAGGATGAGGATGTGGAAGCATTATTGTGCACCATTTCTATTATCCAACCAGATTGGATAAACGAAGCAAGGGAGGAATGGAAGAATGACGAAGAATTGTGGGCACTTATTCAAAAGTTACAACAAGATTCCAGTACGTCTGATACATTTAGCTGGAAAAATGATTCGTTATGGTACAAAGATCGCTTATACCTTTGTAAGAATTCCCAGCTAAAACAAAAGATTCTTATGGAATTGCACACTTCTCCCTTAGGAGGGCACTCAGGATTTTTAAAAACTTACCAGAGGGTTAAGAAGGAATTTTTTTGGGATGGCCTTAAATCAGATATTCAAAAGTTTGTGGCGGAATGTTTGGTTTGCCAACAAAATAAAGTTGAAACAATTAAGACACCAGGTCTATTACAACCTTTATCCATTCCAAGGCAACGTTGGGAGGAGGTTTCAATGGATTTTATCATAGGTTTACCCAAGTCTGAGGGAAAGAGTGTCATTATGGTGGTAGTTGATAGACTTACCAAGTATGCACACTTTTGTGCATTATCACATCCATTTAAAGCCAGTACAGTTTCTACAGCATTTATGGAAACAATTCAAAAGCTACATGGAAACCCAAAGATTATTGTAAGTGATAGAGATCCCATTTTCACTGGAAATTTTTGGATAGAATTATTTTCTTCTCTTGGTACTCAGTTAGCTCATAGCTCATCTTATCATCCTCAATCTGATGGGCAAACTAAGATAGTAAACAAATGTTTGGAAGGATATCTTCGTTTCTTTGTATCTGATAAACAGACACAATGGGTCAAATGGTTGCCTCTGGCTGAATGGTGGTATAACACTTCCTTCCATACAGCAACAAAAATGACCCCATTTATGGCACTTTATGGGTATCAACCACCATCCATCACATCATATTTAAGAGAAAATTCTAAGGTTCAGGCAGTGGAACATCACATCGAACATCAACAACAAGTCCTCCAACTCCTAAAGGATAACCTCGTGTTGGCACAGAATATAATGAAACAACATGCAGATCAACATCACAGTGAAAGAAGTTTTGATGTAGGTGATTGGGTATTCCTACGGCTACAACCATATAAGCAAATGTCCCTCAAGCAAGCTAAGAAGGATAATAAATTATCACCAAAGTATTATGGTCCGTACAAGGTGTTGCAAAAGATTGTTACTATGGCATACAAATTGGAGCTTCCTGCAGCTTCTCGATTGCACCCAGTTTTCCATGTTTCATGTTTAAAGAAGGTTATAGGTGACAAGCTCCTAGTTCAAACAATATTGCCAGAACTTGATGAGGAAGGAAGAATTATATTGGAACCGGAAGCAGTCACAGAAACAAGAAATCAACAACTACGAAATCATTCAATTTCAGAGTATCTTATCAAGTGGAAGAACTTATCCACTGAAGATTCCACATGGGAGGATGAGAATTTTATGCAGAAGTATCCAAAACTAATCAAGCGTTGAGGACAACACTTTTTTGAAGGAGAGGGGCATGTTGGGTCCCTATAATACTAGTGATTACCCCATTACTATTGTAGTTATACCCCTTATTAATATTGTTGTGCCCCTATTACCCCCATATTGTTACTACTGTGCCCCATAAAATCCCTCTATTATTATTTTTGTGGCTTTATATTATTATTGTTAGGTCGGCTGGATTATATTGTGACTCCTTAGACTCCTATATATAGAAAGGAGGTTTTGTCATTTGAATCATCCAAGAATTGTTCATTTATGTAATGTAAAGGAGGTTGCCCCCTCAAAGAGGCTGAATTATAAGGCGTTGATCTATCTTTTCTATCTTTTCTTGAGCTGGTTTCATAATAGCCGACCTAACAATAATAATATAAAGCCACAAAAATAATAATAGAGGGATTCTATGGGGCACAATAATAAAAATATGGGGGCAATATGTTGGCATTATGGCATAGGTTTGGAGCTATGGCACAGGTGTTGTCCTTGATGACAACTCTCTTTGATAACAGATCTCAGTTCAGGCTTTCAAAATGAAGGAAAAGACATATACGCAGGTTAATCTAGACGAAGATGCGTATACACGCGGGTTAGTTGTTACAAGGCGCGTATGTGTATACACGCACATTCACGCAAGGAAATGCGCATATATGTTGGAAAACTTACCTTTGGTCCGTGGTAGTTAGTCCTTGATACTTGAACCTATGGTTTTGGACCATGGTATCTCGTCAGAAGTGTTGATCCCAAGTATTGGGCCCGTGGTGTTGTGTTATTATGGCTTTGGACCCTGGTATTGAGAAAGGCCTAAGACTATAAAAGAGGAAGGAGATCATTTGGCAAAGCATCTTTGGAATCAATTGAATATCTAACATGTGCTAGATCTGAAACTTTTTTGATTGGGGTTATGGTGCAGATCTAGATCTGAATGAAGGAGGAACCTAAGTGCATAAAGAAGGATAAGATCTATTGAAGGGTCATAATCTTTAAAGATTGAATGATAGTATCTTTGTATGATTTTGATCTGTTCTGTGAGGCGCACACTTGATCTATAAATCTGATAATCTAGGTTATTTAGCATTTGACTGTTTGAAAGAGTAAATTCTCCTTTATAGATCTATACGCAGGTTCAGTGAAGAGAAGGCGAGTATACATGCAAGCTCAGTAAAGGAAAATTGTGTATACGCAGGTTGCTCCACACACAGGAGCGTATGCACGCAGGTTTTAGGTTGTTTAAGTAGTGTATACATATTTTATTGTGATCTAGCTACCTCTATTTGTTGCTGCAGCATTCTGGTTTTAGAATTTGGTATATGGTTACTGTTACTGTGTTCTAGGTACAGCTGTCAGAGAAGTGTTTATTGTGAATCAGTTTTGTTCGGTGGAAAGGAGATTGGTTGAAGCAGAAATGTTGATGATTGATTGATGTTCATGGATCCAGTCTGAAAGTTTATGAAACGTGGTCCCTGGAAGAAAGAGAAGGTTGTAGCCTTCAGTAGGCCAGCACCTACCTACTAGTATCTTGGCTAGTACAAGAGCTAAGGGGGTTGTAGCTCCCTTCCAGGAGAAGCTGGAAAACGAGAGAGGGTTGTAGCTCTCTGCAGGTTGTAGCCTGCGTACTGGTAAAGGACTGCACCAGTACATTGTAAAAGGAAGTTTCTAATTAAAGAAAGATAGAGACGAATTGCAGTAGGTGGTTTTCACCCACATTGGGTTTCCACCTTATATCTTGTGTTCTTGTGTGTGACTGTCTTCTATTCTATTTTACTGGTCTGGTTACTGTTTATTTCACTCATATACACAGATTAATAATCAACATCTGAAAGATAAAGTAAATCATAAGTTTGCATTATATACGCGGGTTTCCTTCTACATAGTTGTGTATATACGCGGGTTTTACTAACTGAAGTAGTGTATATCCTCCGATTTTTAAAAGGGAATATTTGGCTTAATAATACTGATTCACCCCCCCTCTCAGTATTATTTTCAACAATTGGTATTAGAGCAAGTCCTTCTGAAGAAGCTTGATCGCTTGGAGGAAGATCCATCATCATGAGCAACTACGAGAGAGAAGCATCTATCAGGCCACTGATTTTTGATGCAACAAACTTCCTATATTGGAAGGTAAGAGTTACTGCCTATCTTCAATATCTTGGCATAGAAGTCTAGGATATCATTGATACAGGGTACACTTTTCCATCGAAAACTCCTACAGATCCGGCTGAGAAGAAGAAATATGAAACAAATGCAAAGGCAGTCAATACCGTATTAGGATGTCTGTCTCAATCAGAATTCGTCAAGGTTATGCAGTATAAATCCACAAAAGAAATATGGGACAAGATTGTTCTGAGCTATGAAGGAGATGAATAGGTAAAACGAGCAAAACTTCAAACCCTCAGAATTTAGTATGAAAATCTCAGAATGCACAATGATGAAAGTGTGGCTAACTATTTCCTTCGTGTAGATGAGATTGTTAATTGTATGAAAAACTTGGGTGAAGAAATAAAAGAGGCTATTGTGGTTGAACAAGTTCTAAGATCTTTGCCCCCTAGGTTTGAATCTAAAGTTTCTACAATAGAAGAAAAAGATAATCTATGAAACCTTACCATGTCATAGATGCACGGGATTCTAACTGCTTATGAAATGAGGAAAGGAGGACCATCAGACAGGAGAGAAGCTGCTTTCAAGGCTTCAGGCAAAGGAGACTACTATGAGTCAGGACACGTGTCAGAAGAAGAAGAAGAATCAAATTTTGTCAAGAATCTTCAACGGGGTGCTGGAAGATTCCGAGGTAAGTTACCTTTCAAATGTTTTGCTTGTGGAAGAGTCGGTCATTATGCTGCCAAGTGTCCTCATAAGGATAAGATTGACAAAGGGAAGGAACCTGTTAGATGGAACAAGAAATAGAATGCAACTAAGAAAAGTTACTACACTCATGAAGATAATGATGGCCTATCAAATAGTGACGAAGATGAACGAGGTAATGATTATAAACTTTTAATGGCTTTTGAAGATGATGATTACATGGATGCTAAAGATGTAGATGGTTTTTATGAAGAGATTTCTAGACTCAAAGCATGTTTAGAAGAAAAAAATATGATCATTGATACTCTGCAATTCCAACTTGATGAAAAAGAAAAATTTCTCGAGAAGTTAGAATGTGAAATTGTTGGCCTTAGAAAAGAAATTGAGAAAACAAAGGCTCTTAATCTTAAATTAGTTAAAGGATCTAAAACTCTGGATGAGATTATCAATGTACAGCGTTCTCCACTAATCAAGACAGGTCTGGGGTATAATGGAGAAGCATCTCAAGCATCCACCTCAAAGAGTTATCTTGATGCAGCAAGGAGGAATGATCAAAAGCCAAATGGATATCACCAGGTAAAACAGGGACGAATTACATCAAGAATAAAAAAAGACTACTAGGTAAATCAGGGGCAATCCATCTTAAGGGTGAACAAAAGCTACAACCAGCCACGAGTAAAAACTTCTCAATTTGCTTCAAGAATGGATGACAATAGAAACTACAATCATTTGGCTGGTAGATTTGATAATCACAAAAGTTTCTTCAATGGCCAATGTTTCTCTCGCCATAACCTTGGTCACAAAGCAGCTCAATGTGTTGCCTATAAGATAATCATGACTAGAGAAGCTCAAAAACAAAGAAGTATGACTGGGATTACGAAAAGGACCTATAACAACTTTTCAGCCCTTGAAAATGAAATTGAATGTTCTATTTGTAATAACTTCGGTCATGAAGATTATGAATGCAGGAGCAGGTTTCGGCAGACAAAGGAACAAGCCTCAAGAACCAGAACATGGAGAATAAAGGAACCACAACCAGAAAGATATGGGATAGCTTTTTATGCAGAAGGATAGGAAAAACTATGGTACAACGACAGTGGATGTTCGAAGCATATGACAGGTGATAAAGAAAAACTTGAATCATATAGTGTTTCAGAAAAGGGAAAGAAAGTTTCTTTTGGAAATGATACCCTTGCAGTCATAAAAGGAAGAGGCACTGCTCATTTGAAAGAAAAGGTCAAAGCTGGAAATGTTTTGTATGTTGATGGTTTGAAGCATAATCTACTGAGTGTCAATCAGATGTGCGATCAAGGAACCGAGGTAATATTTCGATCAAATGGATGTAGTGTTCGTGATCTTGATACAGGAAAAACAGTGATCAAAGGTAGAAGAACTCCAAATAATTTATACATATTTGAAGAGGGACAACAACAATGCTATTTGAGCAAGGATGATGAACACTGGTTATGGCACCGGAGGTTGGGGCATCTAAGCTTTTCACAAATAAGGAAAGCATGCAAATACCAGGCAGTTCGTGGTCTTCCAGATATCAAAATTCCAGACAACACAATATGTAAATCATGTAAGTTTGGTAGGCAAACCAGAACTAACTTCCCTGAGAAGGAAGGATCAGCTAGCAAGCCTCTTGAGCTAGTCCATACAGATGTATGTGGTCCATTTAGGACAAGGTCACCTCGAGGAGAAGAATACTTTATATTATTCATTGATGACTTCTCCAGGATGGTTTGATTAGGACTTACGAAGCATAAATACGAAGCATTCGAAAAATTCAAATCCTTCAAAGCCTTGGCTGAAAACAAATCAGATCACAAAATTAAGTGCCTCAGGTCCGACAGAGGTGGGGAGTTTACCTCAAATGAATTTTTCGATTTTTGTGAAGAACATGGAATAAGAAGGGAATTCTCTACAGCTAGGACTCCTCAGCAAATTGGAGTGGCAGAAAGGATGAACAGAACGGTCCAACAAATGGCTCGTGCTATGCTTGATGAGTCTGGAACTCCCACAACCTTCTGGGGTGAAGCTGCATTTGCTGCGGTTGTTATTCTCAACAAAACAAATGTCCGAGTGAATAGCACTCAAACTCCTCATGAGCTCTGGTATGGTGAGACTCCTTCGGTAAAGCATTTCAAAATTTTTGGAAGCAAATGCTATATTAAGAATAATGATGAACAGCTTGGCAAACTTGAACCTAGAGCAGATGAAGGCATTCTCCTTGGTTATTCTCCCCACAGCAAAGCATATAAGTGTTACAATAAAAGACTTGGAAGAATTGTTGACAGCATTGATGTAGTGGTTGATGAAAAAGGATACATTCCTAGGCAAGTAAATTATGAAAATATCGAAGAGGATGAAGACTACTCTCCAAATCAGACTGATGATGAAGAAGAACCTCAAGAGGCACCAGAGGAACAAATAAGGATAGAAGAGAAGACTCCATCCAGGTATGTTCAGAAGAATCATCCAGAATCTCAAATTTTGGGGCAGAAAGAGGCAGGTATACAAACAAGAAGAACAATTGCAGAAGCCTCAAGCTATTTGGCTTTGCTCTCCTCCACTGAGCCACAAAATGTAAAAGAGGCATGCAAAGATGAATGGCGGGTCAAGGAAATGGATGAAGAACTTGAGCATATCGAAAGGAACAACACTTGGGAGTTGGTCCCTAGACCAAAGGATAAGAATGTCATAGGAACAAAATGGATCTTCAAGAACAAGTTGAATGAAAATGGGGAAGTTATTAGAAACAAGGCTAGACTTGTCTATAAAGGGTATGCTCAACAAGAAGGAATAGACTTTGAAGAAACTTTTGCTCCCGTTGCTAGACTTGAGGCCATCCAAATGTTCCTTGCTCTCTCAAGCTTTCAAAAATTCAAAGTATTTCAAATGGACGTGAAATCAGCCTTTTTGAATGGAGACTTAGAAGAAGAAGTGTACATTGAGCAACCAGATGGTTTCATTCTTAGGAATGATCCAAATCTTGTATGCAGACTTAAGAAGGCCCTCTATGGTCTTAAACAAGCTCTAAGGGCTTGGTACTATCGTTTGGACAAATACCTTCATCAACAAGGTTTTTCAAAAGGATCAGCAGATAGCAATCTTTATATAAAAATTGAAAATGACAAATTGGTAATACTTGTTTTGTATGTAGATGATATTATCTTTGGCAGCAATGAAGAAGCTATGAGTCAAAGCTTTGCCTTGGTGATGCAAAAAGAATTCGAAATGTCTTTGCTTGGAGAACTAACATATTTTCTTGGATTGCAAATCCAACAAATTGAAGGCGGTATCTTTTTGTCTCAAACCAAGTATCTCAAGCAGATCTTGAAGAAATATGGCATGGAAGATGCAAAACCAGTATGTACCCCCATGGTTACAGGATGCAGCCTCAGTGAAAATGATGAATCAGCAGCAGTGCATCAACCAACCTATAGATCTATCATTGGAAGTCTACTTTATTTGACAGGTACCTGACCAGACATCATGCATGCAATGGGAATAGTTGGAAGATTTTAAGCAAATCCTAAGGAAACTCATCTTCAGGCAGTTAAGTGAATCTTCAAGTACCTTCAAGGAACTCAAAACTATGGCTTATGGTATCCTAGAGATATAGATCTCACACTTCATGCTTATATAGATGTAGATTGGGCCAGAAGCGTGGATGATAGGAAGAGCACAAGTGGCGGTGCATTCTTCATGGGTTCCAGATTAGTATCTTGGTTCAACAAGAAACAGAGTTCGATTGCTTTATCTACAGCTGAAGTGGAATATGTGGCTGCTGCATCTTACTGCACTGAACTCCTTTGGATGATGTAGACCTTGCAGGATTTTCAAATCACTTGTACACCACCTATCTCCATCTTATGTGATAATACAAGTGCAATTAGCATTTCAAAGAACCCAGTCATGCATTCAAAGACCAAGCACATACCGATCAAGTATCACTTTCTCCAGGAACAAGTGTTGGAACAAAAGGTAAAATTGGAGTATGTTCCTTCTAAGGAACAGGTTGTTGATATTCTCACTAAACCACTGCCCAGGGAAACTTTTGAATACCTCAGACAGAAGCTGGGGGTAGTTGATGCATCATCTTGCTGTTAAATCTTGAGAAAAATGGGTGTACGCGAGTTGCCTGAGGAGGATCCACGTACATACGCCGGTTTGTGCAGAGACAATTGCGTATATGGAGGTTTGATGGATATCAGTAGGGACAGGCTCTGTTTGAAGATATTCTGATATGGGTCTGACAGAGACCATCCGGCATAGGTTCAGGGGGAGCAAATAAACTTCTAATGATGCATTGTTGGCATTAGCTTAGAAGCTTTTGGTTCTAAGCTATTGTTGAGGTCAGGTGGAACAAAGGCAGAGGGAGAACAGAAGGAAATCTTGGTTGCTGATCTGAATGGTGATTGATAGATACTGCTGCTATCAGTTATTGGTGACTTTCATAAGTATTTCGTCTCTATGTCATGTATCTCTTTTGTGGTATCTCCTTTATGGTGTCAAGGTCATGTAACAGCCTATTTTGGTTTCCCCACTATGCCTGGGATGAACATGTAATGAACTTGGTTGTCATATGTAAATTTCTTATGTATCCCCACTTGGTTGGGTGGATGATCCCCACTTGGTTGGGTGATGGATGTATGTATTGAGTCTTTGGTGATAGGAAGATCTTTTATGGTGTATAAGTCATGGTTCTTCTTGAAGAACATCTTTTTGCAGATCTTGCCTACAGTCAGGGGGAGCATGGTCAGCACAACAGGGCAGAGATTTCAGCATGTACTCAGGGGGAGCACAACCCTTTGCCCTTGATGACAAAGGGGGAGAATGACTTTGATGATCTTAGAATTGCCATCAAGTCCAAAGGGGGAGAAGGCGCGTATACACGCAAGCCCAGTAAAGGAAAACTGCGTATACGCAGGTTCCTCCACACATAGGAGCGTATGCATGCAGGTTTCAGGTTGTTTAAGTAGCATATACATATTTTATTGTGATCTAGCTACCTCTGTTTATTGTTGCATTGTTCTGGGTTCAGAATTTGGTATATGGTTACTGTTACTCTATTCTGGGTACAGCTGTCAGAGAAGTGCTTATTGTGAATCAGTTTTGTTCCGTGGAAAGGAGATTGGTTGAAGAAGAAATCTTGATGATTGATTGATGTTCATGGATCCAGTCTGAAAATTTATGAAACGTGGTCCCTGGAAGAAAGAGAAGGTTGTAGCCTTCAGTAGGCCAGCACCTACATACTAGTATCCTGGCTAGTACAAGAGCTAAGGAGGTTGTATCTCCCTTCCAGGAGAAGCTGGAAAATGAGAGAGGGTTGTAGCTTTCTACAGGTTGTAGCCTGCGTATTGGTAAAGGACTGCACTAGTACATTGTAAAATGAAGTTTCTAATTAAAGAAAGATAGAGACGAATTGCAGTAGGTGGTTTTCACCCACATTGGGTTTCCACCTTATATCTTGTGTTCTTGTGTGTGACTGTCTTTTGTTCTGTTTTACTGGTTTGGTTACTGTTTATTTCACTCAAATACACATATTAATAATCAACATCTGAAAGATAAAGTAAATCATAAGTTTGCATTGTATACACGGGTTTCCTTCTACATAGTTGCGTATATACACGGGTTTTACTAACTGAAGTAGCGTATATCCTCTGATTTTTAAAAGGGAATATTTGGCTTGATAATACTGATTCACCCTCCCTCTCAGTGTTATTTTAAACACAATAGGGGCACAACAATATTAATAAGGGGTATAACTACAATAGTAATGGGGTAATCACTAGTATTATAGGGACCCAACATGCCCCTCTCCTTCAAAAAGGTGTTGTCCTCAACGCTTGAGTAGTTCTGGATACTTCTATATAAAATTCTCATCCTCCCATGTGGAATCTTCAACGGATAAGTTATTCCACTTGATAAGATACTCTGAAATTGATCGATTTCGTAGCTTCTGAGTTCTTGTTTCTGTGACTGCTTCCGGTTCCAATATAATTTTTCCTTCCTCGTCAAGTTCTGGCAATATTTTTTGAACTGGGAGCTTGTCACCTATAACCTTCTTTAAACATGAAACATGGAAAACTGGGTGCAATCAAGAAGCTGCAGGAAGCTCTCACCTTGTACGGACCATAATACTTTGGTGATAATTTATTATCCTTCTTAGCTTTCTTGAGGGACATTTGCTTATATGGTTGTAGCAATAGGAATACCCAATCACCTACATCAAAACTTCTTTCATTGCGATGTTGATCTGCCTATTGTTTCATTCTATTCTGTGCCAACACGAGGTTATCCTTTAAGAGTTGGAGGACTTGTTGTTGATGTTCGATGTGATGTTCCACTGCCTGAACCTTAGAATTTTCTCTTAAATTTGATACCCATAAAGTGCCATAAATGGGGTCATTTTTGTTGTTGTATGGAAGGAAGTGTTATACCACCATTCAGCCAGAGGCAACCATTTGACCCATTGTGTCTGTTTATCAGATACAAAGCAACAAAGATATCCTTCCAAACATTTGTTTACTATCTCAGTTTGTCCATCAGATTGAGGATGATAAGATGAGCTATGAGCTAACTGAGTACCAAGACAAGAAAATAATTCTGTCCAAAAATTTCCAGTGAAAATGGGATCTCTGTCACTTACAATAATCTTTGGGTTTCCATGTAGCTTTTGAATTGTTTCCATAAATGCAGTAGAAACTGTACTGGCTTTAAATGGATGTGATAATGCACAAAAGTGTGCATACTTGGTAAGTCTGTCAACTACCACCATGATGACACTCTTTCCCTCAGACTTGGGTAAAACTGTGATAAAATCCATTGAAACCTCCTCCCAACGTTGGCTTGGAATGGATAAAGGTTGTAATAGACCCAGTGTCTTAATTGTTTCAACTTTATTTTGTTGGCAAACCAAACATTCCGCCACAAACTTTTGAATATCTGATTTAAGGCCATCCCAAAAAAATTCCTTCTTAACCCTGTGGTAAGTTTTTTAAAATCCTGAGTGCCCTCCTAAGGGAGAAGTGTGCAATTCCATAAGAATCTTTTGTTTTAGCTGGGAATTCTTACAGAGGTATAAGCGATCTTTGTACCATAACGAATCATTTTGCCAGCTAAATGTATCAGATGTACTGGAATCTTGTTGTAACTTTCGAATAAGTGCCCACACTTCTTCGTCATTCTTCCATTCCTCCCTTGCTTCGTTTATCCAATCTGGTTGGATAATAGAAATGGCGCACAACAATGCTTCCACATCCTCATCCTTTCTTGAGAGTGCATCTGCCACCACATTTTGCTTCCCTTTTTTGTAGATGATTTCAAAGTCATAACCCAACATCTTTGTGACCCACTTTTGTTGCTCTTCAGAGGATAATCTTTGTTCTAAAAAGTATTTAAGGCTATCATGATCTGTTTTTACCTTGAAGTGTCTTCCCATTAGGTAGGGTCGCCATTTCTTAAGTGCATGGAGTATTGCCAACATTTCCTTCTCATAAATAGCTTTGCTTAAAAACTTTCCCTTGATTGGACGACTTTCAAAAGCAATGGGTCTTTCATCTTGCATTAGAACAGCACCAATTCCATTTCCTGAAGCATCACATTCCACAATAAAGGTTTTTGTGAAGTCCGGTGTAGCTAAGACCGGTGCTTGGCACATTGCCTCTTTAAGATGTTCAAAGGCCTTTGTTGCTTCCGGAGTCCATGAAAATGCATCTTTCTTCAATAATGTTGTTAGAGGTGCTGCTATTCTCCCATAATTCTTAACAAACTTGCGATAATACCCTGTCAACCCGAGAAATCCTCGCAGATGCTTTATGGATGTGGGGATTTTCCATTCCTTAATGGCTTTAATTTTGCTAGGGTCTACCTTAACTCCTTCATGAGATACAATATGACCCAGATATTCCACCTCCTGGACTCCAAAGAAACATTTGGATCTTTTTGCATATAATTGTTTCTCCTCCAATAGTTGTAGCACCTTGTCAACATGTTCAACATGATCCTTCCAAGACTTGCTGTAGATTAGTATATCATCAAAAAATACTAACACAAATTTTCTAAGGAATGGTTTGAAAATTGAATTCATCAAACCTTGAAATGTTGAAGGTGCATTGGTAAGGCCAAAAGGCATGACCAAAAATTCATAATGACCCTCATGAGTTCTAAATGATGTTTTCGGAATGTCTTCAGTCTTCATTCTGATTTGATGATATCCTGAACGAAGATCCAACTTGGTGAAGTAAATTGATCCATGCAATTCATCCAGTAATTCATCAATGACAGGAATGGGGAACTTATCTTTAATAGTGAGCTTGTTGAGCTCCCTATAATCCGGACACATGCGCCATGATCCATCCTTCTTGTGCACCAATACTACTGGAGCAGAGAAAGAACTTTGACTCGGTTGAATTATACCAGCCTCTAGCATTTCTGCAACCATACGTTCAATTTCACTCTTTTGGACATAGGGATATCTGTACGGCCTGATGTTTGGAGGAACACTTCCTGGAATCAGATGAATAGCATGATCATGATCACACATAGGTGGGAGACCTTTGGGAGTCTCAAATACCTTGGAATGATTGTCCAAGACTTTTTGGAGATCTGGAGAAATAGATGATTCCGATGTGGAAACATCTAGCGAACATAATTGTGCAATTACACCTCTTTGTTCCTTTTTTAGAAGCTTTGTCATACCATTAGAGCTGATTATCTTTCCTGGTTTCCCTGCAATACCCCTTAATTCAACTTCCTTTCCTTCCGTAGAAAATTTGATGAAAAGTTCTTGAAAATTAAAAGCTATTGTACCCAAGGATTGTAGCCATTGGACTCCTAGTACAACATCAGCACCTCCCATTGGAATGGAAAGCATTGGGCTAGTCAATACATATTCTCCCATGGATAGCTTGATATTATGGCACTTTCCAGAGCAATTTATTGTTCCTCCATTTGCAATCATCACTTGACACTCTGGTGCTGGATATAGGAAGCAATTCAATTCTTTTGCTACCTTACAATGAATAAAATTGTGGGTGCTTCCTGAATCAATCAACACTATTACCTTTTTCTTCTTGATTTGTCCTTCTATCTTGATGGTTTGAGGAGTGGTAATTCCTGCCAATGCATTACAAGATATGGTCGGATTTATTTTTTCTTCATCTAGGCTTTGTTCCTGGAGTATATCCTCTTCTTTTGACCTTTCTTGCTCCTTTTCTTCTTCCTCTTCACAATCTATGTAGAATAATTTCTTCTCAGCACACTTATGACCTTTAGTGTATTTGCTATCACAACTGTAACAAAGCCCTTTTGCTCTTTTTTCTTCCAATTGTTGTGGTGTCAACCTTATAGGTTGTGGAAGACTAGGGGCAACAACACTTCCATCTTTATAGTTGTGAGTGGTATGCTTCCTGGTTGCCATAATTTTGCTTTCCATTTTTCTTGCTAACCTGAATGCCTTCTCTAATGAATCAGGTTCCCAAAGGCGAACATCATGTTGGATATTATCCTTTAAAGACCCTATGAACACATCAATCCTATGCTCCTCTGGAATATCTTTTACCCTTATGTTCAATTTTTGGAACTCCTCAATGTGCTCCATTATTGAACCCTTTTGTTTGAGACTTATCAATTGGCTAAAAAAAGTGTTGCTTTTTGTATCCTCATAATGTGCTATCAATTCTTCCGTAAAAATTGCCCAAGTGATAAATTTTTTACGAGAGCAAAGCCATTGATACCATACAAACTGATTTGGTTCCAAATATAAAGTTGCCATACGTACCTTTTGTGTGTTTTGCACATTATTGAGATCGAAGAATTGCTCCATCTGTAATATCCATGTGGCGGGATCCTTGCCATCAAACTTCCTCATATCGATTTTTGGAATATGGTGAGTCTTCGATCCAACATTAGAGTCTATGGAATCATGATTAACATTTCTTTTGTTCTCATCATGAGTTTCCTTTACTACCCTTTCACCATTAGTGACCATTTCTTGTAGCAACTTATTCATATTTATCTTCAATTCCTCCATCTTATCATCCATGCCATCAATTTAGTGTCCATGCCATTCACCTTAGCTTCCATGCCATCCATCTTAGCTTCTACGCCTTTCTTTAAACAATCCATCTTAGCTTCTACACCTTTCTTTAAACCATCCATCTTAGCTTCTACATCTTTCCTTAAACCATCCATCTTAGATTCTGTTACTTTTTGTGCAAGTGACACTTGTTGCACTTGTTCTTGTAATTTTGATATATCATGTAGCATTTCTTCTTCTTCTTCATGAGTCATGCTAGAGCTTTCAGGTTCCTTACTAGGTGTTTGCATTTTCTTTCCTCGGGGCATCAGTTACCGATAATAATGCTCTACTATGCCCTTTGAATTCCTTCAAAATAAATTTTCAAACCACTCTTAAGCAAAAATTTAAAAAATCTACACACCTTTTTTCACTTTGTAGGAGCTCGATATTGCCTCTGATGTATCTCTGTACTTTCAGATCATCCAGTTCTAAAATTGCAACCTGTGTAGCCCTCTGTGTCCTCTTTCCAATGCCACTAGTCTGATCCAAATTGGATTCTCCAAGGAAGAGTTATGCGAAATCTCCCACAGTGACTTGATTATAGACTAGTTCAGTAGAGCGAACTTGTACGACGTGCCACGAGTCACTGTTTCGACCTTTGGATCTAAAAAATGCATACAAGAAACTACAGTCCATCCTCTTTTTGTACCTTCTTATGAAATTTCAATCCAATTCCCAGAGAGAAAGTTATGACGATTTTCCCCAGGTCACCTGTTTGGAATGTAATTCAGGAGTCTGCAAAAAGACAAACTTCCTCAGATCATATCTCCACAAATATAGTGTGAAAAGCTCTAAAATTTGGATCCAAGGTTCAGCGCGATTTCTTCTCAAATGGGTTTTTTTTACAACTTCTGAAACGTCGCAGAAAAAAAGTTATAGCGAAAATTCCACGATGACCTGTTTGGAGCAGCGAAACCCTAGAATCCAAAGCTCTGATACTAAATGTTATGAAACCAGCTCAAGAAAAGATAGAAAAGATAGATCAACGCCTTAGAATTCAGCCTCTTCGAGGGGGAAACCTCCTTTACATTACATAAATGAACAATTCTTGGATGATTCAAATGACAAAACCTCCTTTCTATATATAGGAGTCTAAGGAGTCACAATATAACCCAGCCGACCTAACAATAATAATATAAAGCCACAAAAATAATAATAGAGGGATTCTATGGGGCACAGTAATAACAATATGGGGGCAATAGGGGCACAACAATATTAATAAGGGGTATAACTACAATAGTAATGGGGTAATCACTAGTATTATAGGGACCCAACACTTTGCTAGGGGCATTTGTTTAATCCACGAATCCGAAACCCCAAGGGTTGTAACTGATTACAAATAGAGGAAGCAACAAAGAAATTATAGACAGAGCAAGCAACTGAGCAAGCAAGAAACAACTATAGCCACAGAAAGACCCTACCCAGGTTTTCCCTAACCTCGTGAACAGTCCCAAGGATGAAGCCATGGAGCAACGTCCCCCTGGAAGGACTTGCACCCACCATAGAATAGGGTAGCAGTTAGATAGGGCCACGATACCAAAACATAGTGAAAAGCTAACCAGAAAGAGGAGTGAGGGTTTTACCTAGAGGAGGACTGATTCCACAACAGAGGACGAGATCCGAGACCCACAACAGAGGGTTTCTCCTAGTAGAAGTGCCATGAACGCATTATGCCTGCTCACCAAGGAGCCAGAACGTTAGAACCTCAAAAATGAAAGGTGAAATTGCAATTGGAATGAGAGAATTACCTGAGAGTGAGTTCGTCAAGCCGTCTTGTGCAGCAGCTAGGTAGGAACCTGTGTTTGCAGAGCCGAACCATCACCAGACCCAACATCAAACACACAAATCACCACAAAATAGAGCAGAAACAAAGCTTGAGCCAAATGATAGAGACAAATAGACTTGTGGGTGGAAAATGACCTAAAACCCTCCAAAAACTAGAGAAGTGAATCACCACAGAGAGCGAGTAGAGGCACATCACCAACAAAAAATAGGGAACAAGCGAAGCACAACAAACCACCATACGGGACAAGCAAGACACGATACTTACCAACCATTGCAAGAACTAGGCGAAAGCATCGAGCACCCATAGAGCCAAACCATAGCAAATAAGAAATTAATTCTAAATACCCTCGGCGAAAGTGATAACCCATGGTTGCAAGCCTGAGGCTAGTACAAAGGGTGGGAAAAATACCATAAACCACATTAAAGCCATATACCAAAACCCTGCCACTAACTTTAATTCGAAAGCGGAAGAATTAAACAGTCATAGCTATGTGTCCCTCCTCAGGATCGCCACCAATTTTTGGTATCAGAGGTGTTCGTGCCCTCGCTCTTTGATTGGTGTTTAGTTTTTGAACTGTAATATTTTTGGTTGTATGGGTTTTAGAACCCTCCATGATTCTAGGATTATAGATTTTGTACAGTGAACTATTAAATGGGAAATGAAAATGAAATGTACAAGAAATGCTTGAAGTGCTGAATATAATGGTACCTAGTTTTTTTTGTTGAGGAAAAAGGAAAAAAAATATATGTTGGTCTACCTCTATTTGGTTCTCGGTTAGAGATGCTTCCTGTTACAAGATTCTTGCCGATGTTGTTCAGATTCTTTAATAAATTGTTTCATTGTCTTTCTTTCATTTCGATGCCTGAAACATCTATGCACAAGGAAAAATAATAAAACTACTCTACCTCCTTAATGATAGATTTTAGAATTGTTTGTTTCTATAGATATTCAAGATAGTTGTAAGTTACAATTTCTGATCTCTCCCTCCTCTTTGGATGGCAGCCCCTCCATGAGCTCTAGTTTTTCCTTTTCAACGCATTATTGGCAGTTTCTTTATAGTTGAGGAATTGTTCCTCAGTTACTTTTTAGTTGTCTAACAGCTTCTTTAAACAAGTCCCTAACTAATCCTATCTTGATCTGCTTGCCTAATTTTAAAAACAAACAATGGCTGAGTCAGCCTTAATTTTAAATGAAACAAAATAAAACAGAAACTCAAAATGTTTTCCTCTCTATCCAGCAAAATAAAATAAAATAAAAACATTTCCCAGCTATCACCTTTTCACTCGAATGCTCCTGCATTAGCCTCTCGGGGTAAATTAATCTCATTTCTCCTATCCATGAGCTCTTCAACAGAGTACCCGATGCTTTGGATCTGGCCAGCATCTAACCAAGAACTATCTCTAATAGGAGGACCCTTCCACTTGACTAGGTACTGCAAGTATTCTTTCCTTCGAGTCCATCTAGCCACTTGGGTGTTTAGGATCTATTTGATCTCCAAAGGCTTTGCTGGGGGCATTTGTTCAATCCACGAATCTGAAACCCCAAGGGTTTTAACCAATTATAGACAGAACAAGCAACAGAGAAATTATAGACAAAGCAAGCAAAAAAGCAAGCAAGAAACAACTACAGCCATGGAAAGACCCTACCCGGGTTTATCCTAATCCTGCGAAAAATGCCAAGGACGAAGATGTGGAGAAACATACCCTTGGAAGGACCTGCACCCACCATAGAATAGGGTAGCGGTTAGATAGGGCCGCAATACCAAAACAGAGTGGACAGCTAACTAGAAAGAGGAGCAAGGGTTCTACCTGGAGGAGGACCAATTCCACGATGGAGGATGAGAGACGAGACCTGCAATAGAGCATTTCTCCCAGTAGAAGTGCCATGAATGCTTTCTGCCTGCTTACCAAGGAGCAAGAATGATAGAACCTTAAAAAAGAAAGGTGAAATTGCAATTGGAACGAGAGGATTACCTAAGAGTGAGTTCGCTGAGCCATCTTGTGGAGTAGCTAGGCAGGAACCTATGTTTGTAGAGCCGAACTGTCACTAGACCCAACATCAAACATACAAATCACCACAAAACAGAGCAGAAACGAAGCTTGAGCCAAATGACAGAGACAAATAGACTTGCAGGTGGAAAATGACCTGAAACCCTCCAAAAAGTAGAGAAGTGAATCACCATAGAGAGCGAGCAAAGGAACATCACAAACAAACCATAAGGAACAAGCGAAGCACAAAAAACCACCATACGAGACAAGCAAGGCACGATACTTACCAACCATCGCAAGAACCAGGCGAAAGCACCGAGCACCCACAGAGCCAAACCATAGCAAAGAAGAAATGAATTCCAAATACCCTCGGCGAAAGTGATAACCCATGGTTGCAAGCCCGAGGCCAGTACAAAGGGTGAGCAGAATACCATAAACCACATTAAAGCCATATACCAAAACCCTGCCACTAACTTTAATTCGAAAGTGAAAGAATTAAACGGTCACAACTACATGTCCCTCCTCGAGATCACCACCAATTTTTGGTATCAGAGGTGTTCATGCCCTTGCTCTTTGATTGGTGTTTAGTTTGTGAATTGTAATGTTTTTGGTTGTATGGGTTTCAGAACCCTCCATGATTCCAGGGTTATAGATTTTGTACAGTCAACTATTAAATGGGAAACGAAAATGAAATGTACAGGAAATGCTTGAAGTGATGATTATAATGGTACCTGGTTTCTTTTGTTGAGGAAAAAGGAAAAAAATATATGTTGGTGTACGTCTGTTTGGTTCTCGGTTTGAGATGCTTCCTATTACAAGATTCTTGCCTATGCTCTTCAGATTCTTTAATAATTTGTTTCACTATCTTGCTTTTATTTCGATGCCTGAAACATCTATGCACAAGGAAAAATAATAAAACTACTCTACTTCCTTAATGACAAACTTTAGAATTGTTTGTTTCTATAGAGATTCAAAATAGTTGTCAGTTACAATTTCTAAGCTCTCTCTCCTCTCTAGATGGCAGCCCGTCCATGAGCTCTGGTTTTCCTTTTCAATGCATTATTAGCAGTTTCTTTATAGTTGAGGAACTATTCCTCAGTTACTTTTCAGTTGTCTAACTGCTTCTTTAAACAAGTCCCTAACTAATCCTATCTTGATCTGCTTGCCTAATTTTAAAAACAACCAATGGCTAAGTCAACCTTAATTTTAAATGAAACAAAATAAAGCAGAAACTCAAAATGTTTTCCTCTCTGTCCAACAAAATAAAATAAAATAAAAAGATTTCCCAATTGTCGCCTTTTCACTCGGATGCTCCTGCATCACTACTATTTTATTATTTTTGTTGATGAATGTACAAGGTTCACCTGGGTGTATTTCCTCAGGAAGAAAAGTCATGCTTTTGAATACTTCAAACAATTTAGAAGTATGATGGAGAAGCAACTAGGAAAGTTCATCAAAATTCTTTGCTCATACCAAGGTCGAGAATTCAATAAGGGTGACCTCATCAAATACTGCAAAGAACATGGAATACAACAATAGTTCACAACACCTTACACTCAGCAAAATGGGGTTGCGGAGAGGAAAACCAGAGCCCTCGTGGAGTGTGCCCATAGTATGTTGAAAGGTAAGAATCTGACCAATGGTTTTTGGGCAGAAGCTGTAAACATTGCAGTGTATCTTAAGAATGGGAGTCCTACTAAGTGTTTGGATTATATAACTTCTTTTGAAGCATTGTTTGGTTTCAAGTATGCAATAAGTCATCTTAGATTCTTTGGTGGTAAGGCTTTTGCTCATGTCCACAAAGAAGATAAGAAGAAGTTAGATTCAAAAGCCATTAAGTGTAATTTTGTTGGATACTGTAGTGATTTTAAGGCTTATAAGTTGTTTAATCCTTCTACTCAGAAGGTGTTTGCAAGCAGAGATGTGGTGTTTCATGAATAGGTATATGATGGGAACCTTGTTCATAGTGAAGAATGACATGCACCTTTACTATTAGAAGAAGGTGATGAAACAAGTGCCAATGAGCAACAATAGCAACAACAACAACAACAATAACAACAGAAAGAAGAAGTGGTTGATCAAATCAGGTTTGAAACTAGTCTGTAAAGGGGAGATAAGAACAGGTTTGAAGCCACTCCACCACTCAAGAGATCAGGTAGGAAAACTCAATTGAGAGCAAGATATAGGGAGAATGCTTTTATAACTAGTATGTTAAGTGTTGTTGAACCCTCTAGTTATAAAGAAGCTAGTCGATATAGTGAATGGAGGGCAACCATGGAAGAGGAGTATGAATCAATACTTAAAAAAAAAACCTGGGATCTAGTTGAGTTACCTGAAGGCAAACAACCCATAGGTTTTAAATGGTTATACAAGCCTAAATTTAAAGCAGATGGGAGTATAGACAAATATAAAGCTAGGTTGGTTGCAAAGGGGTGTTCGTAGAAAGACGGTATTAACTATGAGGAAACATTTTCCCCTATAGCTCAATTAAACACAACCATAATGTTAATTTCTTTAGCTACCAAACACCATTTGGCAATAAACGAGCTATATGTGAAATCTTCATTCTTACATGGTGAATTAAAAGAAGAAGTGTATTTAGTGCAACCTGAGGGGTTTGTTAAACAGGGGGAAGAGCATTTAGTCTGTAGATTGAAGAAATCATTGTGTGGACTAAAATAGGCACTGAGGTCATGGTATGACAAAATTGATTCATTTTTCCTACAACATAGTTATAAAAGAAGTAAGAATGACCCTAATCTGTACACTATGTTTGACAAAGAGGGGTGAATTGTTTTGATTTATTTATATGTATATGATCTTATAATTACACGACATGTAGATGAACTCATTAAATAAATCAAAGAGCATATGTCACAAAAAAAAATTCAAGGTGAAAGACCTTGGAGAGATACACTACTGTTTGGGTCTAGAAGTCTGGAGGCATTCTGGCCAGACTTTTCTGTCATAGGATAAGTATGTGAGGAGTTTACTGAAAAATTTCAAAATGGATCAGTGCAAAGCTGCAACAGTGCCTTTACCGCAGAATACCAAACTTCAGAATGCTGATGGTTCTAAGGAGGTACATGCAGCATTGTATAGAGAGCTGGTTGGCAGTCTCATCTACTTGACTAAAACTAGGCTGGATTTGGCTTATGAAGTTAGTGTATTGAACCAATTCATGTCAAAGCCTCTTGAGAGTCATTGGGTTGCAGCGAAAGGTGTCTTAAGGTATCTGCAAGGAACATTAGACTTTAGTATTATTTATACTAATTCGTTTGATGTTAGATTGATAGGTTTTTCAGACTCCGATTGTGTTATAGACATTTTTGGGCACTGCAACCCCAATCATAAATTTCCATGAACTAAAGGCTCATAAGTCCCTAAAGGTTTTGTTTCACACCCTAAAAGAACAAGGTCAGCTAATTACATCATCTCCCAGAAGTTCTCCATGTAAAACTACTCAGAACTGGTCAAAACTAGATCATTTCACTTGCTCCATGGCCAGGGTGCGATGCATCCCACCTAATACACACGGGAAGTGCGATGCATGTTCAAAAGCCCTTCTATGGGGTGCGATGGATGAGAAAAGACAAGTGGCGGAGACAGTTTGTGAGGTGGATGATCATGGAATCTTCCAGAAACTTCTCCTGTGACACTTGCCTCTCAAAATCGCCCAAGGATGAGGAAGAGATCAATGAGATCTCCAAGTGGAAACAAGAACTATCAGAGAGAAGACACTAATCAAAAACCCAGAGCTAACTCACACCTCTGCAAATATCTATATATAGATCTCTCATCCCAGATGTAGAGCATTGGGAAGGTATGTTTTAATAAATAATTTAGTGATGTTTTAAGCAATAGTTGTAATCCTTTCTTTATTATAAAGTAGGGAAAACGCAACGAGAACGAGTCCAAAATGATCCAATCACTAATAGTTGTATTCTCTACGCAGGGAAAGGTAAAAGCAGGAAGGCGCAACACAAAACGAGAATTTGATGAGAAGATAACGGCTGTCCCTCCAATTCTAAATAAGGTTCAGACCAGGTCGAGTAAATCAAGGAAGATCAGTCCGGAACGAGATGAAGGACTGCCAGTTCGGAAATACAGACCGAGTAAAGGAAGGCGTTAACAGTTTAGCGGATCACTCAGGATCTTTGATCCTGAGGGATCGCTACGTTCAATCGTTTTGTCGTCTGGTGAACTCCGCCGTTAATTGTATAAAAGGGGGCAGCATTGAAGATTAAACAGTTCGGGAATTATTTTGTATCTTTAACTTTCTGTTCACGGATTTTACTGTCAGTTGAACTCAGACTATTGAGTCTCTCTAAGACTTAGTTTTGTACTCTCGTTGATGCGTTAATATAATATCTTTGGTGTTAATTTCTCCCTGCGTCTGAAGTAGTTTACGGCAGTGCGCCATTGGAAGCTTCGGGCCCGGCTCCAACGGACACTGGCTGATTGTACCATTACAATTCTGCTTTGTGTGGTTTGTTTCTTATAATCTGTTATGATTGAATGTCGTTTCATACTTATTCATCTGTAGCTTTCCTATTATAAATCTCTGTAACAAGTTTACATCATACTTTCAGGATTCTTCACATACTGTTGATCTAAGTTGTTTGCTTCAATTACAGAATTCATAAGTAGAATATTTCAGCTACAGGTGATTGGGGGTAATGGACTATTGGTGATTATCGCAGATCGTGTACATATGATTGACGTTTCCTGTCTTTAATAATTTGCTGTTCCATTTGATTAAGCTGCAAACTTGTATAAACGATTGCTTTCCCTTTGTATGTAAGTGTGTGCCAAGGATTGGAAGTGTTGACCTCGCGAGACTTAGTTTCTTTACTGCCGTTCCATTTACTGCCGTTCCTTTTATTGCTGTTCCATTTCTGAAGTTGCTGTTCCATTCTGTTTTCTTGCTGTTCCTTTTGCTTGCATTTATTGAAGTGGCATGAGAGGAGGATCAAGGCTGTTGTGAGATACAGCAGACGCTATAATGCTCCCAGATCGTGATCCATACTCCTTCATCAGTTTCTAGGGGGATAGGTTACTAATTCCATACCCTCGACCGACGAAGTTGCTGCGTGTGTGATTTCTTTATGCAAAAGTAATTTAGCATAGCTTAGCATCCATTTACTCTTGTATTCTTTAGATCTATACTACGAAGCATTATCCTGACAAATAGCCTCAAATTGAGATATCCTTTACAATAACAAAACGCTCCCGGATTGACTTGTAATGTGAGATAACTAGAGGTGAAAAAGACCCTTGTTACAGCTCCACATTTTGGCGCCGTTGCCGGGGAAAGGGTATAGCCATTTGTCTTTTAACAGGGTAGTGTGCGAATCTGTTAGGGGAGAACTGGATTTTAAAAATGGAAGGTAAGAACCTGCGTGCGGAGCATGTAAAAGCCCTGCTCCACCGTCCGCTTTCCTAGCAAAATTGATTTAGTAGTTTAATTGGAGTGCATGACTAAGCAGAAAAAGCCAGAAAAGAATCAAAAGCCTCCATCCAAAATCGAAAAAGCCAAGGGGTTGGTGACCCTTGGACGAAAGACCTTTATAGACGAAATTTATAAGAAAGCCGAATCTCAACCATCAGTAGGTTATAGGAAAGTAAACTCTAAACAACCTGCTAGTTCCCTTCAGGCCTCAGAATCACCATCTGAAGCCTTTGCTGAGGTGCACAGTCAGACAGAGGAGCAGGACTTTCAAGAACTTGAAAATTCGACTCCTAGACCAGTGCACGAAGGAAATTTTAGCAACCTTTGCGAAGGAGAAGGAGAAACAGCGGAAATCGAGGAACCTAGATCTCCTATTGAACCAAACCAGCCTTTAAACAGTCCAGATAAAGGAAGCGCTGCAAAAATCCTCGTTGAAGGAATTCATTCACCTCAGATAGTAGGGGCCATCATTATCCCTGATAAAGGGAGTGCTGTAAAAACAGTTCCCGCTAAGATTACCCCTCCTCAACCAAGGAATACTCTCTTAGAAATTCCTGAAGATTACTGGCATATATTTGATCCCATGGCGTAGAATCAGCCAAATACCCAAACCTCTACTTTGCAATATCCCATAGTAGATTCCGCTGTGAATGCACCGATGAAGGCAATTCCGCTTCAACATATCCCGACGTTTCATGGACTCACATCAGAAGACCCTGATGCGTTTTTATTCGAATTTGATGTGTTATGCAGGGGATACGATTACACCACTGACCCCCAGAAGCTAAAGCTGTTTCCCTCTACCTTGAAGGGAGCAGCTCTGAGATGGTTCATGGGTTTAGGTGGTGGAGTCATAAACAATTGGGAAGAAATGAAAGTGGCCTTCTTAAAAAAATATCAGGATTACTGTAGATCAAGAGAACTAAAGGATGAAATCTTTCAAATGTCAGCCAGACCAAACGAAACTTTAGAAGAATATGTAGAACGTTTCCAATATAACTTGCAAAGATCTCCCTATGCATCGTTACCTCTGCCCGATAACGTGTTGAAAACTGCATTGATTAGAGGTATGAAAGAGAAATGGATTGAAACGTTGAATATTATGGGAAAAGGAGACATTTATCAGGAAAATTTTGCTGACATCATTAATCTGTGTATCAGGAGCTCAAGAGGCAGCACAAGGATAAAACCAGCAGAATATGATCACTTCACTAGAGACATTAGAACATCAACAGAAGGAGTATCACGAGTGGAACTTGGAAATCTGCTAGAAAATTTTAAAACTGATATCATGGGGACATTAACTACACAGCTTGATATTGTGCAGGCTAAACAGAAGCAAGCAGAGGCGGAACAGAATCTGGAAATTTTCTGCCCTCGGTGCAGAAAGAAACATAGCCAGAAAGAATGTCCGCTCGATACAGTTCAAATATGTGCTATTTGTACCAAGGACCATCCGACTGAAAGCTGTCCCTCGCTTCCTGGTTTGAAGGCGGTGTACAAAGAAGCAGAAGAGGAACCAGAATCAGCATATTTTATTAACCAGCGTCGTCAATGGCAGCCTAGGCAATCTGGTATGTTTCAAGATCCCTCCTCTTCTTTTCAATCTCCGCAATTTAATGCTCAGCAACAGAATATGTGGCAAAATCAGTCTCAGCACCCGTTTTCAAATTGGTCGCCTCAAATGTTTCCTACTCCGAACCCTTGGATGAAGCAAGCTGGTTGGCCAAACTTTCCTTATCCTCCACCATGTTGGCCAAATAATTCATATCCTCCGCAGTGGACCCCTTCCATTTCGCAAAGTTCACCCTGGCAGAGCAATTGGCCAAGATCGACATATCAAACACCAGGATCAATTCCGCTCCCTCAACCAACTCTGCCAGCCTTGCAACAAAATCCCCAGCCCAACCTAAGACCGCAGCTCCCAGCCCAACCCAACCCTAATCCAAATAATCGACCAGTTCAATCTCTTCAAATTATAGAATCTTCCGAGATTGAATCTGCTCTGCAGGAGTGCAATGATCTTCAGTTGAGATCTAGGCGAATAATAGAAACTGAGGGACATAGAACCGCTCATATTGAAAACCAGTTACTGATAGAACAACCGTCACAACAAGAAGATGTAAGTAAAGACCAAGATCATCAGCAAGTAATTACATCTTCTCCACCTTTCCCAGAACGACTGGCCATTCCGAGACAAATGCAATATCCGGATTTTGATATTCTGGGAGAACTCCAAAACTTGTATATAAGAATTCCATTCCTTCAGGCTATACAGGATATCCCCATATATGCAAAAACCATAAAAGACCTGTGTAGCAGAAAATCAAAAAGAAATATAACCCCTAACCCTAGAGTCCAGGTAGTCGGCACCTTATCCGACCTCTTATCAGGGAAAGAAACACCAATTAAATATGAGGATCCTGGAAACCCAATTGTCACAGTTCAAGTCCGTGGGCAGACCCTGACCAACGTTTTAGTAGATCTAGGGGCTGCAATTAATATCCTGACAACATCAACCTGCCAAGAGCTTGGAATCACATCGGTAGAGCCTACTTCCACTTTACTAGAGCTAGCTGACCGATCAGTAATAAGACCAGAAGGCACCTTGTATGATGTCATGGTTTCAGTGGACTCTTGGGAATACCCGACCGATTTTTTGGTGATTAATCCAAAAACCCGACTAGATGGACATCCGCTAATTCTAGGTAGACCATGGCTCGCTACTGCTGACGCCTACATTGGATGCCGGCAGGGAAACATGACCATAACCAGAGGGTCGGATATCAAAAATTTAATCTTGTACCCGCCAGCCCAGCCAAGCATCACACCTCATATATCACTGACCAATCTGCGCCCTACCTCATATATTACTGATAATATTAGACCACCATTAACAGTCCAGGAAGCGCTAGATTTTAAAGATCAAACGGAAGATGATGCCATCAATAAATTCATTAATCAAACAGAATCCACATCGTATACACAATGCTTTATGATAAAAGCGGCATTTGATAACGAATTAGAGGAAGATCCTCTAAAAGATGACCATGACCCAATTATACCTGTAACCTCTGTTGCTAACAGCAAAGTAGTGCAAATTGAACCGGGCAAAACTTTAAATATTAACGCTAATCTGACACCAGAGCAAGAGACCAAACTCATCCAGCTCCTACGAAAGTATCAGGAGGCATTTGCTTGGGACTATCCCGATATGAAAGGGATTGATCCCCAGCTATGTACACATCGTATCTATACCGAGAAAGATGCAAGACCTGTTCGCCAACCACAGAGAAGACTCAATCCCCATTTAAAAGATGTTGTAAAAGATGAGCTGCAGAAATTATTAGACGTTAATTTTATTTATCCTATTTCTGACAGCAAATGGGTCTCCCCACTTGTGGTAGTACCTAAAAAGAACGGGAAATGGAGGATCTGTGTCGATTACAGAGATTTAAACAAAGCTACACAAAAAGATCACTTCCCTCTCCCTTTCATAGACCAGGTATTGGACACCTTAGCAGGCAAGAAATTTTTTTCTTTCTTGGATGGCTTCAGCGGATATAACCAGATTCAGATTGCCCCTGAAGACCAGGACAAGACTACCTTTACTTGCCCCTGGGGAACGTTCGCCTACCGAGTCTTACCCTTTGGATTATGTAATGCTCCGGCCACATTCCAACGGGTTGTTCTTAGCATCTTTGCAGATTTAATTAATGATGGATTGGAAGTCTATATGGATGATTTCACACCATATGGAGATGACTTTGATCCAGCCCTGGACACTCTCGAAAAAGTTCTAGAGCGCTGCATCGCTACCAGGCTTTGCTTGAGTCACGAAAAATGTTACATGATGATGACCGAAGGACTCATTCTGGGACATTACATCTCAGCAGCTGGCATTCAGGTAGACCCGGCTAAAATTCAAATACTCATGCTTATCCCAACCCCCACTAATCAAACAGAGGTACGCAGTTTTCTTGGTTTTTCTGGGTATTATAGACAATTTATACAACATTACTCACATATTGCCGCACCTCTACATGCATTAACTGGAAATGTTGATTTCTTATGGACAGAGAAATGTGATCGAGCCTTCACAGAATTAAAGAAGTTGCTATCTACAGCTCCAGTTCTCAGAGGACCTAATTGGAACTTACCATTCCAAATTTCAACCGACGCCTCAGACACAACAATCGGTGCAGTTTTGGGCCAAGAAGAAGAGAAAAGACCATACGCTATCTATTACATCAGCAAAAATTTGGCTCCAGCTGAATTAAATTACACTGTCACCGAAAAAGAATTTTTAGCTGTGATACATGCTATTAATAAATTTAGACACTATATTACAGGCTATCCCGTTATTTTGTATACAGACCATTCTGCTATTAGGTATTTAGCAAACAAGCCTGTTACAAATGGAAGAATAACCAGGTGGTTGATCTTGTTGCAGGAATTTGACATTACAATCAGAGACTGACCGGGGAAGGAGAACCCTGTAGTTGATTTTCTTTCACGAATACCAAAATCAGTTGAAACAGCAGCAGTTGAGGACCAATTCCCAGATGAATACTTATTTGCTGTCACTGTTCAGACTCCCTGGTACACTGATGTGGCTAATTATCTTGCAGTAGGTAAGCTTCCAAAACATTTAACTCCCAATGAACGGAAACAGATCGTCCAGAAAAGCAATCGATTTTCGTGGGTTGGGGGCTATCTGTTTCACATAGGCGCAGATATGGAAATCAGAAGATGTATTCGAGAAGACGAAATCTTTGATATCTTGAAAGCCTGCCATGACGAGCCATGTGGAGGACATTTCGCTGAACGAAGAACAACACACAAAGTATTACAAACGGGATATTACTGGCCTACAATTTTCAAAGATGCCAAAAAATTTGTCCAGGCCTGTGATAGTTGTCAGCGTGCAGGACGACCTGGCCCAGCAGACGAAATGCCTTTGCGGCCTCAATTAGTGATCGAACCTTTCGAACGCTGGGCTCTGGACTTTGTCGGACCCATCAACCCCCCATCAAACCAAAAAAACCTACATTTTGGTGGCAACTGAATATGTTACAAAATGGGTTGAGGCGGAGGCATTACCCAGAGCTACAGAGGAGTCGGTAATACAGTTCTTGTTCCATTTGTTTGTACGTTATGGTCTTCCAAGGGAAGTGGTTACAGATGGAGGACCACAATTTGTGGGACATAAATTAGCTGCAACACTCAATAACCATCACATCCACCACAAAATTACTACCCCATACCATCCGCAGGCAAATGGGCAAGTCAAGAACAGTAATAAGATAATAGAGTCAATTTTGACAAAAACTGTTGCCTCACATCGCCGCGATTGGGCCGCCCGACTACCAGAGGCACTGTGGGCTTATCGAACCACATGGAGAAGTACCACCGGCTATTCACCATATCACTTAGTGTTTGGAAAGCAACCCATTTTTCCTATAGAATTTGAGATCCAAACCCTGCGAACTGCCCAAGAAGTCGGATTGGATTTAGGTGAAGCACAGAAAAATCGATTACAGCAAATTAATGAGTTGGACGAAACAAGGCTCGCTGCATTACAGAATACAGCACTCATCCAGCAGCAGCGAGCCAAGTGGCATGATGCGCTCATCAAAAACAAGATATTTCACGAAGGAGACTGGGCTCTGTTATATGATTCTAGATTTCAGGATTTCCCGGGGAAGCTTCAGACTCGATGGTTGGGACCATACGAGATTCAAAAAGTCCATGACAATGGGACCCTTACTTTGATTACAATCGATGGATCTGGATATACATTTAAGGTAAACGGCCACCGAGTTCGTCTGTATCGCAAACCGCTCACTCGGGAATCATTTTGCCAGCAGCTACGCCAAGATACTAACATCGAGATTATGGGAGAGGAAGCAAAAACTTCCTCCCCTATAGATTGGTAAGAAGTTCATTCTTTATTACCACATTTTGTATATAAGATTGTAAATTTTGTATATATGTTTCGAGTGTGTGTTTTCGCTGTTCCTTTTCAAAAGGAACAGCACTTGCGTGTTTTGCTGTTCCTTTTCAAAAGGAACAGCAATCTTGAATTTTTGCTGTTCCTTTTCAAAAGGAACAACACTCGTGTGTTTTTCTGTTCCTTTTCAACAGGAACAGCACTTGTGTGTTTTGCTGTTCCTTTTCAAAAGGAACAGCACTTGCGTGTTTTGCTGTTCCTTTTCAAAAGGAACAACACTTTTGAATTTTTGCTGTTCCTTTTTCAAAAGGAACGGCACCCTTGAGTTTTTGCTGTTCCTTTTCAAAAGGAACAGCACTTTTGAATTTTTGCTGTTCCTTTTCAAAAGGAACAACACTTTTGAATTTTTTGCTGTTCCTTTTTAGAAGGAACAGCATTTGTGTGTTTTTTTCAGTTCTTTTTTTTAGCAAACAGCATTTGTGTGTTTTTTTCAGTTCTTTTTTTAGCAAGCAGCATTTGAGTGCTTTTGTTATCTTAGGACATTGCATCAAAAGAACCCTCCCACCCTCCCTTGTAAGAAAGAAATAGTATGCCCTCGTCCTTTCTATAAGAAGAAAACGTTGTCCATCCTTTTCCCGAGGCCATAAGTAGCAGCTATATATTTATGCAACAAATATAAAAGGCATGATATATCGAGATCAGCACATCATAAATCGCTATCTATAACAGCCCTAGTATTGATGCAACAAAGGAAGGATCCATACACTCATCATTTTTTTTCAGCCATAAGTCTCACCTCCTTTGCCCTGTTGGAAAATTTCATCATGTTACGTTCCTACAATTTTCTTCATTATTACTTGGAAATAAGAATAGAAAATTTATATCTTCCTATTGGGATAACAAGACTTCTTCCGCCATTCCCACTCTTAAGGAGGGTTGAACCACCCTTATGTGTAACTATACAAGAGCAAAAGTCCATCTCAAAAGAAAAAAAAAAAAGCAAAAGCAAAATAAAAAGAAATTATTTGTCAAATGCAGGATAGGGGGTTTCATTAAAGAGCCAGCCTACTATGATCATAAGATTGGAAGCGAAGTGGCATTCCCATCATGGCCACCACACCAGGGATATGGTCCAACAGGTTCATTATATAAACAAACCTTGGAACAGGGGGTCTCATCACGAGCCAGCCTGCCCACGTTTCGCGCCTCTCTGGTGAATGGCGTCATGGTTATCTGGTTACCAAGCCAGCATGATGGCCTGCATGTTGACAAGAATTGCTCTTCAAAACTACACAAAGGACTATGGTTCCGGGGTGAAATAAACAACTCTGCCACGGTTATAAACACCGGTCGGCAGCAGAGCTCTGTTAATGGTATTGGAGTCATAACATATACACCAATTTGGATCTTATTAAATATTTCTTTCTATCCTCGTAATAATTATATCTTACACCTTAATGGATACGTCACATGAACATCTATCATTACCAATTATGGCAAAGGCATTGACTATGACTATCTCAGACTTTCCATGAGTGCTAGACGTCCTATCCTTATGTTCTGCATCACATCACGAAGGCTTATGTTAAACGCGATCTATCTGTCGCATCGATCTCGGTATTTCTTTGTCTAATCTGAAACATGGCAAAATCCTATAAGCTGTTCCATTATGACTCGGTGACGGGATGACCGCCTTCTTCTATTTGACGGCTGAGGCAGCCTATCATTTCACGCGGGGGGGGAGGTGACTTCATTACTCCACCGGCCACGTGTTAACACATCATTCGGAAATGATATGATATGAAGGTACGATATGCGTTAACGGCATGACAATGCTATTTTTGCAAAAGTTGTTATTTATGATCAATTATTCATGCATGCTCTGTGTCTCTTCTTTTTTTTGCCGCGATTACGTTCTTTGCATTACTGTTCCATCTAGACCCTGAAACAGAACCATGGGGGGAAAGGCTATCAGAAGCGAGCCGAGCGAGCTAGTAGTCTCCGAAGCCGCTCGGAAGATCTTAGAAAAGGCAGGGTGGTTAACTTATTTTGGCCGCCTGCGCAAATCAAATGAAATAGTGGCCATGGAATTCCTGCAGAATTTGCAGGAAGAACACTCAGTGGTAGGTGGGAAGCAGATAGCAGTCACGAAGGAAATAATCGCGGAAGTAACCGGATTACCAGACTCAGGTCCAATATGGACGACAAAGAAAGAAAGACTGCAAAAGATCGTAGAAATCTTCCAAGATGAAGGGCAGAAGCTGACAATGAAGGGAAAAGGAGTGCTGCCGGCAACACTGGGAGAACCTTGGAGCGAACTGGCAAAGGTAGTACAGAGCTACATCACCTGCGAAGGGCGAAAAGATGTGGTAAGGCCGCGTCACCTTAAGCTCTTAGCTGTGTTAAAAGGAAAATGTGCTGTGAATCTCCCTGCATTGTTAAATTCATTGCTGCATGATGCCTCTCGGAGCCTGAAAAAGGCACACCATGAAGACGCAGTGGTTAACCACCACGGGTTGATCCGCCTGATAGTGACATACAGTCTCGCTCAGCAGCAGAGTAGCTGGCAGGAACTTATTACAGCAATTGGAGGGGAAGTAGCATCACCATCCCCAAAGGCGAAGCACCCCGCTAGCACCTCTGAAACACCTAAAAAACCCAGAGAATCGCCAAAACCTAAGCAACCCTCGGGCACAACCGAGCAAACGAAGAAACGCATAAAGCTAGGGAAACAAAAATGTACCCCTAAAGTAACTAGACATGCAGAAAAACGTAAGGAATTGCCCACAGAAAGACGTGCTACCTTAAAGCGAAGGCATTCCTCTGGCACGCCAGAACAGTTTGAAAAACGCAGAAAGGTGGAGGTGTAAGAACAGGTGGCCAACACACCCGAACAGCCCGAGAGGCCTAGAAAGTCAGCTCCGTTGGCAAAGATAAGAGGTAGGCTGGAAAAAATCCAGCCAAACATTGACCAGCCGATTGAAATAATAGAGGAACCTCCAGCGCCAGAACAAATACCTGGGGAAAATGTGGGACAAACAGAGAACAAAGTAGAAGCTGAAGAAGGAAATAAGAATGATGACTCTGCGGCCGAGACCAACTATCCAGAGACAGCTACTGAGCAGCCAATTCAGGAGAAGGAGATGGAACAATTGGGGGGTAGCCATCCACAAACCCCTGTGGAGGAAGAAGAGCTGGCCACCATCTTGGCCAACCTTAGAGGTTATCCTTCACCCTCCAGTCCGGCAGAGCCTCCCGAAGGACCCTCTGAGGAAGAGACGCGTGAAAAATTGCATGATGGAATGGCAGGGGAAGAAAACCCCCCTGTCGTTGACAAAGAAAATGTGAATACCAATCAGGAACAAGCCGTTCCCAAAACACCAGAAGGAAATCCACCTGCTGATGGCGTGGAGAATGAAAATGTTTGTCGGGAACAGGACGTTCCCCGAATGACAGAAGAAACCCTCGATGAAAGAGGAGCAGAACTGAGGGCCGCTCATGTGCCCACAGCCGAGGCAAGAGAAATTAAGAAGTTGAGAAGAAAACAGCAGAAATTGCTGAATATTATAACCCAGCTTCGGCAGAAAATTCGAAGTCTGAAAGCCAGCTTGAGAATAAGGAGGACTGTAAGAAGAAAAAGAAGGACAAATACAGCTGGGTCCTGTCAGAGGAGAAGGCAGAGCACTTATAGGCATCTAGTAGGTCGATATTCTGCCAACAAACCTGCAGCTGTTCCAATTAGTACTGAGGGACAAAATGCTGTTCCATCTGGAACAAAGCACCAGAATGCCGTTCCTATTGACATAGAGGAGCAAGCTGATATTCCAAACAGCCCATTAGAACCAACTGTCGTTCCAATTAAAACTGAGCCACAAGACGACATCCCATTTACAGAGGGACCACCGTACCCCTTTATACATGTCAAGAAGGAAGGGGAAAATAGAGCAGTTCACACTGAGACACCACCTTCAGGGAAAATTAAGCGACGAAATGTGAAGGTCCAGGCGAAACTTCCTGCCTCCAAGGAATCATGGGAAAGGGATCCAAAAACCAAGGCCTTGCGCCGCGAGATAAGACAGGCCCAACAGGAGGCTGAACAGCTACGGGAACAAATGATTCCTCGAGAAAAATACGAGGAACTGCAACAAGCAGTTGAGCAGAGGATCCCTCGAGAGAAATATGAGGAACTGCAACAAGCAGTTGAACAAATGATTCCTCGAGAAAAATATGAGGAGCTGCAACAGGAAGTTGAGCAGAGGATTCCTCGAGAAAAATACGAAGAATTGCAGCAGAGGGCTGAGCAGTTAGAGGAACAAAGGATCCCTCTGGAAAAACATGAAGAACTGCAACAGCAGCTGAGAAACATGAGTCAATCGGAGAGTCAGGCTTTTGAAGGATGGCAGAAGGAACAGGAAAAGGTTGCTAAGGTAACACGTCGACTAGATGATGTTATTAAACAATTGGACACTGTATGTTCGCTGTATGATGATGTTTTGACTTGCAGGGCCCCCGCAAAGAATTATGCTTTATTCCACCTTGAAAGATACTTAAGATTGAAAATAAAAGCTGTCAGGGCAGGTGCCCCCATTCAGATTAATACTGTTAATGATTTTATTGATTGTTGCAAACATTATGGGGTTAAAGTCCAACGATTATTATGCGAATTTTATTTGCACAATATGGTGCTTGAGCAGGAAACTGATCTAAACCCTGGTCCCTTTGTGGGAGATATACAGCTGCAAGCCGTTGTTTCATTCGGGGTCAATCAGTTAAAGTGGCTCAGGGCTTACAATGCCTTTAAGAGGTAGGAGCACAACCTAGATCTATGGGTCAGGGCTGAGCCTCAAGACCCAGTTCGCCTATGGCAATCACACAAAAGCCTTATGAGAAACCCAGGCGTTATAGAACTACTAGGACCCATGCATGAGGAGTTGATCCGAAGTAGCTTAGAATACTTTCTGGTTATTAAAGATTCCGCCTTGGAGGCTGCCAAATTCCGTTATCGGATTTCCACCCCAAGCATCCAGCTCAGGGAGCCCTTCAAATATGAGAACTTTGAGCTGGCTGCTGAACGATTGCCCTTTTATGGCCAGTGCATTCTGCAAGCTGGACCATCATGGTTAGGATACCGGTTCCGTAGCCCAATTATCTGGCACCCTGCACCGGGGTACCAGGCCTTGTATAATATGCCTGCAGATTAGTTGCATTACTTCTTTGATAATCTGGTTGCCTATCATGGTTGCAGACCTTCTCATGAAGTACCCTCTCCAGCCTATTCTCTTACTGCTCTCCATGTTAATTATAACGTTTTCATGAGGCCATGAAACATAGTAAGTCGGGGGGTGTGTAGAGCATTGGGAAGGTATGTTTTAATAAATAATTTAGTGATGTTTTAAGCAATAGTTGTAATCTTTTCTTTATTATAAAGTAGGGAAAACGCAACGAGAACGAGTCCAAAATGATCCAATCACTAATAGTTGTCTTCTCTACGCAGGGAAAGGTAAAAGCAGGAAGGCGCAACGCAAAACGAGAATTTGATGAGAAGATAACGGCTGTCCCTCCAATTCTAAATAAGGTTCAGACCAGGTCGAGTAAATTAAGGAAGATCAGTCCGGAACGAGATGAAGGACTGCTAGTTCAGAAATACAGGCCGAGTAAAGGAAGGCGTTAACAGTTTAGCGGATCACTCAGGATCTTTGATCCTGAGGGATCGCTACGTTCAATCGTTTTGTCGTCTGGTGAACTCCGCCGTTAATTGTATAAAAGGGGGCAGCATTGAAGATTAAACAGTTCGGGAATTATTTTGTATCTTTAACTTTCTGTTCACGGATTTTACTGTCAGTTGAACTCAGACTATTGAGTCTCTCTAAGACTTAGTTTTGTACTCTCGTTGATGCGTTAATATAATATCTTTGGGGTTAATTTCTCCCTACGTCTGAAGTAGTTTACGGCAGTGCGCCATTGGAAGCTTCGGGCCCGGCTCCAACGGACACTGGCTGATTGTACCATTACAATTCTGCTTTGTGTGGTTTGTTTCTTATAATCTGTTATGATTGAATGTCGTTTCATACTTATTCATCTGTAGCTTTCCTGTTATAAATCTCTGTAACAAGTTTACATCATACTTTCAGGATTCTTCGCATACTGTTGATCTAAGTTGTTTGCATCAATTACAGAATTCATAAGTAGAATATTTCAGCTACAGGTGATTGGGGGTAATGGACTATTGGTGATTATCGCAGATCGTGTACATATGATTGACGTTTCCTGTCTTTAATAATTTGCTGTTCCATTTGATTAAGCTGCAAACTTGTATAAACGATTGCTTTCCCTTTGTATGTAAGTGTGTGCCAAGGATTGGAAGTGTTGACCTCGCGAGACTTAGTTTCTTTACTTCCGTTCCATTTACTGCCGTTCCTTTTATTGCTGTTCCATTTCTGAAGTTGCTGTTCCATTCTGTTTTCTTGCTGTTCCTTTTGCTTTCATTTATTGAAGTGGCATGAGAGGAGGATCAAGGCTGTTGTGAGATACAGCAGACGCTATAATGCTCCCAGATCGTGATCCATACTCCTTCATCAGTTTCTAGGGGGGTAGGTTACTAATTCCATACCCTCGACCGACGAAGTTGCTGCGTGTGTGATTTCTTTATGCAAAAGTAATTTAGCATAGCTTAGCATCCATTTACTCTTGTATTCTTTAGATCTATACTACGAAGCATTATCCTGACAAATAGCCTCAAATTGAGATATCCTTTACAATAACAAAACGCTCCCGGATTGACTTGTAATGTGAGATAACTAGAGGTGAAAAAGACCCTTGTTACAGCTCCACACCAGAGATCCAGAGGTGGGAGGCTGGAATTTTGTATCTTGTAAGGAAGTGATGTTGCTTTCTTGGTGCAATATCATAGTGTTGGGTGATCTAAGCTTTTCATGAGGTGAAAAGAAGGGCTTCCTTGCTAAGAGGATGATGTTGGGTCAGAACAATCGGTTGTAATCCTCTTTGCTCTTTGTTGATTATCAATAAAGCTATTCAAGTTTTCCTCCACATTCTTGTATGATTGATGATTTATGCATTTGTGTGGTCAATGTACATCTGATCCTATATTGTTTATGATAATAGATCTATGTTCTTGGATAGTGTTATGTTGCTTTGGTTCTACAGGTACTCCTTGAAGCTGGGCAGACAAGGAAGCGAGTGGCAAAGACCTACCAGAAGAGAGAGGAATCGAGCAAGGAACCAAGCGCAAGACATAGGTTGGTCTCCTTATTCTTCTCTTATCTATTTCTCATAAAGGAAAACGAAAGTAGTTTTTAGTGTGTTTGTTTCTAACTTAGCTACCAGCCTTAGTGGGACTAGCAGCTCTATATAGACACTAGTTTTCCCAATAACAAAATGGTGACTCCATTGGGGAGCGAGTAGATTGTTTGTTCATCTACATTTGTTTACTTTATAAACTTACATACGAAGCCTGAAGTCAAGCCAGCTAGCCTTCGAACTGCATTTGCTATGCAAGTGCAAAGTAGATCAACGTTGCTTCAGTCAATCTCCGGGTTTTGTTTATGAATTAAATGATTGATTTACAAGCTTTCTAATTTCCCTTGTGGTGGCTCTAGTAACCTCCTTAGATCACCCAACACTATGATATTGCACCAAGAAACCAACAACACTTCCTTACAAGATACAAAATTCCAGCCTCCCAACTCTGGATCTCTGGGATGAGAGATCTATATATAGATATTTGCAGAGGTGTGAGTCAGCTCTAGGTTTTTGATTAGTGTCTTCTCTATGATAGTTCTTGTTTCCACTTGGAGATCTCATTGATCTCTTACTCATCCTTGGGCGATTTTGAGAGGCAAGTGTCACAGGAGAAGTTTCTGGAAGATTCCATGATCATCCACCTCGCAAACTGTCTCTGCCACTTGTCTTTTCTCATCCATCGCACCCCATAGAAGGGATTTTCAACATGCATCGCACTTCCCATGTGTATTAGGTGGGATGCATCGCACCCTGGCCATGGAGCAAGTGAAATGATCCAGTTTTGACCAGTTCTGAGTAGTTTTTCATGGAGAACTTCTGGGAGATGATGTAATCAGCTGACCTTGTTCTTTTAGGGTGTGAAACAACACCTTTAGGGACTTAGGAGCCTTTAGTTTATGGACATTTATGATTGGGGTTGCAGTGCCCAAAAATGTCTATAACAGTTGCCCCCTAAAGCATGAGGTCATTAATCTTTTGATGTCGGGTGAAATGCTTTATCATGAGGATCCGAAGTTTTTTGAAGCTGGAAGGAAACCTGTAATAAGATACAATACAATACATTATCTTCATAATATTTTCATGATCTAGCTGAGGCAGGCATTCCCATACTCAGCTTTATAAATTCATTTTCATGTACATAGGACAGACAATCGTCTGAGTGTAGACTGATGATTATGGTAGAGCCATCATCCCTTAGATTGGATGATTATCTCTGCAGCAATGATGTACATTTGATGTCTTTATTTTCCTGAATATATATCGCAGCCCGTATGGATGAAACTAGATCCAGGGTCCTCAATCTCGTTCAATCTTCACTCAAAGTACAAGTCGATCCATGTGAGAGATGTTCTGGAGTCGAACACGGAAAGACATCGCCTGATTACCAGCCAATGATGTAAGCCGTTAACAGGCGCGAGAGGAATCACCGATAATGATGATGACCCTCAAGGTACTACAGTACAATTCGCGTGGTGTGAATAAGGGACTTGGTGTTGAACACCACGCAAAATCTTTCGGTCGAAGGCCATTGATGTAAACCTATCACCGGAAGTGAGAAACTTGCCATTGAGGCATGCAAGCTTCAAAGTACTGAAAGGGTTGTTCCTAGACCAACTTCTTGGATAATGAGCTGACGTCGACAAGAAGCGATCCATCATAGGAGGGCCTTAGTGAATCCCACATCAATGACATGGAACAGAGCAAATGATTTTAATGGAGGTGAAAATGATCTGGTGATATAAGGTTCAGGGTGGCGGTCATGAAAGAATGGAGTGTAAATGTATTGCAGTGAAAGAGACACAGGTGAATTCTCTGAGCGACTTCTCTTGAACATATCGGCGAGACTGACATGATGGATTGGTAGCATTAACCCCAAATGTGGATGGTGTGATGGAACCATGGTGATGTGACCAATGAATGGAACAACCCAACCCGACTCGGATGCGGAGTGAAAGTGTCATGTTCAAGAGCGACTTGCTACCAACAAAGTTTCTTCAAGTTTTCTTCCCAATTTTTCCCTAGTCATTGCTGACCAGTACCTCTTTATTTTTGTCAAGCTCGAGGAGGATAACATATGCTTGTTCTATAACCCATCGCTATGTTTTAACGAGCCTAGCGATAGTGAAACGGGTTCTTGTCTGTTATGGACAAGTTTGTCGCTATTCGGTTTTAATGAGTTTAACGACAAAGATAACTCGGTCCTTTTCAATTTTAGAGAGTCTGAAAAGGGACGTAAAGGAAACTCCAAAAATCATTTTTCGTCATCTAATCCCTTAAGTCCGAAAAAGTATAAAATAATACAAAAGGGATGAATTTTCGGTAATTTTAACGAGCCAAACAAAACAAGCGCTCGATCTTTTTGCGTAATAATCCCTCAGGTCCAAAAAGATTAAAATCTAAAGGAGGGATAGCACTTTCGGTTCCTTTAACGAGCTGGAGAGGCCAGTGGCTCGGAAATCTTTTCATATTTTACAAGTCAGTTGAAAAGAGCTTAAAGGAGACTCGTTTTTTGAGGAATGAGTGATAGATTCAGGTAGCAGCTGATTCCAGGTAAGGTTTGGAATCTTCCAATCATGGCAGTGTCACAAGGATGGCTAACAGGATCACTCTTCGCAGCTGTTCCTCAAAAGGGGTAAATAATAAAGTGGAGGTGAATGATCGGCCAATACAGAGTGGAGGTGATGATGAGAACACGACCAAGGCTTCAAGGCCTGAAGTAATACATTCACGATGGTTATTTAACGAGAATTGGTTCATTTTTTAGTGAGCTTAAACGCTGGGGGAAACACTTGCTCATTGCTTATGTTTATTTTTTAACGAGATATGCACCTTGATTTGCGTTATTACGTTGGGGGCATGCAAACTTATCATGAGCAATGTTTCCAACAATGTTCGCTAGTGTACCATCTGTCCCGGCAAGTTATCAACAACAAGCCGAAGTCCAATTAGGGACTGTTTCGACGACATGGTCAGTTCCTATTTCTTCATCCGAATTATCATCTGGTACTTCTTATGTTGAAACTCAACAAATTGATCCAATGTGTCTTCAAAGGCCAATCTACCCTTTAAGTACTGGATTGCCACCATATGGAGGGCAGTATGCCTTTTCATTGTTTCCTCCGGGAGAACAACCATACCGGAGTTCACAACAGAATTCAGGTTATGCTGGAATTACATCTAGTGGTTGGGTGCCGATACTGCCTCAACAACCAAGAGTTGTGTATTCAATGCAACAATGTTTACCTATGTCAAACATACCGACTACGCGAGCTATTGTGACGGTGTCGCAAGTACAAGCGCTGCCTGTTGTATGCCAACCTCAGGTTTCTCAGGTGGTAATGCAACAGCCTCTTGTCCCTACGACTCAACCACAATCGCCAACTAGTGGAATGACATAGGCCTAAACGGGTACAATTACCCCTCATCTTGGTCAAACAGTCAGTATTGGACAACAACACATGGCTTCACAACCATGGCTGGTGCAATAACAACAACCGCAATTCCAACAAGTATACCAAGGATCTGAGCAACAAATCTTTGCAAATAGTGGTCAGTCGTATATTCGAAATGGTCAAAATCAACCATTCTACAATGGTTATGTCCATCAACCTTACCAAAGTTACCAGCTTCAAATGCATTACGCTGGTATGCAAAGACCAACTGCTCAGGCAATTCCGTCGTCTCCTGGGTATGCTTCACCAAACTTGAATCAACAGTGACCCTTCGTGGAAACTTTGGAGTTACCAGATCTAAATAGGCTAAACAATGACCCAATTGCTTACGGCCCTTGGTGGCCAGCGATTCCACATAAACTTCCGTCAGATATTCCTAAATTTAATGGAAATCCGGGTGAAGACCCTTCGAATCATGTGATGACATTTCATCTGTGGTGTTCATCAAACACCCTAAACGATGATTCGATTAGGCTTCACCTTTTTCAGAGGACGTTAACTGGTCCAGCAGTGAAATGGTATATCGAATTACCCAGAGCTTCGTTTGACAACTTCAGTACCCTAGCCACAACCTTTTTAACCCATTTTTCAGTTACCGATAAGGTACGAAATGGGAACAGAACTTCTTACCAATTTCAAGCAAACAACGGCCACTCACATATCCGATCATATTCATGAGTGGTGACGTCGACGTAGAATGGTAAAAACTTATGTTCCTGATCAGCTTTCAGCTGAATGGTTTATTAAGTCTTTATTACCTTCCATTACAGAAGATGTGGCCAAAGGAGGAGTCGTCACTGAAGAGCAAGTTATTGCTCGTGCGCAATATTTAGACTTGATTTATACTCAGTCTGGCATTCTCTACAATAAAATACCTGACGCTCCCAGACCAGAATTTTCGGTCCCCCCTCCTCCTAAATCGAACAATGACTCTCATGCTGGCGATGGCGTGATTGGCGTGACAGACACGAAATCGACAAAGGCTACATCTAAAAAGGCCCATAAGATTTCCAGTCAAAATGCAAAAGAAGAACTTCTTGCCTCGGAAGTAAATGTCGTCTCGACAGATAAAGGCAAAGAAACCAAGCAACTGGGAGGCAAGAAGAAAAACAAAGGGAAGAAGAAGAAACAGGAGGAATCATCACCTGAAAAATCTTCTGCAAACCCTCCTGGAGATAGGAAACCAAAAAATCCATGCGTAATATGTGATGAGGATCATTGGACAAGAGATTGTCCACATAAGGCTGAGCTTAAAAGATTCATCAAGAATTCAAAAACCTCGGCAGTATTGACTGATCCATTTCCAAATCCAGGAACAAATCTGGTTTCTAGTGAAAATGCTTCCCCGTCCCAAGTACTGATGTTGTCGGTTTCGAAACAAAAAAATGATGCTTTGATATCGACAAGGAACAAAGATTACGGGAATCCACAACTGTCAAACAACAAGGATAAAGATCAACCTAGTAGTTTGACAACAACTTCCACAGAAGTTGTGCCGCCCATCATTCCTGAGCTAACAATAAAACCGCCAAATGGAGTAGTACACAAGTCGACATTTAATCCTCGTGCCAGAGTAGCACAGCATTATAATATAGTGGAAGATCTGGCCCAATCGCCATCCGCTATGTTGACACTTGAGGTACTGCAAAATTGCCCATCCCAAAAGTAGGCTTTATTATCAGCTATCGGTGGTATAGACCCAAAGGATTCTAATCTTGTGTCCTTTAATCATAAAGGATACAATCCTCAGTTACCAGCTCAACTAGCTTTCCTCATTCAAGTGAAAGCCCTGAAAAAAACTGTTCATCGAACAATTATTGATGAGGGGGAATCTACATGTATTATGTCGATGAGTTGCTGGAAAACTTTAGGATCTCCAACCTTGTCGCGATCTTCGACAACATTAAAAGCATTTGACGGATGAACGTATACCCCATACGGTATTCTAAGTAACTTGCAAGTTGAACTAGGAGGGAAAACAGTAGAAATAGATGTCGAAGTAATCGATGGAAACCTCGATTACAACATCCTACTGGGAAGGCCCTGGATTTATGCTATGGCTACAGTTGTGTCGACATACTTCAGAAAGATTGCATTTCCCTTTCAAGGAGGAATTACAATCATCGACCAACAAAAATTTCTCCCCAACAGTTCACAAGTTACGGGAAGCATTCCAATGATCCATGGAAGCAATCATCTGCTTCAAAATATCGGAGTAAGCCTCCTAAAATACCCTGCCTTAATGGGTACTTTTGCCCTACCGCCTCCGAGTAATCCAGCGGAAGTGGCCACAGTGGAAACCTGTAATATGAAATCTTCTATATCTAATGGATTCGGAAGATTCCTGAACATTTTGACAGCATGGATCGTCGCCATTTTAGAAATATTGTAACAATTAATTTTCTTGGCCTAGGGGGCAGACCCAAATCAACGCTCATCAAGTGTTTGGATAGATAGGTCTAAGGAATATGGTACCTCTTTAGATCCTTGGTCGCATGTATGTTCTACAGATAAAGGAATCATTCAGTCAATGATGATAAGAGAGGCACCATGGGAAAATCACCACCATCGTTCCTGTCTTCTAAATTACCATGAAGATTATTCCTACAACCTTAATCATCCTTCAGTTTTTTATTTTCTATCAAATACTGTAAATATGGTGGATTCTGAGGATAGTTCTTTTCCAGTGTCAACCTCATTAAAAAATGAAACAACTCGCTTTCCAAATCGAGTCTTTGACTACAATCTCATAAAATCCAAGTCGAGTATTTCAAAGATCTCGAAGGTAAACCTTCATTCCAACCATCGTGTTGAATGCAATGAAGCTTGGGGGGCATGCACCTCGATTTGCATTATTATGCTGGGGGCATGCAAACTTATCACGAGCAATGTTTCCGCAAAGTTCAAGCTCATTAAAAAATAAACCTAGCCACGAGCAATGTTACCACAGGGTTCAAGCTCGTTAAAAAATAAACCTGCCTCGAGCAGTTTTAATGCGGAATTCAAGCTCGTTAAAAAATAAACATAAGCAATGAGCAAGTGTTTCCCCCAGCGTTTAAGCTCATTAAAAATGAACTAATTCCCAGTAAATAACCATCGTGAATGTATTACTTCAGCCTTTGAAGCCTTGGTCGTGTTCCTCATCGTCACCTCCACTCTATATTGGCCGATCATTCACCTCCACTTGATTGTTTACCCCTTTTGAGGAACAGCTGCGAAGAGTGATCCTATTAGCCATCCTTGTGACACTGCCGTGATTGGAAGATTCCAAACCTTACCTAGAATCAGCTACTACCTGAATCTATCACTCATTCCTCAAAAAATGAGTCTCCTTTAAGCTCTTTTCAACTGACTCGTAAAATATTAAAAGATTGCCAAGCCATTGGCCTCTCCAGCTCGTTAAACGAATCGGAAGTGTTATCCCTCCTTTAGATTTTAATCTTTTTGGACCTGAGGGATTATTACGCAAAAATATCGAGCGCTTGTTTTGTTCGGCTCATTAAAATTACCGAAAATTCATCCCTTTTGTATTATTTTATACTTTTTCGGACTTAAGGGATTAGATGACGAAAAAGGATTTTTGGAGATTTCTTTACGTCCCTTTTTAGACTCTCTAAAATTGAAAAGGACCGAGTTATCTTTGTCGTTAAACTCATTAAAACCGAATAGCGACAAACTTGTCCATAACAGACAAGAACGAGTTTCACTATCGCTAGGCTCGTTAAAACATAGCGATGGGCTTGCCCGAAGGGAAAATTATAGAACAAGCATATGTTATCCTCCTCAAGCTTGACAAAAATAAAGAGGTACTAGTCAGCAGTGACCGGGGAAAAATTGGGAAGAAAACTTGAAGAAACTTTGTTGGTAGCAAGTCGCTCTTGAACATGACACTTTCACTCCGCATCCGAGTCGGGTTGGGCTGTTCCATTCACTGGTCACGTCACCATGGTTCCATCACACCATCCACATTTGGGGTTAATGCTACCAATCCATCATGTCAGTGTTGCCGACATGTTCAAGAGAAGTCGCTTAGAGAATTCACCTGTGTCTCACCCACTGCAATACATTTACACTCCATTCTTTCATGACTGCCACCCTGAACCTTATATCACCAGATCGTTTTCACCTCCATTAAAATCATTTACTCCGTTTCATGTCATTGATGTGGGATTCACTAAGGCCCTCCTATGACAGATCGCTTCTTGTCGACATCAGCTCATTATCCAAGAAATTGGTCTAGGAACAACCCTTTCAGTACTTTGAAGCTTGCATGCCTCAATGGCAAGTTTCTCACTTCCGACGACAGGTTTACATCAATGGCCTTCGACCGAAATATTTTGCGTGGTGTTTGACACCAAGTCCCTTATTCACACCACGTGAATTGTATTGTAGTACCTTGAGGGTCATCATCATTATCGGTGATTCCTCTCGCGTCTGTTAACAACTTACATCATTGGCTGGTAATCAGGCGATGTCTTTCCGTGTTCGACTCCAGAACATCTCTCACATGGATCGACTTGTACTTTGAGTGAAGATTGAACGAGATTGAAGACCCCGGATCTAGTTTCATCCATCCGGGCTGCGATATATATTCAGCAAAATAAAGACATCAAATGTACATCATTGCTGCACAGATAATCATCCAATCTAAGGGATGATGGCTCTACCAAAATCATCAGTCTACACTCAGACGATTATTTGTCCTATGTACATGAAAATGAATTTATAAAGCTGAGCATGGGAATGCTCGGCTCAGCTAGATCATGAAAATATTATGAAGATAATGTATTGTATTGTATCTTATTATAGGTCGCCTTCCAGCTTCAAAAAACTTCGGATCCTCATGATAAAGCATTTCACCCGACATCAAAAGATTAACGACCTCATGCTTTAGGGGGCAACTGTTATAGACATTTTTGGGCACTGCAACCCCAATCATAAATGTCCATAAACTAAAGGCTCATAAGTCCCTAAAGGTGTTGTTTGACACCCTAAAAGAACAAGGTCAGCTGATTACATCATCTCCCAGAAGTTCTCCATGAAAAACTACTCAGAACTGGTCAAAACTGAATCATTTCACTTGCTCCATGGCCAAGGTGCGATGCATCCCACCTAATACACACGGGAAGTGCGATGCATGTTCAACAGCCCTTCTATGGGGTGCGATGGACGAGAAAAGACAAGTGGCGGAGATAGTTTGCGAGGTGGATGATCATGGAATCTTCCAGAAACTTCTCCTGTGACACTTGCCTCTCAAAATCTCCCAAGGATGAGTAAGAGATCAATGAGATCTCCAAGTGGAAACAAGAACTATCAGAGAGAAGACACTAATCAAAAACCCAGATCTGACTCACACCTCCGCAAATATCTATATATAGATCTCTCATCCTAGAGATCCAGAGGTGGGAGGCTGGAATTTTGTATCTTGTAAGGAAGTGCTATTGGTTTCTTGGCGCAATATCATAGTGTTGGGTGATCTAAGCTTTTCATGAGGTGAAAAAAAGGGCTTCCTTGCTAAGAGGATGATGCTGGGTCAGAACAATCGGTTGTAATCCTCTTTGCTCTTTCTTGATTATCAATAAAGCTATTCAATTTTTCCTCCACATTCTTGTATGATTGATGATTTATGCATTTGTGTGGTCAATGTACATCTGATCCTATATTGTATATGATAATAAATCTATGTTCTTGGATAGTGTTATGCTACTTTGATTCTACAAGTACTCCTTGAAGCTCGGTAGACAAGGAAGCGAGTAGCAAAGACCTACCAGAAGAGAAAGGAATCGATCAAGGAACCAAGCACAGACAGAGGTTGGTCTCCTTATTCTTCTCTTATCTATTTCTCATAAAGGAAAACGAAAGTAGTTTTTAGTGTGTATGTTTCTAAGGTAGCTACCAGCCTTAGTGGGACTAGCAGCTCTGTATAGACATTAGTTTTCCCGATAACAGATTGGGCTGGTAATTTAGATGACAGACGATCAATTACAATCTATGCATTTAGCATTAGGTCTAGGGTCATTACATGGAGCAGCAAAAAAGCAAACACATTATCCTTGTCTTCAGTAGAAGCTAAGTATCAAGCGATGCGTGCAACAACTTGTGAAGCAGTTTGGTTGAGGTGACTTCTCCATGATGTTGGAGAAGAACAGAAGGTTGCAACAATTATCAAATGTGGCAACCAGAGCTTTATCAAACTTGCAAATAATCTAGTATTCCATAAAAACACAAAACACATTGATACATAGTTTCATTTTGTCAAGGAGAAAGTTTAGTCAAAAGAAATTCATATTGAATATTGTAATACATGTGACAATGTTGCTCATATTTTGACTAAGCCTCTTGATAGAATCAAGTTTGAATTGTTTAGGAAAATATTAGGAATACTTGTGAACCCCTTTTTCCATTAAGTGGGGGTGTTGAAGGTAATGGAGAATATGTAAATCTAGAGAAATTCGGTTAACTAGAGCCTTAAATTAGGAATTAGTTCCTATTTCTTAGGCAATTGTTCTAACATCCCTACTTGTGTGAAAGCTATATATATTTTTTATTGTAAGATGAAAGGGTAGAGCGTTCTACCAAACGCGGTCTCTAAGTAGAGCTCCTTACCTTGAGGTCCCCAATTTATCAATATAGTTGATTCTTTAGTTTTTTAACATTTACATTGATGTTCAACATGGTTGATATTACATTAATGTTTATATTAATGGTACAAAAAAGGTTTCAATTGTGATAGAAGAGGGTGGACGAGGTTGACCATTGTTGAAGAGTGGAGTGTTGGCCATCATTGATCGGGGTAGCCATTAGTTAATGGAGCTATCATGGTCAACCTTGTTAGCCCATCGTCAATCAAGGTTAATCAAGGTTGACATGACCTTCGTGGATTATGTTTGGTTATCCCTTTCATGGTTCATGACGGATATAGAAGGATTATAGTTGATAGTGGTTGATTGTAGAGAAAAGATTATAGTTAGTTTATCTGATATTCAATCTACAACATCATCTTCTCTTCAATGAAAATTTATTTATTTATTTTATCACTGATTTCTTTTCAAATATTACATATCCATTTAATGTTAAATATTATAGAAATTACACTATTAAACAACAATAACATACCATCTCAATCTTAAGACTCATGTTGCTTAGGAATCTTAACGCTGAGTCATTGTTGTGCATTCAACGTCCACGCCGAGCGCATCAAGCATAGGAATAAACTCACCTTGCAATTTCGGTATATAATCAAAACATGATATGACTTATTGGCCCTAGTACTTGAATGTAAAATGACAAATCCAGATTTGGAGGCAAAGAAAACCACCTAGTCTAAAAAAGGAACCTATTTATTTCATTCGAGAATCTAGAAATATAAAAACATAGGGTTGCCCCTCAGGCAAAAAATTTTGGTCCTTTGGTTTACTAGGAAAATTTCAAATTCCAATCAAATCAGGGGAACTGTATCTCCCTTATACGGAAGAATATGCCCTTTCTTCTTCCGTTCAGTTCTATTTTTTTCATGCACCTCAACTAGACTTAACTCGAGTAAGTTCTTATTGCGTGAACCATGATTCCATGACATCAAATCATGTGAAACATCATGACTATATATGGAAGAGCTATAAATCATTAAATTTTATATATGCAAGAGCTATTTTAATAATTAAAGAACTATTAAAATGTTGTTCCAACATTGATTCCTCATTAAAGAGCTATTCAAATGCCGTTCCATCATTGGATGAATAAAAAAATAAGGATCAATTTATTATTTCTTTGAAAAGCATACAACTTTGGACTATTCATAAAACATAACATTCAACTACATTACATAATGTCACTTGGATTGAAGGTTAAAGTAGTCACTTGGTTCCACATGGGACAAATTAAAACCATGGTACAACAACTTAAACCAAAATTGCCATGGCTCAACCGAAACTGGTGATCAAATAGAGAGATACCTGCTAAGGTATGTCCAACAAAACGCACAAGAAGGAGATGAAAAGTCTGTGGTGAATGCCATTGACAACTATCCTAAGCGTACTAGGTTGCAAAAACATTTAGGGGAGGAGCAAGGCTCTATTCTTGATGCCCAAGTGCAGAAATTTGGTGGACCCATTGTGGGCATAGAGCTCGGAACTTATTGTGGGTATTCTGCCATCAGAATTGCAATGAAGATGACAAGTTCTGGCAGCAAACTAATTTCTTTAGAAATTGAAAGTTTTAACTTTGGGGTTGCAAAAGATATGATCAAACATGCAGGTGAAATTCATATTGACATAAATCTTTTGTTTTCTCATAGTTGAAACCATAAAATTAGATATGTGTAACGCATAGTTGAAACGGTAATTAAATATGTGTAATGCGGAGTATTTATATCTCCATTGTTAAATTTAAGCAAGTGAATTACCCTGCAGATACAAGCATGTGCATTAATGGATAAACCATGAATATTGTGTAAATGTGTTAGAAAACCTGCACAGATGAATCTAGCTAGTAAAGGTTGAACACATAGCTTTGCAGAGCAAAAACACTAAAAGAAAATCGAAAGAAGAAAAGAATGATTCATTAGAAAATAGGCTACAATGCTCATGATATAGCATTATTGGGTGAAGATCCCAAGGTAATGCACCATAGTGGTGATCAATGAGAAGACTCAACACCTACAATAAGTTTCAGAGATAACTAGCCAGTTGCGGAGTGAAAGAAGGAGCAAATCAGGGAGTAAATCATGTAGAAGAACTAACCAGTTGTGGAGTTAAAGAAGGAGCAAATCAAGGAGTAAATCATGCAAAAGGAATCTTGCATGTAGTCCCATGCTCTAACTAAGAGTCCGCATGTAGGTGTGTAGTAGTTCCAACACTCCCCTTGAACACCACTATGGGGAAAAATAGAAAATGGGCCCTGGAAACTAAGGCCAAAGGTCACCCAAAATACAGTGCAACTTGTACTAAAATTGAGGAAAGAGGGAAAACCTCGTGGGAAAACCCCCCCTCAAAATACAATGTAATCAAAAGAAAAGAGGAAGAAAAGATAGTTGCTAAGCAACTGTGTCCTTCACTCCAAGACGATCGCGCAGAGAGCGAAACTTCTGCTCAGTGAATGTCTTGGTGAAGATGTCTGCAGTCTGTTCTACTGAGGGACAGAACTACAAATCAATGACTTGATCATGTACTAAGTCTCTGATGTAGTGCATATGGATCTCTATGTGCTTCGTCCGCTGCCGCTGTACTGGATCCCTGCAAATTTTGAGAGTGCTCTGGTTGTCACACCAGATGACAATGGGCCAGTGGAACTGGATGCCCAACTTAGTGAGGAAGTGTTGTAGCCACAGAGCTTGAATGGTGATGTTGACTACTCCTCTGTACTCAGCCTCAACTGAAGAGAGAGCAATAGCATCCTACTTCTTGCTCGACCAACAGATAGGGCCAGATCCTAGACTGAGTGAATATCCAGAGGTGGACTTGCGATCAATGTTATCTCCCGCCCAATTAGAATCTGTGAAGCCAAGGAGATTCAATGCAGTGTCTGCTGCATAGTGAATCCCGAAGGTGATGGTGCCCTACACATATCGGAGGATGCGCTTGGCAGCATTCCAGTGTAGCTCATGCGGCTCCTGCATGTATCTGGAAACTGCCCCTACTGCATATGAGAGATCTGGTCTGGAGTGGGTGAGGTACAATAAGCTCCCCACTAGTTGTTGGTAGAGAGTGTTGTCAACTAATGGAGTGTCACCTCCATCCTCAAGGTGGACCCCAGATAGAAAAGAAGTCGGTGCTGGCTTGCAGTCAGTCATGCGAAATCTCTCGAGGAGATCCCGTGCATACTTAGCCTGAGAGAGTTTGATGCCTGTGGCATCCTGGCTAATCTCAAGACCAAGAAAGAAGTGTAATGGAACCATGTCCGTCATCAAGAACATGATCAAAAGATATGATCAAACATGCAGGTGAAATTCATATTGACATAAATCTTTTGTTTTCTCATAGTTGAAACCATAAAATTAGATATGTGTAATGCGTAGTTGAAACGGTAATTAAATATGTGTAATGCGGAGTATTTATATCTCCATTGTTAAATTTAAGAAAGTGAATTACCCTGCAGATACAAGCATGTGCATTAATGGATAAACCATGAATATTGTGTAAATGTGTTAGAAAACCTGCACAGATGAATCTAGCTAGTAAAGGTTGAACACATAGCTTTGCAGAGAAAAAACACTAAAAGAAAATCGAAAGAAGAAAAGAATGATTCATTAGAAAATAGGCTACAATGCTCATGATATAGCATTATTGGGTGAAGATCCCAAGGTAATGCACCATAGTGGTGATCAATGAGAAGACTCAACACCTACAATAAGTTTCGGAGATAACTAGCCAGTTGCGGAGTGAAAGAAGGAGCAAATCAGGGAGTAAATCGTGCAGAAGAACTAACCAGTTGTGGAGTTAAAGAAGGAGCAAATCAAGGAGTAAATCATGCAAAAGGAATCTTGCATGTAGTCCCATGCTCTAACTAAGAGTCCGCATGTAGGTTTCTAGTAGTTCCAACACCCCCCTTGAACACCACTATGGGGAAAAATAGAAAGTGGGCCCTGGCAACTAAGGCCAAAGGTCACCCGAAATACAGTGCAACTTGTACTAAAATTGAGGAAAGAGGGAAAACCTCGTGGGAAAACCCCCCCTCAAAATACAATGTAATCAAAAGAAAAGAGGAAGAAAAGATAGTTGCTAAGCAACTGTGTCCTTAACTCCAAGACGATCGCGCAGAGAGCAAAACTTCTTCTCAGTGAATGTCATGGTGAAGATGTCTGCAGTCTGTTCTACTGAGGGACAGAACTACAAATCAATGACTTGATCATGTACTAAGTCTCTGATGTAGTGCATATGGATCTCTATGTGCTTCGTCCGCTGCCGCTGTACTGGATCCCTGCAAATTTTGAGAGTGCTCTGGTTGTCACACCAGATGACAATGGGCCGGTGGAACTGGATGCCCAACTTAGTGAGGAAGTGTTGTAGCCACATAGCTTGAATGGTGATGTTGACTACTCCTCTGTACTCGGCCTCAACTGAAGAGAGAGCAATAGCATCCTGCTTCTTGCTCGACCAACAGATAGGGCCAGATCCTAGACCGAGTGAATATCCAGAGGTGGACTTGCGATCAATGCTGTCTCCCGCCCAATTAGAATGTGTGAAGCCAAGGAGATTCAATGCAGTGTTTGCTGCATAGTGAATCCCGAAGGTGATGGTGCCCTACACATATCGGAGGATGCGCTTGGCAGCATTCCAGTGTAGCTCATGCGGCTCCTGCATGTATCTGGAAACTGCCCCTACTGCATATGAGAGATCTGGTCTGGAGTGGGTGAGGTACAATAAGCTCCCCACTAGCTGTTGGTAGAGAGTGTTGTCAACTAATGGAGTGTCACCTCCATCCTCAAGGTGGACCCCAGATAGAAAAGGAGTCGGTGCTGGCTTGCAGTCAGTCATGTGAAATCTCTCGAGGAGATCCCGTGCATACTTAGCCTGAGAGAGTTTGATGCCTATGGCATCCTGGCTAATCTCAAGACCAAGAAAGAAGTGTAATGGACCCATGTCCATCATCAAGAACCTATCATGCAAGGCCCTCTTGACTGTAGCAATGGCTGAAGCCGAGCTGCCAGTGATTAGGAGATCATCCACATACAAAACTAAGATAAGAAGAGAATCATGTGTCCTGAGCATGTAAACATTCAGACCAGACTTACATCTTTCAAAATTTTGTGATAAGAGAAAATAATCCATCTTCGCATACCAAGCTCTCGGGGCTTGCTTAAGGCCGTAGAGAGATTTATTCAGTCTGCAAACCAAGGATGAATCCTAAATGAAACCATGTGGCTGCTCCATGTAGATCTCCTCAGATAGGTCTCCGTGAAGAAAGGCATTCTTCACATCCATCTTATGTACTTCCCATCCCTGGGCAGCTGCAATGGCAAGTGTAAGGCATATGGAATCCATCTTTGCTACTGGAGCAAAGGTCTCGTCATAATCAATGCCATGCACTTGTCGGAAGCCTTTGGCTACTGGCCTCGCTTTCCGTTTGGTGATTTTCCCATCTGCAACACTCTTGGTCCTGTAGACCCATTTGCATTGGACAAGTTTCCTTCTTGAAGGAAGGGGGACCAGATCCCAGGTCCGGTTCTCGAGGAGAGAGTTATACTCCTCCTCCATGGCGAACTCCCGAGATGGATGCCCAACAGCCTCAGCATAAGACTGTGGATTAGAAGAATGAACCAAATGACAATGCCAGGATGGCGATGGTTCAGTGGCAGTGAGAGCAAGAGGAGGCTCAATAAACTTTGAGCTAGTCCTCTGCAGATCAGAATTATCCCCCACAAGACCATTTCTAGCAGCTGGGTGGTCTTGTGCATATATCTCATGTAAGCTCCTTGTTCTCTGATCTATGACAGGGGAATATGATTCACTGTTGGAAGCCTGATCTAGGCTTGGATGTGGATCATCATATGCATGCACTAGATTTGTATCTGAAGACTCTATCTCTGCATTTGCATGCTCTACCTCGACATCTGCATGCTCTACCTCGGCATCTGCATGCTCTGTATCTGCATCTAAGTGTACTGAGTCATCATCTCGGACATGAGGTAGATAAAAGGTGTCTGCATGCGGCAATTGAGGTGCATGCGAGAGACTTTCCTCAAATTTGACACTTCGCTCAATGATTATCTTGTCCATAGAGGAAATCAGGAGATGGTATCCCTTCACACCATCAGGGTATCCAGCAAAGATGCACTCAATTCTATGTGGAGCAAGATCTTTCCTCTTTTCAGAGGGAATCCTAGCCCATGCTCGGGAGCCGAAAACACAAAAGTGGGTGACCTCTGGTTTAGTGCTGCTCCAAGCCTCAAAGGGGGTCTGATCCTTGACAGACCTATGAGGAGATCTGTTCTGGATGTAGTTAGCACAATTAAGTGCTTCAGCCCATAGCTTATGAGGCAGTGACTTAGCATGCAACATGCAGGAAGCCATCTCTTTGAGAGATCGGTTCTTTCTCTCAGCAACTCTGTTCTGCTGCGGAGTGTATGGAACTGTGTACTGCAACTGTATGCTAGACTGAAGGCAAAGGTTCTGAAGTGTTGTGTTAACATATTCCCCCCCATTGTCTGTATGGAGGGCTTTGATATTTCTCTTTGACTGTGTCTCAACTAGTTCTTTGAAATCTTCAAAGTGCACAAAAACTTCAGATTTGGCCCTGAGAAGATACACCCAAGTATACCGTGAGAAATCATCAATAAATGTAAGCACATACCCTTCTTTGCTGATGGAAGGATGAGGAAAAGGCCCCATGAGATCACTATGGATCAGATCTAGAGGAGAGGATGCTCTGTGAGTCTTGCCGGTGTCAAACTTTTCTCTGGGATGTTCTCCAAGGACACACCCTTCACAAACGCCTTTGGAGAAACTGATATTTGGCAAGCCTTCCACCATCTCATTCTTACTTGCATATACCTGTAATTTAAGTGACCAAACCTCTCGTGCCAAAGCCTACTATTATCATCATCATGTGTAAGCAATAAGGAGGATTCAGATTCAATAAATTTAGAAAATGTATGCAGTCTAGCTCCATTGTTTACCTCACCAATTGCAATTTTGGAGCTGCTATGTAGATCATATATGTTCACTACATCTGGAGTGAATTCCACTCTCTTTCTGGTGCCAGAATGAGTGATCTGATAAACTGAAAGCAGGTTTACCAAATGTTTTGGAACGTGAAGCACATCTTCAAAGCTTCCGTGTAAAAGTTCCTCTCTACCTTTTCCAGTGACCTCAATAGGTGAGTCATCTCCCATGAGGATGGGAGGTCCTTTGCATTTATCCAAAGAGGAATACACTTCCTTTGCAACAGCCATATGATGTGATGCACCAGAATCTATAATCCATGCATCAAGAGAAGAATTAATTGCAACTAAAGCATGAAAATTGTTACCTTTCCTGTGTGACGGATGCTCAGTTTTCTTCTTGGCGCCCTGAGGGATGTGGTCCCCAAGGTTGTGTTTCTGAAGGATTTCTGCCATTTGGTCAATTTGTTTCTTCATGCAAGAGGATTCTGGATGAAATCCTCTTTGACAGTAGGTGCATTTGTTTCCTTTCTTCCCTTTCTCATTTCTCGAGTCGGAGGAGTCATTGAAGGGCTTGGTGTACCCTTCCTTCTTTGGATGGGAATGCGCTTTTCCCTTGTCTTTTTGCTGCTGATTTTTCTGATTTGAATCAGATCTGTGATTTTTATTGTGGCTGCCATCATGCACAGCAAGTGCATGCGCTTTTGGAGGTTTGATTTTCCCCATGCTAATGAGTTTATCTTGCTCAAAAATAAGGGACTCCATAAATTCTTTGAGAGAAGGCATAGTGTAGGATTTACCTGTTGCGAGCCTTACTGAATGAAATGTAGACACAAAGACAGAGTATTCCGGTCTGAGCTTTGACATAATAGAGAGAACTTGGCGACTCTCCTCCTTGGATTTGTCAATTCCACAACCCTTGAGTTGCAGCAATAGATCATTATATTTGGTGAAGAAGTCTTGAATTCTGTCATAGTTCCGTGGATCTAATGACAGCAGCTCCACTTCGAGCAGATTTCCTTTCATCTCATCATGTTTCCCGTAGAGATCCTCAACCTTTTTCCAAATCTCATTGGGAGTATTGCAGGAAAATAGATGAAACTGCAACTCTGGAGAGATGCACATGCATATGGATTCGTGGGCCTCATCCATACGGTTGAGGTACTTGGATTTCTCTATGGCTGAAGTGGGTTCCACTTCTGTAGCCATGGTAATCCTGTACAACCCTTTATGACAAAGGCATCGAGCCATTTGGTCCCTCCATTCATGATAGTTGTACGGTGTTAGGATCGATGCTTTGGGAAACTCCATTTTTTTGTCGATCTTCAATCTCCAAGCTGTAATACCTGCAAAATAAAGTATTAGTGCACCTTTTATCTAGCAACCTGTGGGCTTAGAAAACCTGCGCAGATGAATCTAGCTAGTAAAGGTTGAATAGATAGCTTTGTAGAGCAAAAACACTAAAAGAAAATCGAAAGAAGAAAAGAATGATTCATTAGAAAATAGGTTACAATGCTCATGATATAGCATGACTGGGTGAAGATCCCAAGGTAATGCACCATAGTGGTGATCAATGAGAAGACTCAACACCTACAACAAGTTCCGGAGATAACTAGCCAGTTGCGGAGTGAAAGAAGGAGCAAATCAGGGAGTAAATCATGCAGAAGAACTAACCAGTTGTGGAGTTAAAGAAGTAGAAAATCAAGGAGTAAATCATCGAAAAGGAATCTGGCATGTAGTCCCATGCTCTAACTAAGAGTTCACATGTAGGTGTCTAGTAGTTCCAACATATTGGTGACAGTTGAGAACCTTAGCATCTGATATGGTTATTATTTTTTTTGTTTTTTAAATCTCTTCCTCTCCCACAATGTTTGGTTAGTGTATTTTTATGATATTGACTACCATGTGGGTCTCTCGGACATTGTGAATTAAGTTAGCAGTGTTGCTTTTTCACCTCACCTATAATTTACTGTACTCTCTATGTACCTCTTTTATAGGTTGTCATTAATGTTTTCATTCAAATATTAATCGTGCACTGCACCATTTACTTTACATTCTATGAACCTTTCCATAATATTTTATATTTTATTCCTTAGCTTGGCACTGATATTTATCTCTCTTTTCTCTCTCGTCTAGCAATCAAATTCATGAACAGATTTCTAATAGATTACATATTGATTTGATCAGGGCTATCTTCAAAGGTGTCACTCTTGAATGGACCATTGAGTGAAGACGTGGTTCGTGAATTAGGCGACTTCTACGATCAAATGACAGTCCCATACTTTGATTTCATATTCATAAATCACTCTACCCCAAATTTTATGCTCCTCAAGGATAGACGCTTGGTTGGAAAAGCAACAGTCATTATTGCAAACACCAAAGGATTTGACTTCACATCTTTGAGAGAAAATCCTAAAGAATAAGAACTTGAAATTGATGTGGAGGGAATGACCGTATTTACTTATAAGTAGAATTGGCATAGATTTGTTGTTGGAAGTAATGCTTTCATGTTATGTGTAATTGTCATTGTGAGTCTATAGGTATCAGTGTAGAAGATGTTGATTCTCATGTGATGAATTGGAGTCATGCTCTAGATGTGTAGAAGTCAGTGTGTTATATTCTATATATATGTAACTGTTGCGATGAATAATATCATAGTGTGATTTGTGTTGTGTTGCACCATCTCTCTACTCTCTTCAAATTTCTAATATGGTATTAGATCAGTGCGTTATGTTCTATATATATGTAACTGTTGTGATGAAAATTAGCATAGTGTGATTTATGTTGTGTTACACCATCTCTCTGCTCTCTTCAGATTTCTAACATGGTATTAGACATCATCTAAGCTGTACTAGAATGTCACTGGTTTACTAGAGGCCTTAGGAAAATGGAAAGATCTAAGGGTTGATCCATGGAAGGGTTGATCCATGGAATTAGTGTGTATATAGTAAAAGTAGATTACCGCATTCTATTTCTTGTGTATTTTGTGTCAGATTCTTGTGTGGGTTTCTGGCCATCAAATATCACCAGATTGGGACATTTCTCTTCTGAGAAGAATTGGGTGGCACCTTCATTCTCAACATTGTGTATCTAGAAGTACCTTTTGCTGCAGCCCTAATTAGTTAACAGCTGATGTCATGGAAGTGGAGAAGGGCTATCTGCTTGCGTGAGTATCTTGACGTCTTGTGCAATCAAAAGCTGGTGGATCTCGAATTCAGGATTTGAAGTGGGTTTCAAACTCTCGAAATATCTACAAATAGAAACTGGTCAGTTTTGTCATGTGGTTTTGGCAGATAATAACCGGCACAAAAATTGAGGGTAAGGAGGCCCCTTGCTGGATATGGAGAACTCAACGACTTGTTTTTCAAATTGAACAAGCTGGTGCGCGGATCTGAATTCGAGATCTGGTGCGGAAGAGCTTCAAAGGTTGACTTTGTTTAAAGAATCCAACAATTGCCATTATTATAGCCGCAGCTTGTGAAGTGTCGTGAGCCACTCGGTGTTCGAGACATCCAATTAATTTAGTAGTTTATTTTTTGGAACGTCACGGTGGAAAAAGTATTTGGTTTTGTTTTTCACACCTTTCATTCGAATAGTTTGATTCATTCAATTGAATTTGAACGTGAGTTTTCTTTTTCCTTGGTGGATGTGAATGTTTTGACTTTAAACTTTCTGGAATGGTCATAATTAATAAGGAGAAAAGCCAAGATCAGTTGGAGCATTTGGAGCGTGGAATATTATGGTGTGATGAGCGTGGTGGAAGACAAAGCCATGTGAAACTTGACCTATGGCCACGGCTTATAACTCAAGCAATGGCAGCTATTCTGCTTATGTTGAGCCGTTACGAATCTTCCAAGGAAAATGATTATTCTATTCTACATGTAGAGGGAAAAAAGGACTGCATGTGGAGACAATCATCTAATGATGGCGATCTTCTCAAAATGGGAGATATGAGTGTCATAACATGCTATAGGTTGCGCTCTAGACAGTTGCAAGAGGCGCCCAAAAGCAGCAAACACACTTCCTTGTGGATTCTCCAGATCGATATGGCACATAGCGAGTTTTACTTGATGGCTTTGATGTTTATTGATGGGTGCCAAAGTTATTGTAATCTTTTATATTTTGTTTAGAAAATTTTATGAAAGACTAGTTAATGAACAAAGAAATATTCTTCAAGTTAATGGTTTTTAACATACATCATTGACTTGGTTATCTTAAGTCGGTTTTATGTTAATGTGCTTTGTCGTTCTTCGGTGCTTCAACAACATTAGTTACAGGTTTTCTTCATATGTATGTAAGTGTATTTGTTAAAAAGGGTCAATTGCATAAGTGAGTACTAGATACAATTGGTACTAAGACAACTCACCTATACAACTATCAAAAGTGTAGTTTGTTGATACAATTAGTACTAAGACAACTCACCTATACAACTATCAAAAGTGTAGTTTGTTGATACAATTAGTACTAAGACAACTCACCTATACAACTATCAAAAGTGTAGTTCGTTGCATTTTGATAGATGGGAGTTGGTCCATAGGGAGTTTCAGTATCGAGATTGTTCTTCGAGAGGTCGAGAAGCGTCAATTGTACAAAGTTCATCAACTATGGTCAGATCCAATTATGTTTTAAATGGAGGTTAAGTGACAGCTCGAAGATGTGGTGGTGAAGACAGAGTAGTGTTTGCGAGATTCATAGCGGATGTGAGTGCCGATATATATCATGTTCTTGTTGTAATATGTGTTTTGATTGTTTTCCATGTAAGCATTAAGGGAGGGTGTTGGAAGTAATGCTTCCATGTCATGTGTAGTTGTCATTGTGAGTCCCTAGGTGCCAGTCTAGAAGATGTTGATTCCTATGTGATGAGTTGGAGTCATGATCTAGATGTGTCAAAAGATTTTCCTTGAATTATTTGAAAGACAATCTTGAGGAATACGATTCTAAAATTGATGTGAAGGGCATGACAATGTCTACTTGTAAGTAGAATTGGCATGGATCCGTTGCCATTGCCAATCACAGTTCCTACTTATAAAGTAGACATGGTTATCTAGTTAGTATTTAGCGGTTAAATTTGTCTAGAGTTCAAAATTGAGCCGCATCTAATTGTGTGTAGAGATGTATCTTATAATCTAGTATTAAGGAGATGTAATTAACTTTGTTTTTGCGTTCATCTCAATGAATTCAGAATCTAACAGTCTCCCATTAACGAAAAAAATAAAATATTTATTGAAAAAATAGAATGTCTATAGTAAAATTAAATATAAATATTTCATTAGTTTTAATGAAAATCATTATTAAATATTACATTATAACATTATACTAGCTTCGTGTTTATTTGATTCAACATTTAATATTGAAAAAAGATATATTAATAACAAAAACATATTTTGCATAAATAAAATATTTGAACATCTATATTGAATAACATAACTTTTTATCAATTTTTTATGAAGATATGTAAGAACAATTGGGAGCTAATGATGGTCTCTCGTCATGTGTTAGTGGTAATAAAAATCTATAAAAAGATCAATATGTTAATTTGGAGGGATAACTAGAGATCCTCACACAATGAATTTTGAGATGGTTTAAAAGGATGAAATGTAGAAAAATGGGTTGGCTTTCGGAATATATGTCTAACTATGTAAATTTTGAGTTTTCCTAAGAGTCATTATTCCCTCTGGTCAAGTGATTGCAGATGGTGTGTGTGTGTGCTAAGATTCTCGTGGACCAATATAAGGCTACCATACCAGGTTCTGCTAAACCTTTAAGTGAAGATGACACTACTACTTGAGATACTGCGTGCAACACAAACATTGATGATGGCAAGGGGTAGTTGTTTTTATTCCCGGAGTGGTTCAAGTTTATGGAATCAATGCATAAGCAGATTTCCCCAGATTTCTTACGTGTAGAACTTAAATCAGAAGCCCATGTACAGTGACAAATTTTGTAAGTAATCCAAACATCCCACAACCTAGTCAATTCTTTCTGTATAAGGAGTTCAAATGACATATGTGTTTTACCTAGCTTTTGCTATAATGGTTTGGCTCCTCCTTTACCTAGAATCCCGTGTTGGATTGTTCGTGTGTCGTATGTACTCAGGTCATCATTTTCCCACACAGACACATCTCGATACTGTTTGTCAAGTGGCCAAAGACTTGCCTGTTCTGTGGTGTGCAGTTTGTACCGAGACTAGATATCTTCAGATCGTTATTGGTTCTGAGGTTGCTCTGACCGTTCATAGTGGTGGACCTATGGGTTATGTTGTTTCTTGGCCCTTGACAGAGGTTCTGCAAGTCATAGAGCTTGTTGAGATAGACCACAAGCTTGGTGATGCAGGAGCATCTAGGCCTAGCCAACAATGTGATGGTGTGGTCACATGTTGTGGCTAATGAAAGTTTGGAGGAAGAATTAGTTATTTAATTTTATTAATTGCAAAGTATGTAAGTAGTTAATTATTGCATAATTCTGAACAGAATTAGGAAATAACTGGCAAGTGATCCTCCCTGCATGGAGATTAAGCCAATTAGTTATATTGATTAGTTAAGGTAGGATATGATTTCTAAGTATACAGTGAATTCCTTCATTTGTGGAAGGAGATGGTTAGATAGAACATATATGTATTTTCCTTCTTTTCTGAAGGAAGGAGGAACAGTGAGATAGGATTCACGATGGACTTGTAAGCCTACGGGCAGATTAGGAACGAAGGCCACTAATTTGAAGAATTAGGCCAAAGAGGAAAGATTCAGGAGAGGATTGAGTAGAGCGAGAGCAAGAATAGTGTGTGGATTGTATTTTGAAAACAAAGATCTTTCATTTGTGTAATCGGGCCAAGGCGAGACTCTGTAATTATTTTATTGTGAATGAATGATGTTAAGTTTATGATTGATTATCGAACCCTTGTATACTTTCAGAATCTTTGTATTCGGGCCAGGTGATTATCGCTTTGTTTTGTTATGTTTAATGCCTAAATCGTATGATTGATAGAGTCAGGGCCTTTATTTGAAATATCCTTGTTTGATGCCGGGTAGGCGAATTTTATTACATAGTTTTAGTTCTGCGAGCGAAAATCCCATTCACACTAAGAATCGTCGCATAGCACAGAACCGGATTCGAAATCCAGAATTGAAATCTTATAAAGGGTGGCTTATATCCATATAGAGTCTGTAATAATATCGGATTGGTGCTTTAGAGTAGACAGAGCCTGGTTTGGAGGATTGCGACTATGTGATATGCGATTAAATTGTAGCCGTTAGATCACGATCAACCATGACCATTGGATCGCAAAAGTAGTTTGCTACAGTGCATGGTATTTCGGGTGGCTGAAGAACTGTAAGCGGTATTGAATGGTGATCACCTGATCCCATTCACCCTTCGACATGTAGCAGCGAGGGTGAATAGGGAAACTAATTTATTGGGTGGTTAATCCCCATGTTAATTATCTACCCGAAACAGTTGTGAACTGTTGGATTGGAAAAGGGAATGAATGATGGAGATGAGTTGATTGGGGATTAGTGATCGAAAGGTGATGGACCGAGAGTGGACCCACCGATATATATGAACGCGGATGTAAAATATTTGAGATCTGGATATATGTGTGGAGTGGGGTTTCCCGTGTATTTCCTGTGTTTCTATGTATTGGGATAAAAAGTGTTGATCGGGGTTTTAAGGCTAAAGTGGAATAAAACACTTCCGATAATGTAATGGGTTCCGATAGCTTAAGTGGTCGTGCTTTTAAAGGAAAATCACCAAGCTACGCTTCCGATATGTATATGTGGTCATGGAGCTTTAAAGGCTTATAAGGGTGAAATATTCCTGAAAGTGTTTGGGGTGTGGCAACCATATGGTTGTGTCATTTTGGTATCAGAGCAAGGAAAGGGAAGAAACTTTCTTGTGAGAAGGATGTCTTGCTTTTAAAGATTTATTATACAAAAGGTATGAAAGTTGCAGCAGTTGAATGAATGGAAAAGTTTGGCACGAGACTAGAACAGTAAGATTGTAATAAGAACTTTTGGAAGTTCTTAGAGATTGTAGCAAAACCTCATTCCAGCTGATGCTTGGAATAGATAAGGACAGGGGAGTCCTTAAGAGTAGTGAGTGGAGCAACCAGAGAGAGAGAGAGCAAGATTGCTTAGTGCAAGTTCTAAGGAAAGAGGACTTAGAGACCAGGCAGAGGAGAAGCTTGGTGAGAAGATCAACTTAGAAGGAAGTTGATTGATTACAGGTGTAGAATCTCACACAAAAGGGAAGATGGCTATGGAAAGTCATATGGAAGATTAAAAAGAAGGCTACAAGATGAAGGAGAAGGGTGCTCAAACAATTCGTAGGAAACAGATGAGTCAAGCATAACTTGAAAAGGAAATGGCTGAGATAAGAGAAGAACTCGATGCATTAGAAATGTTGCTAGAGGAGAACCAAAGACAAGGTTGGGTCTTGAAGAGGAAGCCAGTGAAGTGGCCTAGGTTGCAGAGAAGGCTGCAACAAAGACAGGTAAAGTGGTTGATAGAAAACCTCAGAGGAGCAGTAGCAGAAATGGAAGTTTTGATTTGTAGACCAGAACATGGTGAAATGCTGGGTGAAGAGGATAATGAGAGGTCAGCTGAAGATCTCCTGGACTATTGGTATAGTTCAGAACAATTTGAATATATGTTGACAAGGGGAGCAGATGAGGCAATGAAGCCTTGCGTTTTTAATTCTCATAGTTTGTGTATGTTTACAGGATATGCAGAGGATGAGTAAAACTATCACAAACAGGAATGAAGCTCTTGAGGTGAAGTATGATGGAGAATGCCTTCTAGAGGAAGAAGGTGTTGATTTATTGCAGCAGAAAGATTTCATAGATGAAATTTTGTTTGGTGTAAGATAGTCAAATGAAGTTGATATAGACCAGAAGTCTAATAAAAATTCCATAGTGGTATTATAAGAAGGTAAACAAATGAATTTTTTTAATGAAATTGATGAAAGAACTTTGCAATATGATATTGCAAAAAGTAGGATAGTTCAGGAGGATTGCCAGGAAAAGGATGAAGCTGAGAATGGAAGTTGTGATGAACTACTAGAGACATTTCACATGGAAATAGAATTCTTGGAAAGATTGCTCAAGGAACCTGAAGGAGAGATGAAGCTTTCAGAACCTGATAAATAAAAGGAAATGGTTACTATGCATGATAATGATGAAATGTCTCTAACATTTATAGAGTTAAGTAAATGTTTAGACTCTTTAGTTAATGATGTGACTGTAGGTATGGAAGACAACATTAATAAGTATGATGCTGAAATCAGAGATTATTTGAAGGTGAAATGGAAGATCAGGAACAACAAGGAAGTTATGTCCTCAAAGACATGAAGGAGACAAAATAATTAATCCAGCAAGATAAAGATGGAAGGAACCAACAATTTAAAAGAGATGATCAGCAACATGACAATGAATTTGAGGAAGGCATTAGATTGCAGAAGTATAGCAACTGGCAATAGAATGAAGAACAAGAGATTAGTTTGGTAGTACAAATAAAGACAAATGAAGATCAAAGATACAGATGGACAATGAAGAAAAGGGTCAAGTGGAAAATACTGCAACAGAGGTGGAATGGCAAGATGATGAATGAGTTCAGGGAACTTGAAAAAATTCATATTGATTTGTTAGAGAAGGAGAGAATCAAAGAAATGGAGACACAACAAGAAGGATCTACTGAAATCCAGAAAATCTATGATGGAAGATTGGTGCTTGAAGCATCAAAAGAGGATGAAGGATCTTGTATTTTGAAAACTAAAAATTGTTGTGTGCTTGCAGGTCATGTAAACTTGGGGAAAAACAAGCAGTTATTGAAAACTATCATAACAACGGGTGGAAAGGTGACTACCCACAGTCATATGAAGAATAAAGAGAAAAGTAACAGTGAAGTGAAGGAATATATCCAGTCAGATGACATCCAAAGGATAAGCCAAAAGGACGATGGCAAAGGAATTATTGAGATCAAAGAAGTGTTTGGAAAGGAAGAGATCCATTCATACGAATATGGAACAAAGGGTTTTCTCAGGAAAACTGATGAAGTTAATATAAACCAAGTGGAGAATCTTATGGTGTGTTCAGGAAGTGGGAGTCAACTGGAAGAATTGATGATGGAATTCTTTGAGGTGACCTTCGTTTTTCATATTTTTGAAACTAATATTTTGTGTGTAAAAGCAGGATACACTGAAGTAAGGCAACTGTTTAATGTTGTCAAAAGGGAAAGGAAAAGTAAAGATATGATTTTTTAGAAGTTAGAGGAAGGAAATTCACATAATCTTGTGATGCAGAGGAAGGAGCAGCTATTAAACACAGTTGTAGTAAATTATGCAAATATTGGACAATTATTGAAGACTGAAGCCAAAGGAGAACATCTATTGAAGGTTGATATAGAAGAATTTTTAGATATTAAACAATTACTGAAGATTATTGACCTTGAAAAAATCCAGAGTAAAGAAGGACTAAAGAAAAATGTTGTAGACAATGAAGTTAGTAAAGACTGTGCAAATCTCTTGGGAGAAATTCCAAATGAGATGGAAAATTTGTGGCATGAGTCAAGTCTTTTGGAGAAGAGGCAAGGAAACCAAGGAATAAGGGATAAGGCTGCACAACTAGAACTTAATGATAATGAAGTTTTCATGGATGACAAATATGGAAAAGAAGTTGTTAGAAGTGTTGGCATAATAAGGAAATAAGGTAAAGCATTTGTGTTTAATGAATTGATTGATTCTAGTGAAGATTTATATGCAGGAACAAGACAATGTGAAGTGAATTTGAAACAAGGAGTTGATTTTGAAGATCAGATCGAAGTAAGGAAGGATGAGATCAGAATGTCTCAGAAAGATAGAATGGTTTTGAATGTACAGTATGTAATTGTTGAACTAGAGATGAGTTCAAGAGATGATAGCAATAGGATTACTATTGTGCAATAGGGAATTATTGCAGGGGATCAATGGAGAAGGCATTTGCACAAGGATTATGATGTTCTTATGCAAGAATGTTGTGTATGGAGCATGATTATCTTTTTTGTTCAAAGGTATCACCGCATTGGATCCCATTTTGAAATGGGGCAGCAACGCCACCCGTAAACTATTCACTGTAGGGGGATCCATGGGGGGCATCTACGACCTTTTGGGAGCCCCGCTGGTGGGGGGATCGAGGGCAGTGGCCCCGAAGCTAATAATAGATGTAAAATTTCCTTGTAAAATGTTGTAATTTCGTAGTCAATCTGGGTCGTTCATTAGGTGGAGATCTGACGGTAGAAGTTATGTTTAATTTAGGGTTTTTTGCCCTAGAAGGCAACCCGTCGCTATATATGAGGGAATGATATTGCGTCTATGTAGATATGTATTATGAGTGAGGAAGAGAGAGGAGATTGAGAGCGAAGAGGGAATTACAATGGATCTACTGTAGGTTGTATCTCTTTAGTTTGCTAGATAATATAAAAGGAAGGACTGGTTGTTTCTCCGTGGACATAGCCCAAGCTGGGTAAACCATGTATATCTGTGTCTCTCTTATTTTATGAATTTTTTATGTTTATAGTTCTGCAATATTTTATGTGTTCCATTGCTCTGTAATATGTAATTTATAATTTTCTAACAACTAGTATCAAAGCCGGAGGTCTATTTGGCTAACAAACTCACAAGAGAGAAGGGTTCCTGGTCCGAGTGGGAGCAATGGCAGAAGATGGTAGGTTTAAGGTTGAAACATTTAACGGCCAAAACTACCAGCTATGGAAGATGTAGATGGAAGATTATTTGTACCAACCATTGAGCGGAAAGACAAAGAAGTCGACGATTATGACAGACATAGAATGGGATATTCTTGATAGAAAAGAACTTGGAACAATACGGTTGTGCCTAGCGGCGTCGGTAGCATTTAATATTTCAAAGGAAACAACAACAGAGGGTTTAATGTCAACATTGGCCAAACTATATGAAAAACCCTCGACCTCAAATAAGGTATTTCTTATGAAGCGTTTATTTAATATAAAGATGTCAGAATGTGGATCTGTCGCTGATCATTTAAATGAATTTAATACAATTACTAGTCAGTTATGTTCTGTAGGGGTAACTTTTGATGATGAAGTTAGGGCTCTTTTATTTTTGTGCTCATTGCCAGAAAGCTGGAATGGTTTAGTTATGGCCATTAGTAACTCTATCTCTCGATTTAGTACTTTAAAGTTTGATGATGTTGTCGGTGCAATCCTTAGTGAGGAAATGTGACAGAAAATCTCCAGTGAGACATCAGGTAATGCTTTGACTAGAGAGACTATGGGAAGAAAAATGGAAAGAGGAAAGACCCTAAGATATCGCAGTAAGTCAAGAAAAGACAGATCCAAGTCCAGATCAGGGATAGTGTGCTAGAAATGTGGGAAGAAAGGACACCTAAAGAAAGACTGCAAGTCTCGAAAGGGAAAAGAAGGAGGCACACAACAAGAAAATAATCATGAAGCAAATGTAATAGGTGATGTGTTGTAATATTCTTTGATTCTTTCATTAGAAAATATTATTGATGCCTAGGTGGTAGATTTAGGGGCTTCATTCCATGCCACACCTGATAGGAAACATTTTCATGATTATGTTCAAGGAGAGTTTGGACATGTTTGATTGGGTGATGATAAACCCTGTAAAATCATAGGAATGCGTACAATTTTCATAAAACAATAGAATGGAAATCAATGGATATTGAAGAAGTTAAGGCATGTTCTAGATCTGAAGAAAAATCTGATTTCAATAGGGCAGTTGGGAGGTGAAGGTTGCGTAACTAATTTCACAGATAAAACCTGGAAGGTCACTAAAGGATCCCTGGTAATGGCGAAAGGAGGAAAGGTTGGTACATTGTATTTATGCAATGGTATTTCTAATTCTGTTAATGCTTTAACCTCCACAGGAGAAGATACGACATTGTGGCATCATAAGCTCGGGCACATGAGTGAGAAGGGGATGCAAGTTCTTCACTCAAGAAATTTGTTGCCAGGTTTGAAGCATGTTGATTTAAAATTCTGTGAGAATTGTGTTTATGGAAAACAAAAGAGAGTCAGATTCCTTAGAGTTGGGAAAGAAAAGAAGATTGAAAAATTAGAGCTTGTGCATACAGATGTATGGGGATATGCTCAGGTTTCATCTATTGGTGGCTATAGTTATTATGTTACTTTTATTGATGATGCAACTAGAAAAACTTGGATTTATTGTATTCGAAATAAATCTAATGTATTTGATATTTTCAAGAAATGGAAATCTTTGGTTGAAAATGAGACAGGAAAAAGGTTGAAGTGTCTTAGATCAGACAATGGAGGTGAATATTGTAGCAAAGAGTTTGATAGGTACTATTCAGAGAATGAAATTCGTAGAGAGAAGAGAGTTCCAAGAACACCACAAGAAAATGGTGTGTCAGAAAGGATGAACAAGACAATCATGGAGCGTGCAAGGTGCATGATATTGCATGCAAGATTGCCTTTAAAATTTTGGGAAAATGCTATAGATATTTCTATTTATCTAATAAAAAGAAGGCCTTTAGTTTCCTTGGATGGTGGTATTCCAGAGGAGGCATGGACAGGTAAAAAGGTAAACTACTCTTTTTTAAATACTTTTGGTTGTGAAGGATTTTGTCCACATTAATAAAGAAAATAGAACAAAGCTTGAGGCAAAATCAAAGAAATGTACCTTTATTCGATATGGTGTTATTGATTTTGGTTATCGCTTTTATGATTAGGAAAAACACAAAATCATTAGGAGCAGAGATGTCATATTCAATGAAAAGGTTTTGTATAAGGATCAGTTGCAGGAAAAGAAACGGGAAAAGGAAAACAAAGAATACACTGTGCTTGATGAGATCATAGAAAAAGTGATGGTGCCTGCAAATCATAATGATCAACAGCCAGAACAAGAACCACAATAGCAACAAGCACCTCAAGCACCTAAAAGTGGTGTTAGAAGATCTACCAGGATAAGTGGACCCCCTAAACGATACTCTCCTTCATTATATTATGTATTGTTGACTGATTCTGGTGAACCAGAATGTTATGAAGAAGCAGTGCAGGTAGAAACCAAGAAGAAGTGGGAGCAAGCCATGAAAGAAGAGATGGAATCCTTAACAAATAACTAGACTTGGGACTTAGTTAGGTTGCCTATAGGTAAAACAACATTGTAGAATAAATGGGTTTACAAGTTGAAGGAATAAGATGGAGGTAGAAGAAGGCATAAATCTAGACCTGTGGTGAGAGGGTTTGCATAGAAAAAGGGTATAGACTTTGATGAAATATTTTCTCCTGTTGTTAAAATGACTTCAATCAGAACTATTTTAAGTCTAGTAGCAGCTAAAGATTTGCATCTTGAGCAATTAGATGTAAAGACAGATTTTGTCCATGGGGATTTGGAGGAAGAGATATATATGTAGCAGCCACAAGGATATGAGGTAAAAGGGAAGGAGAAACTAGTGTGCAAGTTGAATAAGAGCTTGTATGGCTTAAAACAAGCTCCAAGACAGTGGTATCTAAAATTTGACAGGTTTATGTCTGAATAAGGTTATACTAGATGTCACTATGATCATTGTATTTGTCTCAAAAGGAAAAATGAGGGCATCTATATTATATTGTTATTGTATATAGATGACATGCTTGCTGCAAGTTATAACATGCAAGAAATAAATGTGCTCAAAATAAAATTGGAAAACTCATTTGAAATGAAGGATTTGGGTGCTGCAAAAGAAATCCTTAGTATGAGAATAACTAGAGACAAGAAGATTCACAAGTTAACATTGTCTCAAAGTGAGTACATAGGAAAGGTGTTGAAAATGTTTAATATGTAGAATGAAAAACCAGTTAGTATACCTTTGGCTAGCCATTTGAAATTAAGTAAAGAGGAGTGTGCCAAGACTCAAGAAGAAATGGCTCATATGTCTAAAGTTCCATATACATCAGCAGTTGGAAGCTTAATGTATGCAATGGTCTGCAGAAGGCCAAATATTGCACATGTAGTGGGAGTTGTAAGCAGGTACATGAGCAATCCAGGAAAAAAACATTAGATGGTGGTGAAGTGGATTCTCAGGTATTTGAGAGGTACCAGAAATCAAGCATTATGCTTTGGTGGTTCAAACATTGCTCTATAGTGTTGTGGGGAAAAGTGCCTATTAAGGACGACCCTATCCACCTAAGGTGTGACAGTGCCTTAGCAACAAATAGAGAAAACTACTTTTGTATTCTTCTTTATGAATTGTAAATGAAGAGGAATAGGATGAACCAACCTGTGTCTTGCGCTAGTCCTTTGATCCAATCTCTCTCCTCTTTGACAGCTTCCAGCTACCTGCTCCCTCGCTTGCCCAGCTTCACCAAGTTCCTGCAAGATCACAGAAGAGGAAAACTACACAAAGACATGGATTTATATTCATAAATAGCTTAGGATCAGATTTAAGCTAAACATACTAATGCAACATACATCAATGATACACAAGCATGTAGGAGAAACTCAAATAGTTTTATTGATATAACAAGAAGATCCAAGAGGAGATACAACCAAGTGAGTCCCGATCCAGCATCAACCTCCCAGCAAAGGAATCCCTTCTTCACCTCCAACAAAGCATAAATCACCCAATACTCTAATATCAATCCAAAAACCAACAGCAATTCTCTGCAAAGTACAAAATTCCAGCCTCTGGATCTCTGGGATGAGGGATCCATATATAGATGTATGCAAAGAAGACGAGTCAGCTTGTCATTTGACTAGTGTCTTCTCTCTGTCAGTTCTTGCTTCCACTTGGAGGCTGAGAGCCTCTTACTCATCCTTGGTCGAACTCAGTGAGGCAAGTGTCATGGAGGAAGATTCTGGAAGCTTCCATTGTCTTTCCACCTTGCGGAATAGCACTGCCATTTGTCATTTCCCGCTCAGCGCACCCTGGTAGTGCATTTAGGTGCGTTGCAACGCACCTATCTAGTGTACTGGGGTGCTATGCAACGCAGGTAGCTAGTGGAGCAGCTGAAATGATCCTGATTTGACTGATTCTGAGCAGTTTCTGGTGGAGAACTTCTGGGAGGAGCTGTAATTGGTTGACCTTGTTCCTTTAGGGGCAGGAACAACACTTTTAGGGACTTTGGATCCCTTGGTTTATGGACATTTCATGCTTAGAGCTATAAGGCACAAAAATGTCTATAATAGTTGCCCCCTAAAGTATGAGGCCATTTATCGGGTGAAATGGTTTATTAGGAGGATCCGAAGTTCTTTCAATGCTGGGAGGAGACCTGTAATAAGATACAATACAATACATTATTTTCATATTGTTTTCATGATCTAGCTGAGGCGGGCATTCCCATGCTCAGCTTTATAAATTCATTTTCATGTACATAGGACAGACAATCGTCTGATGGTAGACTGATGATTCTGATAGAGCCATCATCCTTTTGGTAGGATGATTATCTGTGCTGCAAGGCTGTACATTTCAATGCCTTTATTTTCCTGAATATATATCACAGCCTGGATGGATGAAACTAGATCTGGGGTCTTCAATCTCGTCCGATCTTCACTCGAAGTACAAGTCGATCCATGTGAGAAATGTTTTGAAGTCGAACATGGAAAGACATCGCTTGATTACCAGTCAATGATGTAAACTGTTAACAAGCGCGAGAGGAATCACCGATAATGATGATGACCCTCAAGGTACTACAGTACAATTCACGTGGTGTGAATAAAGGACTTGGTGTCGAACACCACGCAAAATCTTTCGGTCGAAGGTCATTGATGTATACCTGTCACCGGAAGTGAGAAACTTGCCATTGAGGCATGCAAGCTTCAAAGTACTGAATGGGGTGTTCCTAGATCAACTTCTTGGATAGTGAGCTGATGTCGACAAGAAGCGATCTGTCAAAGGAGGGCCTTAATGAATCCCACATCAATGACACGGAACGGAGCAAATGATTTTGATGGAGGTGAAAACGATTTGATGATACATGGTTCAGGATGGCGGTCATGAAAGAGTATAATGTATGGTAGTGGATGGGACATAGGTGACTTCTCTGAATGACTTCTCTTGAACATGTCGGCGACACTTATGTGATGGATTGGTAGCATTGATCCCAAATGTGGATGGTATGGCGAGACCATGGTGATGTGACCGGTGAATGAAACAACCCAACCCGATTTTGGTACGGAGTGGAAGTGTCATGTTCAAGAGCGACTTGATACCAATAAGATTCTTTGATTTTTTCCCAATTTTTCCCCAGTCATTGCTAACCAGTACCTCTTTATTTTTGTCAAGCTTGAGGAGGATAACATATGCTTGTTCTATAATTTTTCCTTCGGGCAAACCCATCGCTATGTTTTAACGAGCCTAGCGATAGTGAAACTCGTTCTCGTCTAAAGACAAGTTTGTCGCTATTAATGTTTTTAACGAGTCTAATGACAAAGATAACTCGGTCCTTTTCATTTTTAGAGAGTCTGAAAAGGTACGTAAAGTTAACTCCGGAATTCCTTTTTCGTCATCTAATCCCTTAAGTCCGAAAAAGTATAAAACAGTATAGAAGGGATGAATTTTCAATAGTTTTAACGAGCCGAACAAAACAAGCACTCGATATTTTTGTGCAATAATCCCTCAGGTCCAAAAAGATTAAAATCTAGAGGAGGGATAGCACTTCCGGTCGCTTTAACGAGCTGGAAGGCCAAAACTCGGCAATCTTTTCATATTTTATGAGTCAGATGAAAAGAGCTTAAAGAAGACTCGTCTTTTGAGGAACGAGTGATAAAATGGGTAGCAGCTAATTCCAGGTAAGGTTTGGAATTTTCCAATCACGGCAGTGTCACAAGGATGGCTAGTGAAATCACTCTTCGCAGCTGTTCCTCAAAATGGGTAAACAATCAAATGGAGGTGAATGATCGGCCAATAGAAAATTGGAGGTGACGGTGCAAACACGACCAAGGCTTTAATGGTTGAAGTACTACATTCACGACGGTTATTTACCGGAGGATAGTTCATTTTTTAACGAGCTTAAACGCGGATTGAAACACTTGCTCGGTCTTATGTTTATTTTTTAACGAGCATGAACTATGTGCTAAAACTGCTCGATTATCCAGTCATATGATAAGAATGTCTCATATAAAACGGCAACATTTAGATTTTTGCCCCACATCCTTTCTTTATGCAAGTTAGGAAACGACTAATCCTAAAAATAGATAAATAACCGCTCTTTGCTTGCACTCCAAAAGGTTTGCATGCCCCCAGGTATAAAGTACGATTTCAAGGTTACCCCTCAATTTGCAGACAAAACATTTGTTCTATTAGGAGAAGCCTACCTCTTACAGGTTACCAAAGATTGCTCTACTCGCGGTGCAAATAAAACACTTCCTCGGCGATGTCTACCGAGATAGACAAAGGTGAGTGACAACGAGCGCCAAACACATAACTTTGAAAAGAGAATCTTATTCTAGAATAACCCCTCTTCCAATCACGGATGGGGTACAGACTAGTCATATTCTCCCATGGAAACCTACCCTATACCCAAAGTTTTCCTGCCGAAGCAGACCAGGATGCATGCCCCCTGGGTTCCATTCATATCCTTCCGAATCACTCGCGCTCATTGGGAGGACGGACCGTGGGTTGAGACATTTCTTGCGTGAAGAGACCATTTAAGGATGGTATATGACTATTTGCTACGCGTGATCTGGGAAATGAAAGCTGGTCCACGAGCTTGACAACTCTTCCTTCGTGCGGAAAACACATTACTCTAAAGAGTGAGGAGACGATGACTCCCATGCAATAAATATAGTCTCATCCAAGGAGTAGATTGTAATCTAAGGGTCCTTGAACTACCATTATGTTCATTTGAACTGTCTTCCCTCTCAATCTTATGGGCACATTGGGAAGGATCCCTAAAGGTCGACTGGTTCCTTTATCAAAGCCTGTCAGATTTCGCATTTCAGGCGAAAGCGGTGGCGAACCAAGCGCTTTCCAAGAAATAGAGTAAAAGATACTCACAGAAGCCCCCTCATCTATGATGGTACCAGCCATGACCATTCTATATATTTGAACGATAATTCAGAATGGTACACTTGCCGGTAAGCGGGGTTTGCCTAGTTGATTCCAGTCGAAGGAGACAACTAGGTTGCTTGGAGGTGGGACCGAGTAGACGGCCAGGTATGGCTCTGACGAACTTCCTTCCTGTGGTAAAGGAATGGGTAGACTACCCCCTTGTTCGTCGGAGTCTGTGTTGATGAAGAGAATTTGGACGGTGTCATCTTTGTTCTCTTCCGTGATGGTATCATCTGAAGATGAAACCTCTGAAGGAAAGACCGGGTCAACTGCCGCCTCGACCTTTTTAATTTCATCTGGTATGGATTCAAATGGTTTATCTTCAATGATAGGTGCTTCGGCTGACCACCTGAGCGAGTCAGCCGAGTTTTCAACTGGTGACGGACTTGGCAGGAGGTTTTGATATCCAGGAGGAAGTCGCAACAGTGAAACCGGACGATCTTCCAGAACTCTTTTAACCTCGTATAAGAAGGGACAATGGTGGACGGCATGGTCGCCTTCACATAGTTTACAGGGAAATCTAACTTTCCTTTTTTGTCCTGTGGCTTCACTATCACTAGATGACGGTGTGCTGTCAACATGGCTATCAGAGGTTGACGACACCGAATTATGCAAACGGGGAGACCAGTCCCTTAGTATCCGAGGGATGCAAGGACAATCTCTGTGAAAGTGGTCTCCCTTGCAAATGACACATGGCGATTTAGGTCTAGTCGGTGCAGTGTGTGGATTTTCGTTAGACGACACTCGTTTGCCCCATTCGCTTTTGGCTCCTTCTTCTTCTTCTCTTTCTTCTTCTTTTCCTTCTTATCCTTAGGAAATTGGCTTTTTGCTTTGCCAGCCCCATCAAGCGAAGAGGAAGGAGGAGAGGAAGAATTAGAGGAAGTAGAAGGTTGGTGGGTAACTCTGGACTGGTCTAACTGCTGATTCGATTGTTCAGGAATAGTGGTGTTCTGAACGACATTGGTTGAGAAGAGCCATACTGGCAAGCCAATTGTCAGTCCTGGAAGCGACAAGGTGGCCATATGGGGTGCACCAACATCTCCCCAAGAGGAGAAGGGACTAGGATTTCCACCAAGGGGAATTCCTTGGTTGGTAGACTCCATTTTATCAACTTAAAGATCAACGTAGGAAAAGGGTGAAATATTCCGTTTAAAATAAATTTTTAGACGCTTTAGACACAACTTGTTTTTTCAATTTTAAAGAGTCGAGAAAAAACAAAAGATGACTCTAGTCTCCTTCGATTTTTAATGAGCCTGAAGTGACAAGTGCTCAGATGGACCTTTTCCGTTAAGGAGTCTGAAAAGGAACGAAAGGGACTGCTCTAGAGATCTAGGTAGAGGGAGTACCAAACCAATCACAAAACTGTAGAATATGTTTTACGGTACGGCAGTCAATCTTCCTGACTGCTGTGTTCGGTGCATTGCGATCAGTAGGGCGGCCGACACGGCTTCCTATGGATAAAAGGTTTTAAGCCTATAGGGGTCTCCCAATATATACTCGACGGTACGTGGGAGCACAATTCCGTACTGGCACTTATCATCTCACAGTGGAGGAATCACCCAACCATCAGTGAGGACAACAGTTACCAGGTTTTACGACGCCGGAACACGTCTCTAGCCTAAACCTCTATGTTGTGCGTTAAGTTCCAAAGCGTTGTTAGATTCATTCAATTTATTTTAAGTTGATCTTTCTTAGAAGTTTGCCTTTTGAGGTTCACCACGAGATGTAGATGTAATTCCTAAATGCAATCTAAAGATGATAAGCAAATCTTTTATCTCTTTTCAACAATGAAAATCCTAGCTACAAGGGGAAAAGAAAGACACAATCTTTTCTGAAAGAGCAAAGAGCACACTGTAAATGCACTTTTCCTAAGTCAAGCCATAAAACTATCAATATGCAAATGCACAAGTGCATGTATTTGTTTTTCACTTTCTTAATATTGATGCCTAAAAAGAAAGTTGATGTACAAATCTGAATTCACTTTCAAATGACAAACACAAACAAGCTTCTTTTCGAAATCAAAAGGTAGAGAAGATTACGACACTTTACGATTTTCGAAATAAACACTTGTTTCGACACTAGAAAGTCACAAATTCAAACCAAAGGCAAAATTAAAAGCATAATCGACTATCAACAGCAAATAAACTTTCTCCTAAGACCAAAATCGACAGTTACGACAGATCTAAATCAAAGGACGACAGTATGACTATTTCACTTTTGCAATGGAAAACTGTAAATGATGCCACAAACACACAAAAACACCTACAGTGTTTTTGTACAAAGGAGGCAGAATTAAGGCAGAGAAAAGGGGTTTTTCAGATAGGTACACACACTGATCACAGGCTGCAAAAAACAGAGATCAAAACTAGACAAAATGAAGCAAAGAACCTTAGCTGCACAGGGCAAAGGTTGATCAACGCACCTGTTGCATAGAGAAACTGAATTGCAACGCAGGTAGCCCTCTCGGGACCTGCGTTGAAATGCAGAACCTCTTCACAGAGCTTGCGCTGGGGCAGAAGCGAGACTTCTATCCAGGTTCTGGGTCACGGTTTGCAGTTTAATCTATGGTTTTTGGCCGAGTAAAAGCAATCAGTAAGGTACAATCAGAGGGATGATTTAAAGGAGGACTAAGAGCTATCACAAAGGGCAATCAGATCATTTGTGAATCCACTGTTCAAATCATAAACAAATCCAGTGAGTGGATTGAAGTAGCAGGTGTCTACTTTGCATTTGAAAATGGCAAATGCAGTTCGATTGCTACTTCTAAGTCTATGAAACAAACAGTAAGAGAAACACAAATAAACTAATTAGACAATTCTCCCTAGCGGAGTCGCCATTTTGTTGTGGGGAAAGTGCCTATTCAGGACGACCCTATCCACCTAAGGTGTGACAGTGCCTTAGCAAAAAACAGAGAAAACTACTTTTGTATTTTTCTTTATGAATTGTAAATGAAGAGGAATAGGATGAACCAACCTGTGTCTTGTGCTAGTCCTTTGATCCAATCTCTCTCCTCTTTGACAACTTCCAGCTACCTGCTCCCTCGCTTGCCCAACTTCACCAAGTTCCTGCAAGATCACAGAAGAGGAAAACTACACAAATACATGGATTTATATTCATAAATAGCTTAGGATCAGATTTAAGCTAAACATACTAATGCAACACACATCAATGATACACAAGCATGTAGGAGAATCTCAAATAGTTTTTTTGATATAACAAGAAGATCCAAGAGGAGATACAACCAAGTGAGTCCCGATCCAGCATCAACCTCCCAGCAAAGGAATCCCTTCTTCACCTCCAACAAAGCATAAATCACCCAATACTCTAATCTCAATCCAAAAACCAACAACAATTCTCTGCAAAGTACAAAATTCCAGCCTCTGGATCTCTGGGATGAGGGATCCATATATAGATATATGCAAAGAAGATGAGTCAGCTTGTCATTTGACTAGTTTCTTCTCTCTGTCAGTTCTTGCTTCCACTTGGAGGCTGAGAGCCTCTTACTCATCCTTGGTCGAACTCAGTGAGGCAAGTGTCATGGAGGAAGATTCTGGAAGCTTCCATTGTCTTTCCACCTTGTGGAATGGCACTGCCATTTGTCATTTCCCGCTCAGCGCACCCTGGTAGTGCATTTAGGTGCGTTGCAATGCACCTAGCTAGTGTACTGGGGTGCTATGCAACGCAGGTAGCTAGTGGAGCAGCTGAAATGATCCTAATTTAACTGATTCTGAGCAGTTTTTGGTGGAGAACTTCTGGGAGGAGCTGTAATTGGTTGACCTTGTTCCTTTAGGGGCAGGAACAACACTTTTAGGGACTTTGGATCCCTTGGTTTATGGACATTTCATGCTTAGAGCTGTAAGGCACAAAAATGTCTATAACATATAGGGATATGTTGATGAAGATATGGTGGGTGATAGAGATAACAAGAGGAGCACAAAAGGGTATGTGTTTACTATAGGTGGAATAGCTGTCAGTTGGGTCTCAAAACTACAAAGTGTTGTTGCACTCTCAACAACAGAAGCAGAGTATGTTGCTGGTATAGAGGCTAGTAAAGAAATGATTTGGTTACAAAGCTTTCTAGATGAATTGGGTAAGAAGCAGGAGTTAGGCAGGTTATATAGTGATAGCCAGAGTGCCATACATCTTGCAAAGAACTCTACATTTCATTATAAGACTAAGCATATATAGCTCAAGTACCATTTCATACGGTCAGCGTTGGAAGATGGACAGTTGAAGCTGGAAAAGATACACACTAGCCAGAATCCTACAGATATGTTAACAAAACTTGTAACTAGGGAGAAACTAAGAATCTACTCAGTTTCAATTGGTCTTCAAGTATGATGAAGAAGATGAGAAACAACCAGGTCCAAAGTGGAGTCATTGTCCAGAAAATGAAGTAGCGGTGGAGTTGCTATAATCAGTCTGCAAGTGGGAAATTGTTGCGTGTGGAGCCTAATTATCATTTGTATTCAAAGGTATCACCACTTTGGACCCCAATTTGAAATGGGGCAGCAATGCCGCCCGTAAAATATTTGCTGCAGGGGGGGGTCCAGGGGGGACGGCTATGAAATTGCCTTATAAAATGTTGTAATTTTGTAGTCAATCTGGGTCGTTCATTAGGTGAAGATGTGATGGTAGAAGTTATGTTTAATTTAGGGTTTTTTGCCCTAGAAGGCAACCCCTCATTATATATGAGGGAATTGTATTGTGTCTATGTAGATCTGTATTCTGAGTGAGGAAGAGAGAGGAGATTGAGAGTGGAGATGGAATTACAGTGGATCTGTTGTAGGTTGTATCTCTTTAGTTTGCTGGATAATGTAAAAGGAAGGACTAGCTGTTTCTCCATGGAAGTAGCCTAAACTGAGTGAACCACATATATCTGTGTCTCTCTTGTTTTATGTGTTTTATGTGTTTATATTTTTTGCAATATTTTATGTGTTCCATTGCTTTATAATATATAATTTTCTAACAACCACATCCAGCTACAGGAGAATAGTATTCATCAGCTAAGAAGTGAAGTGGACAAAGAAATTGATGAGTTGTAGGAACTCATACAACAACATTCCAATAAACTAAATAGGGGACAAAAGAAGGAAGGAAGATTGGATAGAAAGAATGATACAAGTGAAGGTAATGGTAAAGTTCAAATTAAAGTGTGGAAGCCTAACATAAATTGTGATGATGAGAAAAAAGCAGAAAGATATATGGAAGAGACAGCAGTAGACAATGAGAGCATAGCTAGTGGGGCACTACAGCATAAAATATGGAGACTCGAAGAACAACAAACAACAACAACAACCAAGGACATAATACTAAACAAGGCATGGGATTCAGGAGGACACAAATCAGAAGTACATGATCAAGAAATCATGATTATTTTTAACCTTGGGAGTCAGATGCAGGAGCATCTAGGCCTAGCCAACAATGTGATGGTGTGGTCACATGTTGTGGCTAATGAAAGTTTGGAGGAAGAATTGGTTATTTAATTTTATTAATTGAAAAGTATGTAAGTAGTTAATTATTGCCTAATTCTGAATAGAATTGGGAAATAAGTGGCAAGTGATCCTCCCTGTGTGGAGATCAGGCCAATTAGTTATACTGATTAGTTAAGGTAGGATATTATTTCTAAGTATACAGTGAATTCCATCATTTGTGGAAGGAGATAGTTAGATAGAACATATATGTATTTTCCTTCTTTCCTGAAGGAAGGAGGAATAGTGAGATAGGATTCACGATGGACTTGTAAGCCTACGGGAAGATTAGGAACGAAGGCCACTAATTTGAAGAATCAGGTTAGAGAGGAAAGATTCATGAGAGGATTGAGTAGAGTGAGAGCAAGAATAGTGTGTGGATTGTATTTTGAAAACAGAGATCGTTCATTTGTGTAATCGGGCCAAGGCGAGACTCTTGTAATTATTTTATTGTGAATGAATGATGCTGAGTTTATGATTGATTATCAAGCCTGCGGAAACCCTTGTATACTTTCATATTCTTTGTATTCAGGATAGGTGATTATCCCTTTGTTTTGTTATTTTTAATGCCTAAATCATATGATTGATAGAAGTCAGGGCCTTTGTTTGAAATATCCTTGTTTGATGCTGGGTCGACGAAGTTTATTACATAGTTTTAGTTTCCTGAGCGAAAATCCCATTTACACTAAGAATCGTCGCATAACACAGAACTAGATCTGAAATCAGGATTTAAAATCTTATAAAGGGTGGCTTATATCCATATTGAGTCCATAAGAATATCGGATCAGCACTTTAGAGCAGACAAAGCCTGGCTTGGAGGATTGCAACTATGCAATGTGTGATTAAATCGTAGCCATTAGATCGTGATCAACCATGAATGTTGGATAGTGAAAGTATTTTGCTACAGTGCATGGTATTTCGGGTGGCTGAAGAACTGTAAGTGGTATTAAATGGTGATCACTCGATCTCATTCACCCTTTGACATGTAGCAGCGAGGGTGAATAGGGAAACCGCTTTATTGGGTGGTTAATCTCCATGTTAATTATCTGCCTGAAACAGTTGTGAACCATTGGATTGGAAAAGGGAATGAACGGTGGATATCAGCTGATTGGGGATCGGTGATCGAAACGTGCAATAGGAAGGTGATGGACTGAGAGTGGACCCACCGATATATATGAACACGGAAGTAAAATATTTGAGATCCGGATATATGTGTCGAGCAGGTTTTCCCGTGTATTTCCCGCGTTTCTATGTATTGGGATAAAACGTGTTGATAGAAGTTTTAAGGCTAAATTGGAATAAAACACTTACGATAATGTAATGGGTTCTGATAGCTTAAGTGGTCATGTTTTTAAAGGAAAAGCACCAAACTATGCTTCCGATATGTATATGTGGGCATGGAGCTTTAAAGGCTTATAAGGGTGAAATAGTCCCGAAGTTGTTTAGGGTGTGGAAGCCATATGGTTGCGTCACTTGGGAATGGGGTTTCCTTTATTTCCATCAGTTGTAGCTTTTAGGGGTTTCTCATGCTCATCTTCATTAGCTATTGTGTCCTTGAAAGCATCAACGTTGTTCGCGGGGTGCAATACCACTTTGAGTGTGACCACATTGAGATTGATGGCCCTTTGTAAGCTCAAGATGAGTGCTTCATACTCAACAATGTTGTTTGTGCACTCAAACTTCAAGAAACTTGAAATCATCCAATTTCTATTGTTTTGGGCAACTAATATATACCTGGTTCTTGAGCTGTCATGTGTCTTTGATCCATCAAAATACATGGCTCACATCTCGGTGATACACCCACCATTTGACATGCTAGTACTGCTGCTACTACTGTTGCTACTACTACTGCTACTATTGGTACAATGCATTGTACAAGTTTCATTACCATCAGTTGGGCATGGAAGTGTAGGTTTTAACCTTGTACAGAAATTACCTGCATATGAATTCTAAAACACAGAAAATAAACAATGCGAGACCATAACACATAAAAGACATATACAAAAATATTTTCCCCTCGATTCTAAAACCGAGACTACCAGCTTGATTTTTCATTATATTCCTTTCAATGTTACAATACGTATTTATACATGTTGAAGCATCCAATACCATGGATTGAAAACCATCGCATCCAAAACCATGGACCGCTAACCATCACGTCCAAAACCATGTGCGAAAATTCATGCACAAAACCATAGGTAGGTATGCCCAACCTAATATAGCGTCCAAAAAAAAAAATTTCTTGGGCACTTCCCTGGACCCCATAGAGTGTGGTTACCTACACTCCTCAAACCCCTTGTGACTTCCCTTGCTATGCAATCGACACAACGAAGGGGGTGCTCTGCTGCCCCTTCTAACCCCCCGGTTAACTACGTGGGCTAGTCATGGAAAGAGTATAACACAACCCAACATCCTCCCACTTGTTGTTTTCTTTCCACAGGGGGGCACAAGAGACCTTAGTCATTTATCCAGCCCTGCAACGCCCATTGTTTCTCTACACCAAGAGAACTTCTCAGAGCTCACAAATTTTGTCAATGCATCTACAACATTCTTCAAAGTGTCCACCTTTACCAGTAACACCTTTTTGTCTTCTATCATATCCCTCATAAAGTGATACTGAACATCAATTTGCTTTGTCTTTGAATGATATGCAGGATTCTTTGCCAAGAAAATTGCACTTTGGCTGTCACAGTCTATCCTTATAGCTCCCTATACTAACCCCATACTTCAACATAATCTCTACAACTAAACTGCTTCCTTGCTTGCATGAGTGGCTTCCATGTATTCTGCCTCTGTAGTTGATAGTGCCACTATAGATTGTTTCTTACTCATCCAACTGACTGCACCTCCAAATAGGTTAAACACATACCCACTTGTAGATCTTATCTGATCCAAATTTACAGCCTAGTCTGCATCAAAAAAGCCATGAATATCCGACACTCTATTCAATCCTGGTCTTCCTTGGTAGCACAAACCATAATCACTAGTGCCATGCAAATACTTGAAAACCCGCTTCACTATTGTAGAGTGCTCCTTCCTTGGTTTTGACATAAACCTGCTCAATAATCCCATTGCATGTGCAATGTCTCTTCTAGTACAGACCATCACATACATCAGGCTACCCACTGCACTTGCATATGGAACACAAGACATGTCCTCTTCCTCTTCTTACGTCCTGGGACATTGTTCAGCAAATAACTTTACACCTACAAGAATAAGAACCTTCACTAGTTTAATATCCTACATATTAAACCTCTGCAATAATGTCTCGACATACTTCCTCTGGTTTAACCAGAGCTTCCTCTTTACCCGATCTCCTTTAATTTCCATGCCCAAAATATAGTTTGCAGCACCAAGATCTTTCATGTCGAATTTGGAGGAAAATTGGGTCTTCAAATCCTGGATAATTTCTTTGTTATTTCCAACGAGCAACATATCATCTACATATAAGACGAGATAAATAAGATGGTCATAAATTAATTTAAAATACACACAGTGATTTTCTTTGCTTCCGGTGAAGCCAAGTCCCCGTATAAATGTATCAAATTTCTAATACCACATCCTTGGTGATTGTTTTAACCCATACAAAGACTTATTTAACTTGCATACCAGTTCTTTCTTACCCTTCACCGCAAATCCTCCAGGTTGCTTCAGGTAGATCTCCTCTTCTAGATCCCCATGAAGAAATGTTCTCTTCACATCCATCTGTTCTACCTCAAAATCAAAAGCAGCAACAATAGATAAAACTAATCTAATATAAGTTACCTTGGAAACAGGAGAAAAAATATCACCAAAATCAATTCCTGGCACTTGGGAATAACCTTTTGATACCAACCGAGCTTTGTATTTCTCCACCTTTTGTTCTAAATTTTTCTTCTTCTTGAACACCCATTTGCTAGCAATAGGTTTCCTTCCAACTGGCAACTCCACCAGATCCTAAGCCTCATTTTTGTGAAAAGATGCCATTTCATCAACCATGGCCTCTTTCCATAGTTTTCTATCTTCTGAATCTATTGCTTCCTTCACAATTCTGGGATCATCTTCAGTAATATATAAAGAAAAATTTGAATAGAAAACAGATCGACTATACCTTTCTGGCTACCTTCTTTCTCAAACTGATCTTCTCACACCCGGAGTTTGTGGCTCTTCGTCTTCTGATTCCTCCTCTGTTGTAGAATATGATTCTTCCTCCTTTAGCTCAAACTCTATCTTGTCAGGTTCCTTTGGTTAGACTTCATGTATAATAAAATCTTTCACCTCTTTGAACACCACATCTTGGTTGTACATAACCTTCCTTGTTACTAAGTTCCAAAGATTATAACCCTTTAAACCATCCTTATACCCAATAAAGATGCACTTTTCAGATTTACAATCCAACTTGGTTCGTTTCTCCTTTGGAACATGTATATATGCATCACATCCAAATACCCTCAAATGTGAAAGAGAGGGTTTCTTACCAGTCCATACCTCTTGTGGAGTCTTATCCTCCAATGCTGATGAAGGTGATCTATTGACCAGGTAACATGTTGTCTCCACCGCCTCTACGCAAAATTCTTGTCCTAACCCGACACCACTGAGCATGCTTCTTTCCCTTTCCATCAACGTCTTGTTCATTCTTTCTGCAGCTCCATTTCGCTGAGGTGTATATGGAGTAGTCTTCTGCTGTGCTATACCACACTTCTCACAAAATTATTCAAATTACATACTTCAAAACTCTCCACCATTATTTGTGCTCAGCACCTTTATCTTCTTCTCTGTCTGGTGTTCCACCAGAGCCTTAAATTATTTAAACCTATCAAAGACTTTAGATTTCTTCTTAAGGAAATATATCCATGTATTCCTTGAGAAGTCATATATAAATGATACATAGTACACAGACTTACCTAGTGATGGAACCTTCACAGGTCCAAACACATCACTGTACACAAGTTCTAATATATGTTTCGCCCTCTTACCACCAGAGGGGAAACTCTCTCGATTCTACTTCCGATATACACAATTTTCACAGAAATTAAAATCCATAGAGATATTACTCATACCTTCTACCATACCTCTACCATGAAGTATTCAAAGGCCCTTCTCTATAATATATCCAAGCCTTTGATGCCACAGCATCGTCTTATCTCTAGAGACCACTAGATTTTCTGCTCCACTTTCAAGAACCATATAACAATTGCACCCATCAACAACGGTGCTACCTTGCAGCTTGTAAAGAGTTCCAATCTGAACACCCCACATCAATACCAGTGCTCCCCAAACCATCTTGCAGGTGTCCTTCTACAAAAAAAAATTTCTCCTGCATCATCTAGCTTGCTTACAGAAATCAGATTTCTGGCCAATGCAGGAATATGTAGAACACCTGGAAGTGTTCTAACCCTTCCACCTTGCAACTTCAACTTTACTTTTCCGCAACTGATGATTCTAGCCTTCCTATCATCCCTTAAGAAGACATCACCACCATCGTGTTTCTCATACTTGTAGAACCACTCTCTATGGGGAGTGAAGTGAAAGGATGCACCTGAGTCAATCAACGATGCCTCATGAACTACATGTGTACTTGAAGAAGCCAGGTACACATCCCCACCTTCATCTGAGGTGGTTTTCGCCTCTGCAGAAGGAGCATCATCAAACCCCTTTCCTTTGTCAGGAGCTTTAGATTTACAACCCCTTTTGTAGTGCCCTTCCTTTCCACATTTCTAGCACACCACCTTTACAGGTTCTCCTGGAGATTTAGATCTCCCTATAGATTTTGATCTGCCACTCGATGACTTATTTTTGTTTTTGTTCTGGGACCGTCCTTGCACAGACAAGGCATCGCCATTCTGGCTCTCCATATTTTTCCGTCTCATCTCCTCCATTAGCAAGGATGAGACTATTTCATCAAATTGCAAGGCAGTTGCATTGCTACCTATTTCAATAACCAAACTATCCCACGAATATGGTAGAGACCACAACAAACTAATGCGCTTATCTTCATCTGAAATTTTAATATCAACAGACGATAACTAACTTACCACAGTATTAAACACATTCAGATGCTCTATCACCAAGTCTCCATGTTTCATCCTCAGGTTAAACATCTTTTTCCGCAGGAACAGTTTATTCACCAGAGACTTAGATTGGTACAAAGTCCCTAACATGTCCCATAAAGCATTCACGGTAGCTTCCCCTGGTACATTTAGAAATACTAAATCTGAGGCACACAATCATATTGTGCTCTTTTCCTTCCGATCCAACTTCTTCCATTCTTCACCAGACACTCCTGTTGGTTTAGTACCCGGATCTATTGCGATCCACTAATCATTATCCACCAATAGATCCTCCATCTTGAGTTTCCACAACTCAAAACTCTGACCATTAAATTTCTTGATCTCTATCTTTCCACTGTTCACCATCTTCTTTCACCACTAGAATCAATCTCACAGATCTCCCACTGAACAGGGTCTACCATAGGTCCGAACGAAACCCCTTAGCAACAAAGGCGTCCCCCTGAAACCAAAACAGCTCCGATACCAAATGTATATTTTAACCCCGTACAGAAATTACCTGCATACGAATTCTAAAACATAGAAAATAAACAATACGAGAGCATAACACATAAAACACATATACACAAAGATTTTCCCTTGGATCCCAAAACTGGGACTACTAACTTGATTTTTTCATTATTTTCCTTTCAATGTTACAATACATATTTATACATGTTGAAGCATCCAATACCATGGAACCAAAACCATCACATCCAAAACCATGGACTGAAAACCATCGCATCCCAAACCATGGATCGAAAACCATCGCGTCCAAAACCATGTGTGAAAATCATGCACAAAACCATAGGTAGGTCCGCCCAACCTAACATAGGGTCCAAAACCAAAAAAATTCAGGGCGCTGCCCCGAACCCCATAGAGTGGGGTTACCTGTACCCCTCAAACCCCCTGTGACTCTCCCCACTATGCAATTGGCGCAATGAAGGGGGGGCTCCGCCCCCTTCTAACCCCTCGGTCAACTATGTGGGCTAGTCATGGAAAGAATATAACACAACCCAACAGTTCTGTATGGAGTTTGGTGGATGTTAGGTCCCTATAATACTAGTGATTACCCCATTACTATTGTAGTTGTATCCCTTATTAATATTGTTGTGCCCCTATTGTCCCCATATTGTTATTACTGTGCCCCATAGAATCCCTCTATTGTTATTTTTATGCCTTTATATTATTATTGTTAGGTCGGCTAGGTTATATTGTGATTCCTTAGATTCCTATATATAGAAAGTAGGTTTTGTCATTTGAATCATCAAATAATCATTCATTTGTGTAATGTAAAGGAGGTTGCCCCCTCGAAGAGGTTGAATTCCAAGGCGTTGATCTATCGTTTCTATCTTTTTGTGAGTTGGTTTCATAACATTGGTATCAGAGCTTTGGATTCTAGTGGTTCGCTGCTCCAAATAGGTCATCGTGGAATTTTCGCTATAACTTTTTTTCTGCGACGTTTCATAAGTGAAAAAAAACCCATTTGAGACAAAATCTCAGTGAACTTCAGGTCTGAATTTCAGAGCTTTTCGCGCTATATTTGCAGAAATATGATCTGAGGAAGTTGGTCTTTTTGCAGACTCCTAAATTACATTCCAAACAGGTGACCTGTGGAAAATCGTCATAAATTTCTCTCTGAGCATCAGATTGAAATTTCGTGAGAAGGTATAGAAAGAGGATGGATTTTAGTTTCTTGTATATATTTTTCAGAGCCAAAGGTCGAAACAGGGACACGTGGTACGTTGTACAAGTTCACTCTACTGAACTAGTCTATAATCAGGTCACTGTGGGAGAATTGGCATAACTCTTCCTTAGAGAATCCAATTTGGATTAGACTGGTGGCATTGGAAAGAGGACATAGAGGGATACTGAAGGTCACAATTTTAGAATTGGATGATCCGAAATTACAGAGATACATCAGAGGCAATATCGACCTCCTACAAAGTGAAAAAAGGTGTGTAGATTTTTTTAAATTTTTGCTTAAGCTTGGTTTGAAAAATTATTTTGAAGGAATTCAAAGGGCATAGTAGAGAATTATTATCGGTAACTAATTCCCTGAGGAAAGAAAATGCAAACACATGGCAAGCAACTTGAAATCTTTAGCATGACTCATGAAGAAGAGGAATAAATGCTACACGATATATCAAAATTACAAGACCAAGTTCAAAAAATGTCACTCTCACAAAAGCTAACTGAAGCTAAGATAAATGGGGTGGAATCTAAGATAAAGGGTGTGGCAGCTAAGATGAATGGCATGGAAGCTAAGATGGATGATTTGAAGATAGATTTGAAGACATATTTGAAGACAGGCATGGCAGATTTGAAGACAAATTTGACAAATTTTCTACAAGAAATACTTACTAATGGTGAAAGGGTAGTAAAGGAAACTCATGATGCGAACAAAAGAAATGTTAATCATGATTTCATAGACTCTAATGTTGGATTGAAGACCCACCATATTCCAAAAATCGATATGAGGAAGTTTGATGGCAAGGATCCCACAACAGGGATATTACAGATGGAGCAATTTTTCGATCTCAATAATGTGCAAAACACACAAAAGGTACGTAATGCAACTTTATATTTGGAACCAAATCAGTTTGTATGGTATCAATGGCTTTGCTCTCATAAACAAATTATCACTTTGGCAATTTTTACGGAAGAATTGATAGCAAATTATGAGGATACAAAAAGCAATACTCTTTTTAGCCAATTGATAAATCTCAAACAAAAGGGTTCAATAATGGAGCATATTGAGGAGTTCCAAAAATTGAACATAAGGGTAAAAAATATTCCAGAGGAGCATAGGATTTATGTGTTCTAGGGACTTTAAAGGATAATATCAAACATGATGTTTTCCTTTGGGAACTTGATTCATTAGAGAAGGCATTCAGGTTAGCAAGAAAAATGGAAAGAAAAATTATGGCAACCACGAAGCATACCACTCACAACTACAAAGATGGAAGAGTTGTTGCCCCTAGTCTTCCACAACCTATAAGGTTGAAACTACAAAAATTGGAAGAAAAAAGAGCAAAAGGGATTTGTTATAGTTGTGATAGCAAATACACTAAAGGTCATAAGTGTGCTAAGATGAAATTATTCTACATAGATTGTGAAGAGGAAGAAGAAAAGGAGCAAGAAAGGTCAAAAGAAGAGGATATACTCCAGGAACAAAGCCTAGATAAAGAAGAAATGAATCCGACCATATCTTGTAATGCATTGGCTAGAATTACCACTCCTCAAACCATCAAGATAGAAGGACAAATCAAGAAGAAAAAGGTAATAGTGTTGAATGATTTAGGAAGTACCCATAATTTTATCCATTGCAAGATAGAAAAAGAATTGAATTGCTTCCTATATCCAGCACCAGAGTGTCAAGTGATGGTTGCAAATGGAGGAACGATAAATTGCTCTGGAAAGTGCCATAATATCAAGCTATCCATTGGGGAATATGTACTGACTAGCCCAATGCTTTCCATTCCAATGGGAGGTGTTGAAGTTGTACTAGGAGTCCAGTTGCTACAATCCTTGGGTACAATAGCTTTTAATTTTCAAGAACATTTCATGAAATTTTCTGCGGAAGGAAAAGAAGTTGAATTAAGGGGTATTGTAGGGAAACCGATAAATATAATTAGCTCTAATGGTATCACAAAGCTTCTAAAAAAGGAACAAAGAGGTGTAATTGCACAACTATGTTCGCTAGATGATTCCACATCGAAATCATCTATTTCTCCAGATCTCGAAAAAGTCTTGGACAATCATTCCAAGGTATTTGAGACTCCCAAAGGTCTCCCACCTATTCGTGATCATGATCATGCTATTCATTTGATTCCAGGAAGTGTTCCTCCAAACATCAGGCCATACAGATATCCCTATGCCCAAAAGAGTGAAATTGAACGTATGGTTGCAGAAATGCTAGAGGCTGGTATAATTAAACCTAGTGAAAGTTCTTTCTCTGCTCCAGTAGTATTGGTGCACAAGAAGGATGGATCATGGCGCATGCGTCTGGATTATAGGGAGCTCAACAAGCTCACTATTAAAAATAAGTTTCCCATTCCTGTCATTGATGAATTACTAAATGAATTGCATGGATCAATTTACTTCACCAAGTTGGATCTTTGTTCAGGATATCATCAAACCAGAATGAAGACTGAATACATTCCGAAAACAACATTTAGAACTCATGAGGGTCATTATGAATTTTTGGTCATGCCTTTTGGCCTTACTAATGCACCTCCTACATTTCAAGGTTTGATGAATTCCATTTTCAAACCCTTCCTTAGAAAATTTGTGTTAGTATTTTTTGATGATATACTAATCTACAACAAGTCTTGGAAGGATCATGTTGAACATGTTGATAGGGTGCTACAACTATTGGAGGAGAAACAATTATATGCAAAAATATCCAAATGTTTCTTTGGAGTACAAGAGGTGCAATATCTGGGTCATATTGTATCACATGAAGGAGTTAAGGTAGACCCTAGAAAAATTAAAGCCATTAAGGAATGGAAGATCCCCACATCCATAAAGCATCTGCGAGGATTTCTTGGGTTGACAGGGTATTATCACAAGTTTGTTAAGAATTATGGGAGAATAGCAGCACCTCTAACCACATTATTATATAAAGATGCATTTTCATGGACCCCAGAAGCAACAAAGGCCTTCGAACATATTAAAGGGGTAATGCGCCAAGCACTGATCTTAGCTACAACGGACTTCACAAAAACCTTTATTATGGAATGTGATGCTTCAAGAAATGGAATTGGTGCTGTTTTAATGCAAGATGAAAGACCCATTGCTTTTGAAAGTCGTCCAATCAAGGGAAAGTTTTTAGACAAAGTTATTTATGAGAAGGAAATGTTGGCAATACTACATGCACTTAAGAAATGGCGACCCTACCTAATGGGAAGACACTTCAAGGTAAAAACAGATCATGATAGCCTTAAATACTTTTTAGAACAAAGATTATCCTCTGAAGAGCAACAAAAGTGGGTCACAAAGATGTTGGGTTATGACTTCGAAATCATCTGAAAAATGTGGTGGCATATGCACTCTCAAGAAAGGATGAGGATGTGGAAGCATTGTTGTGCGCCATTTCTATTATCCAACCAGATTGGATAAATGAAGCAATGGAGGAATGGAAGAATGTTGAAGAAGTGTGGGCACTTAATCGAAAGTTACAACAATATTCCAGTACATCTGATACATTTAGCTGGAAAAATCATTTGCTATGGTACAAAGATCGCTTATACCTCTGTAAGAATTCCCAATTCAAACAAAAGATTCTTATGGAATTGCACACTTCTCCCTTAGGAGGGCACTCAAGATTTTTAAGAACTTACGATAGGATTAAGAAGGAATTTTTTTGGGATGGCCTTAAATCATATATTCAAAATTTTGTTGTGGAATGCTTGGTTTGTCAATAAAATAAAGTTGAAACAATTAAGACCCTGAGTCTATTACAACCTCTATCCATTCCAAGCGAACGTTGGGAGGAGATTTCAATGGATTTTATCACAAGTTTACCCAAGTCTGAGGGAAAGAGTGTCCCCATGGTGGTAGTTGACAGACTTACCAAGTATGCACACTTTTCTGCGTTATCGCATCCATTTAAAGCCAGTATAGTTTATACTACATTTATGGAAACAATTCAAAAGCTACATGGAAACCCAAAGATTATTGTAAGTGACAGAGATCCCATTTTAACTGGAAATTTTCAGACAGAATTATTTTCTTGTCTCAGTACTCAGTTAGCTCGTAGCTCATTTTATCATCCTCAATCTGATGGGAAAACTGAGATAGTAAAAAAATGTTTGGAAGGATATCTTTGTTGCTTTGTATCCGATAAATAGACACAATCAGTCAAATGGTTGCTGCTGGCTTGTTATAGACATATTTGCGCACTGCAGCCCCAATCTTATATGTCCATAAACCAAGGGCTTCTAAGTGCCTAAAAGTCTTGTTTCATACCCTAAAGGAAAAAGGTCAGCTGATTACATCATCTCCCATAATTTCTCCCTGAAAAACTACTCAGAACTGGTCAAAACTAGACCATCTCACCTTCTCCATGGTCAAAGTGCGATACATCCCACCTAATGCACATGGAGGGTGTGATGCATATTGAAAAGCCCTTCTATGGGGTGCGATGGGAAAGAGTAGACAAATGGCAGAGACAATTTTCAAGGTGGATGATCATGGAATCTTCCAGAAACTTCTCCTGTGACACTTGCCTCTCTGAATTCGCCCAGGGATTAGTAAGAGATCATGAAATCTCCAAGTGGAATTGAGAACTATCAGAGAGAGGACACTAATCAAAATCCCAGAAGCTGACTCACCCATCTGCAAACATCTATATATGGATCCCTCATCCTAGAGATCCAAAGGCTGGAATCTTGTATGTTGTAAGGAAGTGCTATTGGTTTCTCTGTGCAACATTGTTGGGTGATATAAGCTTTTCATGAGGTGAAGAGGGCTTTCATGATGGGAGGATGGCGCTGGGTCAGATCAATGGGTTGTAATCCTCTCTTCTACTACTTCTATCAATAAAGCTATTTTAGCTTTTGTCCATATTCTTGTATGTCTTTGAATCTTGAATTGATATATGCATTTGTATGGTCAATATATATCTGATCTTATATTTTTTATGATTGTAGATCTCTATGCTTTGATAGTATTATGCTGCTTTGATTCTACAGGTGTTCTTTGAAGTGGGACAAGTGAGGAAAGAGCAGCCAAGATTTGTCAAAGTGGAGAGGAAGCAAGCAAGGAGCCAAGCGAAAGACTGAGATTGGTACTCTCTGCTTCTCTCTCATCTACTTCTCATAAAGGAAAACCCAAGTAAATTTAGTTTGTTTGTTTCTAAGATAGCTACCCATCTTAGTGGGATTAATAGATTTGAATGGACACTAGTCTTCCGATAACAAAATGGTGACTCCGCTGGGGAGCAAATAGCTTGTTTATATTTGTTTGCTTTATAAACTATAGATGGAGCCTGAAGTTAAGCCAGCTAGCCTTCGAATTTCTTTCTCTATGCAATTGCAAAGTAGATAAACGCTGCTTCAGTCAATCTCTAGGTTAGTTTATGAATTAAACATCTGACTTGCAAACATCATAAGTGCCCCGGTGGTGGCTCAAGTAACCTCATTAGATCATCCCCTATGCTTTGTATTTACTGACTATCATTAGCTCAGCCTAAATCCCTGAACTAAGCTGCAAACTGTGACCAAAAACCAAGTTAATGTCTCATCCCTGGACCATCACACTGTCTCCTTTTGACAGTCTGGATGCATCGCACCTCCCGTGTGCAGTAGGTGAGATGCATCCCTATTTCCCTGTGTTACAGGTGCGATGATCAGATAAGACTGTTTCTGCCTCCAGATTTTGGTTTTTCTTCATTGTCTTCAAATTTATTCAGGAGTTTTATTGTCTGTGATCAGTATATCATTGTTGAAACTCCCTTCCTTTGCATTATTCAACCTCCATTGTACAAGCAATTGTGAATGTTTTTTTGTATTTTTCGCCATTTACAGTTCTCCTTTACAAAAAGTAGCTTAATCGAACTGTCGTCTTTTGATTTGGAAGTGTCACAAGTGTCGTTTTCAGTCAAAGAAAAGAATCCTACTCTTTTTGATAGTCGATTACATTGTTACTCTTGTATTTGATTTGAATTAATAGTATTTCAAGTGTTGAAAGCAGTTTTCAAATTGAAGTTGAAAGTGTCGTTCTTAGCCTTCCTTTCGTTTTTTAAATTCAAAATCGCAAAGTGTCGTCTTAGCCTTCCTTTCGTTTTTGAATTTGAAATCGCAAAGTAGTCTTCCTTTCATTTCTTTTGAATTTGAAATCGCAAAGTATCGTCTTAGTCCTCCTTTTGTTTTTTGAATTTGAAATCGCAAAGTGTCGTCTTCGTCTTCCTTTTGTCTTTTGAAGAGAAAATTGTTAGTACTGTCGCTTTGAGAGAAAAGATAGTTCAGATTTGTACTTAGCATTATTTTTGTCATTCACACATTAAGAAAGCAGAAAAAAATACATGCATGTGCATTTTCATTTAGACTGCTTGTTGATTTTGATTTAGGACAGTGCATCTAGTGTGTGCTCTCTGCTCTTTGTTGAAATAATTTCGCTTCTCTTTCCTTAGTAGCTAGGATTTTCATTGCAAAAAGAAGAGTAAATGACTGTTTATCATGTTAGATTGCATATTTAGAAATTGTATATCTACATCATGTGGTGAACCTTAAAGGAAAACTTCTTAAGAAAAATCAACTGTAAAATAAATTCAATGAACATAAAAACGCTTTGGAACCTAACGCACAACATTTAGAAGTCTAGGCTAGAGACGTATTCCAGCGTCGTAAAGCCTAGTTGTTATCGGTAAATCTAGTGTCCATTCAGAGCTGCTAGTCCCACTAAGACGGGTATCTATCTTAGGAACAAACAAACTAAAGTTACTTATGTTTTCCTTTACGAGAAGTAGATGAGAGAGAAGCAGAGAGTACCATGCCCAATCTTTCGCTTGGCTCCTTGCTTGTTTCCTCTCCCCTTTGATAGATCTTTGCCACTCCTTCCTCATTTATCCCACTTCAAAGAACACCTGTAGAGTCAAAGCAAAATAATACCATCAAAGAATAGAGATCTACAATCATAAGAAATATAGGATCAGATATATATTGACCACACAAATGCATATATCAACTCAGACATACAAGAATGTGGAGGAAAATACAAATAGCTTTATTGATAGAAAGAGTAGAAGAGAGGATTACAACCCATTGATCTGACCCAGCGTCATCCTCCCAGCATGAAAGCCCTTCTTCACCTCATGAAAAGCTTAGATCACCCAACACTATGATGTTCCACAAAGAAACCAACAACACTTCCTTACAAAATACAAGATTCTAGCCTCTGGATCTCTGGGATGAGGGATCCATATATAGATGTTTACATGTGGGTGAGTCAGCTTCTGGGATTTTGATTAGTGTCCTCTCTCTGATAGTTCTTGGTTCCACTTGGAGATTCATGATCTCTTACTCATCCCTGGGCGAATTCAGAGAGGCAAGTGTCAAATGGGCAGTTTCTAGAAGATTCTCTGGGTTTCCACCTAGCCAACTGCTTCTGCCATTTGTCTGCTCTCACTCATCGCACCCCATAGAAGGGATTTTTAGTATGAATCGCACTTCTTGCATGTGGTAGGTGAGATGCATCGCACCCTTAGCACTGAGCAGTCTGCATGGTCTAGTTTTGACCAATTCTGAACAGTTTTTCATGGAGAACTTCTGGGAGATGATGTAATCAGCTCACCTTGTTCCTTTAGGGTATGAAACAACACTTTTAGGGACTTAGAAGCACATGGTTTATGGAAATATTTTATTGGGGTTACAGTGCCCAAATATGTCTATAACAGTTGCCCCCTAAAGCATGAGGTCGTAAATCTTTTTGATGTCGGGTGAAATTCTTTTTCATGAGGATCCAAGGTTTTTTGAACTGGAAGGTGACCTGTAATAAGATACAATAAAATACATTATCTTCATAATATTTTCATGATCTAGCTGAGGTGGGCATTCCCATGCTCAGCTTTATAAATTCATTCTCATGTACATCGGACAGACAATCGTCTGTGTGGCAGATTGATGATTCTAGTAGAGCCATCATCCTTTGGCTTGGATGATTATCTGTGCAACAATGATGTACATTTGATGTCTTTATTTTCCTGAATATATCGTAGCCCAGATGGATGAAACTAGATCCAGTGTCTTCAAAACTTGTTCAATCTTCGCCTGAAGTACAAGTCGATCCATGTGAAAAGATTTTCTAGAGTCGAACATGGAAAGACATCGCCTGATTACTAGCCAATGATGTAAGCTATTAACAGGTGCGAGAGGAATCACCGATAATGATGATGAACCTCAAGGTATGATAGTACAATTCACATGGTTTGAAAATGGGACTTGATGTCAAACACCACACAAAATCTTTCGGTCGAAGGCCATTAATGTAAACCTGTCGCCGGAAGTGAGAAAGTTGCCATTGAGGCATGCAAGCTTCAAAGTACTGAAAGGGTTGTTCCTAGGTCGACTTCTTGAATAATGAGATGATGTCAACAAGAAGTGACTCGTCATAGGAGGGAATTAATGAATCCCACATTTACGACACGGAACAGAGCAAATCATTTTGTGGAGGTGAAAACGATCTATTGATACAAGGTTCAAGGTGGTGGTCATGAAAGAATGAAGCGTGAAGGTATTGCAGCAGATGAGACACAGGCTGGGTTGGTGAATTCTCTGAGCGACTTCTCTTGAACATATCGACAACACTAAAATGGATTGGTAGCGTTAACCCCAAAAATGGATGGTACGGTGGACCAATTGTAATATGACCGGTGAAGGGAATAACCCAACCCAACTCAATCATGGTGATGGAGTGAAAGCTTCTTAAAGTTTTCTTCCCAATTTTTCCCTAGTCATTGCTGACCAGTACCTCTTTATTTTTGTCAAGCTTGAGGAGGATAACATATGCTTGTTCTAGAATTTTCCCTTTGGGAAAACTTGTCGCTATGTTTTAATGAGCCTAGTGACAGTGAAACCCGCTCTTGTTTGCATGGACAAGTTTGTCAGTATTGTTTTAACGAGTTTAAAGACAAAGATAACTCGGTCCTTTTCAATTTTAGAGAGTCTGAAAAGAGACGGAAAGGAAACTCCAGTAATTATTTTTCGTCATATAATCCCTTAAGTCTGAAAAAGTATAAAATAATATAAAAGGGATGAGTTTTCGATAGTTTTAATGAGCCAAACAAGACAAGCGCTTGATATTTTTGTGTAATGATCCCTCAGGTCCAAAAAGATTAAAATCTAGAGGAGGGATAGCACTTCTGATCACTTTAACGAGCTGGAGAGGCCAAATTCTCAGCAATCTTTTCATATTTTACTAGTCAGATGAAAAGAGCTTAAAGGAGACTCCTCTTTTGAGGAACAAGTGATATTTTCGGGTAGTAGCTGGTTCCAGGTAAGGTTTAGAACTTTCCAATCACGGCAGCATAAAGGATATGGCTAACAGAATCACTCGTCGCAGTTGTTCCTCAAAAGGGGCAAACAATCAAATAGAGGCATATGATTAGCTAGACACAGAGTGGAGGTGATGGTAAGAACACGACCAAGGCTCAAAAGTTGATGATAATGCAATCACAATGGTTATTTGCCGGAGGTGGGTTCATTTTTTAATGAGATTAAACTCTGGTGGAACATATGCTCATTGCTAGGTTTATTTTTTAACGAGCTTGAACTTTTTGTAAAACTGCTCGTGTTCGGTTTCATGTTTACACAAGCTTAAAACAAAAAACTTTGCTTGTTATAGGTTCGCATGCCCCCAGCATAATGATGCAAATCGAGGTGCATGGCCCCCAAGCTTCATTGCATTCAATGCGGTGGTTGGAATGAAGGTTTACCTTCGAGATCTTTGAATGACTTGACTTGGATTTTGCGAGATTGTAATCAAAGACTCGATTTCGAAAGGGAGTTGTTTCATTTTTTAATGAGGTTGACACAGGATAGGAACTATCCTCAGAGTCCACCATATTTACAGTGTTTGATAGGAACTATCCTCACTGGAATAATCTTCGTGGTAATCCAGAAGATGGGAACGATGGTGGTGATCTTCCCATGGTGCCTCTCCTATCATCATTGACTGAATGATTCCTTCGTCTGTAGAATGTACATGCGACCAAGTATTTGAAGAGGTGTTATCGGGAAATCTAGTGTCCACTCAGAGATGCTAGTCCCACTAAGATGGGTAGCTATCTTAGAAACAAACAAACTAAAGTTACTCTCGTTTTCCTTTATGAGAAGTAGATGAGAGGGATGCAAAGAGTGCTAACCTCAGTCTTGCGCTTGGTTCCTTGCCTGTTTCCTCTCCCTTCTGAAAGATCTTTGCAACAACTTCCTTGCTTACCCCACTTCAAAGAGCACCTATAAAGTCAAAGCAGCATAATACTATCAAAGTACAAAGATATACAATCATAAACAATAAAGGACCAGATATATATTGACCACACAAATGCATATATTATCAAACATACAAGAATGTGGAGGAAAACTTGAATAGCTTTATTAATAGAAAGAGTAGAAGAGAGGATTACAACCCATTGATTTGACCCAGCATCATCCTCCCAGCATGAAAGCCCTTCTTCACCTCATGAAAAGCTTAGATCACCCAACACTATGATATTCCACCAAGAAACCAACAACACTTCCTTACAAAATACAAGATTCCAGCCACTGGATCTCTGGGATGAGGGATCCATATATAAATGTTTGCAGGGGGGTGAGTAAGCTTCTGGGATTTTGATTAGTGTCCTCTCTCTGATAGTTCTTGGTTCCACTTGGAGATTCATGATCTCTTACTCATCCCTGGGAAAATTCAGAGAGGCAAGTGTCACAAGAGAAGTTTTTGGAAGATTCCATGATCATCCACCTTGCAAACTGTCTCTGCCATAATGTTGTCTACTCTCGCCCATCACAAGCTACATAAGGGATTTCCAGTATGCATTGCACTTTTTGCACTAAGTAGGTGAGATGCATCGCAACATTAGCACTGAGTAGTCTGTATGGTCCAGTTTTGACCAGTTCTAAGTAGTTTTCCATGGAGAACTTCTGGGAGATGATGTAATCAGCTGACCTCGTTCCTTTAGGGTATGAGACAACACTTTTAGGGACTTAGAAGCCCTCAGTTTATGGACATATATGATTGGGGTTGCAGTGCCCAAATATGTCTATACAAGAGGTACCATATTCCTTAGACCTATCTATCCAAACACTCGATGAGCGTTGATTTGGGTTTGCCTCCTAGGCCAAGAAAATTGATTGCTATAATATTTCTAAAATGGCGATGATCCATGCTTTCAAAATGTTTGGGAATCTTCTGAAACTTTTACATATAGAAGATATCATATTTTAGGTTTCCACCGTGGCCACTGCCGCCAGATTACTCGGAGGCGGTGGGGCGAAAGTACCCATTAAGGCAGGGTCTTTTAGGAGGCCTACTCCTATATTTTGAAGTAAATGAGAGCTTCCATGGATCATTGGAATTCTTCCCGTAACGTGTGAACTATTGGGGAGGAAGGTTTGTTGATCAATGATTGTAATTCCTCCTTGAAAAGGAAATGTAATCCTTCTAAAGTATGTTGACACAACTGCAGCCATAGCATAAATCCAGGGCCTTCCCAGTAGGATTTTGTAATCGAGGTTTCCATCGATAACTTCGATATCAATTTCTACTATTTTTCCCCCCAGTTCAACTTGCAAGTTACTTCAAATCTTGTACGGGGTGTATGTTCACCCATCGAATGCTTTTAATGTCATTGATGATCTTGAAAAGGGTGGTTATCCTAAAGTTTTCCAGCAACTCATTGACATAATGCAAGTAGATGCCCCCTCATCAATAATTGTTTGATGAACAGTTTTGCTGAGGGCTTTCACTTGGATGAGGGAAGTGAGCTGAGCTGGTAACTGAGGTTCATATCCTTTATGATTAAAGGCCACGAGATTGGAATCCGCTGGGTCAATCCCACCTATTGCTGATAATAGAGCCTGCTTTTGGGAGGGGTAATTTTGCAGTACCTCAAGTGTCGACATAGCGGATGGTGATTGGGCAGGTCCTCTACTATATTATAATTTTGTGCTACTCTAGTACGAGGATTAAAGATTGATTTGTGTACTACTCCCTTTGGCAGCTTTATCATTAGCTCAGGAATGATGAGTGGCACAACTTCGGTCGAAGTTGTTGTCGAACTACTAGGTTGATCAGTAGCCTTGCTGTTCGACAGCTGTGCATTCTCGTAATCTTTATTCCTTGTCGATATCAAAGCATCATTTTTCTGTTTCGAAATGGACAACATAAGCACTTGGGATGGGGAAGAATTGTCGCTAGCAACCAAATTGGTTTCTGGGTTTGGAAACGGATCAGTCAATACTGCTGAAGTTTTTGAACTCTTAAAGAATTTCTTAATTTCAGCTTTATGTGGACAATCTCTTGTCCAATGATCCTCATCACATATCTGACACCCTGAAGGAGGTTTCCTTTGCCCAGAAGGGTTTGCAGAAGATTTTTCAGGAGACGAATCATCCTGCTTCTTCTTTTTCCCTTTCTTTTTCTTCTTGCCTCCTAGTTGCTTCGGTTCTTTGCCTTTGTCGGTCGACATGGCATTAACCTCCAAGGCGAGAAGTTCTTCATTTGCATTTTGACTAGAAACCGTATGGGCTTTCTTAGATGTAGCCTTTGCGGTTTTTGTGCTGGTCATACCTATCACCACATCACCGTCATGAGATCCTTTGTTTGATTTAGGAGGAGGAGGAACGGAAAACTTAGTCTAGGAGCATCAGGGATTTAGTCATAGAGCATGCTAGACTGAGTATAGATCAAGTCTAGATATTGTGCATGAGCAATGACTTGCTCTTCAATGACAACCTTCCCCCTTAGCCACATCCTCTGTAATAGAAGGTAACAATGACTTAATAAACCATTCAAATAGCAACTGATCACGAACATATGATTTTACCATTCTATGATGATGTCGCCACTCATGAATATGATGAGATATGTGAGTGGCCATCTTTTGCTCGAAATTGGTAAGAAGCTTCGTTCCTGTTTCGTAACTTATTGGTAACTGAAAATGGGTTAAAAGGGTGGTGGCAAGGGCGCTGAAGTTATCAAATGAAGCTCTAGGAAATTCGATGTACCATTTTGCTACAGGACCAGTTAATGTTCACTGAAAAAGGCGAAGCTTAATCGAATCATCATTGAGAGTGTTGGAAAAACACCGTAGATGAAAGGTCATCACATGATTCGACGGATCTTCACCTGGATTTCCATTGAATTTAGGAATATTTGATGGAAGTTTATGAGGAATCGCCGGACACCAAGGGGCATAATCAATTGGATCGTTTGTTAGCCGATTTAGATCTGACAACTCTAAAGTCACCACGAAGGGCAACTGTTGATTTAGGTTTGGCGAAGCATACCCAGGATAAGATGGGATTGCTTGAGCAGTTGGTCTTTGCATACCAGCATAATGTATTTGATGTTGATAACTTTGATAAGGTTGACAGGCATAACCATTATGATAAGGTTGACTGTTTTGAATATATGGCTGCCCATTACCTGCAAAGCTTTGTTGCTCAGGTCCTTGGTAAGCTTGTTGGAATTGTGGTTGTTGATATTGCACTAGCCATGGCTGTGAAACCATTTTCTGTTGACCAATACTGGATGTTTGACCAAGATGAGGGGTTATAGTACCCGTTTGAGTCTAAGCCGCTCCAGTTAAGGAGCCACTAATCGGTGATTATGGTTGTGTCGTGGAGACAAGAGGCTGTTGTATTACGACCTAAGAAACTTGAGGTTGACATACAATAGACAACGTTTGTACCTGCGACACCGTTACAATAGCCGGTGTAGTGGGGATATTCGACACTGGTAGACTTGGTTGCATTGAATATACAACTCTTGGCTATTGAGGCAGTATTGGCACCCAACCATTAGATGTGATTCCAGCTTGACCCGAGTTCTGTTGTGAACTCTCATATGGTTGTTCTCCCGGAGGGAACAATGAAAGGGCATATTGCCCTCCATATGGCGGTAATCCAGTGTTCAAAGGAAAGATTGGCCTTTGGAGACAGGACTACCCAAATTGATACTGTTGCGAAGGATCAATTTGCTGAGACTCAACATAAGAAATTCCAGATACTATTCCAGATGAACAAACGGGAACAGACCATACTGTCAAAATAGTCCCTGGGTGGACTCCATCTAGTAGTTGAGAGCTAGTTAGGACAGACGGTACACCAGTGAACATTGTTGGAGTAGCAGCAAGAGGTTCTGTTGCTACTGTGTCAGATGACACAATCCTAAATGCCGATGGTTGTTTAGACATATCGAGTCTATCCAAAATATTTCCTAGCGATTCTACATGAACTTGCGATGAAGGGAGACTAACCTCTGATGTAGAAGGATATAGGGTGATCCCAGTTCCGAAATGAAATGGAGTATTGGATGGAAGATCCTCCATAATCTCTTCTATAGCAATCAATCCAGGCGGGAGTGGAAGACCGTCAGGTCCGTAAAATATTTCTGGTGCTAAAGAAGGTATAGACTCTGTAACTACAGATGCTGGAGAGGTAACACCTTCCGAATCAGCCCTAGATGGAGCCAGTTCAGGAATAGAGGTGTTTACCGTTACACTAGGATTAGTTCTAATGTCCTCTTGTGACTGTGGAACTTCTTCTGTAGAGGCAGGGATAGCAGAAATAGTTGGAGTAACCGGAGTCTCTGAGGATGTTGAAACACAAGTTTCAAACAAACCAGGAGACTTTGACCGAGTTAAACAAGTTTGCTTGGCCTGGAATGGTTTTGTTTCCAGAGTCAAAGATGGTTGACTCGTTAGTCTCCACAAACAATGGGGTTTTGATTGACTTTCTTCCACGATTGTGGATTACATGATCAACTCAAAGTAAAAGGGGAAAATGTGATTCCAAATTAAATGAGTTTTAGACACTTTGACACAACTTTCTTTTTCAATTTTTAAGAGTCGAGAAAAAGCTAATGATGACTCTAGTTTCCTTCGATTTTTAATGAGCTTGAAGTGACAAGCGCTCAGATGGACCTTTTCTTTTAAGGAGTCTAAAAAGGAATGAAAGAGACTACTTTGGAAATCTAGACAAAGGGATTACCAAACTAATTGCAAAACTACAGAATACTTTTTATGGTACGGCAGTCAATCTTCCCGAATGTTGTGTTAAGTCTATTACGATCAATAGGGCAGCAGACATGGCTTCCTAAGGATAAATGCTACAGCCTATTGTGGTGTCCCAATATATACTCGACGGTACATGGGAGCACAAGTCCATACTGGCACTTGTCGTCTCAAAGAGGAGGAGTCACCCAACCTACAATGAAAGCGATAGTTACCAGGCTTTACAACGCCGAAATATGTCTCTAGCCTAGACTTCTAAACGTTGTGCGTTAGGTTCCAAAGCGTTTTTATGTTCATTGAATTTATTTTACAGTTGATATTTCTTAAGAATTTTGCCTTTAAGGTTCACCGTGTGATGTAGATATACAAATCCTAAATATGCAATCTAAGATGATAAACAGTGATTTATTTCTCTTTTTGCAATGAAAATCCTAGCTACTAAGGAAAGAGAAGCGAAATTATTTCAACATAGAGCAGAGAGCACACACTAGATGCACTGTCCTAAATCAAAATCAACAAGCAGTCTCAATGCAAATGCTTCTACTTTCTTAATGTGTGAATGACAAAAAGAATGCTATGTACAAATCTGAATTATCTTTTCAAAGCGACAGTACTAACAATTTTATTTTCAAAAAACGAAAGGAAGACAAGGATGAAACTTTGCGATTTTGAATTGAAAACTGCTTTCGATACTTGAAATACTATTAATTCAAATCAAATACAAGAGTAATAGTGTAATCGACTATCAAAAAGAGGAGGATTCTTTTCTTTGACTGAAAATGACACTTGCGACACTTCCAAATCAAAAGACGACAGTTTGATTAAGCTACTTTTTTGTAAAGGAGAACTGTAAATGGTGAAAAATACATAAAAACATTCACAATTCTTTATACAATGGAGGCTGAATAATGCAAAGGAAGGGAGTTTCAACAGTCGTATACTTATCAGAGACAGTAAAACTCCTGAATAAAGCTGAAGACAATGAAGAAAAAACCAAAATCTGGAGGCAGAGACAGTCTTATCTGATCATCGCACCTGTAATACAGGGAAGCAGGGATGCATCTCACCTACTGCCCACGGGAGGTGCGATGCATCCAGACTGTCAAAAGGAGGAAGTGCGATGGTCCAGGGATGAGACTTTCACTTGGTTTTTGGTCACAGTTGTCAGCTTAGTTAAGGGATTTAGGCTAAGCTAATGATAGTCAGTAAGTACAAAGTACAGGGGCTGATCTAATGAGGTTACTTGAGCCACCACCAGGGAAATTAGGATGTTTGAAAATCACTTGTTTAGTTTATAAACAAAACCCAGAGATGGACTAAAGCAACATTGATCTACTTTGCAGTTGGATAGAAAAAGCAGTTCGAAGGCTAGCCGGCTTGACTTCAGGCTCCGTCTGTAGTTTATAAAGCAAACAAATATAAGCAAGCAAACAAGCTATTCGTTCCCCAGCGGAGTCACCATTTTGTTATCGGGAAATATAGTGTCCATTCAGAGTTGCTAGTCCCACTAAGATGGGTAGCTATCTTAGAAAAAAACAAACTAAAGTTACTTATGTTTTCCTTTACAAGAAGTAGATGAGAGAGAAGCAGAGAGTACCAACCTCAGTCTTTCGCTTGGCTCCTTGCTTGTTTCCTCTCCCCTTTGACAGATCTTTGCCGCTCCTTCCTCGCTTGTCCCGCTTCAAAGAACACCTGTAGAGTCAAAGCAGCATAATACCATCAAAGCATAGAGATCTACAATCATAAGCAATATAGGATCAAATATATATTGACCACACAAATGCATATATCAACTCAGACATACAAGAATGTGGAGGAAAACTCAAATAGCTTTATTGATAGAAAGAGTAGAAGAGAGGATTACAACCCATTGATCTGACCCAACATCATCCTCCCAGCATGAAAGCCCTTCTTCACCTCATGAAAATCTTAGATCACCCAACACTATGATGTTCCACAAAGAAACCAACAGCACTTCCTTACAAAATACAAGATTCCAGCCTTTGGATCTCTGGGATGAGGGATCCATATATAGATGTTTGCAGGTGGGTGAGTCAGCTTCTGGGATTTTGATTAGTGTCCTCTCTCTAATAGTTCTTGGTTCCACTTGGAGATTCATGATCTTTTACTCATCCCTGGGCGAATTCAGAGAGGCAAGTGTCAAATGGGCAGTTTCTAGAAGATTCTCTGGGTTTCCACCTAGCCAACTGCTTCTTCCATTTGTCTGCTCTTTCTCATCGCACCCCATAGAAGGGATTTTCAGTATGCATCACACTTTTTGCATGTGGTAGGTGAGGTGCATCGCACCCTTAGCACTGAGCAGTCTGTATGGTCTAGTTTTGACCACTTCTGAGCAGGTTTTCATGGAGAACTTCTGGGAGATGATGTAATCAGCTGACCTTGTTCCTTTAGGGTATGAAACAACACTTTTAGGGAATTATAAGCCCTTGGTTTATGGACATATGTGATTGGGGTTGCAGGGCCCAAGTATGTCTATAACACTGGTAAATATCGCTTTCATTGTAGGTTTGGTGATTCCTCCTCTTTGAGACGACAAGTGCCAATACAGACTTGTGCTCCCACGTACCGTCGAGTATATATTGGGAGACCACAATAGGCTATATCATTTATCCTTAGGAAGCCGTGTCTACCACCCTATCAATCACAATGCGCTAAACACAGCATTCAGGAAGATTGACTGTTGTACCGTAAAAAGTATTCTGCAGTTTTGCGATTGGCTTGGTAATCCCTCTGTCTAGATTTCCAGAGTAATCTCTTTCATTCCTTTTCAAACTCCTTAAAAGAAAAGGTCCATCTGAGCACTTGTCACTTTAGGCTCATTAAAAATCGAAGGCGACTAGAGTCATCTTTAGCTTTTTCTCGACTCTTAAAAATTGAAAAAGCAAGTTGTGTCAAAGCATCTAAAATTCATTTAATTTAGAATCACATTTTTCCCCTTTTATTTTGAGTTGATCAAGTAATCCGCAATCATGGAAGAAAGTCAATCGAAACCCTGTCGTTCCTGGAGATTAACGAGTCAACCATCTTTGACTCTGGAAACAAAACCATTCCAAGCCAAGAGAACTCGTTTAACTAGGTCAAAGTCTCCTGGTTTGTTTGAAACTTGTGTTTCAACATCCTCAGAGACTCTGGTTACTCCAACAATTTCTGGTATCCCTACCTCCATAGAAAAATTTTCACAGTTACAAGAGGACATTAGAATTGATCCTAGTGTAATGGTAAACACTTCTATTCCTGAACTAGCTCCATCTAGGGTTGATTCGGAAGGTGTTACCCCTTTAGCATCTGTCGCTACAGAGTCTATACCTTCTTCATCACCAGAAATATTTTATGGACCTGACGGTCTACCTCTTCCACCTGGACTGATTGCCATAGAAGAGATTACGGAGGATCTTCCATCCAGTACTCCATTGCATTTTGGAACTGGGATCTAGCTATATCCTTTTACTTCAGAAGTTAGTCTCCCTTCATTGCAAGCTCCTGTAGAATCTCTAGGAAGTCTTTTGGATAGACTCGATGTGTCTGGACAACCATCGACATCTAGGACTGTGTCGTCCGATACAATGGTAGCAGAACCTCCTGCCACCACTCTGACAATGTTCATTGGTATACCATCTGTCCCAACTAATTCTCAACCACTAGATGGAGTCCACCGAGGGACCGTTTCGACAGTATGGTTTGTTCTTGTTTGTTGATCCGGAATAATATCTGGAATTTCTTATGTTGAGTCTCAGCAAATTGATACTTCGCAATAGTATCAATTTGGGCAGTCTGGTATCCAAAGGCCAATCTTTCGTTTGAGCACTGGATTGCCACCGTATGGGGGGCAGTATTCCCTTTCATTGTTCCCTCTGGGAGAACAACCATATGAGAGTTCACAATAGAATTCGGGTCAAATTGGAATCACATCCAGTGGTTGGGTGCCAATACTGCCTCAACAACCAAGGGTTGTATACTCAATGCAACCAAGTCTACCTGTGTCGAATATCCCCACTACACCAGCTATTGTGACAGTGTCGCAAGTACAAGCGTTGGTTGTTGTATGCCAACCTCAAGTTTCTCAGGTAGTAATACAACAGCCTCTTGTCCCCACAACACAACCACAATCGCCGATTAGTGGCTCCTTAACTGGAGCGACTTAGGCTCAAACGGGTACTATTAACCCTCAGCTTGGTAAGACAGTTAGTATTGGACAACAACAAATGGATTCACAACCATGGCTGGTACAATATCAACAATCGCAATTCCAACAAGCTTACCGAGGACTTGAGCAACAAAGCTTTGCGAGTAATGGGCAGCCGTATATTCAAAACGGTCAACATCAATCATATCATAATGGTTGTACCCATCAACTTTATCAAAGTTATCAGCATCAACTACATTATGTTGGTATGCAAAGATCCACTGCTCAGGCGATCCCATCTTATCCTGGGTATGCTTCGCCGAACCTGAATCAACAGTTGCCCTTTGTGGCGACTTTGGAGTTACCAAATCTAAATCAGCTAACAAACGATCCAATTTCTTATGCCCCTAGGTGGCCGGCGATTCCTCATACACTTCTGTTAGATATTCCTAAATTCAATGGAAATCCGGGTGAAGATCCGCTGAATCATGTGATGACATTTCATCTATGGTGTTCATCCAACACTCTCAATGATGATTCGATTAGGCCTTTCCTTTTTTAGCGAACGTTAATTGGTCCAACAGCAAAATGGTATATCGAATTGTCCAAAGCTTCATTCGATAACTTCAATGCCCCTGCCACCACCTTTTTAACCCATTTTCAGTTACCAATAAGGTACGAAACAAGAACGGAGCTTCTTACCAATTTCAACCATGTTGGAAATAATACTGAGAGGGGGGGGTGAATCAGTATTATCATATTAATAAAACTTTTTCATTTCCATAATCAGATTCATATATGCTACTTCCACAACTTCTTATGATTAAGTTAATCGATCTTCAATGAGTGCATTAGAACATTATCAACCATATTATCAGTTAACAGATGCAGTAACATAAAGTAGATCATCACACATAAGGCACACACATGAACACAATGATGTAAGGTGGAAACCCAATGCGGGAGAAAAACCACCTGCTGCAAGTCATCTCAATCTTCTTCTTAATAAGAAAATTCTTTTACAATATTTGTACTGGTGCAGCCTTATACGAGTACGGGAGCTACAACCCCCTTTGCTCTTGTACTAGCCGATCCATTTACTAGTACGCAGGCTACTACCTGCTACAATGCTCCAAAGATTTCCTTTAGCTCTTGTACTAGCTTAGATACTAGTACGTAGGCGCCGGCCTACAATCTTCTCTCCTTCAAGTACCACGTTTCATCAATTTTCATACTGGATACACTGAAGCACAACCCATAAACTGAAAGGCCACATTTCATCCAATTTTCATACTGGACCCAACAACAACATTGAAGCTCAAACAACCTTCTGAAACACCCAATCAACTGAAGTAACCAGATCAACAATAATAGGACCAAACCCAGAATACAACAATGATAAACAAAGATTTTAAGAGAAGGAAGCACCCTGCTCAACTGCTAGCCTGAGTCCGGACTCACCCTGCTCAACTGCTAGCCTGAGTCCCGGACTCACCCTGCTCAACTGCTGGCCTGAGTCCCTGGACGCACCCTGCTCAACTGCTAGCCTGCGTCCCTCGCACTGAGTCTGTTGAACTGCCTGCGTCCCGGCGCACCTGAACCCTTCTGCGCCTGCGTCCGGCGCACCTGAAACACTTCGCTCCCGCGTCCAGGACGCACCTGAACCCTTACTGCAACTGCGTCCCTCCGGGCATAGATGATTTCAAGACTTTAGAAGTAACCCAGACAATCAGATCCACAGATCTGAACATGCGCCAAGAGATCTCGGTCCATTAATAGATTCGCCTTGATTAGATCTAGACCAGATCTCACCTCATAAGATATTCAACAAAAGACATATGCAATCCAAATGAACTCCTTTGCTTTATATAGGCAAGCTCCTCCCCAAAACATGGAACAATACCATGAGCCGACACCATAGAAACACAAAACCGTCGGCTAGATACCACACAAGAAACCCCCACATGCTTTTCTCTGCCTTGAAATGTGTGCACTGGGTGGACGCACCCCCTGAACGGATGGCCTGCGTCCTTGGACGCAGTTTCTGCATGGTGTACCTGCGGGTATGCACATTCTGAACTGGCTTCCTGCGTCCTTCATAATTTTTCAATAAAATGAGAGCTGATCATCAACTTCTGCTGCTGACTTGAAGAATAGTGAATTACCACCTGAATGGGTTGCCATCAAGGACAACACTTTAGCCATAATGCCAACAATCTCCCCCTTTGGACTTGATGGCAAAGCTTACTAAGAACTTGCCATTTGATTCCTTTGAGCTGTCCTGCATCTATGTATTATGTTACATCTGATATCTCTTCTGAATGTATATAAGTGAGATGGTCTTCTATGAGGGGGGTTGCCATCAAGTACAACACATGCATCATAATGCCAACAAACCAGACGATGACCACTCACATATCTGATCACATTCATGAGTGGCAACGTCGTCGTAGAATGCTAAAAACATATGTTCCTGATCAGCTGCTAGCTGAATAGTTTATTAAGTCATTGTTACCTTCTATTACAGAAGATGTGGCAAAGGTAGAAGTCGTCACTGAAGAGCAAGTCATTGCTCGTGCGCAATATCTAGACTTGATCTATACTCAGTCTGGAATGCTCTACGACAAAATACCTGATGCTCCTAAACTAGAGTTTTTTGTTCCTCCTTCTCCCAAATCAAACAAAGACTTTCATGCCAGTGATGGCATGATAGATACAACGAGCATGAAAACTGCAAAGGCTACATCTAAGAAAGCCCGCATAGTTTCCGGTCAAAATGCAAATGAAGAACTTCTTGCCTCGGAGGTTAATGTCATGTCGACCGACAAGGGCAAAGAACCGAAGCAACCAGGGGGCAAGAAGAAAGGGAAAAGCAAAAAGAAGAAAAAAGATGATTCATCTCCTGAAAAATCTTCTGCAAACCCTTCTGGAGAAAGGAAACCCAGTCATCCATGCTTTATATGCGATGAGGATCATTGGACGAAAGATTGTCCACATAAAGCTGAGATTAAGAAGTTCTTCAGAAACTCAAAAACCTCAACGGTATTGACTGATCCGTTTCCAAACCCAGGAACCAATCTGGTTGCTAGTGACAATGCTTCCCCATCCCAAGTGCTTATGTTTTCCATTTCGAAACAACAAAATGATGCTTTGATATTGACAAGGAATAAAGATTACGGGAATCCACAGATGTCAAACAACAAGGCTATTGATCAACTTAGTACTTCGACAACAACTTCGACCGAAGTTGTGCCACCCATCATTCTTGAGCTAATGATAAAGCTGCCAAAAGGAGTAGTACACAAATCTACATTTAATCCTCATGCCAGAGTAACACAGAATTATAATATAGTAGACGACCTGGCCCAATCGTCGTCTGCTATGTCGACACATGAAGTACTGCAAAATTGCCCATCCCAAAAGCGGGCTCTATTATCAGCAATAGGTGGTATTGACCCAGCGGATTCCAATCTTGTGGCCTTTAATCATAAAGCATATGAACCTCAGTTACCAACTCAACTCGCTTTCCTCATTCAAGTGAAAGCTCTAAACAAAACTATTCATCGAAAAATTATTGATGAGGGGGCATCTACATGTATTATGTCAATGAGTTGCTGCAAAACTTTAGGCTCACCACCCTTGTCGCAATCGTCAAGGACATTAAAAGAATTTGATGGATGGACAAACACCCCATACGAGATTTTAAGTAACTTGCAAGTTGAACTAGGGGGAAAAACAGTAGAAATTGATGTTGAAGTTATCGATGGAAACCTCAATTACAACATCCTACTGGGAAGGCCCTGGATTTATGCTATGGCTGCTATTGTGTCAACATACTTTAGAAAGATTGCATTTCCTTTTCAAGGAGGAATTACAGTCGCTGATCAACAAACCTTCCTCCCCAACAGTTCACGAGTTACGGGAAGAATTCCAATGATACATGGAAGCTCTCATTTACTTCAAAATATCGGAGTAGGCCTCCTAAAAGACCCTACTTTAATGGGTACTTTTGCCTTACTGCCTCCAACCAATGTGGAAGAAGTGGCCACGGTGGAAACCTGCGATATGATATCTTCTATATCTAAAAGATTCAGAAGATTCCCGAACATTTTGTCAGCATGGATCATTGCCAGGTATTTCCCCCAAGCCCAATAGAAATATTATAGCAATCAATTTTTTTGGTCTAGGGGGAAAACCCAAATCAACGCTCATCGAATGTTTAGATAGATAGGCCTAAGGAATATGGTACCTTTTCAGATCCTTGGTCGCATGTACATTCTACAAATGAAGGAATCATCCAATCAATGATGATAGGAGAGGCACCATGGGAATATTACCACCATCATTCCCTTCTTCCAGATTACCACGAAGATTATTCCAATGACCTTAATCATCCTTCAGTTTTTGATTTTCTAACAAATACTGTAAATACAGTGGATTCCGAGGATGGTTCTTATCTCGTGTTGACCTCATTAAAAGATGAAACAAGGAGTAATGAGGATAGTTCTTTTACTGTGTCAACCTCATTAAAAAATGAAACAACTCCCTTTCCAAGTCGAGTCTTTCAAAGATCTTGGAGGTAAACCTTCATTCCAACCACCGCGTTGAATGTAATGAAGCTTGGGGGGCATGCACCTCGATTTGCGTCATTATGCTGGGGGCATGCGAACTTATAACAAGCATAGTTTTCATTTCAAGCTTGTGTAAACATGAAATTGAATCTGAGCATATGTTGCTGCATGTTTCAAGCTCACTAAAAAATGAACCAAGCCATGAGAAGTTTTACGTGAAGTTCAAGCTCGTTAAAAAATAAACCTTGCAATTAGCATATGTTCCACCAAACTTTAAGCTCATTAAAAATTGAACCCACCTCTGGTAAATAACCATTGCGATTGCATAATTATAATCTTTTAAGCCTTGGTTGTGTTCTTACCATGACCTCCACTCTTTTCTAGCCGATCATATGCCTCCATTTGATTGTTTACCTCTTTTGACGAACAGTTGCAACGAGAGATTCTGTTAGCCATCTTCTTTACACTACCATGATTGAAAAGTTCCAAACTTGGCCTGGGACCAGCTACTACCTGAAAATATCACCCATTCCTCAAAAAACGAGTCTCCTTTAAGCTCTTTTCATCTGACTCGTAAAATATGAAAATATTGCTGAGCAATTGGCCTCTCCAGCTCGTTAAAGCGATCAGAAGTGCTATCCCTCCTCTATATTTTAATCTTTTTGGACCTAAGGGATCATTACACAAAAATATTGAGCGCTTTGCTTGTTCGGCTCATTAAAACTATCGAGAATTCATCCCTTTCGTATTATTTTATACTTTTTCGAACTTAAGGGATTATGTTACGAAAAAGGAATACTAGAGTTTCCTTTTCATCCCTTTTCAGACTCTCTAAAATTGAAAAAGGACCGAGTTATCTTTGTTGTTAAACTCGTTAAAACAATAGCGACAAACTTGTCCATGCAGGCAAGAGCGAGTTTCACTATCGCTAGACTAGTTAAAACATAGCGATGGGTTTGCCCGAAGGGCGAATTATAGAACAAGCATATGTTATCCTCCTCAAGCTTGACAAAAATAAAGAGGTACTGGTTAGAAATGATAGGGGAAAAATTGGGAAGAAAACTTGAAGAAACTTTATTGGTAGCAAGTCGCTCTTGAACACGACACTTTCACTCCATCACCATGATTGAGTCGGGTTGGGTTATTTCATTCACCAGCCATATCACCATTGGTCCACCGTACCATCCATATTTGGGGTTAATGCTACCAATCCATTTCAGTGTCATCGATATGTTCAAGAGAAGTCGTTCAGAGATATCACCAACCCAGCTTGTGTCTCATCTACTGCAATACCTTCACGCTTCATTCTTTCATGACCGCCACCCTAAACCTTGTATCATCAGATTGTTTTCACCTCCACAAAATCATTTGCTCCGTTTCATGTCGTAGATGTGGGATTCATCAAGGCCCTCCTAGGACGGGTCACTTCTTGTCGACACCAGCTCATTATCCAAGAAGTTGACTTAGGAACAACCCTTTCAGTACTTTGAAGCTTGCATGCCTCAATGGCAAGTTTCTCACTTCCGGCGACAGGTTTACATCAATGGCCTTCGACCGAAAGAATTTGCGTGGTGTTCGACCCCAAGTCCCATTTTCACATCACGTGAATTGTACTGTCGTACCTTGAGGGTCATCATCATTATCAACGATTCCTCTCGCGCCTTTTAACAACTTACATCATTGGCTAGTAATCAGGCGATGTCTTTCCATGTTCGACTTCAAACATCTTTTCACATGGATCGACTTGTACTTCGGGCGAAGATTGAACGAGTCTTGAAGACCTCAGATCTAGTTTCATCCATTCGGGCTGTGATATATTCAAGAAAATAAAAACATCAAATGTACATCATTGCTGCACAGATAATCATCCAAGCCAAAGGATGATGGTTCTACCAGAATCATCAGTCTGCCACACAGATGGGAATGCCTGCCTCAGCTAGATCATAAAAATATTATGAAGATAATCTATTGTATTGTATCTTATTACAGGTCACCTTCAAGTTCGAAAAACCTCGGATCCTCATGATAAATCATTTCACCCGACATCAAAATATTTATGACCTCATGCTTTAGGGGGCAACTGTTATAGACATATTTGGGCACTACAAACCCAATCTTATATGTCCATAAACCAAGAGCTTCTAAGTCCCTAAAATTTTTGTTTCATACCCTAAAAGAAGAAGGTCAGCTGATTACATCATCTCCTAGAAGTTCTCCATGAAAAACTGCTCAGAACTGGTCAAAACTGGACTATCCAACTTGCTCCATCGTCAAAGTGCGATGCATCCCACCTAATACACACAGGGGGTGCGATGCATATTGCAAATCCCTTCTATGCGGTGCGATAGGTGAGAGTAGACAAATGGCAGAGACAGTTTGCAAGGTGGATGATTAGGGAATCTTCTAGAAACTTCTCCTGTGACACTTGCCTCTCTGAATTCGCCTAGGGATGAGTAAGAGATCATGAAATCTCCAAGTGAAATTGAGAACTATAAGAGAGAGGAAACTAACCAAAATCCTAGAAGCTGACTCACCCACCTGCAAACATCTATATGTGGATCCCTCATCCTAGAGATCCAAAGGCTGGAATCTTGTATTTTGTAAGGAAGTGTTGTTGGTTTCTCTGTGCAACATTGTTGGGTGATCTAAGCTTTTCATGAGGTGAAGAGGGCTTTCATGCTGGGAGGATGGCGCTGGGTCAGATCAATGGGCTGTAATCCTCTCTTCTACTACTTCTATCAATAAAACTATTTGCCTTTTCCTCCATATTCTTGTGTGTATTTGAATCTCGAATTGATATATGCATTTGTATGGTCAATATATATCTGATCCTATATTGTTTACGATTATAGATCTCTACGCTTTGATAATATTATGCTGCTTTGATTCTATAGGTCTTCTTTCAAGCGGGACAAGCGAGGAAGGAGCGGCCAAGATCTGTCAAAGGGGAGAGGAAAAAGGCAAGGAGCCAAGCGAAAGACTCAGGTTGGTACTCTCTGCTTCTCTCTCATCTACTTCTCATAAAGGAAAACACAAGTAACTTTAGTTTGTTTGTTTCTAAGATAGCTACCCATCTTAGTGGGACTAGCAGCTCTAAATGGACACTAGTTTTCTCGATAACATGGTTGAATGGTGGTATAATGCTTCCTTCCATACAATAACAAAAATGACCCCATTTATGGCACTTTATGGATATCAGCCACCATCCATCACATCATATTTAAGAGAAAATTCTAAGGTTCAAGCAGTGGAACATCACATCGAGCATCAACAACAAGTCCTCCAACTCTTAAAGGATAACCTTGTGTTAGCACAAAATAGAATGAAACAATAGGCCGATCAACATCGCAGTGAAATAAGTTTTGATGTAGGTGATTGGGTATTCCTACGACTACAACCATATAAAAAAATGTCCCTCAAGCAAGCTAAGAAGGATAATAAATTATCACCAAAGTATTATGGTCCATACAAGGTGTTGCAAAAGATTGGTACTATGGCATACAAATTGGAGCTTCCTGCAGCTTCTTGAGTGCACCCAGTTTTACATGTTTCATGTTTAAAGAAGGTTATAGGCGATAAGCTCCCAATTCAAAAAATATTGCCAGAACTTGACGAGGAAGGAAAAATTATATTGGAATCGGAAGCAATCACAGAAACAAGAACTTGATAGCTACAAAATCGATCAATTTCAGAGTATCTCATCAAGTGGAAGAACTTATCTGTTGAATATTCCACATGAGAGGATGAGAATTTTATATAGAAGCATCCAAAACTTCTCAAGCATTGAGGACAACACTTTTTTGAAGGAGAGGAGCATGTTAGTTCCCTATAATACTAGTGATTACCCCATTACTAATATTGTTGTGCCCCTATTGTCCCCATATTGTTATTACTGTGCCCCATGGAATCCCTCTATTGTTATTTTTGTGCCTTTATATTATTATTGTTAGGTTGGATGGGTTATATTGTGACTCCTTAGACTCCTATATATTTAAAGGAGATTTTGTCATTTGAATCATCAAAGAGTCATTCATTTGTGTAATGTAAAGGAGGTTGGCCCCTCGAAGAGGCTAAATTCTAAGGCGTTGATCTATCTTTTCTATCTTTTTGTTAGTTGGTTTCATAACAGTGGAAGGTTGTGATACCATGCAACTGTCAACCATCCAAGGTACATGGAAATAATCTACATGCTACATTGTAATATCGTACCTCAATGGTTTGCAATGACAAGTGGAAGTTGTCCAAATGGTCTTCCTCCTTCACTTTGCTGTTAAGGTTGAACTTGATGTTCATTCTCTCCGCTCCCTCCAAAATCTTGTGTAAGACACCCGGGAGAGCCAATGGTTCCTGAGTCATCCATTCCAGATTGAGGTCAGCCATCACTTCTTCTTATTCATCCTCCTCCTCTCTTTTAGAATCTGATGGTTTCGGCTCTAAGTCTATTGGTTCGTCTCCACTTTCACCTCCTCTACTACCTTCCCCTCCTCCTCTTGTACCAGAGCTTGATCCCAAGATCACAAGAGTGGCTTGTTCCCCCTGTCAGAAGACTGGAGGTTCCTCTATGTCTTCAATAGCTTCTGCTAGACCTTCAAGTGTGGCAAGAACTTCTTCTTCCACTGATGATACAACAATCCCTGTGGGAGTGGCGTTTGGCTTCCTTGATGCATATGGAATGTGTTGTATGCCTGGCAGTAGTCCATCTGCTTTCATGAACTGGCGGGTGATGGGACAGACGGAGCAAAGGTGATGATACAGAATCTTGTGTTTAGTCTTGGGATGCGAGAAATAACCAACTGCAGAGTCGTATGTAGGTGAGTGGAAGTGCAAGTTACTACCTTGACCAGATGCTTGATGAATGAGTGTGAGAGTATGTTCAACAATATACAACTTGCTTCCCTCCTTCTAGTAGCAGAAATGTTGATGGTGCTAGACCCACCAACATTCATGGGATCACCCTGGTATGAAGTCCCAACTAGACCTCACATCATTTGGTGTGGGAGTCTCATCTGATATGATGGATCGGTTTCCATTATCTTAAATATTTGCCTCAACTCTTTCTTGCAGCACATGAGAGTGGCCTACTTTGTCTTCGAGAAGTGACGTTCGTGTGCCTGGTGATCGCTAGTGTCACTTGTGTCAATGGTTCTTTCCCTATAGAGGGAGAGGGTGGGAGTGAGTCCCAAGTCAGTTGGGAGGAAGCCCTAACTCTGTTAGGAACACACAACAAAACAGGACGTGCACAAATTCGGGAAGAACGATCCACACGGATGTGCAAGTCACAACACACAAGGGAAGATAACATGTACAACACATAGCGGATGAGTTTGTACGAGTGAAACAGTTTTTATAACAAATTTTATGTGAAAGGTCTATCTGATGTCCAGGGAGGTAACCCACACAGGCGAGACAACATTAACAACATATACAACACATTTTCAATATTAGATATGTATTACAACAAGCTAATGAGTTCAAGTGGTAAACACAGGTTAAAGCAACATGCATTGCAAGTGTTCAAAAGTATTCTTACAACAGCTACAATACATGTTTGAAAATGTGCTGCCCTGTTAGTAGGCTTCTGAATTAAGAGAAAGTTCCAAGACGCATCGTTACACCATACATCACTAACCCCATGGGTGGGGCATTGGAGCCACTACTTACTCCTCAAAGAAAATATTACACACTCTCAAGGTTATTTGGGAGGAGCTGAGGTGAAAATTCCTTTCATGTACAAATGAGGGGTTATTTATAGCCAAGGGTGAAACTGACCCTTGTGGTTGTTCGACTACCCTTATGACTATTTGACTTCCATGATTTTTTTTTATTTACATGACTCTTTGTACAATAGGTGGGTCTCTTGGACATCCATGTTCATTAAATTGATTGATAGTATGGCCCACAGTGGAGATGTGGATGACATGACTCATGACATGACTCGACATGATAGTGTTGGTACATCCGTGTTGCTGCTGGTGTGCATGTTGAGCTGCAATGCTGCTGGGTGATGGATTTCCTCATGGTGTGTCACAACTTCACCTATACATCTCAAAGTGCATAGAGTCTTTGATGGTCGTTGCTTCACTTAATGTTTCTTTTACACATTGCTCCTTTCTTGTATATTAGAAGGCTTGACAACTTCATCTGTTTACGAAAGGTGCATGTTCATTTGTCCGTCCACCCATGAGAACATCTTGCATGTTTTTTCATACATCCATCCGCGAACACATATTTGTATGATCATCCATTCATGAGAACATCCCTTTGCATGCATCATTTGTTCGTCCTTTGGTGAACCTATCCTTTTGCACGTGCTCCCTTCATTCATCCCATTTGTCGTCACACCATGTTTGTTTCTGTACCTGTACATGCAGTCACTCATGATGAGACAACATCAAATCCAAAGCCTCCTAATCTATCATCATACATGATCATTTCAGATGCAGGTAACTGAGAGAGGTAACAGGGTTGCGAGGTGGGAAGGACGTTCCAGGAACTGCTGATGGAAACTACACAAAAGTCATTGGGTGATGAAGATGGGAAATATGGATTGACAGTGACTGTCTGTAGGGTCTACCTCAGCTGGAGGACAAAAATGTGCAATTTTTTAGGGGAATAGTCCGAGCTGTGGGAAGGATGGGTAGGCCAAATCTACGCAATTTCTCGAACACTGGAGCTTGGTAGAAAAAATTACGCAATTCTTGGAGGGAAGTGGTAGTCAAATACTAGGAGTTGCTGATGGGAAAAACTACGGTGATGCTGGGAGGTTGGCCTACTGATCACCTCTGCATAGTTTTTGAGCTAAGCAGACTGCTGGGAAGAAAAGGGCTTGCTCATGAAAACTGCACAATTTTCTTGGTGAGCAGCCGGTCGACTGTTGGGAGGCCTGGATGGAAAAACTACACAATTTTCTGAGGGAGATAGGGACATGCACTGGGTGTCTATCCGACCTGTCTATGCAGTTTTCCCAATCAGCAGAGAAAGCATGGTCTGCACCCTTTGTGCAATTTTTTAGGGGGGTCAGTCCCAGGGTGGTTGTTGGGTCAAACTCTCTGGTTGACTAGCGTGAAGGTTGATTGATTTGCTTGCAGGTAGCATAGCTTGAAATGGATTACTTAGTGCTTCTGCATTGTTCTGGGGACAATCGATGAAGTCAATAGCGAGGTGATGGTCCGAGTGTTAGAGGGGAGTCGGTCGTCAGAACTTCAGCAAAATGACAAAGTGTGTGAACAAGTGAAAGATGCATATGTGATGTTGAAAACACACACTTACATGACGTGACGACGAGATGACTCAAATCATCCAGACACACATGCTCAACATGACTGACCGACGATGTGAGCGACAAGCGTGAAACTTATGATTGATCGTTAGTCGACCGTGACAATGCTTGCACGACAATGTATGTGAATCCATGTGTGATTGTGACAGATGTTTACATATTGAACACAACATGTTCACACGAAGTGAAGACCTTGAGTATGACCAGGACATCATTGCAAGCATGATATTGACCTCAACATGCAAAACCTTGGGTTAAATTATCAATCAAGGTGGGAGCGAAGACTCACATGAGCTCACAAAGTGAACTCGAGTGTGTGCAATCATCAAATGAAACTCTCAAGGAAGGCTTCGAAATTAAATGCGGGCGAAAATTTTGGAGGGCGGTTGTAACCACTACAATAGTACCATATTTTATGATGCCATTTTAACTTATGATTGTTTTAGACATCTACACCAAATTATAAGATTCATTTAAACTTAAAATGTACCATGTTTTGTGATTTGCAATTTCACTAGATTCATTTTAAATAACTTGACAAAAAAACTTTAAATGAAACCTAAGAATGATCTACTAACATTATAAGAATGATCATGAAAAATGTACCAACTAAATGTAAAATTCCTTTCATTTCTACATATTAATTAACTTAAATATGTAAAACCTTTAAGCATCAAACCACGCATCATGCAATTTGTACCATGTTTTATAATGCAATTTTATAAAATGTTTTCATGAAAAAATTTACACTAAAAGTTAACTATCAACCGACATCCATAGTAGTCATTCTATACATGAATGCAAAATTTATACCATATTTTATAATCAAATTTTAAGTTATGATTTTTTTATACATCTACACCAAATTATAACATTCATTCAAATGCAAAATGTACCATGTTTTGTAATTTGCAATTTTACTAGATTCATTTTTAATAACTTGACAAAACAACTTTAAAAAAAACCTAAGAATCATATACTAACATTATAAGAATGATCATGCAAAATGTACCAACCAAATGAAAATTTAATTTCATTTCTACATATTAGTGGACTTAAATATGTAAACCTTTAAGCATCAAACCATGCATCATGCAAATTGTACCATATTTTATAATGCAATTTTATAAAATGTTTGCATGAACAACCTCATATTAAAAGTTAACTATCAACCGAGATCCATAGTAGCCATTTTATACATGAATGAAAAATGTATGTACCATATTTTATAATGCAATTTTAACTTATGATTGATTTAGACATCTACACCAAATTGTAAGATTCATTCAAATGCAAAATGTACCATGTTTTGTGATTTGCAATTTCACTAGATTCATTTTAAATAACTTGACAAAAAACTTTATACGAAACCTAAGAATCATCTACTAACATGATAAGAATGATCATGAAAAATGTACCAAATGTAAAATTCCTTTCATTTCTACATATTAATTAAGTTAAATATGTAAAACATTTAAGCATCAAACCATGTATCATGCAAATTGTACCATGTTTTATAATGCAATTTTATAAAATGTTTACATGAACAACTTTACATTAAAAGTTAACTATCAACAGACATCCATAATAGCCATTCTATAAATGAATGCAAAATGTATACCATATCTTATAATGCAATTTTAATTTATGATTGTTGTAGACATCTACACCAAATTATAAGATCCATTCAAATGCAAAATATAAAATGTTTTATAATGCACAATTATAAGAATCATCATACAAAATGTACATAAACTCCAAAATTGGCATGTATTAAATCATAATAAAGAGTTCTATTTAAAATATGTCCAAATTTTATGTCATTATAAAAGTAAATATATATAGTAAAATTTTTTCAAATAAAAATATGCATCAAAGAGATCAATTCATAATAAAACGTGTTACTTTAAATATGTCCAAAATTTATATCATGATAAAAGTAAATATAATATAAAAAAATACTGTCAAATAAAGAGTTGTATCAAAGAAAATCTCTCTGAAATATAAAATCTATCAACATCCTCGTAATCTCGTCAAAATTATGGGTGCCCTGCACAACATGTGTAATTGCATATATACATAAGATTCTGCACTTTAAAATTAAATTTTAATGTTTTAAAATTAAATGAGAATGTAAGATCATCAAAACAAAATTATAAAAAAATTCCAATTCTATGCAATACCTCAAGGTGTTCCCCCTCCATTGTGCCCTCGGGATGTTCACATGAAAATGCATAAACTCGCAACATTAAAAAAATCAAGTATCAACTTCTTCAAATTGTCTAGATGATTCAATCCATGTAACTGAATGAAGTTTCACATTCCATGTGTTGGAAGTAATGCTTCGATGTCATGTGTAGTTGCGATTAGGAGTTACAATGAGTCAGTCTTGTTTCCAATGTGTGAGTTGTAATGGTGATTTGTTTGTGTCGAAGTCAGTAATTTGTGTCTTCTATATTTGTATGTATGATGATCAATAAAAGTATCAAGTGAGATTTGTATTGTGCATAATTTGTCTGGTCTCCCTTCTATTTTTCTATCATGGTATCAGAGCTAGTATCGGAGCTAGTACTGGCCTGACTCCCTCAAGGGAGGGCCATGAGAATGTAAGAAGTAAGATAGCTAATTCCCTGTAAATAGGTAGGATTAATTGGCAAATAGAGAAAATAAATCACTGTGTTATGTTTTCATGTGTGTGAAATATTAGGTTGTGTTTAGTTTCAGTGTTATTTCCCTTGGATCCCATATCTCTATTGGGAGGACTGATTATAGCTAATCAATTTGGCACTGCATGAGAAACAAGGTGTGGCTAAAATCTGAGATCAGCGTGGGTAAAGGAGTTGGAGTGTTGGAGCACCATTGTTATAATTTTTTCTACATATAAAACAAATGTTATATGTGAAGTTGTTGTCAAGGTGTTCAATGGTGAGTTCCGCAAGTGATTTCTAGCTATTAAAAGTGTGTGGCTGAGGACAATGTGTAATTCAATAATATTTTTGAGGATTGCAGAGGTTTGACCCTGTCAACACATGTTCGACATGGAATTTCAGATCTAGACATGGCTAAAGGAAGAGCATGAAGAATCGGTTTCTAAGGAGATTTGATTTCCAAGGAGAGCATGGTTACCTCCAGTTTCATTGCTGAGGTTTTCAGGCCAAAAATATGCGTCAAGTGAAAGCCATGGAGTGCAGGTGCATAATATAACATCATTATGGGCAATGGTTGATGGGAGAGCAAGATCCTTACTTTTGCAGAATGGTTGAATATTTGTCTCATGTCATGGTGATGAAAATATCTAGATCTCCCTAGCATGTTGACTGACATCTGTTGATTGATTTCTTTATGTCCCCGGGCAAATTGTTACCAATTGACGATGATTTTCCATTGTGGTTTTCTCCAATGGATCATCAGCTTATTCAGGCCCCAACGATCAAGATACAAGCAGATGCAGTGGTGGCCCATCAAATGGAACCTATTTAGATCATCATTTTCCCATCCAATCTATAGGAAGAGGGCTATCATTGTCAATTAGAGCATCAAATTGTTGATTTCACATACAATGCACAACAACTTAATGTCATGGGTATGGAACAATTTATTTATTAGTGCTTTAATAGTCTTCTTGTGTGACCATCTATGTAAAGGGTAATCTTCGTTTAAAAAACAAATGAAGGCATGAGATTGTTTTAGTGTTGTGCGGTTTTATTGGTCATAAAAAATATTGATGGCTCTTAAAATGGAAGTTGTGGTGTCTAAAATGTCAATTCTTGTGTGTTAGTAATTTTGGTTATGAAAAGGGTTGGTGGTTCTTAAACTGGAAGCCTTGTGTCTGAAACATTATTTCTTGTGTAAGGTCAAGTTGTTTGATCAACTCTTGAGCACATTCAGTATCCAAAACTCCATCCTATCAACTAACGAATAGCCGAAAGAGAAATATCCTACAGATGGTGGTTGGTCGATAGGATGGTTCATTACTTGATAGCTCTTATAGCGGAAGCCATGATGAGTTGGGTTGTCAATATTGTTGACCCTAAAAAGTTCATAAATAATGGTTAGAGGTGGTTATGTTTTAAATGGAGGTCAAGTAAGAACTCGAAGATGTGGTGGTGAAAGAGCAGTGTTTGCAAGATTCTAGAGTGGATGTGGGTGCTCATGAAGACCAGTCAGACATATATTTATTTATTTTTGTAATATGTTTTCCATGTAAGCATTAAGGGAGGGTGTTGGAAGTAATGCTTCCATGTCATGTGTAGTTTTCATTAGGAGTTACGATGAGTCATCTTTTTTTCCAATGTGTGAGTTGTAATGGTGATCTGTTTGTGTTGAACTCAGTAATTTGTGTCTTATATATTTGTATATGTAAACATCAATAAAAGTATCAAGTGAGATTTGTATCGTGTGTAATCGCTCTCTGGTCTCCCTTCTATTTTTCTATCACCATGCAATATCTCGTGGTGTTTCCCTTGCATTTCTCCCTCATGGATTCCTTATACAATACATGTGCATGTATATATTAAAAATTTAAAAATTCAAATAAAAATGTATAAATCTACAATATAAAAAATTATTAAAAAAAAATCAAATTGTTTAGATGATCCTATCCCCATTGCTGAGTCCATCTCTAGAGTCCCTAGAGAATGGAAACCATCTCCACAAACCTAAAATTCGAAAATTTTAAAAATGTAAGATAGGAATATGATTTTTTAATGAAACTTGCTTCAATTTATAACAAAACAAAAGTGAAATATTCCATACTTGTGACAAGTGAATATTTCACACATCCCCTAATAGGGAGGAAGAGGGTGGCACTATGTCGAAAACTTCAGACATAATCAGAATCTGTTAACATTTAATTATATATGTAATTATTTCTTTTTAAAATATGTCCTTACAATATCGATATTATAAAAGTAGAATAATAGTAGCAACATGAACTCTTAAAAAAACTAAAATCTTTCAACCTATCTTGAATGGAACCTGAAATTGGGACCGTGATATTATCAAAATTTTCATTCAACAAAGGAGTTAATTGCAAATGGTGAACATATGGTACATGTGTGTTAGATTATATCTGAAAAAATTAACAAAATGTATGTGAATCGAAATTAACACATTCATTACAGTACATTAAAATATCCACCCTAACCATTAACACATACTAATCCCACACACTCTTCCTCATGACCAATTAGGTATTTCCAATTAGTAAAACAACCCTTTTCGTATGATTTAATCTCCTCAATATCCATATTATCTATCTCCTCATCTGTTATATATATATATATATATATATATATATAATTAGCATGTGCATTATCTCGTCCTTTTCGTCGATTTAGACCGATATCAATTCTAGTCAATGTAGTCTGGATGTTGTCTATAATGGCATCCCTTCCATTTGAACCAATTTGAGAAGTGGAATCCATCTCTGACTGTAAAGTTAGTAGATGAGGAGATTGGTGTACCAAAGGTGGCATAGCGAGAGTGACACAGGAGGTTGATCAAAATAAGATGGTAGTCTTAAAAATAGACTATTGGTTACTTTATAACCAATTAGATGTGTTCCAATGGATTTTTTACGTGGCTTATTTTATCCTGAGGGTCCCACTTTTCTCCTTAACACGTCGGTCTCACGTTGACTTTCCCTTTTTAAACATGCACTTCACTCTACGCCATTGATCTCCTCTCTCCAAATATAATGGTCATCACTCACATCGGTCAACAAAACAATTTAGTGATCCTCCACCATTGATCAAAGCACACTTGATCCAACGGTTAACAACGATATCGGGTGAGCCACTTACACGAGGATTACCCACCCGATAAAGCAGTTTTCTCTCTCCACCCGAGTGCTACATGTCAGTTGGTTAATGGAATCGGGTGACCACCCCGAATTACCACATACCACTTTTCCTTCGCCTGATAACCCATTCGCTGATAAAACCCACTTTTCCAATACAACCCATGTGCATTAAATCAAACTTAACACTAAATGATTGCTATTAATGATAAACACATAAACACTAAGATTTATAATTAAAGTGTGAAATCAAAGAAAATACTTGGTTACATTTCAGAACGTAGATACACAAACGTAAACGAGAGTTTGCACCAAGAATTAACACACATATGCACACTGAATCAATTTCTTCAATATAATAGAAGTTACAGAGTCTTGGCCCTCTCGACTCAATTACACAATTTATTTGACCTCTGTGTCAATCTCAAAACCCTATCTATCACTCCAACTCTTGCCTCTCACTCAATTCTCAATCATATCAGCTAATCCCTTTCCATTACATTTTCTTCTCTCTTATGAGTCAATTCCTATTCTAACTTCACTAACAACTCGATCTCTATTTTAATCAATTTAACAATCAAATCTCTATTTTTAAGCTCTATTACACACCTATGCTAACAACTTATCCCTTAGTCTAAAATAATACAATTTTCTAATTATTACAATAATGAAGTAAATATCGTTTTCGAGAGATCCAACCCACTCTACCAAAACTAACTTTTGACCACTTAGGTCAATGAAATTAAACTCATTTAGCCACAACATGTGAACAAACCATCACATTGCTGGCTAATTCCAAATTCTCCTGCATCAGAATCTCGAGTAAGAAAAGAATCATTCCTCAGAATTTCAGGGTTTACTCCATAGTTCTGCGACTCTGTTGTTGTCAAACAACTAGCATCCTCCACTGGTTGTCCTTTCCATTTGACTAGATATTGAAAATAAACCCGTCCTTTGGTTCTTTTTGATACTCTTTTCTCAAAAATAGCTTCCACCTCTTTCTTACTTCGGTTTGGCATTTGTTCTTCCCAGTTCAAAGTTTGAATTTCATCTTCTATAGTTTCCTCTTGTAGCTTTGTCTCTGTCTCTTTGTATGGATACAAATCTGCAACATTGAAGATAGGTGATATTCCAATCCCTTCTGGCAATTCAATTTCCTAAGCATTAGTTGAAAACTTTCTTACAATTCTGCATGGTCCTTTAGTTTGTTGTAAGTCTTAGTAGGAAATCTTTCTTCCCTTAAATACACCATCACTAAATCTCCCACTTGGAATTATTTCTCTCTTATTTTCATATTAGCTCTTTCTTTGTATTTTCCACTGCTTTCCTACAATCTACCTTTGACATTTTCTTGTAGTCTCTGCATCTGCTTTGCAAACTCTTCAACTTTTGCACTTCTTCTTTCTTATTTACCCAAATTTTTGAGCTCATACACACCTCTTGGATTCATTCCAAAAACAATCTGAAATGGACTCATTCGAGTACTTTAGTTTGGAGTGGCATTATAAGCAAACTCAGCCTGCGCTAGTGTTAAATCCCACTAGTTAGGATTTTGATATGCTAAACTTCTCAATATGTTTCCCAAGCTTCTATTTACCACTTCATTCTATCCATTTGTTTGAGGATGGTATGTTGAACTGAAACTGAGGTTAGCACCTAGTTTCTTCCAAAGAGTTCTCCAGAAATGCCCTACAAACTTTGTATCTCTATCAGACACAATACTTACAAGCAATCCATGTAATCTCATAATTTCTGAAAAAAATAGATTAGCAATATGTGTTGCATCACTAGTCTCTTACATGCAATGAAATGTTCCATCTTGGAAAATCTATCTACCACAATTTAAATGGAATCATTCCCCCTTTCAATTTTAGGTAACCCCAAAAGAAAATCCATGCTAACTACATCCCATGGTCAGTCTGGTATTGGCAATGGTTGGTACAATCTTGTATTCTGGCTTCTCCCTTTAGCATGCTGACATATGTTGCACTTCTCAAAAAATCTCTTAACATGAGTCTGCACCTTTGGCCAATAGTAAAAATGATTTACCCGAGCAATGGTTTTTTCTTGTCCAAAGTGACCAGATAATCCTCCACCGTGTTTCTCCTTTATTATGTTTTCCCTCATAGAAATTTTGGGAATGCAAGACTTAATGCCTTTAAACAATAAACCTCCCTAGATAAGATAATCTAACCACTAAATTTTGTTATGAACTCTTGTGATTTTTATTTTTGTATAAATATTTTTGAAATCTGCATCATCTTTATACATTTCAACCATTTCTTAAATCCTACAACACCAAATTTTAATTCTTGCACAATGAAATTTACCCTGCTTAAAGCATCATAAAAATTTTTCAACCTACTACTTGTGTGTTTTATCATAAAATTAAAGCTCTGCAAGAACTCTACCCACTTGGCATGTTACTGGTTCAATTTTGGTTGGTTGTTTATGAACTATAATGCATGATTGTCAATATACAATATAAACTCCTTTGGTAGCAAAAATGTCTCCATTTTTTTAAGGCTTGTACAATAGCATCAAATATTTTATCATAAGAAGAATACTTCTTCTTAGATTCATTTAATTTCTCACTGAAGTGTGCTATTGGTCTCTGTTCTTGACTCAAAACTACTCCAATTACAATTCCACTAGCATCTGTTTCAACTTGAAATATTTTTTCAAAATCAAGTAATGCTAAAACTAGTTTCTCAGTGATTTTCCTCCTCAGCAACTTAAAATTCCTGTCTATTTCTTCTGTCCACTTGAATGGCTGATTAGTCTCCTTGATTTTTTCAAGAATTAGTGCACAAATCTGATTAAAACCTCTAATAAATTTCCTATAAAAACTTACAAGACCATGAAAACTTCTTACCTCAAATATATTCCTTGGAATAGGCTAGTTCTAAATTGCTTGGACTTTCTCTGGATCCATTTTCAACCCTTCTTTAGAAACTACAAATCCCAAGTAAATTAATTCTTCTTTCATGAAACACATTTCTTCAAATTTATTAGTAGTTTCTCTTTCTGTAGAGTTCTTAAAACCAATTTAATGTGCTCTAGATGTTCTTATTTACTTCTACTAAAAACTAGAATATCATCAAGATAAACAATAACAAACTTTCCTACATATTCCTTCAAGACTTCATTCATCAATATCATGAATGTGCTAGGTGCATTAGTGAGTCCAAAAGGTGTCAGTAACCACTCATACAACCCACTGTTTGTTTTAAATGCAATCTTCCATTCATCTCCTTCTCTAATTCTTATTTGATGATATCCACTCTTCAGATCTATTTTAGTAAAATACTTTGACCCACTCAAACAATTCATCAAATCACCCATGCATGGTAAAGTAAACCTATACTTGATAGTGATATTGTTTATGGCTCTGGAATCTGTACACATACGCCGTTCACCTCCTTTCTTTGGACTAAGTACTATTGGTACAACACATGGACTAAGACTCTCTCTCTAATTAGTCCCTTATCCATCAGTTCTTGCACTTGTTTTCCAACTTCTTCATTCTCTTGAGGATTTAATCTATATGTTGCTTTGTTTGGAAAACTTGCTCCTGGTATCAGATCAATATGATGACTAATACTCATGATTGGTGGGAATGCATTTGGAAACTCATCCAAAATAATATCAGTAAAATCATTCAACAGAGTTTTGATTTCTTCGGGTAAATCATATAAGTTTGTGGAAGTTAAAATTACCTTAGGTCTCCCTATGACAGCAAAATGTATTTCTTCACTTTTCCAACCTCTTGCAACAAATTCTTTCCACTCATCAACATAACATTGTTTCCAAGTGCTCCTTTGTCAGCTGCATGCTTCAATGGTAGCAGTGTATGTTTATTTCCATCCTTCTACAAAGTATAAGTATTTTTCCTCCCATCATGAATAACTTTCCGATCAAACTCCCAAGGTCTTCCCAGAAATACATGGAATACATCCATTGGCATTACATCACACAATATCACATCTTTATAGGTACCAATTTTTATCTCTACTTTGCATTGTTATGTCACAATAATCTGATGTCCTTTTTGCAACCATGGCACTTTGTAAGTAGTAGGGTGTACTGTCTTCATTAATCCTAGCTTGTCCACCATCTCTGTAGAAACAAGGTTATTAGTGCTTCCACTTTCAATTATCACTTTACAACATTTACCTTTGGATTTTCATGTAGTTCTGAATAAAATCTTCCTCTAAGTTGGTTCTCCAGTGTCTTTCTCTACAGTTGAATTGAGGCTGCTGTGATCCATAATAGCTGAAAGAATAACTTCGGCGTAAACCACATGTAGACAGACATTTGTCGACGCGTTTCGAACCAACTAGTGTGGTTCATCGTCAGGACAAGTTGAAGAAACAGATCTAGCTTAGCATGATAAATAGTCTGAGCAGAGTCTCCAATGGCTAAATTGACTAACGACTAATTTTGACCTTAGGACCCAGGTCTAATTAATATTTATTAATTTAATATTATTTTTATTATTATTATTATTTATCTTAATATTATTTATGGAAATAAGTTAAATTAGGTAAAAATACATAAATAAATTAATATTAATGGTTGGTTTAAAAAGAAATTCAACTATTTATTTAAATTATATATATATATATATATATATATATATATATATATATATTAATTAAAGTTATAATATTAGGTTAATAAGATAAAAGTTAGGATTAATAAGTAAAATAATTTCAAAGGTTAATATAATAAATAATATTAAGATAAATAATAATTAAAATAATATTAATATTAAATTAATAAATATTAATTAGACCTGGGTCCTAAGGTCAAAATTAGTCGTTAGTCAATTTAGTTTTTGGAGGCTCTGCTCAAACTATTTACCATGCTAAGCTGGATCTGTTTCTTCAACTTGTCCTGACGATGAACCACACTAGTTGGTTCGAAACACGTCGACAAATGTCTATCTACATGTGATTTACGCTGAAGTCTTTCTCTACCTTAAGCAATAACCTTTTCAACAAGAGGGATTCTCCTACTTCAGGGGATTCTTCCTTTTCTGTAATTTGAGGTGTTTCTTCCTTTACCTCAGCCACATTCACATTCCTCTGAATGGTTGTACTATTATGAGGATAGTCCCATGATCCATGTTCCCATTCTCCACATGTGTAACACCGAATATCTCTTCCTCGACCTCTTCCTCTGGGTGCAAACCTTCCTCTATTAAAATCTCCCCTCTGTGGTGGTCTACTACTTGAACTTCCTACTCCACTCTTATGTTGCTGAAACTTCAGTCTAGTAGTTCCTCTACCCCTTACTGAAATTTTTCCTCTATTCCTCTGATTTTGTTTTCTCAACTGCCTTCAAACCTACTTGATAGGCATATTCAATGGTCTTTACACTCAGCAAGCCAATCTCATCCTGTATGTCATATCTTAAGCCATTGATACATCTGGCTACCTTCTCCATGTCATCCTCTGCATGGTCTGCTCTAATACTCAATCTATAAAAATCTTCTATATATTCTTTAATAGACATTCATTTTTGCCTTAAATTTAGTAACCATTTGAAAAGATTTAATTGATAATATTTTGGCATAAATTTAGCTTTCATTTTACTCACCATTTTATCCCATTGCTTGATCTTGGAATTTCCTTTTCTTGTTCTCGATGTTTGTAGTTCATCCCACCAAATAGTTGCATTCCCCTTCAATCTGGTAACTAAAAATTTCACCTTCCTTTTGTCATCAACCTCCTCATATTCAAAATATTTCTCCAATGAACTGAGCCAATCCATTAGCTCTTCTGTATTGAGGTTCTCTTCATACACAAGAATTTCCACCTTTGGTTTTCCACCTACTTTAGCCAACATCTTGATAACTTTGGTATTTTCATTTTCCTCCTCCTCTTCTTCCTCAGAAGATTCTCTTGTAGCACTGGTAACTCCTTCATCGGGTGTTCTCCTCTGAGTAGTCTCCATTGTGTCCATCCTTATACGCAGACTCCATATCTCCTCCAGCAGAACTGCATTTGGTTCAGGTCTTCCTCTACCTATGCTAGCTACCCTCCTCGGTGGCATGTTTATTGCAATCAAACTCAATCTCTATGCTCCGATACCAAAATGATGCAGGAGGCTGATCAAAATAAGGTGGTAGTCTTAAAAATAAACTATTGGTTACTTTATAACCAATCAGATGCGTTCGAGCGGATTTTGTACGTGGCTTACTTTATCCTGAGGGTCCCACTTTCCTCCTAAACACGCTGGTCTCACGTTGAATTTCCCTTTTTAAACAGACACTTCGCTATACGTTGTTGATCTCCTCTCTCCAGATCTAACGTTCATCACTCACCTCGATCAATAAAACAATTCGGTGATCCTCCACTGTTGATCAAAGAACACTTGATCCAATGGTTAATAGTGATATCAGGTGAGCCACTTACACGAGGATTACCCGCCTGATAAAGCGGTTTTCTCTCTCCACCTGAATGCTACGTGTCGGTTGCTTAATGGAATCGGGTAACCACCTTGAATTACCACTTACCACTTTTCATTCGCCTGATAATCCCATTCGTTGATAAAACCCACTTTTCCAATACAACCCATGTGCATTAAATCAAACTTAAATAAAGCTCTTAATAAATGTTTTAGAGCTTAATTCTAAGATTACTCGTTAACACTAAATGCCCACAATTAATGATAAACACATAAACACTGATATTTACAATTAAAGTGTGAAAACAAAGAAAATTCCTGGTTAAGTTTCAGAACGCAGATACATAGAGGTAAATGAGAGTCTACACCAGGAATTAACACAGATGCACACTGAATCAATTTCTTCCAATATAATAGAAGTTATAGAATCTTCACCCTCTCGTCTCAATTACAGCAATTTATTTGACCTCTGTCTCAATCTCAAAGCCCTATCTATCACTCAAACTCTCGCCTCTCACTCAATTCTCAATCATCTCAGCTAATCCTTTCCATTACATTTTCTTCTCTTTTACGAGTCAAATCCTATCTAACTGCACTAACAACTCGATCTCTATTTTAATCAATCTAACAATCAAATATCTGTTTTTAAGCTCTATTATACACTTATGCTAACAACTTATCCATTAATCTAAAATATACAATTTTCTAATTATTACAATAATGAAGTAAAGATCATTTTTGAGAGATCCAACCCTCTCTACCAAAATTGACTTTTGACCACTCAGGTCAATGAAATTCAACTCATTTAGCCACAACATGTGAACAAACCATCACATTGCTGGCTAAGTCCAGATGCTCCTGCATCAGAGAGGAAATTCAGTATCCCATAATGCACCTTTACGTTCATATAGCCGACCTCCACTAGTACCATAAAATTCGTATGGAAGGTCATTATAATCAGGCCTCATACCCATAAATAATTCTACATTAAAATAATTTTATAAAATAAATTGGAACCTCGTCATGCCATGTCATCTCTCCATAGGTTGCACGGAAACTATCATACAAATGGTTGGCTATAATAGGGTGCTTGAAATATTGCATCATGAACATCTTTCTTTTTGACCCTTCTTTGAAATTAAACATATATCTTGCATTTTATTTTGTAACCCTTTTACTTGCCTCGACCCATTTATCAGTACCCATTACTACTTCCTTTCTATGCCTCATCATATCTATAAAGAAATCAGTGGCTAGCCCAAGATTCTTGTAAATATCAAGAAATGAGCTTTGTCGACTCTCTACAGGGAGCTCCAAACTCCCAAGATATTTCCTCAATTTTGAATAATGACCTATACACCTATATAACATACATTTTTGTAGGTTTGTTTCCCAATGAAGCTCATCAAAAATATCAGATGGATAAGTGGTAGTTTGTTTATGGTCTTCTTCTTCAAATTCCCTGCTTCGCTTACGTTTACTTTAAGTAATAGTTTCACCCCGTGCATCAATATAATTACACAAGTGTAAAAACATGTGAAAAAATGTTCATACACATGCAATATGGACATGTACACATATATTTACATACAATTCATTTACATGTACAAATTTGTTTTAACATAATTTTTTATATATATAATTTTCCAAAAGGATGAGGATCATGATGATCTGATTGCGATTGATGACCACCCGGAGATGTTTGAGCATCATCACACCCAAGTACATGAGTTAATTGAGCTTGTAGACCACCGGGAGAATGCTGACAACCCTCGCGTGACGACATAGTGATAGAAGCTTCTAAAAAAATAGAAAATCAATTCAATATATATGTATACATATGATTCTACCTATTTATCATTTAAGTAAATGCACATAAACATATATATACCATACCACAATGATGTGAGTGATGGCCCTCCATTGATTTAATATATACTCTCTGACCTACTTTGAGATGTTCTTAAAAAAATGAAATTTATTATAAATTAACAAAGCTAAACTAAAAAGAAATAAATTTCATATGTATGTACATATGATTATATTCAAATTTCAGTTAAAAAATTGCACATAAACATATATATACCACGATCATGATGTAACAAACAATGGCCCTCCTATGATTCATTTGATAATCCCCTTGATCCATGACCTCCTCCTCTAGTAGATGCATGAGACTCAATTGATGCTCACCTTGAGGAATCAAGTGGCAAATTCTCATCCATGATATATAAATATATCTATATCTATATCTATATATATATATATATATATATATATATATATATATATATATATATATATATATATATATATAATATTTAAAAGTTTACCTCATGCATTTAAAAGTCTTAGAATTCCAATTTTAAAAATCAAGAATTCAGAAAAAATGATGTAACTATTTGAGGGTTTCTTCAAAATTATTTGGTGTAAATTCTTCATTTAAAATATACTCAAGCTAAAAACAAAAATGTGGAAGTGAACATTTTTAAAATTAAATACAAAATTTTCTAAAACATGTCAAGTTAACCAAGTTGTGCTTACATAGTGTGGGCATGCTTAGTATAGAATTGAAGAAAACACATGGTCATTAGAAAGAACACATTTATAACTAAAAAACACATACATATCAAAGATATATTACAATGTCCATCAATAAATTTTGATGGAGAGATTCTTAATACCAATTCATCTTTCACACACAAATCATGAATTGGCATTGCCCCATACAATAGATCACTAGACATCCTATTAACATTTGCACAATATCTTATGATAAATGATTGAAATTGACTAACAATATTCTTTGCTTTTTTGTGCAATTGTTTTAACCTCTTCTTTTTAACTTGGTACACAACTTTCATCTAGTTTCACACAAGTTCCAAATTGGTGAAGACTACAATTCCATTAGATCCATACTCCCTAGATATTCCTAAGCCTTCTATTAGTGCAATATAATATGCTTCATTATTTGTTGTTCTTCCAGGTACATTCATTTTCCTTTGGAGGACATTGTTCGTCACAATATTGCATAGCACATAAGTAATCACTACTTTCCTTGGATTGGGATAACAATAAACTTCTATGCATAATGTCCATTTTTCAACCATCTTTAATGGGTTTTCTTATCACTGTAAAAAAAAAAAATCAATAAAATGAATTTAATATATTTATTTATTGCATATGCATTACTTTATGGGAGAATTATAGTAAATAAATTCCTAGTGTGATTGAATAATGGAATACTACAAGGATTTAGCCTCACTTTAGGATCATCTTCTATGTTCTCCTTCAGAATTTATACATGTGATTAATAGTTTCATCAACCAATTATAAATTATGATGTTAGAAATTTATTGATTTTAGGAACTAGGTCTCTATAAAATCATTGTTTAAATGCATATGTGACAAATTATTTACACCAAGGGTGCATGAAAACTTATTATCATTGCCATTCCTCCCTTTGGTTACTACGCATAAGCTGATGAGCAACACTTGCAATGACGAATATAATGATGATTTTTGTTTCTTTAAATTAGAATATTATATTCTTATTATGAAGGATGATTCCCACACTTCCTAACCTTCTATTGAATTAGTTGACATATATGAGAAGTTCTTTGACATCGTATAGCATCCGAGTGAATATGGTAATATTCTTCATTTTGGGTTGCTTGCCCTTCCCTTTCTCTTCACTAATTTTAATCGTAAACTTATTTTGCAAAGTTTTTTCAATATATCCTTCCACTTTAAACATAAACAAAATGTATATCTAAAAACTTCCCAAGGATATTCATACTCATCTCGAAGTTCAATAAATAATTCTTGAGACTATCATTGACTTAATAATCTCAACCTAACTAGAGACTTCTGATTCTAGTTGACATTATTTCTAGATATATTTATGAGACATTAACATGATATCTATATATATATATATATATATATATATATATATATATATATATATATATATATATATATATATATATATATATATATATATATATATATATATTAAAAAGAAGGTAGAGCAGGAAATATATTTTGGTGGATTTCCCTTCATTAATATTCAAATATTTTCGTTGAGAAATCTTAAATGAGTTAGATTTTAATCGGTTGAAATATTAGATGAATATATTCAGATGATGAGAAATGTTGAAGAAAAGCCAAACAACCCATTTTTATCCTTTTCTTTCAATGATCATTGTAAGATGGAGTAGAAAGAATGTTTGGATAATGGTCACTGTGGGTGTTACTCCTTTCTAATGGATCAAACCTAGTTGGAAGAAAGAATGGAGGAATGTTTGGTTCTATTCATGCTAATGCTATCATTTGATGTAAATGTGGCTGCAAATTCTGAAGCTGGCCAACAAACCCAACTCCTCCTGTTGTTTGTTTTTCTATGTTATGGCCTGAATAGATATACAGTGCATTTGTTTTTTTAATTTAATTATGTAATTCGACCAAATTGGAGGAATTCGTCCTGGAATATATGCTATGAATGTTTAGGCCTTGTACATATTTGTGTTCGTATTCTTACAGATTATTGATCATAGGTGTGTTTGCATCTCTATGTTCTTAGAAGAAACTTGCATGAGCCAGGGAATGTGTTGTAGAATGGGATCCGACTTTGGTGAATTCTTGCATAGTTACCAAGTCCGAATTAGATACGATAAAAATTCGGATGAAAATTTTTCAATTTGATAGTATACACATTAAACATACTTCCTTCTTGTATCAACAATGGTTTTTTTTCATTTTTTTCTTAATCAATTAGAAATTTAAATAATTCTAATAATTTTAATCAATATAAATTGTTTTAAAATTACAATTTACCAAGGAAAATCACACTTTTTCTCTAAAGTTTTCCTACTTTTCAAAACTCAAAGCTTCAATATTAATTTTTTTTTTTAGTTGATACATACTATAAAAACTAAATATTAGAAACTTATTTATGTAAAATTCCTAGCTTATATAAACATATTTAATTTATTTTTTATAGAAATTGCTAACCTTCAGAGTTTTTGCTCAAATATATTTTTTCTCATTTTTGGAGCCTTTTCAACCTTTTAATGCATCTAAAATTGAAAAATGTAGAAATTTTGAATAATATGACACTTATTCATAGAGATTATCCTAATTATACACTATTGTGGAATACATGCATAATACATAATCTCCTCTACATTGATCATCAATTTAGCAGCATTAAAAACAATCAAACATTAATTGCATGCGCACATTAACACAATATGTAACCCGGGGAAAGCATACAGCTGAAAACCCCCAACTATATGTATAATATATTGATTGAGAACATGTAACAATACATAGTACAATACTCCTCGCAAGTACTCAGTACTATCTCCACCTGTTACACACAAACTAGCTCAAATCTGAAGCCTCAAATCTCCTCCACTGTTTGCCTACCTCCACTGCGCAATCCTGCATGAGAATAATGATGAATGGCTGAAGAAAAATCATATTTCCTTGGCTGCACCACGCAATCCTCATTGGAATTACTCAATCCATGCATGTGCAAATCTCATGCACAACTATAGTCACAACTGACAGCTGTCTTGCCCTTTCACTCACCTCTAACACTTGTCTCCAGAGAACTGTCCATGCACTGAGTTAACTGATGTATTCTTTAGATGCTTTATGAGTTAATAATTAGTGAATTAATTAATAATTAATTCACACAACTCATCACTAGTGTATTCTTTAGTTAGACTAAATACAGCTAGTTCAACCAAGTCAAACTGAACACAACTCCATCAACTCCACAATCAACTCCACCAGAACTCAACCACTTGAGTTTTAACTGAAGTCCACCATGCAATAGCTCAACTGACCCATAAGAAAAGTGTATTTCCTTCTGGGAGCTGCATGTGCCACATCCATAGCTAGAACTGAAGTGCTCCAAGAGAATAAGATAATGTTTATGGTTCAAATATTATTAAGAGCTAATAATATTCAACTGTTCTATTTCTAGATTGGCAATCTAAAAATAGACTCCGCCCATATGTCTAAAAATAGAAGTCCATCTATTTTTACCAACATGACCAATCATCCATAAATAACATCCTTCAACTCATAGACCATGATCCATATGTCTAAAAATAGACATAGTCTAAAAATAGACTTTGCGCCAAAAATAGCCTGCGGGACCACTTAGTGAAGGCGACTCCTTTCCACTAAGCTCCATCATCTTGTTGCATTTTCAACACTCCCTCTCAACAAGATATGGATTATCTGCAACCCCTATCCTGCCTCTATAATGTTCTGCATGCAACACATTTTCCCGGTCCACTTGCTCCAACAACACTTGGAACAAAAAACACTCCCAACTGACCACTCTGTTGGGCTAAGAACATACTCTGATGCTGAAGCTCTACCTGCTGCTGACAAGTGCTCCCTCTCTAACATTTGTGCTACTACAACATCTGCATGCATCTCGCACCATTGCACACCTCTCTGTACCACCTAGCATTGTGCAAAACACTTGTGCCTCTCACATTGCTGCAGCCTGCTAGCTATGCGCTATCCAGGGATTCCCTACACTGTCGCTCTCTCTGCCGCTCCATCTGCCTCTATCTCTACCCAATCAGTTAGTTCTTGCTACTCCACATCGGGGCTCCCTTAGCAAGGTCTCATCCAAGAGGTTGGGTACCTCAAGGATCCTGCCCCTCCTCCTTGGGACGATCAATCCACATCACCCCACCTCCTACCTGGAGGTATGGCTGCATGTGATCCCTCAGCCCACCTGGCTTGAAGTTTCCCCCTACTGGAGGTCTCTGCATGAGTAGATGTCTCTACTCGATCTCCACTCAGCTTCCCTTGTTGTGGCTACTCCACAACCTCCTGAAGCTGCTACACCAATTGTGGCTCCTCCACAATCGTCTGAGACTTCTTCTGGCTTTGCATGTTGAGAGGTAATATACGCTCCCTCTCAAACACCAAGTCTCCATCAGTTGCCTCGCTAGTCAAGGCTTTGCATGCATCTTGAACCTCAAGAGCACACAGGTTCTTGACCCGTGAACCAATCTGCTTCACCTGCCTAGTGATGATGTGTCCAAGGAAAACCTTTCCCTTACTAAGGACTACATCATAGCCTCTATCTTCCAGCATCATGATCGACACCAAGTTTATCTTCAGTCCTGGTACATACTTGACATCGGTCAAGGTAAGGCGAGCTCCATGCTCCCTCTAAAAAATAACCGTGCCTACACCTGAGACACTATACTTCTCATCATTACCCATCGCTATGAGTATCTGGAGATCTTTCTCCTCCAAAGTACTGAACAAAATGTTGTCTCCGGTCATGTGGAAAGAAGCTCCACTATCAAGAAACCAACCACTTCCCACCATGGATGAAACCATGCATGCGAAGAGTGTGAAATCCAACTCAAATTGTGAAGCAAGTGCCTCACCTTCAGATCCTTCCCTGGATCCCTTCTTGGACTTCTTCTTTAGGCAATTAGTAGCATAATGGCCCAGCTCATGACAACGAAAGCATCTCACCTTTGACTTGTAAACCTTCTTCCCATCATTGGAAGAACTGGATTCGAAAAGAGAAACCTTCTCCTTCCCCTTCTTTGCCTTGGTAGCCAAAGCGCAATTTTCTTCATCAGATGCCTTTGATGAAGATCCATCCCTGGTATTCTACTTGATCTCCTCTTGCACAAGATCTGACCAAAGTCTCTCCCATCCTAGCAATTTCTCTCGACCATTGACAGAGTCCTAATAGGAATGCCAACTCTTTGAAAGACCAAGGAGAGCCAAGCTCACCAAGTCCTCATCATCGGCAGTCACCCCCACACTTCCCAACTCATCCCAGCATTGGGTGAACTTCGTGAGATACTTGGGCATATTGTCTCCATTCTCACACCTAATGTTTCTGAGTCTATCCTTGAGCGCCAACTTCCTCTTGTCACTCTTGCTTTGGAATAAATCTGTCAACGCTTTCCACATCAAGTATGGAGAAGCCTTTCCATGCAGGCTGGATACAATGTGATCCTTCATGCCCTCCAACAGAATCCTTCGCCACTTTGTTGTCTTCTTTTGCCAAGCATCAACTTGAGCAGCATCAATAGGCTTTGGGACCTTAGCCTCTATGAACTCCTTCAGCCCATTATCATCTAACACTGCCTCCATCCTGTCTTTCCATGCAATATAATTTGAGCTACCTTCAAGGGCATACTCCAATCGCAATCCGTTGAAAGACATTTCAAATTTGACACCAAGAACACACTGTTGCAAATTCGAATTCCACCAGCTCAAAAACTCAACCGCCTCTAATCTAAAATTGAGAAAAAAGTATTTCTTGTACAGAGATCGACTGTATGGGCATTCACCGGATATCTCACCTTCCAAAAGAAGGATGGATCCAGAGGCAACCTGGCCCGGTTACAGACTCTGCCAGAAGAAATAAAATGTAAACACTTTCTGAATAATAGATCTGATGATCAACAGCTCCGATACCATGTAGAAATTTTGAATAATATGACACTTATTCACAGAGATTATCCTGATTATACACTATTGCAGAATACATGCATTATACATAATCTCCTCTATGTTGATCATCAATTTAGCAGCATTAAAAACAATGAAACATCAATCGCATGCGCACATTAACACAGTATGTAACCCGGGGAAAGCATACAGCTGAAAACCCCAAATATCTGTATATTATATTGATTAAGAACATGTAACAATACATAGTACAATACTCCTCGCAAGTACTCAGTACTATCTTCACCTGGTACACACAAACTAGCTCAGATCTGAAGCCTCAAATCTCCTCCATTGTTTGCCTGCCTCTACTGCATAATCCTGCATGAGAATAATGATGAATGGCTGAAGAAAACTCATATTTCGTTGGCTGAACCACGCAATCCTCATTGGCATTACTCAATCCATGCATGTGCAAATCTCATGCACAGCTATAGTCACAACTGACAACTGTCTTGCCCTTTCACTCACCTCTAACACCTGTCTCCACTGAACTGTCCATGCACTGAGTTAACTGATGTATTCTTTAGTTGCTTTATGAGTTAATAATTAGTGAATTAACTAATAATTAATTCACACAACTCATCACTAGTGTATTCTTTAGTTAGACTAAATACAACTAGTTCAACCAAGTCAAATTGAACACAACTCCATCAACTCCACAATCAACTCCACCAGAACTCAACCACTTGAGTTCTAACTAAAGTCCACCATGCAATAGCTCAACTGACCCATAAGAAAAGCATATTTCCTTCTGGCAGCTGCATGTGCCACATCCGTAGCTCGAACTGAAGTGCTCCAAGAGAATAAGATAATGTTTATAGCCCAAATATTATTAAGAGCTAATAATATTCGACTATTCTATTTTTAGACTGGCAGTCTAAAAATAGACTCCTACCATATGTCTAAAAATAGAAATCCATCGATTTTTACCAACATGACCAATCATCCATAAATAGCATCCTGCAACTCATAGACCATGATCCATATCTCTAAAAATAGACTTTGTGCCAAAAATAGCCTGTGGGACCACTTAGTGAAGGCGACTCCTTTCCACTAAGCTCCATCATCTTGTTGCATTTTCAACAAAAAATAGAAATTTTCCTTAGTGAAATTCTTTCTTTTCTCATTTTCTGAGGCTTCTCAACCTAACTGAAATGGAAAAATAGAAATTTTCTCTAGTGACAATTAATTGTTGTTTCCTACTATGAATTTACAGTAGATAAGGTTGAAAGATATACACGCTGAGCTTCCAAAATATATTTATTTATTCAAGCATCAAATTCAAAATTAACCATATAAATAATATCGTTGCAGATATTTCAGTGGTTGAAGATATATGAAAAACAAACCTTAAAAGAGATGAAAAAGACAAACCTTAAAAATAAACTCGTGAAAAAAAAAACTATTAACCATATTTTCTTTCATCCATGCGATTATCGAAATGAATCTGTGTTGAATTATTTGATGTACGAATTGGATTGTTGAATTTCGATATTTTGTTCTCCAATTCAAACAAATTTGGTAACTATGAATCCTTACACTTAGTTCCACATTACATGTGATAGGGACAACCATGTTACTAGACTATAAGTTAATGAAATAAAGAACTCTATTTTATTACATTTCTTTTTGATTAGCAAGTTAACTTTTTTCTATATTGTTGCTCCTAGAAAGATAGAAAAGTTCGAGAATTATATGTTGTCGGATATTATATTTTTTGTGATACAGATAGGCATGAAATTGATCGAGTATAGAAGGAAAAGATATAGATTCCCAAGGAAAAGAAAATCAGAATTTATTTAAGAATTTTTTATTATATTATCAAGAAAATATGTGTCTGATCATATGAGCTAAAGTTATGTCTTGTCATAATAATTATTCCTTCGTTCACCTATATACTTGTCGAATGAAGAAAAGACTTGAGGGATAAATAGGTCGGTTAGTGCCTCACTATCGAGTAATAGCCCAATTGTTCGGCTCAGTCCTTGAAAACTCATACAGAACAATTCTACTTTTGGCTCAAGTAGGTTCTGGAAAAAAAAAAAAACAAAGCAAATTTCGAATTTCTTGTAAGTCCATATAAGGGTTTTGGGAGAAAAGATAACCTTAAATGAATTGTTTTTTAATTTTTTAAGAAACAAAGAAAAACAACAATTTTCATTATATTAGAAAGCATTAACTTTTTTCAACATCTAAAAGGAAATTTTATTTTAATAGCTACTTCACTAATCGATAGTTAAACTTAGTATACAAAATTTCTATTGATATCGTCTGAATAATGACAAAAAAAAATGGAAATGGTTGTGTGAAAAAAAGAATAATTGTATCGATTGTCATTATTCTTACACACAAAAACCCTACACAAAAACCAACAAATAGTTAAAAATCCACAAAAAACCATAAAAAATCTAGAAAAAAACAACAAATCATGCACATACGCGTACATATGCAGTATTTTCCTCCAATGCACCAATGGGCTAGCTGAAATAGCAATGTAATAATAATATTGCTCAAAATAATAACAATAACAAACTAACGTAGAAAATTCTACAATGACATCAGGGACCTCATATATATAGACCCTTTTTTGGCCGAAAAACTAGTTCTATCGAATATATAGTACGACTGAATTATTTGTTCAGTCGAAATCGATAGTTCAACGGAACTATTTTATTGTTGATTTTTTCACCTCTGAAAAAAAATTTGTTTAACAATTGTCATTCATCTAAATGACCATTTTTTGTCCCAACATTAGTATTATATTTCTACCAAATAAATGTAGAAAATTCAGGCGAAGAAAATTTTGGTTCGGCCGAAAAATTGAGATTGTGAATTTTTCGAGGGTATTTATCACAAATGTGTAATTGAGCTTCACGTTTTCACCCCAAAGTATTTTAAATATCAAAACTTTATTCATTATTTCATTATTTTCCCCAATATTTCAAGGGAGTTATTTGCAAGAGAGACATACCAGGAGCACTGTGCAACAGTAGAATACTTTGGAGCAGGACAACTATTCAGAGGATCACGAGCGGAAAGGTATTGTGATTCACTCAAAACCGTGCATACTAAAAAATTTAAATTTTATTGTTTATTTTACTAATAATTGTTTTTACAATTTGTGTTAGGGTTTAATTAAAAGAGGGATAATTTGCAAGAGAGATGTATTGGGAGCACTGTGGAGTAGCAAAAATATTTTGGAACTTGGGAAGATCAAAGTTTGAAAGGTATGGTGATTCACTCAAAACCTCAGATAGCAAAAATTATTAATTTGACTATTTTTTTGTTTACAATTTCTATTAGATTTATTCACAATTCATTAAAAAAAAAAGAAAATATAACACCTCTATAATAAAAAAAAAATCTATTAATTTTATGATCTTTGTTCCTATTTAAATTTTATTAGAATTCAAAAACAAAAACAAAAAACAAAAAAATCGATACTTACCTTAGAACGTTGCTTCTTCTTACTTATGTGACTTGGGAATTTCACTTTAAGGTTTAACTGCTTCTACCACTTCACAATTAGGGTTTTTCATTTTAGGCATTTTATATTTAATGGTTTGTGTACTTACTATATATACAACATTTGACATGTAAAGGTGGGGGATCACTTATTGAATTATATCAAAACCTAGTTGGCCTTGTCCGATTTAAAAGAAAACATATATATGTTTCACGGTGTGCTAATGTAATATAATACACTGATGCGCCCAATGTAATGCAATGCACCAATATATTATAACACTATTGGCTATTTTCAATCCATTCATCGATTCTCCCCGTGTAATATAACACACCAACATGCCTCTGCCAAATAGCACCGCTATAGTTTAAAATTATTTAAAAATGATAATTTTCGCCAATGGTGCTGAATAATTAAATGGATGATCCACTTTTTTTTAAAACGAAATTTGTTTCATGGTGCACCCTACATAATCTAATGTACCAGTGTTGTTGGTGCTTCTATCACACTGAATCTTGTCATTATTGTCCATTGTTACAAAACAAAATTTGTTTATTGGTGCACTGAGTGTAATATAACACATCGACTCACCTCTGCCAAATAACACTCTTAAGTTAATTCTATTTAATTTTTATGTGTTCATTTCTTACTGTGATGGTGGTGCCTTTATTTTCACAAATTGCGCCATCATAACTTAAATTTATTTAAAAATTTATTTTTCACTGTCATTGCTTAACAATTAAACACCTAGTGCATTTAATAGATTAAACACATTGCGACATTTGGTTCAAATAATCACACTAGTTACCAAAGCTCTTTTTTGATGAAATTTATTTTATTTATGTATAGAATTTATTTAGTGGCTTTTTTATTGAACAATATAGGTTGTATATTGATACGAAAAATGTTTGAAAAGGTGTCAAGTAACAAAAATGTTTATCGATTCAATGATAACACATTGAAAAAAGCAGAGAACGAAATTTCTTTGTAAATTATTTACAAAATTAATATGTTTTAACTATATGTAAGTTTGAATAATATTTATTAGTTAGTGTGTGTCACCTAGAGCCACAAAATAAAAAAGGTCGATAATATTATTTCTAATCTAAGTGTAGAAGAGTGTGAAAGCCTCATAGGAAAATTGCAGAAAGATGAATGAGATGAATGAAATATGAGTTTTTTTTCATTAATAATATACTCAAGAATATTAGGTAACATGTTTGAAACAATCTATTAATGCATATATGTTCAATGTTCTACTCGAAGAAACAACGAAGGAAAATATCAATGTCGTTCTAAGAAAAAAATTATAGTACATGTAAATGATGATGAATTGGTCCTTAGCTCATCTGGAGGGGTGCTAGAGATTAATGAAAGGGGGGGATTTTTTAACAAAACTATGAGGGATCTAGTGGAATGAACGTATATATGTACTTTCCACATACAATACAAAAATAAATCCAATGATTCTAAGAACCAAATTATAACTAGACTACAGGAAGTGTTTCTAGAGAGATGGCCAATGAGACCTATGAGACTTGCAATAGAAAAAACATACAAGAAAAAAGAATAATTCAAAAGGTAATATTCCTAATTAAAATGACTTTCTATAATTATGTGTATACATTACTACAAACCATTCATTTATTAATATCATTTCTTTTATATTTAGTTTTCATATATAAATATAAAAATAGTTTATTACTTTTTTTCAAGAATATTATGAAAATACCAAATGATCAACAAGTTGATATGTGAAACATGTTAGTAGGAATGTCCAAAAAAATATACAAGGAGATGGTCAAGGAAATAGACATAATTGTATCACGTGAAGAGTGATCTCAACAACAATGTGCTTCAAATGTATGTAATCATGACTAACTTTGTACAGATAAAAAAGTAATTTAGCATTAACTATTAATTTCCAAGTATTTTCTTGCAGAATAGAAAACGAAATAGAACTGATGCAGCGCATAAAGAAGTGCGTCAAGGAAGAAAAGGGTTGATATCAAAATGTGTGAGTAATTGTTAATATTTCCTTATAACTAATCAAGGTTTCATTTTTGTATATTTTAAGTTGTTTTACAACAACCATCCTTGAATGCCTTAAAATAGGTGCTAACATACAAAGAAGAACAATGAATTGATTGACATTGCGTTAAATATGGATTGTGAGTAGATTTTGGCATATCAAAAATTAATTATGGAATATGTAAGTATCTATGTTGTTTTACTTTCGTGATTTTATAATTAATAGAACAAAAAAATCCTTTATATTAAATCTATGATTTATAATGGGGCTTAAAACATGTAGGAAACAAAGTATGGAATTACGCCAGCAGAAGACTTGTTGCAATAGGACATGAGACTTGGTTTTGGAACCATGTGCACAGTTTATGAGTCACTTCTTGTTATGGTACATTATTATTCAATTTACATTGATGTATTTATTTATTTCAATTTTCATTATTCTCACCAATGTAGATACACTCATTATACTTTATTTTTATGTTTGCAGATGGAACAAGATCAAGAAGACAAAAACAATGAATGCAATCAACAAAACATTCCTCCAAATACCCCAAGTCATGGAAGTAGATCGACCACAGATAATAGTTCCAACGAAGTATGGTGATCTATTTGGATATCAATGCAACTTGCTATAATTTTTGAAATAATTGTTTGTGAAAATTAGACATTTCATTTAATGTAATGGACATAATGTCCCATTTTAAAGACAAGGGGTTAACGATAAAAATCCAATTTTGTATGACAAAGATATTATTATTGATATATAACAAAATACATTTTAATTTATTCTATTGTGTTATCCAAGGTCGTTGTGAAATACTACACCATTGATTAAATATATAGATGAGTAAATATTATAATGAAGAGATGTGAAACATGATAATATAAAAAAATAATCCAAACATCATATATGAATTCACTAATCAAATTTTAATTTAGATGAATTTTTTTATAATATATATGTCGATTTTTTTATGAATAATGGATTTTAAAAATTACAATAATTGCACTGTCACAGGTCAATGTTTGCAAAAAATAGAAAGTCACATACAAAAAATCGGTGCATTATGTTATATAAAAGGATCATGATAAAATATTTTTGCATGATTAGGGCCTTTTTGGAAAATGAAAGAACTAGGGCATTTAGTTCTTCAAGCATCAATATTATTTGCAATTAATGCCCCAGTGCATTGTAATTCTTAACATGCTTGTGCTTTCATAGAACTAACACCTCAATACTTCAAAATATTATTTCCAGCCCTGATGTATTATTAAAATTAACAACATCGATCCTTTTATATAACTAACGCACTAGTGCATTTATATACACAATACACATCGGTGCCATGAATTTAAATAAAAGCATAGGGACTAAAATTATTTTTTGTGTGCCTCGATGTCATTGCTTAAAAGAATTCCCCATGGATTTTTTGATATAAAATCACTGAGGAGGTATAAATTATGCCGCAAAAAAAAACATCTGCTAAAACTTCTGACCACCCAAATTTTTTTAGTTGTGATGAATTTCTGTGATAATCTCTGCTAAAATATCCTCTATCACAAATAAACGTTTTAACGAATGTCTTTTTGATAAAATTTTCTAATTTTATAACACTAAAAACCTCTGTTATAACCTCCGCTAGAAGGCATTTTCCTTGTAGTGCATATCTAGATGTTGCTCCTTGTTCTGTTTTATCAAGTTTTTCATTATAAACATCATGGTCACTCTCAATTGAATATGAAATCACCTCCTTATCTTCCTTTGCCCTGAACTCATATTGCTTCTAGAGGTCAACTATTGCATCCTCGTATCCTCTTTTATGCTACTTTGAATTGGTCAGTAACATTTCATCTATTTTTGACTCATACTCTTTCTGTCGTTGGTCATAAGGATCTTCAAAAGAAATGGTATGATGATACAAATATTTAGGCATCCTTTGTGCTTCTTATTCTATCTCAAGTTCCATAACGAGCTTATTTAAACAACTAAGCTTATCTTCTTGAATAAAGATGTTGTACATATATAAATAAGAAAATAAGGTTGAATGAATACCTTGATACAATTCATCATTAGAAAACATATCCATCCTTTCTTTAAAATCTTGAAGAGAAACAAGGCCTACCACAAACATTGTTGTCTTGATCGATGATTCCATTAGATCATTAAATGAGCTCGCCATTCTAGAAGCAATGAAGCCACTAGTGATTTTTGTGCACTTTGAATCCCTATGATAATGGAGTCACCATTGATAACTTTGAATTATGAATTCTACTAGAAATGGAGTTTCTAGGTTAATGATGCATAACTTCTTTGTGTCTGACTATTGTTCGCCTTCAACAATCAGATCTAAAATATTTTCAATTATTCTAGGAAAGTAAACTTGAATTATTTGCCTCCTTGACAATTGCACCAAAATGTTATCACTCGGTAATTTTATTGGTTGTGAAAGGGAAACCTAGAGGTAACATTGAACCAATTTTGGGCTAGGAACTAACCTTCCTAATGTAACAACCCTAGTTAAAAATCCATGTAATTAAGTTAATAAAAGAAAAATAAAGACCAAGGTTATGGGACATGTATTCCAAGTTGAATGTTTGGCAAATACATAGTGATGGGGATCACTTCTGATTAATAAATGGCTATGGAAATTTGCAAAGGGAATGGAAAAGGAAAGGTGGCATTAATTGACATTTATTTATGGAAATAAAAGAAATTAGGAGAAATGGAAGGCGAAAGGTCACTGGTTGCATGTGAGGAGGAAATTGAAGGAAAATAATGGAAACTGAAGAAAATAGAGGCCTCAACGATAAACATTCTTATGAGGACCAGTTCATAGCTTTCTGGTCAATTAAGTTTTGGAGATCTCTCTCTCTATTCTCTCTCTCATACTCTTTCACACTTAGATTTTTCTTGGAACATTCTTCGAGCATTTTGTGCAAATTAGATTTGGAACAAGAAGGAAACGGAAAATCCAGAAAGAACAATGGAATAACATGATCAACAATTACAATGGGTTTTCTTTGCAGGAACTGAGTTGCATGTATGATTTCCTTACTATTTTTCGCATGCACGTCATATGCATGTGGTTATTTGGTTATGATTTTCCATTGCCATATAGGATTGCATGGATTGACAATGGTTTTGCCTAGCCATTACATTTCCTGGATAGCCATGGCATTGTGGGTTTTCCTTTTCTTTTTAGATTGGTTCTCATGTTCCTTATGGTTGTGGGTTGAGTTATAGTTCTTGGAGACTTGGATGGATAAACACTCTAGAAGCTTTGTAACATCTTGGATTGATTTACTAGTCCTATAAGCCTTAACTAGATAAATGATTTGGAGCCCTTGGTTGGTTGAGTTTCTAGTATTGGAAGCCTTGCTTGCAAAAATTCTCTAGAGCTTGGCGGAAGCTGTGGGCTGAGTTACTTGTCCTAGAAGCAAGGTTGGAACAAACAATCTGGAGCCCTGGACAGCTTTGGTAGAGACCAATATTGTGATGGTTAGTGATGTCCAACTGTGAGGTGGAATCACTGGTTGGGGGTTGAGCCATTTTCGCCTCTAGAAGCCTTGGTTTAGTCTTGCTTGGTTATTTCATAATATCCCACATTTACTCTTGGAATATCACATGCGGGTGATTGGATGAAAGAGAGATTCGGTTTAGCCAAATCTAGGGTCAGGTGGTACGTGGAAGTCCTTGAATTGGTTGTATTTTCATATGTTAATAAGAGCTCTTTTCCTCTTGTATTTTATGAGAAAATGTGCTTGATACTATGTGGCTTTAATGGTTATTCTATCATTGATATTTCTTTGGCTATATGTTGGTTATAAGCATGGTTATGAAATACTTGAGTTATGGCTCTCATCATGTTTTTTAGTAAATGAAATGTCAATGAATGCATGGCCTAATAGATTATATTGTATCTACTATGAGAGGGAATCAATCCTTCTTGACAATTATTAGATAAGTATGAGTCCACTATGTTCAAATGTGTATTTACGATCTGTAAATTACTTGTTCATGATCTGTTTGATGGAATGTCTATCATGGCTAGGCCTTGTTGGGTGAAATTCTTGTCTAAGTTTTGTATGGAATGCCTTGTACCTTTGCCATTTATAATTTCTAAGAGTTTCATTAAGTTCTGGGTAGAGGTATGGATCCTAGCCCTGAAAAGTGGCTTAGATCTCATGGTCGTTGGCACAGACTGATTAAAAAAGATGCAGCCGCTCCCTTGCAGGATTTTGCATGCAACTGGAGAGCTGCAATTGAAATTAGGCAGTGTTATGCCAACATTCAAGGGCCCAGATCAGAGAAAGAGGCTTACCTAAACGTTTTGGCACTTCTAAGGATGGTTTAGCCCTTGGGGGTCCCGCAACACCTCAGGGAGTCAGTGAGGTTTGGTTTTGTTGATTCCACTTCCTTATGTGATGCATGTGGTTGAGTCATATCATAGTAACTCTTCATCAAATATTTAACCTAGTGGACTAATAAGTTTGGGTAAGTGTGGGAGGAGGGTGTTACAAAGTGGTATCAAAGCTTCCTAGTTCAACACTTGGACTAGATGGGAAGAATGTGTTTGTCATGCATGCATTTAAGTTGTATATTTGCTTGTTATGTATGCATGGTTGTGGTCATTGTTACAATTATGTTTTCATGTGGAATTGATTATCTTGTTGTTGGAATATGGTCATCACGAGTGTGTGTCAGTTATGAATTTTTTATGCATGTCAGTGTCTATATGTTGTTATGGATGCATTTTCATGGTTATTCTTGTCATGCATGAGGTCATGGTATGTAGTTGTTATTGTCATGCATGGTAATTGGATAATGGTTGAGATAATGTTGATATATTTTTATGATTATGCTTATACATGTATCATGCTAATATTATTGATATTGCATATGAGATATCCTCCCCTGGACTATACTAAGGTATGTTGATTATGTTTAAATTTTGGTTTAGCTGACCTGATATACTTGCATGAAGAAGATTAAAGATGACAAGAAAAATGGTGGAATACAGTTCACGAGATCATCCCTACATATCAGATGAGTAACAAGGTGATCAATACCCCCATCACATAGAAGAAACATTGAGAAGTCTGAAGGGATAAATAAGAAGTTGCAAAGAAGATAATGATATAATCATTTAGTCACAAGATACACTTCCTAGGGCACAAGAGAAACAAAAAAAGTTCAATGTAGTTATCCTTCAAAGTTTGTCAGACTTGCAGATATAGGGACCACTTAGGATCAGTCATGGATAGGAAGATATGACTAATAGAGCATATGGTAGTAGGTCTCATGGAGGGCACAAGTCGGATAGAGAGGACATGGTTAGAGATGGTAGGTTCTTGGATACACCTGATAGAAGAGGCAGTGGACATGGGATTTATTCTAATTTTGGTTCCAATAAGTATCATGGTCATCATTGCTATCATCCTTATAGGAGGAGTGACATGGGATATTTTCCAGATGAGTTCATGAAAGAAAATACACCTACATTTGATGGGGAAATGAAGAATTCACAGGATGTGGAAGCATTGTTGCTTGGGATGAATAAGCTTTTCTAGTTGCATGATTACTCAAAGAACATGAAGTCCAGAATAGCTACATTAAGTCTTAAAGGTAAAACAAACATTTGGTGGGAAGATGTAAAGAATGTTAGAGGCATTTGGGAAGAGGAGCTAACTTGGAGTGAGTTCAAGAATGTTTTTAGGAATAAGTATCTATCTGAGAGATACTATGATGATATGGAAAATGAATTCTATGAGTTGAGGATGGGATCTATGATTATTCAAGAGCTTTCTAGTAGATTCTTAGAGTTGTTGAGATATATTCTTTATATTAAGGAGGATAAATCGAATATTTGGAGATTCATCAGTGGGTTTACAGTATCATTTAAGGACATAATCAAGTTTGATGAGCCTAGATTATTGGAGGAAGCCATCATAATGCTGAATAATTGTTATGAACAATCAAAGCGTAGGTTTGAGACTAAGCAGGATTGGAAAGGTAATGAGAATAATAAATGAAAATGGGATAAGAAGAGAAGATGACCTCAAGACATAGGTAACAAAGAGAATGCAACACCACCCAAGAAGTACAATGCATTTGACAGAGGATAGGGGTTTAATTTTGAGGAGAAGAACAAAGGTGATGGCTAGAAACCTGTATAGTGTTGGAATTGTAGTGGAGAGCATCATAGGAGATATTTTCCATAGAATCAAGGTGGTATACTTATAGTTCTCAGGTGGCACAGATAGTGGGGGATGTTAGAAAGAGTATTCCACAGATATATGCAATGTTGAATAATAGGCAAGAAAATCACTAGGAATCTATTATCGAGATGGAAGGCAAGCTTTGTGATTAAGTTGCTTCTAATTTTATTGACCCTATATCTAATTATAGTTATGTTAATCTATTGTAGTAGATACAACCACCCTCCAAAATTTTTCCTTAGCTTCGTTTTGGAGCCTACCTACCAACCTTCACAACAACATGTCTTGCTTCGTCAAGTACACAACCTCTAGTGATTTTCTTGCAGAAAGACAACTTATCGATCAAAGCTTGATGCATTCTGCTCATAGGCTATTCATTCACGCTTGGTCCAGTAGCAGGCTGAGAAACTCCTTCAAGAATTTGCACAAATCTATAGGTCAACCTTCCTTCCCTCCAGAAATTACACAATCCTAACTGGCAGCCTACTGGGCCCCAGAACTGCGCAATTCTATTGAGAAAACTTCACATAGAAAATTGCACAATCCTTCCTAGCTGGGTTGATCAACCTGGAATTTGCAAAAATATAGGGAGCAGTCAATTGCTCTACCCAAAAATTGCGCAAATATTTTGAGCAGCCAACTCATCTCCTTGCCAAAAATGCATATTTTCTCCTAGCAATTGAGCAGCCTCTTGCACGTGCAATTCAGTTGACCGGTTCCCTCCACAACAGAGAAAAATAGACTTGCATGCATGGGTTGCTTCCCCCAAGGTAGCATGCAAAGGCATCCCTTGTTTTAGAGACGTATTTTTTGGAAGTCAAAGGTTACATGAAAGGATCATTTCACAAACCTCCCACCAAGTGTCACTTTCCCTAGATTTGTGGCATGCGCGTACAACCTCAATTTTATAAAATATCATCAACCAGATGTTGCAGAGCTCATTCCTCACATCAACCTTTTAGCTCTAACATCCCACATCTCATCTAGGAGCTGTCGATAAATTTAGCTCAATTGTTTTGGGATAAGCCCACTTTCCATGTCTTGTGTTGCATTTCTAGCACTTTTTGTGTTTTGCTTCCCATGAATATTGACTTCTTGATTTTAGTGAGTGCTTATTGTCATTTTGATACATATTGGCTTGTACCAGAACCATTTTACTTTTCATTTCTATCTCACTGTTGTCGCATGCCCGAAATTGTTTTGCATGAATGGTCGTCGATTCATCGACTCGCTTCACCCACGTGCATGTTGATCTGTTTATTGAATCTTTCATTCAATGTTTGTATGCACAATCAATCACTTCTGCTTTCACTTAGTTCTGCCATGCATTCACTTTCACATTCACTTTCAGTTTCCCGTCAACGAGTCTTGCCAACCTTGGCCCAAACTTTGTCCTCACTGAGATAGCATTGCACAATCCGGGAAGGAAGGATTTGTTTTCCTATCCATAAATGTGCATTTCTACCCAGGCACTATCCTCCAAGACTATGTTTCACATTTTTTAGGGACAGTGACTGTTGGCCCAGAAAATTGCGCAATGCAGTTCCTGAGCCCGTATTCACTCCCAGTTGGAATTGTGTATTGGATAATTCCAGTAGTCAGTAGCCATACTAGATTGTGCATTATGCAGTTCCATCAGTCAGTCATCCTTTGGGTAGCCCAGACTGTGCCTTGCGCAATTTCAGCACTTAGTCTCCCGACCTCCCGCCCGAAATTGCACGACCTTCATGATCAGTCATAGAGGTATGTTGCAAGTGAGTTCTCAAGTTCATTTTGGTTTTTGAATAATAGATTTCTTGCCATGAGTGTTTCCATGTATCCAAGTATTGCAGATGTTCATCTGCCTCTTAGCACCACAGGTACAATGGTTTCCAAGAGAGCAAAGTCGAAGACACCATTCAAAGCACACTTGGGTATGCAATCGATCAAGTTTCTATGAGCTTGCCTACTCACGAAGACATCAAGTTGTTTGTAGACAAGGACATGAAGCTATGGCAATATTAGCATCACAGCGATCAGCATGATTAACAGCAGCCGAAGGAAGCATACAGGATGCAACAAATGCAAGAGGAAGGTTGTTGACAACATGGAGGTGGAACAATGTTGCAAGCTCAAATAGATCCACTGATGATGAAAGCAGCTTTAGAGAGTCAATCCATGAGGTGACGGTGTGACATGAAGATCGCACAAAGACAAAGAATGGAACAAAGAAGGATTTGCATGTGTTGAAGAAGCAACTCAAGGAAGAACATGAGCTGCATAGATAGGTGAATGAGTTGCAACAAGATCTGGAACAACAAGGGGGCCAACATGCACTCACATATGAGATTGCGCCCATACAAGTTATAGACCCATCCTAGTAGTTGGCACAGAGCATACATGTTGAGAAGTTTTTTTGATTGCATGCAAGGGATTCAATAGAATGGATGTCATTATGCGCATGCATGCAATCCAACCCATTCAACACATTCACCAAGGTGAAGACAAGAAGCAAGTCCGACTGGGGTTGAGCATGTAGTTGACAGTTGATGCACATGACCACGAGCAGACACTGGAAGATCAACACAAACACTATGCATCAATGTTTTTCCGGTTTGGCCACACCCAAGAAGATGATGCACATGTTAGTAGACTAGTTAGATGGAGGAGCCATACCAATCAACCTGGATGCAACGAAGGCAAGAGTTCGCTTCAGCAAGATGTCACCATGGAGTGCATGCACACCATCATGGATGACCAAGCTTGGCATCATCTCACCACCTTCACCATCACAAGCATGTCAAAGAGTTGGTTTCACAACAATGGACCGAGTGTCAATGATGTCTTGCATGGCTTTCTCAAGTAATTTGTCTCACATGGGTACATGTGCATTCTAATGTAACGTCTTTTCAAGTTTAATTCAAGTGTTTATAGTTGGATATAATAGTCATAGAAAAGATGAAGAATCATGAGGGTAGATGAACTGTTACAAAGGGAAATGTCAAGGCTCACCCCACCCTTTTCTATAAATAGTCCCTCATAACTCATTGTAGAGGCTTTTGGTGAGCTAAGTTTCGATAGGAGTATCTTAGAGAAATCTTGGACAATAATGTAATGAACCTTGGCTTCTCCACTACGCAGAGCTAGTACATCTCTTCGGAAGAGTAGGCAGTTGTGGCTGTAACATTCCACTATCAGAACTAGTGGTAGGACATGGATGTAGTGTATGACCGAGACTTAACACTTCTTAATATAACAAGAGCCAACACGTCTCATGCAGATGTTGTATTGTATTCCATGCTATCTAGTTTACTCTAAATGATATATGTATTTTTTTTCTTACGCATGCATGTATGGACTATTTTGTATAAGTATGTACGAATCTTTTTGAAATGTGTTGTTGGTTTAACCATCACTTTGGATTTCTCACTAACTTGCCTTCCATGTTGTGATGTATCTTTTCTCATGTCTTCCCTTCCAAGCCGAGTGCTATCACAGGTTTCAACGGGGCACACTCATCTTAACCCCCATGTGTTAGAACCTCTCATGCACCTTCTTTGACGCATTGTAGCTGTCACACCCTTGCTTCGAACAGAGACATCTTACTTGCCTCTGCACAAAATTGTGGTCAAGGCATTACCGTATGACCCACTGCTGGGACTCCTACACCAAATGGTTTGAGGTCTAATTGGGACTTCTTAATAGGGAGATCCCCTTACATGTTTGCGGGTCCAACACCGTCAACATTTTGGCAATAGAAGGAGGGCCAGATGACAAGCTGAGTCCTCACATCTGTTTTGAATCTCTACATATCTATCATGACTAACTATCGAGTTGTCTTTCGTAGTGCATGTATTATGGAAACAACTTCATTATCTCAAAAAATCTCTCAAATAAATTGTCTCATAAAACATACGATGGTGGAGGCCACATATCCCTAGTTTGGCATGCACTCGGTGTTGTAGGCTCATACGAAAGACATGGAATCTTTGAAGAATACATGACATGCACGTTATTCATCTACATGCCTTGAGCGAACCCAATGAACTGGTGTGCCACACTTCCCGAAAAATCTATTCATTTTCTAGCTCATATGGTCACGGAGATAGACTGTGTTTTCAATCACTTTAACTATAAAGCACTCAACAAAGAAACATTGGAATTACAAAAAGAACCTAATGAATCCATTGAACAGTTTTACACGCACTTTTGTAATCTTTCATACTGATTCCCTGAAGATGATATCGATTGGGAATTTTTCGATGGAAGATTTGAGTATCTTCTTCACATATCTAAACCCCACTTAGCACAATTTGGTGATGGAGCTATGCAATCATAGGAAGGCACAATTGTTGTCACAAGTGACTTTCCACCTTCACTTCATCAAACATCTCCACCACCATGAAGTGATTTTGGATATAATGCACATGCCTCTGTTGAACTGTCACATCCTCCCACCCCACCTCCTCTTGATATCTATGTAGATTGCACTTGCAAGTGTGTTGTTTATCACGTGGACTCGTTCCCTCAATATTCGTCCTCACATTTTGTTGATCCCCCGAACTGTACTCTCTTGTGTTCTTCCATTCTGGACTCCTCACCTCTTGTGAACGAGGATAAACTTGTCGACAGAGTTGGTGTTATGCATGTAATCTACGCCATCATTCATGATGAGTGTGTGCAGGAATCTAAAGAATAACCCGCAGTGAAGGATGACTCCATTCTAGCCTTGCCTCATTCACTTCATCCTGACATTCCTTGTGATTTTTCCACTACTGGTTTCCCCTGTGAAAACCCATTTCCGGATGTTTCTACTTCCGATCATTCACTGGACACATCGGATGTCAATCTGTCATCACAGTGCGAAGAACACACATCTTCCTCTAAAAATCTGACCAATATTTCATCTGTCATTTCTAAAAACACGGATGGTGAACATCTCTTCTTCTCATCTACCCCTCTTCTTGATTCATCAAATCATGAGTATGCCGACAAAAATACTGAATTTTTTGATCTTGGTTGTCGTGATCTCTCTACTTCTTCATCTGATCACGATGTTGATTCAATCATTGTTAATCTGTATACAACACTGGTCTACGATGATCTATCTATCAACGAAGTCGAAACCCAACAGGCTGTTGATGCAGGAATCAATCGCTTTGAGAAATATTAAACAATTGGCCCGCGTTTGCTTTTCCTTTACAGTCCAACCTTCCGCAATGCTACTCTAATTTCCTTATTAAAAGCCAAACACTGGTATTTCTCCTTTTTTATAGAACCGCTCGCGATTCTCCTTAGATCACAACATAAATGATCAACGGTCCAGATTAAATCACATAATCGCAATCGCTATAGTTTCAGGCCCTTTTTCCTTTGTAATGAAATATTGTGATGCGATGTATCGCAATCGCATATCGCACTGTCTCTACGACTGAGGTCCAATAACACACGAAGGCTTTTAGCAATGTGATATTTCAGCAATTGCACTTCGCAACTTCTTAAGGCCTGCAGTCTGACCACACACTGTTGTTTTACTGCGATGCGATATTACAGTGATCGCTCATCGCAAATCTTCAAGGCCTGAGGTCCGCCCCCTTACAAACAAATATTGCAATGCAATACGGGATGATCCAATGATCAGTGGGATTTTGCACCGTTGGTTGGAACTTAGATTAACGACTAGAATTTTAAGCAGCTTCAACACTGTTATTAATACCAGGTCTGCAATTACTATTAGCTCTACATTTTATATCATGGAGCATGAAAATAGAGAAAGATTCGACTCTGTCCTGAATACAAATAAAAAGAAGTAAAACAAAAGTTCACACAAAATCGATATATGTATATATAATCCCACATGACATCAATTTATAAATACTATCAAGGTTACAGAGTCTTGGCCCTCTAGCTCGATTACAACAATTAAAAAGACCCTTGTTTCAATATGGAAATCCTCGCTATATTACTTGACTCTCGCTTCCTCAATCCTCTCTCATCCTTGCTAATCCTTTTGCATTACATTTTTCTTCTTTTTATCAATCCAATCCTGCCTAACAACTCAATCTCTATTTTTAAACACTCTAACAACCAATCTCTATTTTCAAGCTCTATCACACACCTATGCTAACAACTTATCTTTGAATCTAAAATAAGACAATTTCTAACTATTACAATAATGAAATACAACTCATTTCTTGAGAGATCCAACCTTCTCAGTAAAAACTAACTTTTGAGCACTCAGGTTAGTAAAATTCAACTAGTTTAGCCACGACATGTGAACAGCCTTTCACATTGCTGGCTAAGTCCAGATGCTCCTGCATCAGACTCCCAGGGAAGAAAAGAATCATCCCTCAGACTTTCAGGGCTTACTCCATACTTCTGCAACTCTGTTGTAGTCAACCAGCTAGCATCCTCCACTGGCTGTCCTTTCCATTTGACTAGATATTGAAAATAAGTTTGTCCTCTGGTTCTTTTTTATTCTCTTTTATCCAAAATAGTTTCCACTTCTTTCTTAACTATCTTTGGCATTTTTTCTTCCCAGTTCAAGGTTTGAACTTCATCTTTTGTAGTTTTCTCCTATAGCTCTGTCTTTATCCCTTTGTATGGACATAAATCTGCAATATTGAAAATAGGTGATATTCCAATCCCTTTTGGAAATTCTATTTCATATGCATTAGCTGAAAACTTTCTTACAATTTTACATGGTCCTATATTTTTCATTTTCAGTTTATTGTAAGTCTTGGCAGGAATTATTTATTTTCTTAAATATACCATCACTAAATCTCCCACTTGGAATTATTTCTCTCTTCTTTTCATATCCACTCTTTGTTTGTATTTACCACTACTTTCCTGTAATCTGCCTTTGACATCTTCTAGATGTCTTTGTGTTAGTTCTGCAAACTCTTTAGCTTTTGCACTTCTTGTCTCCTATTTACCCAAATTTCTGAGCTCATACACACCTCTCGGATTCATTCCAAAAATAGTCTGAAATGGACTCATTCCAGTACTTCGGTTTGAGTGTCACTATAAGAAAATTTATCTTGAGTTAGTGCTAAATCGCATTGCTTAGGATTTTGATATACTAAACTTCTCAATATGTTCCCCAAGCTCTTGTTTACTACACCAATCTATCCATCTATTTGAGGGTGGTATGTTGAACTAAAACTAAGGTTAGCTCCGAGTTTCTTACAAAGAGTTCTCTAGAAATGTCCTACAAACTTTGTATCTCTATCAAACACAATACTGATAGGCAATCCATACAATATTACAATTTCTGAAAAAAATAGATTAGCTATATGTGTTGCATCGATAGTCTTCTTACAAGAAATGAAATGTGCCATCTTGGAAAATATATCTACCACAACGTAAATGGAATCATTCCCTCTTTGAGTTTTTGATAATCCCAAAACAAAATCCATGCTAACTGCATCCGAAGGTCAGTCTGGTATTGGCAATGGCTGATACAATCCTATATTCTAACTTCTTCCCTTAGCTTGCTAGCATATCCTACACTTATCAACAAATCTCTTAACATTAGTTTGCATTTTGGCCAATAATAAAAAGCATTCACTTGAGCAAAGGTTTTATCTTGTCCAAAGTGACCAAATAATCCTCCATTATGTTTCTCTTTTATTATGTTTTCCCTCATAGAACATTTAGGAATACACAACTTGTTGCCTTTAAACAATAAGCCTCCTTGGATGAGATAATCTAACCATTGACTTTTGTTATGCACTATTGGATTTTGAACTGCTGTATAGACATCTTTAAAATCTGCATCATCTTTGTACATTTCAATCATTTCTTCAAATCCAATAAAACCAAATTTGAATTCTTGGACAATAAAACTTACTCTTCTCAACGCATCAGCGACTTTATTCAACTTACCACTTGTGTGCTTTATCACAAAAGTAAAGCTCTGCAAAAATTCTACCCACTTGGCATGTTTCTAGTTCAATTTTGGCTGATTATTTATGAACTGTATTGCATGATTGTCCCAATACAATATGAACTCCTTTGGAAAAAAATAATGTCTCCATTTTTTCAAGGCTTGCACAATAGTGTAAAAATCTTTATCGTAAGACGAATACTTCTTCTTCGCTTCATTCAATTTATCACTGAAGTATGTTATTGGTCTTTTTTCCTGACTTAGAACTGCACCAACTGCAACTCTGCTAGCATCTGTTTCAACTTGAAATACCTTTTCAAAATCAGGCAAAGCTAAAATTGGTTCCTCTATGATTTTCCTCTTTATCAATTTAAAGTTCCTATCTACTACTTCTATCCACTTGAATGGCTAATTAGTCTCCTTAATTGTTTCAAAAATTGGTGCACAAATCTGACTAAAACCTCTGATAAACTTCGTGTAAAAACTTGCAAGACTATGAAAGCTTCTTACCTCAAATATATTTATGGGAATATGCCAGTTCCAAATTGCTTGGACTTTTTCTGGATCCATTTTCAATCCTTCTTTAGAAACTACAAATACCAAGTAAATTAATTCTTCCTTCATGAAACTACATTTCTTCAGATTTATCAGTGGCTTCTCTTTCTATAGAGTTCTTAAGATGCTCTATATGTTCTTCCTTACTTTTACTAAAAACTATAATATCATTAATATAAACAATCACAAACTTGTAGGCATATTCCTTCAAGATTTTTTTCATCAATCTCATGAATGTACTAGGTGCATTAGTGAGTCCAAAAGGCATCACTAACCACTCATACAACCCACTATTTGTTTTAAATGTAGTCTTCCATTCATCTCCTTCTCGAATTCTTATTTGATGATATCCACTCTTCATATCTATTTTAGTAAAATACTTTGATCCACTAAAACAATCCATTAAATCATCCATACATGGCAAAGGAAATCTATACCTGGTTGTGATCTTTTTTATGGTTCTAGAATCTGTGCACGTATGCCATTCACCTCCTTTCTTTGGACTGAGTACTATTGGTACAGCACATGGACTAAGAATTTCTCTGATTAGTCCCTTATCCATCAATTCCTGTACTTGCCTTCCAACTTCTACATTCTCTTGAGGTGTCAACCTGTAAGTGGCTTTGTTTGGCAAACTCGCTCCCGGTATTAAGTCAATGTGATGACTGATACTCCGAACAGGTGGTAACACGTTCGGCAACTCATCCACAACAATGTCAGAAAAATCATCTAATAGAATTTTAACTTCTTCAGGCAAATCATCCAAGTTCGTGGAAGTTAAAATTACCTTCAGTCTCCCTATGACAACAAAATGCATTTCTTCACCTTTTCCAATCTCTTGCAACAACTCCTTTCCGCTCATCAGCATAACACTACTTCCAAGCACTCCTTTGTCAGCGTCATCCTTCAATGGCAGCAATGTATGTTTAGTTCCATCCTTCTCCAGAGTATAAGTGTTTCTCCTCCCATCATGAATAGCTTTCTGATCAAACTTCCACAGTCTGCCCAACAATACATGGCATACATCCATTGGCATTACATTGCATAATATTACATCCTTATATGTACCAATTTATATTTCAACCTTGCATTATTCTTTCACACTATTATTATGTCCTTTCTGCAACCACGACACTTTTTAAGGAGTAGGGTGCACTGTCTTTACTAATCCGAGCTTGTCCACCATCTCTATAGAAACAAGGTTATCAGTGCTTCCACTGTCAAAATTATTACTTTACAACACTTACCTTTTGATTTACAGGTATTTCTGAATAAAGTCTTCCTCTCCGTTGGTTCTTCAATCTCTTTCTCTATCTTAAGTAATGTCCTTCTCAAAAACAGGGATTCTCCTACTTCATGGGGTTTATCCTTCTCCATAAGTTGAGGTGTTTTTGGCTTTTCCTTAGCCACATTCAAATTCCTCTAACTTGCTGGTTTATTATGAGGACAGTCCCATGACACATGTCCCCATTCTCCACATGTGTAGCATCAAACATCTCTTCCTCGGCCCCTTCCTCTAGGCGCAAATCTTCCTATATTAAAATCCCCTCTCTGCAGCAGTCTACTACTTGAACTGCCTACTTCATGCTGATGTTGTTGTCCCCTTGGTCTGGTAGTTCCTCTACCTCTTACTGAGCTCCTTCCTCTATTCCTCTGATTCTATTTTCTCAACATCTTCTCCTCTGCCTTCAAACTTGCTTGATAGGCATCCTCAATAGTCTTCAGACTTAACAAGCTGATCTTGTCTTGTATGTCATATCGTAAGCCATTGATATATCTCGCTACCTTCTCCATGTCATCCTCTACATGTCCTACTATAATACTTAATCTATAACATTCTTTTGTGTACTCTTTAACAAACATTCCTTTTTGCCTTAAATTTTGCAACTGTTTAAAAAGATTTAACTAATAATATCTAGGCATAAATTTGGCTTTCATCTTACTTACCATTTTGTCCCATTTCTTGACCTTGGACTTTCCTTTCCTCGTTCTGGATTTTTGTAGCTCATCCCACCAAATAGCTGCATGACCCTTCAATCAGTTAACTACAAATCTCACCTTATTCTTGTCATCGACTTCCTCTTCATAGTCAAAATATTTGTCTAATGACCTGATCCAATCCATTAGCTCTTTAACATTGAGACTCTCTTCATACATAGGAATTTCCACCTTTGGTTTTCTTTCTACTTTCGCCAAAATCTTAACAACTGTGATAGTTTCATTTTCCTCCTCTTCTTCTTCCTCAGAAGATTCTTCTTTAGCACTGTCATCCCCTTCATCAGGTGTTCTTCTCTGAGTAGTCTCAATTGTTTCCATCCTCGTATGCAGAATTTGGATCTCCTCCCACAAAATTGCATTTACTTCTGGTCTTCCATGACCAATGCCAGCTCCTCTCCTTGGTAGCATGTTCACTGCAATCAATATTTAATCTCTTTGTGCTCTGATACCACAAATGACATAGGAATCAATTGTTTTGAGAAATCTCAAATAATCGGCCTGCGTTTTCTATTCCTTTACAGTCCAACCTTCCGCAATGCTACTCTAATTTCCTTCTTAAAAGTTGAACACTGGTATTTCTCCTTTTTTATAGAACTACTCGCGATTCTCCTTAGATCACAACATAAATGATCAATGGTCTAGATTAAATCGCATAATCGCAATCACTATAGTTTCAAGCCCTTTTTCCTTTGTAATGAAATATTGTGATGCGATGTATCGCAATCACATATCGCACTGTCTCTACGACCGGGGTCCGATAACACACGAAGGCTTTCAATGATGCGATATTTCGACGATCACACTTCGCAACTTCTTAAGGCCTATGGTCCGACCACACACCGTTGTTTTACTGCGATGCGATATTACAGTGATCACTCATCACAAATCTTCAAGGCCTGAGGTCCGCCCCCTTACAAACAAATATTGTGATGCGATACGGGATGATCCAACAATCAGCGGGATTTCGCACCGTTGGTTGGAACTTAGATCAACGGCTGGAATTTTAAGCGGCTTCAACACTATTATTAACACAAGGTCTATGATTCCTATTAGCTCTACGTTTTATATCATGAAGCATGAAAACAGAGAAACATTCGACTCTGTCCCGAATACAAATAAACAGAAGTAAAACGAAAGTTCACACAGAATTGATATATGTATATATAATCCCACATGGCATCAATTTATAAATACTATCAAGGTTACAGAGTCTCGGCCCTCTGGCTCGATTACAACAATTAAAAAAAAGACCCCTATTTCAATATGTAAATACTCGCTATATTACTTGACTCTCACTTCCTCAATTCTCTCTCATCCTTGCTAATCCATTTGAATTACATTTTTCTTCTTTTTATAAATCCAATCCTATCTAACAACTCAATCTCTATTTTTAAACACTCTAGCAGTTAATCTCTATTTTCAAGCTCTATCACACACCTATGCTAACACCTTATCTTTGAATCTAAAATAAGACAATTTCTAACTATTACAATAGTGAAATACAACTCATTTATTGAGATATCCAACCCTCTTGGTAAAAACTCACTTCTGACCACTCGGGTCAGTGAAATTCAATTGGTTTAGCCACAAAATGTGAATAGACTTTCACATTGCTAGCTATGTCTATATTCTCTTGCATCAACTATGGAGGCACTTCAGCCCGAGCTGATGGTTATGTCAGGCCCTCGTTGTCTTGAGGTTGGTTTCAATTTTGATCAAGAAATTGTTGAAACACTCAGGGCTCCTCATCAATCTCTGCTTTGCCTTGAGGATCAACCAAACACCCAGATTTTACTTCCTCCACTCGAACTACAAGATCCCATCTCTCATGTGTTGGAGGAATATTACACAACAAGCACACATGCACAATGTAACTGGTCTACCTTTCTAATGTTTTCTTGCATGTCACAGTCAAGAGAATGCATACACTCAACATCTACATGTAGTGTAGCACAACACCATGGAATCTCCACAGAGTGCATTTCATGCACATTCACTCAACTCTATTATGTTGTCACTTGTAAGCTTGGAGTGTGTCCGTCTTCATGCTTATATGTTTCATGCTTGTTGTTTTTCACAACTACAATGTTCGTAAACCATGCCTTCACCAAAATTGGTCAACCAATGTGTCGGTGGCTGCATTAGAAGTATCACTTAACGTGAGATGGTCCATGCACTGTTAGCTTAGGAGTAGGAGTAGTGTTTTCTTTCTGTCTGTTTGATGGCATGATTGTTTGCTTACTTTCTTTGTTGGTTTTTTAGCTTGCTTGTTTTTTTTCTTACTCGCTTTTCTTTTGCTTTTTCTTCTGCTTCTGCATTGCTTTGTTGTTTGTTTTCTTGTTTGTTTCGTAGGTTAGTTTGGCATGAAACCATGTATGACTCTTAAAAAAAACTGGTTAAGGTACAAGAGGACCTGTACAACTATCAAAATTTGGTTATCTGTTGCCCGCTCTCTTATGTAAGAACTTGTTGTCTTCATTCCATGATACATCAATGGAAAATACATATTGTTCAAAGTAAATGTTGGTGAAAACACAATGCTTGCGCGCTAACTAGTATCACCTAATCTAGTCAGTTGTTTTTGGGTTAACCCTTGTCAGCTCAGTCAAGTAGAGTAAGGTGAGGGGGAAAACCTTAACAGGCACATCAGAGGTATAATAAACTACTTCTCTACAAGAACAACCTCTTCTACTCTCAATAAGTCAAGATCACTCTTCCTCCTTTGAAATGAATAAGTTCTATGCACAATTACGGAGATGAAAAATGAAAAAAATGAAAAAGTGAAAAAAGTTTGAAAAAAATGGAAATGAATAAGGCGAAAGAAGAGAAAGGCTCCTGTGCAAGGAGGGGATGCAAGTAACTCCGTTAGGGTACTGACTAGGCTTGCTGGTAGTGGAGCCATGCTTGTGATCCTATGTGGCTCCGTCGGGGTACTGTCCAGGCCTGCTGGTAGCCGAGAAACAGCACAGATGAAACTAAGACTCTGATGACTATACTTCTTGTGCACCAATATACCACTCAACCATAATCAGAACAATTGTGTTTCCTTGGCTTGGAGTGTGTGTCAATCGACCAAGAGCTTGGCAGATGCTACAACTTATAATCAAGTTAGTGTGAAACCAAGACAAGCTGAGAACTGAACAATACTTCCAAAGGTGTTAGACTTACTTTACACGATCAAGGTCCATTCAGAGAGTTGGAGTTCTACTAGTGTGTCGCCAAGTGTTGTAGCAGCTACAACCACCCTCCAAAATTTTGCCTAACCTTCGTTTTGGACCCTGCATACCAACCTTCACAGTAGCATGTCTTACTTCGTCAAGTACAGAAGCTCCAGTGATTTTCTTGTAGAAATACAACATGTTTATCAAAGCTTGGTGCATTCCCCTCAAAGACTATTCATCCAAACTTGGTCCAGTAGCAGGCTTGGCACCTCCTTCAAGAATTTGCACAAATCTGGAGGGAAACTATCCTTCCCTCTAGAAATTGTGCAATCATGACTGGCAGCCTATTGGACCCCAGGACTGTGCAATTCTGATGAGCAAGCTTCACCCAAAAAGTTGTGCAATCCTTCTCAGCTAGGCTACTCAACACAAAATTTGTGCAAATCTAGGCAGCACTCTGATGCTCTGCCCAAAAATTGAACTTGCATAAATCTTCTTAGCAGCCAACCCAGCTCACACCCAGAAATGCGGATTTTCTCCAAGAAATTGAGCAGCCTCTTGCATGTGCAGCTGAATTGACCGGCTCCATCCAAGACTGAGCAAAACAGACTTGCATGCATGGGATTCTTCTCCCAAGGTATCCTGCAAAGGCATTCCTTGTTTCAGGGACGTATTTTTGGAAGTTGGAGGTTATATGCAAGGATTATTTTAGAAACCTCCCACCAAGTGTCGCTTTCCCTAGATTTGTGGCATGTGCATCACAACCTTGATTTTATAAAAAATAATCAATTGAACGCTACAGAGCTCATTCCTCACATCAACCTTACAAATATGACATCCCACATCTCGTCTAGGAGCTATCGGCACATCCATCTGAGCTGTTTTGGGGTAAGCTCACTTTCCATGTCTTGCGTTGCATTTTGGGCGCTTTTTTTGTTTCACTTCATATGCATGTTTTCTGCTTAATTTCAATGAGTGCTTGTTGTTGTTTTAATAAATACTATCTTGTACCAACACTGTTTTAGTTTTTGTTGCTATCTCACTACTATCATGTGCATGAAACTGTTTTGCACTAATAGTGGTCGATTCGATGACTTGCTTCATTGACATGCATGTTGATTTGTTTAATAAATATTTCATTCAATGTTTGCATGCACGAACAATGACTCCTTATTTCACTTAGTGTCGCCATGCATTCACTTTCACATTCGCTTTAAGTTTCCCGACAATGAGTCAGACCAACCTTGGCCCGGACTCTGCCTTCAATGAGACAACATTGCACATTTTGGGGAAGGAAGGCTCTGTCTTCCTCTCCATAAATGCACATTTCTTCCCCGCCAATGTCCTCTAGGTCTATTTTGCGCATTTATGATGGACCATGACTATTGGCCCAAAAAATTGCGCAATGCAGTCCCTGAGCCTGTAGTCACTCCCATCTGGAATTGTGCATTACATAATTCCAGCAGTGAGCAGCCATACCGGACTGTGCATTGCACAATTCCAACAGTGAGTCATCCTTCTAGCAGCCTAGACTATGCCTTGCAAATTTTTGTCACTCAGTCTTCCGACCTCTTGGCCAAAATTATGGACCTTCATGATCAGTCACACAGGTATGATGCAAGTCAGTTCTCAAGTGGTTTTTGACTGACAGATTTCTTGCCATGAGCATTGCCATGTCTCCAAGTATCACAGGTGTTCATCTACCTCTTAGCACCACAGGTACAATGGTTTCCAAGAGAGAAAAATTGAAGACACTGTTCAGAGCACACTTGGGGATGCAATTGATCAAGTGTCTATGAGCTTGCCTACTCACGAAGACATCAAGTTGTTCGTAGATAAGGAAATGAAGCTATGATGACATCAGCATCACAATGATCAGCATGATTAACAACAGCCGAAGGTAGCATATGAGATGCAGTGAATGCAAGATGAAGGATGTTGACAACATGGAGGAGGAACAAAGTTGCAAGCTCCATCAAATTCATTGATGATGAAAGAAACTTTGAAGACCTAGGTTATGAGGTGATGACATGACATGAAGATCATGTGAAGACATAGAATGGAACAAAGAAGGAGTTGCATGTGATGAAGAAGCAACTCAAGGAATAACATGAGCTGCATAGACAAGAAAACGAGTTGCAATATGAATAGGAACAACAGGGAGTGCAACATGTGCTCACAAATGAAATTGCACCCGTACAAGTTATAGATCCATCCTAGAAGCTGGAACGGAGTAGACATGGCGAGCAGTGTGGTTGATCACATGCAAGGGATTCGGTAGCATGCATATCATTGTGCGCACACATGTGATCTAACCCATTCACCACACACACCAAGGTGAAGACAAGAAGCAAGTCCAACGGGGGTTGAGCATGTAGTTGATAGTTGATGTGCATGACCACTAACACACGCTGGAAGATCAAAACGAACACTATTCATCAGTGTGTTTCTGGTTTGGCCACACCTAAGAAGACCATGCATATGTTAGTCGATGAGTTAGATGGAGGAGCCATACCAATGCACCTGGATTTAATGGAGGCAAGAGTTCGTGTCAGCAAGATGTCACCATGCAGTTCATGCACACCATCATGGACGACCAAGCTTGGCATCATCTCATCACCTTCACCATCACAAGCATGTTAAAGAGTTGGTCTCACCACAATGGACCAAGTGTCAATGATGTCTTGTGTGGCTTTCTCAAGCCATTTTGTCTCACATGGGTACATGTGCATTGTAATGTAACGTCATATCAATTTTAAGTCAAGTGTCGATAGTTGGATGTAATATTCATAGAGAATATGAAGAGTCATGAGGGTAGATGACATGGTACAAAGGGGAATGTCAAGGGTCACCCCGCCCTTTGCCATAAATAGTCCCTCGTAACTCATTATAGAGGCTATTGATCAGAAATGCTTCGATACGAGTATCTTAGATAAATCTTGGACAATACTGTAATGAGCGTGGTCTTCCCCACTATATAGAGCTAGTACATCTCTTTGGAGGAGTCGATGGTTATGGCTATAACATTCCACTATTGGAACTAGTGGATGGACATGGATGTATTGTATGACTCGGACTTACACTCCTTAATATAACAAGAGCTAGCACATTTCATGCATATGTTGTATTATATTCTATGCTATCTGGTTTACTCTAAATGATATATGTATTTGTTTTCATTTTGCATGTATGGACTACTATGTATAAGTGTGTATGAATATTTCTAAAATGTGTTGTTGGTTTAACCCTCGCTTTGGATTGCTTGCTAACTTGCCTTCCATGTTGTGATGTATATTTGCTCGTGTGTTCCCATCCAAGCCTAGTGCTATCACAGGTTTCCAAGGGGCACACTCATCTCAACCCCCCTCTATTAGAACCTCTCATGCACATTCCTTGAATCACTACAGCTGTCACACCCTTGCTACCAACATAGACATCTTACTTGCCTCTCCTCGAAATCACGGTCAAGGCATTACTATACGGCCCACTGCTGGGACACCTACACCAAATGGTTAGAGGTCTAATTGTGACTTCTTACCTGTGAGATCCCCTTACATGTTGGTGGGTCCAACACTATCAACATAATCCTTACCCAATGCATAATTGTGGTTTGAATAAATAATTACATAAAGAAACTAAGATGTCTTTTTACAGGCAATCTTAATTCCTACATTAATTTTCAATGCATGGAAAGTCTTTTTATTTCAAGAGTGTCAGCACTATATATGCAGTGAATTCAGAGGCTAACTAATAATAAATCGTTGTAATTACTAATGACTATCTCTTCAAACTCAATCCAAGCAATTCTAAAAGAAGCAACTATGAAAGAAATTCATAACACACTTTGCAATTCTACTTAACCTGTTATGAAAGCAAATGAATCTAAATACAACTGTAGAAATCACACTTGGCAATCTTCAATGGTATTGAAACTAACTCACTCAATCATTAAAGAGAACTATGACAATTGAACATCGAATGATAATTGAACAACAAATCCTAATTGAACAACAACTAATAATTGAACATCAAATGTTAATCAAATAATATTTGAACAACGAATGAGCATATTATGAAAAGTGATCAATTCTATCTCTAGAATCTATGATAACATTACTTGGAAAGAATTAGCGATCTAATATTGGAACTAACATAACCAATTTAATCAAAAGCATTATTCATATATAACACACGGCTAAATTTGAATCTTGAGTGAACAACAAAAGCAAATCGGAATCGACAATCCTCATGATAATCGAAATGATATTAACTTAACACTAACAAAAAGTAAAGAATTAATAGGAAATATTATAACATAGGTGAAATAGTAGATCTTCTCTTGACTGGGTCCAAAGTCGCTAGAAGTCTTCACTATGAAATACGCATAATAAGATTATGAATTAAACACGGTCTTCTTCATTAAAATAAGTAACAGAGTTACAGCATCACCAAGATAATAGTATTATATGTCAAACGAATAATTACAAATCGTAAATTTCTGAAATAGTCATGCAGTTTACCTTTTGACCTTATATATAACATTTATAAAAGTAAATAGATAAAATTGAATCCTCGGGATCAGGGGATCCTTAGGATTTCACAATAGTCGATCTGATTTCGTCATAAAATAGCATCAGTCTACCCGGTCTTCTGTTGTCTTGCTTTGCCTCTGACGTTGTCTTTTTCCTTTATGAGATGTTGATGTTTTGTCGATTGAACAACCATCGTCCAAATCATGTCTTCTGCACATAAAGATAGTAAAAGACTATTTTTCCTGCTTTAGATTCATCTAATTTGTTATTGATTACTTTTACCCAACTTTAGTTGTTATTTCCTCTACCTTTATCAATAAAAAAAATAATTATGTGAGGACAAGTACTAAATAAAGCTATTTATAAGGAGAAAAAAATCTTTTTTCTTGAACCAACACACTCCCCATCTTAACTTGTTGCATTTCCTCATGCAATTAAATGGTTTAGGTGTAGCTGAGTTAGGGAAGAGGCAGGATATATCTCCTCCTTATAAACTTTGAAGACATTTTTCTTCTTAAGTACAGTGAAAGCCTGGTTTACTTCTTGATCCTTCAAGTTGTAGTCACTGCGGTACTTATCTGGAGGGTACCATATGATTCAGGTTCTATACCAACATCCTATCCATTCAGGCCCCATGGGTAAGACCATGTTACTGTATTTATGGAAGCGAAAGGAGGCAACATTAAAATTATGGTATCCAAATGGTTCTCTGTTTCTAACAGTATTGTTGGAGACTTCCCACCTTTCTCTGGCTACAAAGAAGGCTTCTTCCTTGATCTCGTAGAAGTGCTCTTTCTGAGCTTGTATAATATCTATGTGGAATGACCCCAATTAGCCCACAACACTAGCTTGCTTCATAAATTGTTTGTGCCTCACAGAGAGATGCAGGGGTTTTATATGTTCCCCTCTAACCCATAGGTCGATGCCATATTCTTGCTTTCTAAAGGTATTATGAGCCTTGGCCCACATGAGTTGGTTAGTAGAAAAGTTAAGAAATGCCTAGAATTGGACATCCCCTATAAGGGGGCCAGGGTTGTTGTCTCTGTCATCTTCTAAAAAGAAATTGTGCATGTAAAGTTCACACACAAGGTGGTGTACCTACTCATTATTCTCTCCGAAGCACTTGAGAAAGTCTGGGGTAGTTTTGATTTCCACAGGCTTTCTAGCCTTAACAACTTTGATTTTCAGTAGGAGGTACCTTTCCAGGAGGAATAATGCATAGTTTGTAGTAGGAGCTCGGCATGATAGGGTGTCTGAATAAAGAGAGCAGACAGTCTCCAACTGGTCTTTAGCCTTTTGTAATTTGTCTTGTGCTTTCTCAACATTTTTATGCTCAGACTTCTGAGCGAAGGTCTCATCCTCAGTGGCTATGAGTGCCTCAAACTTTCTCCTTAATTCTTGATGTACACATAAGGGCACTACATCCTCTTTGTGTTGAGTTAATTCCTACTGAACCTTTAGTAGTTCATTCTACAATCACCTAATAACTGGATCTCTTTCTGATGGAATGTAAGTAGATGTCTCCTCTATTTGGGCTTCATTATCTTGTGTCTCCATAGGATCAGTCTAGAGAATAGCCTCGATTGCTCCTTGAATTATGAAAAAATCAATTTGGATGCTTTCCTCAAGATCAGTTTGAACGACAATATTCAAAGTTGAGTAGTCCATTTGGGTATTGTTATAGATATTTTTGTGCTCTACAACCCCAAGCATGAAATATCCATAAACCAAGGGCTCCTAAGTCCCTAAAAGTGTTGTTCCAACCCCTAAAGGAACAAGGTCAACTGATTACAGCTTCTCCCAGAAGTTCTCCATGAAAAACTGCTCATAACTGGTCAAAACAGGATCATTGCACTTGCTCCATGGCCAGGGTGCGCTGCATCTCACCTGAGTACACTGGGTAGGTGCGTTGCATTTCAAAAATCCCTTCTATGGGGTGCGATGAGCGAGAAGAGACAAATGGCAGTGTCATTCTGCAAGGTGGAAAAGCATGGAATCTTCCAGAAGTTTCTCCTGTGACACTTGCCTCTCTGAATTCGACCAAGGATGAGTAAGAGATCCTCAATCTCCAAGTGGAAGCAAGAACTATCGGTCGGAGGACATTAGTCAAATCACAAGCTGACTCATCTCCATTACAGATATCTATATATGGACCCCTCATCCTAGAGATCCAGAGGCTGGAATTTTGCATCTTGTAAGGAATTGCTCTTGGTTTCTTGAGGTAACATCAGTGTATGTTGGGTGATCTAAGCTTTGTATGAGGTGAAAAGAGGGCTTTTCTTGTCAAGAGGATGATGCTGGGTCGGAACAACGGGTTGTAACTCTCTTGACTCTACTTTGATTATCAATAAAGCTATTCTAGTTTCCTTCCATACTCTTGTGTAATCTATGTTTTGTGCATTTGTATGGTCAATTTACATCTGACCCTAGATTGTTTATGATAATAGATTTATGCTCTGGTATAGTTTTATGTTGCTTTGAGCCTACAGGTACTCTGTGAAGCTGGTCGTGCAACAAGGCAAGTGACAAAAGACTATCAGAAGAGAGAGGAACTGAACAAGGAGTCTAGCGCAAGACAGAGGTTGGTCATCCTTATTCTTCTCTCATCTATTCTTCATAAAAGGAAACGAAAGTAGACTTTACTTTGTTTGTTTCTAAGGCAGCTACCACACCTTAGTGGGATAGAGCAGTTCTATATAGACACTTTTCCCCATAACAAAATGGCGACTCCGCTGGGGAGCGAATAGATTGTTTGTTTATCTACATTTGTTTACTTTATAAACTTACAGACGGAGCCTGAAGCTAAGCCAGCTAGCCTTCGAACTGCATTCGTTTTACGAATGCAAAGTAGATCAACGCTGCTTCAGTCAATCTCCGGGTTTTGTTTATGAATTAAACACTTGATCTACAAGCTCTCTAATTGCCCTTTGTGGTGGCCTTGATAACCTCATTTAGATCTACCCCTGATTGTTGAGTTACTGATTACCATTTTCACGGCCAAAAACCCTGAACTGAACTGCAAATTGTGACCCGGAGCCCGCTCAAAGTCTCGTCTCTGGACCAGCGCACCCTCTGTTCTGAGAAACTGCCTTTCAGCGCACTTCCCGAGTGAGGAACCTGCGCTGCAATTCAGTTTCCCTGTGTTACAGGTGCGCTGATCAGATTGAACTTTGTCACTGGATTTTGGTTTCTGTGTTCACTCCTTTCAGTTCTATTCTTGAATTTTGCAGCCTGTGATCAGTACACCTCTATCTGAAACCCTTTCCTTGCTGTTATTCTGCCTCCAATGTGCAAAGGACTGTCAATGTTTTAAGTGTATTTTTAGTCATTTTCAGTTCTCTTTTTGCAAAAAAGTAACGTAATCGAGCTGTCGTCATTTGATTTGAAAGTGTCGTAACTGTCGTTTTCAGCCATAGACAGCAATCCTCCTGTTTGGTAGTCGATTATATGATTTACTATTGCATATGATTTGAATGTGTGATTTTTAAAGTGTCAAAAAGTAATTTTTCGTTTCAAAATCGTTGAGTGTCTCTTTTACCCTCACTTCTTTTTGAAAAGAAAGTTGTTAATTACAGTCGCTTTAAAAGTAATTCAAATTTGCACATAAACTTTCTTTTTATCATCTACATATTAAGAAAGTCGAAAAAAAATACATGCATGTGCATTTGCATCTAGACAGTTTGATTGGTTTGATTTAGGAAAAGTGCATATAGTGTGTGCTCTTTGCTCTTTGTTGAAAGAAATCTGTCTATCTTTCCTTAGTAGCTAGGATTTTCATGGCATAAAGAAGATAAAACGTTTGTTTATCATCTTAGATTGCATTTTAGGAATTATATCTATACATCACGCGGTGAACCCAAAAGGCAAATTTCATAAACAAGATCAACTCTAAAATAAATTGAATGAATCTAACAATGCTTTGGAACCTAACGCAACATCTAGAGGTCTAGGATAGAGACGTGTTCCGGTGTCGTAAAACGTGGTAACTATCACTTTCACTGTTGGTTGGGTGATTCCTCCACTTTGAGACGACAAGTGCCAATACGGACTTGTGCTCCCACGTACCGTCGAGTATATTTTGGGAGACCACTATAGGCTTTATCCTTTATCCATAGGAAGCCGTGTCTGTCGCCCTATCGATCGCAATGCACTGAACACAGCATTCAGGAAGATTGACTGCCGTATCGTAAAAAGTATTCTGCAGTTTTGCGATTGGTTTGGTAAACCCTCTACCTATATCTCCAGAGCAGTCCCTTTCATTCCTTTTCAGAATCTTTAACAGAAAAGGTCCATCTGAGCACCTGTCACTTCAGGCTCATTAAAAATCGAAGGAGACTAGAGTCATCTTTTGTTTTTTCTCGACTCTTTAAAATTGAAAAAACAAGTTGTGTCAAAGCGTCTTAAAATTTATTTTAAACGGAATAATCATCACCTTTCCTACGTTGTTCTTGTGTTGAGAAAATGGAGTCCACCAACAAAGGAATTCCCCTTGGAGGGAATCCTAGTCCCTTCTCCTCTTGGGGAGATATTGGTGCACCCCACATGGCCACATTGTCACTTCCAGGATTGACAATAGGCTTGCCGGTATGGCTCTTCTCAACCTCTGTCGTTCAGAACACCACAATTCCTGAACAGTCAAGTCAGCAGCTAGATGATCCAAGAGTTACCCCCCAAACCTCCACTTCATCCAATTCTTCCTCTCTTCCTTCCTCTTCGCTTGATGGGGCTGGTAAAGCCAAGAATCAAGTACCTGAGAAGAAGAAAGAAAAGAAGAAGAGAGAGAAGAAGAAGAAGGAGCCGAAAATGAAAGGGGGCAACAAATCGTTATCTAGCGAAAATCCACACACTGCACCGACCAGGCCTAAATCGCCATGTGTCATTTGCAAAGGAGACCACTATCACAGAGATTGTCCCTGCATCCCTCGAATCCTAAGGGACTGGTCTCCTCGTTTGCACAATCCGGTGTCGTCAACCTCTAATAATCATGTTGAAAGCACACCGTCGACTAGTGAGAGTGAAGTTCATGGACAAAAAGGAAAATATAAATTTCCTTGTAAACTGTGTGAAGGCGATCATGCCGTCCACCGTTGTCCCTTCTTAGACGAGGCTAAAAGAGTTCTGGAAGATCGTCCGGTTTCACCGTTACGACTTCCACCTGGATATAAAAAACTCTCGCCAAGTCCGTCACTAGTCGAGAATCTGGCTGGCCCTCTTAAGTGGTCGGCCGAAGCATCTATCATTGAAGATGAACCGTCTGAATCCACACCAGACAAAAGTCAAAAGGTCGAGATGGCAGTTGACCCGGTCTTGCCTTCAGAGGTTCCATCTTCGGATGATACCGTCACCGAAGAGAACAAGGATGACACCGTCCAAATTCTTTTCGTAAACACAGACTCCGATGAACAAGGGGACAATTTACCCACTCCTTTACGGCAGGAAGGAAGTTCGTCAGAGTCATATCCGGCTGTCTATTCGGTCGCACCTCCAAGAAACCTAGTTGTCTCCTTTGATTGGAATCAACTAGGCAGACCTCGTTTACCGGCCAACGTACCATTTCAAATCATTGTTCAAATATATAAAATGGCTATGGCCGGTACCATCATAGATGAAGGGGCTTCTATGAGTATCCTTTCCTCAACTGCTTGGAAAGCGCTTGGTTCGCCATCGCTTTTGCCTGAAATGAGAAATCTGACAGGCTTTGACAAAGGAACTAGTCGACCTTTAGGGATCCTTCCCAATGTGCCAATAACATTGAAAAGGAAAACCATTCAAATGAACGTAATGGTAGTCCAAGGTCCCCTAGATTATAATCTAGTCCTTGGGCGAGACTATATTTATTGCATGGGAGCAATTGTCTCCTCAATCTTTAGAGTAATGTGTTTTCCGCACAAAGGAAGAATGGTCAAGCTCGTAGACCAGCTTTCGTTTCTCGGTTCACACATGGAAAATATTCATACACCATCCCTAAATGGTCTTTTCACGCAAGGAATGTCTCAACACCCAGTCCGTCAGCCCGATGAGCACGAGTAATCCGGGGGCGTGACTGACACCCAGGGTGCATGCACCCTGGTCTGCTTCAGCAGAAGAAACTTCGGGTATAAAGTAGGTTTCCGGAAGAGGTATATGACCTCCATACTCCCGTCCGAGAATGGAAGAGGGGGTTGGACTGGAATAAGATTCTCTTGTCAAAGTTATGTGTGTATGTAAGCATCGCTACTCACCTTTGTCTATTTCGGTAGACATCGCCGAAGAAGTGATTTCTTTGGTAACCTGTAAGAGGTAGACCTCTCCTGGTAAAACAAGCATGTTTTATCTGTAAATTGAGGGGTGACCTCGAAACTCTATTTATACCTGGGGGCATGCAAACCTTTTGGCATGCAAGCAAGGAGCGATTATTTATCTTCTTTTTGGATTGTTCGTTTCCTGGCTTGCATAAAGAAAGGATGTGGGGCAAAGATTTGAAATATTGCCATTTTCATATGAGACATTTCTACTATATGATTGGATGTATCGAGAAGTTTTAATGCGGACTTCATGCTCGTTAAAAAATAAATATAAGCAATGAGCACATGTTCCTCCAGAGTTTAAGATCAATTAAAAATGAACCAATTTCCGGTAAATAACCATCGTAAATGTAAGATTCCAGCCTTTAAAGCCTTGGGCGTGTTTGCACCATCAACTCCACTTTTACATTGGCCGATCGTTCACCTCTATTTGATTGTTTACCCATTTTGAGGAGCAGCTGCGAAGAGTGATCATGTTAGCCATCCTTGTAACACTGCCGTGAATGGAAAATTCCAAGCCTTACCTGGAAACAGTTGCTACCCAATTTTATCACTCATTCCTCAAAAGACAAGTCATCTTTAAGCTCTTTTCAAAATCGACTCGTAAAATATGAAAAGATTGTCGAGCCATTGGCCTCTCCTACTCGTTAAAAGGACCGGAAGTCCTATCCCTCCTTTAGATTTTAATCTTTTTGGACTTGAGGGATCATTACACAAAAAGATTGAGTGCTTGTTTTGTTCGGCTCGTTAAAAGTATCGAAAATTCATCCCTTCTGTATTGTTTTATACTTTTTCAGACTTAAGGGATTCGATGACGAAAAAGGAATGTTGGAGTTGTCTTACATCCCTTTTCAGACTCTCTAAAATTGAAAAGGACCGAGTTATCTTTGTCGTTAAACTCGTTAAAAGATTTAATAGCGACAAACTTGTCTGTGGCAGACAAGAACGAGTTTCACTATCGCTAGGCTCGATAAAACATAGCGATGGGTTTGCCCGAAGGGAAAATTATAGAACAAGCATATGTTATCCTCCTCAAGCTTGATAAAAATAAAGAGGTACTGGTCAGCAATGACTGGGGAAAAATTGGGAAGAAAACTTGAAGAAACTTTGTTGGTAGCAAGTCGCTCTTGAACATGACACTTTCACTCCGCATCCATGTCGGGTTGGGTTGTTTCATTCACCGGTCACATCACCATGGTCATATCACACCATCCACATTTGGGGTTAATGCTACCAATCCATCATGTCAGTGTCGCCGATATGTTCAAGAGAAGTCATTCAGAGAATTCACCCGGGTCTCACCCACCACAATACATCTATACTCCATTCTTTCATGACCGCCATCCTGAACCTTATATCATCAGACAGTTTTCACCTCCATTAAAATCATTTGCTCTGTTGCGCATCATTGATGTGGGATTCATTAAGGCCCTCCTATGACGAATTGCTTCTTGTCTACATCAGCTCATTATCCAAGAAGTCGATCTAGGAACACCCCTTCAGTACTTTGAAGCTTGCATGCCTTAATGGCAAGTTTCTCACTTCCGGTGAAAGGTTTACATCAATGGCCTTCGACCGAGAGATTTTACGTGGTGTTCGATGCCAAGTCCTGTATCCATGCCACGTGAATTGTATTGCAGTACCTTGAGGGTCATTATCATTAATGATGATTCCTCTCGCGCCTGTTAACAGCTTACATTATTGGCTGGTAATCAGGCGATGTCTTTCCGTGTTCGACTCCAAAAACATCTTTCACATGGATCGACTTGTACTTTGAGTGAAGATCGAACGAGATTGAAGACCTCGGATCTAGTTTCATCCATCCGGGCTACGATATATATTATGGAGAATAAAGACATCAAATGTACAGCATTACAGCACATATAATCATCCAATCAGAGGGATGATGGCTCTTCCAGAATCATTAGTCTATACTCAGACGATTGTCTATCCTATGTACATGAAAATGAATTTATAAAGCTAAGCATGGGAATGCCCGCCTCAGCTAGATCATGAAAATGTTATGAAGATAATGTATTGTGTTGTATCTTATTACAGGTCTCCTCTCGGCTCGAAAGAACTCCGGATCCTCATTATAAAGCATTTCAACCAACATCAAAAGAGATTAACGACCTCATGCTTTAGGGGGCAACTGTTATAGATATTTCTGGGCCCTACAACCCCAAGCATGAAATATCCATATACCAAGGGCTCCTAAGTCCCTAAAAGTGTTGTTCCAACCCCTAAAGGAACAAGGTCAACTGATTACAGCTTCTCCCAGAAGTTCTCCATGAAACACTACTCATAACTGGGCAAAACAGGATCATTGCACTTGCTCCATGGCCAGGGTGCGTTGCATCTCACCTGAGTACACTGGGTAGGTGCGTTGCATTTCAAAAAGCCCTTCTATTGGGTGCGATGAGCGAGAAGAGACAAATGGCAGTGTCATTCTGCAAGGTGGAAAAGCATGGAATCATCCAAAAGTTTCTCCTGTGACACTTGCCTCTCTGAATTCGACCAAGGATGAGTACGAGATCCTCAATCTCCAAGTGGAAGCAAGAACTATCAGTGGGAGGACACTAGTCAAATCACAGGCTGACTCATCTCCATTACAGATATCTATATATGGATCCCTCATCCCAGAGATCCAGAGGCTGGAATTTTGCATCTTGTAAGGAATTGCTCTTGGTTTCTTGAGGTAACATCAGTGTATGTTGGGTGATCTAAGCTTTGTATGAGGTGAAAAGAGGGCTTTTCTTGTCAAGAGGATGATGCTGGGTCAGAACAGCCGGTTGTAACTCTCTTGACTCTACTTTGATTATCAATAAAGCTATTCTAGTTTCCTTCCATACTCTTGTGTAATCTATGTTTTGTGCATTTGTATGGTCAATTTACATCTGACCGTAGATTGTTTATGATATTAGATTTATGCTCTGGTATAGTTTTATGTTGCTTTGAGCCTGCAGGTGCTCTGTGAAGCTGGTCGTGCAAGAAGTCAAGTGACAAAAGACTATTAGAAGAGAGAGGAACTAAACAAGGAGTCTAGCGCAAGACAGAGGTTGGTCATCCTTATTCTTCTCTCATCTATTCTTCATAAAAGGAAATGAAAGTAGACTTTACTTTGTTTGTTTCTAAGGCAGCTACCACACCTTAGTGGGATAGAGCAGTTCTATATAGACACATTTCCCCATAATAGGTCTCCTAAGGGCAAACAAAGGGGTCTTCAGTCTATATTTCGCTATCTTCTACAAGACATGGCTATGTCCGAGTTTCCTTTGAATGGACCAAGAGAATCTCAGTTTGGGTTTCAACATCCTTTCTAGAACAATGTTCTATCTGTGTCCCTATGGTCTCCATTTCCACTTTCAATTTTTTTGCTCTAACTGCTCCTTTTAACCACTGTCTTAGCTACCTAATTATTCTCTTATGTTTTATATACTTTTTAAACATTTTTCTGAGTCTATCCTTGTAGGTCTTCTTTATTGTGAGACTTCCAACTGGTGGTGGTGCAACTACATTTCCTCAAGCTCATGCTCAGTGTCAGCATCGGGCATGGTTTCAATTAGAACTAGATCTCTCGATGGAGCTTCACCTTCTAGATCTTTTCATCATGAATTTCTCTCTCAAGAGACCCCAATAGAATGGTGTCTCCTGAGCAATTATCATTCTCTGGGCTTTCTTCTAGGTAGGCCTCATCCTGAGGGGACTTAAAAACACTAGCATTTCCTGGTTGATTTGCATCTCCCAGGGTTTCATCTGCATAATTTTCCTCAGCTGGGGGGTCCACTCGACTGGTATCTGTTGTCTAATTTTCTTCTCTAATGGCTTCCTCTTCATGCACTTCAGCTTCAAGGGGTTTTTCTACAGAAGGGACTGGTTCCCTCTGTTCTTCCAAAAAATCAGTAAATGGCAGGGTTTGATCATAATCAGGGTTGTCAGCAGAGGCAGACTGGTTGGGGGTACAATTCTATCCTTCAAAATTCTCAGATTGTTCTCTTCCCTCACCAAATATCCCCATGTTTTCCAATACCCTGGCCACCTCTTCCTCATAGTCCTCCAAAGGGGCATTTTGAGGACTTGGAGATGGTGCGTAAGATGGCCTGGCCTCATGGTTTGAATTGGGGTATGTCTCTGGGACCTAACTTGCATAGAGTGCCCATGTTTTGCTGGGTTGAAGGGCACAGGGGAATCCTTCCTTTTCAATGTCCTTCTCGGACCTGGGGTTCTTGGCCCTTGATGTTCTGTTGCTGGGTTTTCTATAGATGGGGCCAAAGTGGGATCTACAATATTGTCCCAAGTTAGCTGTTGTTGGGCCAGTCCATGCATGATGATCAATTTGATCATCTCATGATGAATGATGAGTGTGTGTGGGTCCTTAACTTTCCTAACTCGATGAGTGACATCATGCAATAGGGAATTCAAATAAAACAACAAATTAACTAAAATTTTCTCTTTTAGGATGGTTAACAGTTTGAGTTGGTAGGGCTTTACCATATCCTGTCGACCGTCGCATGTGATGTAGCTTTGCACAATGACTGCCAATTCCTGCCATGGGTGTCTTAACGTTGTAGGGTGAATCCCTTTCCTTGTTCACACCAATTGCTTGCCTAGGCCCTAGAATATTGCGACCTCATTGTACAAAAGGATGTGTTCGTCTGTCCATTTTGTTCCCTCAGCCGGAATTCCAGTGACTTCATCTATGACTACTTCAGAGACCGTTATGCCCTTGCCTCTTATTGTGGTGCTTCCTGTTGGCATTATGACGCAGGTTTGGCTCTATGACATAAGTGTTTTCCTTGATGGCAACTCACTCAAATGGCAGATCACAGTTCAAGGTCTCAGAATGAAAGAAAATAAGGTATACACAGGTTCCTCTTAACAAAGTAGTGTATACACGCGGTATTACCGATCAAAAGGCGCGTATACGTATGCATGCACTTTCATGCAAAGAAAAGTGTGTACATGTGGGAAAACTTATGTTTGGTCCATGGTATTTAGTCCATTATATTTGAACCTATGGTTTTGGACCTTGGTATTGCATCCAAAGTGTTGAACCCAGGTATTGGGTCCCTAGTATTGGTTCTCAATGGTTTTGGACCATGGTTTGAGTAAGGCCTAAGACTATAAAAAGGGAAGGAGATCATTTGGCAAGGGTATTGACTCAAGCATTGAATATCTTAAGAGGAGCAAGATCTAGAATACTGGTGATTTGTTTATTGTGCATAGATGGATCTAAATCAAGGAGGAACCTGAGCATTACAAGATGGATAAGTTCTATTGATGGGTCAACATCTTAAGGCTTGAATAGTAGTATCATTGTTTGATTTTGATCTGTTATAATTGGCGATTGATTAGGTATATAAATCTGATAATCTGGGTATAACTGATGTCTGATTAAATGAAAGGGTAAAGTATCTTTTATAGATCTGTACGCAGGTTCGGCACAGTAGAGGTGCATATACACGTGGGTTCAGCAAGTGAAGATAGCGTATACGCTAGTTGGCCTTAATACAGTTGCGTATGTACGCAGGTTTCTGCATATTGAAGTAGCGTATGTCTCATGAAATCTATTTTAGCTACTTCTGTTTATTGCCGCAGTATTCTAGGTTCAGGACTAGTGTCTGGTTACAGCTATTGTTTTCTAGGTATAGCATACAGAGAAGTGATTATTTGATTCAACATTGGTTTGTACAAGGATATTGGTTGATGCAGATATACTTGATGTTTGATTGATGTTATTCATGGATCCAATCTGAAAATTTATGAAACGTGGTCCCTGAAAGAAAGAGAAGGTAGCAGCCTCCTGTAGGTCAGCACCTACATACTAGTACATCAGCTAGTACAAAAGCTAAGGGGGTTGTAGCTCCCTTCAAAGAGAAGCTAAAGAATGAGAGAAGGTAGTAGCCTTCTACAGGTAGCAACCTACGTACTGGTATAAGATTGCACCAGTACAGAAACATTGTAAAAAGAAGTTTCTAATTAAAAGAAGATAGAGATGAATTGCAGCAGGTGGTTTTCACCAACATTGGGTTTCCATCTTACATCTTGGTGTCCATGTGTATTGCTTATGTGTGTTGATTTTTTCTGCTTTACTGCTCCTGTTTACTGTTAATAATGTTCTGATGCACTGATTAAGAAGAAACTAACTAAATTATAAGTTTACTAGATATACGCTTGTTGCATTACACATAGTTGCGTATACACGCGGCTTTCCTTAATTGAAGTAGCGTATATGAATCTAAATATGGAAATGAAAAAGTTTTATTGATTTGATAATATTGATTCACCCCCCCTCTCAGTATTATTTCCAACAATTGGTATCAGAGCATTACCATGTCATAGCTGCATGGAATCCTAACTACTTATGAAATGAGAAAAGGGGGACCATCAGACAAGAGAGAAGCCACATTCAAAGCCTCAGGAAAAGGAGATTACAATGACTCAGGACATATGTCAGAAGAAGAGGAAGAATCAAACTTTGTCAAGAACCTTCAACTGGGTTCGGGAAGATTCAGAGGTAAGCTACCTTTCAAATGTTTTTCTTATGGAAGAGTCGGTCACTATGCTGCCAAGTGTCCTCATAAAGATAAGCTTGACAAAGGTAAGGAACCTGTTAGTTGGAACAGAAAACAAAATATAAGTAAGAAGAGTTATTATACACATGAAGACAGTGATGGATTTTCAAATAGTGATGAAGATGAAGAATGCAATGATTATAGACTTTTGATGGCCTTTGAAGATGATGATTTCTTGGATGCTATAGATGAAGAAGGTCTTTATGAAGAAATTTCTAAACTTAAAATTTGTCTGAAAGAAAAGAATATGATTATAGATACTCTGACATTACAACTTGCTGAAAGAGAAAAACACAATGAAAAGTTAGAATGTGAAATTGTGGGACTTAGAAAAGATATTGAGAAATCAAAAGCTCTTAATCTTAGATTTGCTAAAGGATCTGAAACTTTAGATGAGATTATTAAAGTGCAGTGTTCTCCTTTAATCAAGACAAGTCTTGGATATACTGAAGAAGCCTCTCAAGCATAGAAGTCATCCACCTCCAAAAGTTATCTTGATGCAGCAAGGAGAAGTGAACAGGTTGACAATCGACAACAAAAGCATAATGCAGATCACCAGGTAAATCAGGGACAATTTACTTCAAGAATGAACAAATATCATCAAGTAAATTGGGGGAAATCTACCTCAAGGATGAACAAAAGCTACAAACCACAGGTAAATCATTCTCAATTTGCCTCAAGAATGGATGTTGATGGAAACTACAATCATTTAGTCGGTAGGTTTGATAATGGTAGGAATTTATTCAATGGCCAATGTTTCTCTTGTCATAACTTTGGCCACAAAGCCGCTCAATGTGTTGCCTACAAGACCATCATGACCAGAGAAGCTCGAAAGCAAAGGAGTATGACTGGGATCATGAAAAGGACCTACAATAACTTTTCTACTCTTGAGAATGAACTAGAATGTTCTATTTGTAACAACTTCGGTCATGAAGATTCTGAATGCAGGAGTAGGTTTCGGCAAACAACTCAAAAAGAGCAAGTTTCATTGAGTTACAAAACATGGATAAAGAAAGAATCACAACCAGAAAGATATGGGATAGCCTTATATGTGGAAGGATAGGAAAATCAATGGTACATCGACAGTGGATGCTCGAAACATATGACAGGTGATAAAGAAAAACTTCAGTCATATAGTGCCTTAGAAAGGGAAAGGAAGGTCTCATTTTGAAATGACACCCCTGCTCTCATAAAAGGTAAAGGCTCTGTTCTTTTGAAAGAAAAGGTCAAAGCTAGAAATGTTATGTATGTTGATGGCTTAAAGCATAATCTATTAAGTGTCAGTCAAATGTGTGATGAAGGAAATGAAGTAATATTTCGATCAAATGGATGCATTGTTTGTGAGCTTAATACAGGAGGAACAATGTTCAAAGGCATAAGAACTCCAAATAATTTATACATACTCAAGGGAGGACGACAACAATTCTATCTAAGCAAGAATGATGAACATTGGCTATGGCACAGAAGATTGGGGCATCTAAGATTCTTTCAGATAAGAAAAGCATCCAAATATCAGGTGGTTCATGATCTCCCTAACATCAGAATTCCAGACAATGCAATATGCAAATCATGTCAATTTGGTAAGTAAACTAGAACTAATTTATGTGGTCCATCTAGGAAAAGGTCACCTCGAGGAGAATAATACTTTATATTGTTCATTGATGACTTTTCCAAGATGTGTTGGATAGGACTTATGAAGCATAAAGATGAAGCTTTCGAAAAGTTCAGAGCATTCAAAGCCTTGGTGGAAAACAAATCAGATCGCAGAATCAAATGCCTCAGGTCTGATCGAGGAGGGGAATTTATCTCGAATGAATTTTTTGATTTTTGTGAAGAACATAGAATAAGAATGGAATTCTCTACTACAAGGACTCCTCAGCCAAATGGAGTAGTGGAAAGGATGAACAGAATGGTTCAACAAATGGCTCGTGCTATGCTTGATGAGTCTAGAACTCCCGCAACCTTCTGGGGTGAAGCCGTATTTACTGCAGTTACTATTCTCAACAAGACAAACGTCCAGGTAAACAACACTCAAACTCCTCATGAACTTTGGTATGGTAAGACTCCCATGGTAAAATACTTCAAAACTTTTGGAAGGAAATGCTACATCAAAAAGACTAATGAAAACCTTGGCAAGTTTGAACCTAGAGCAGATGAAGGCATTCTCCTTGGTTACTCTCCCCACAGCAAAGCATATAAGTGTTACAATAAAAGACTTGGAAAAATTGTTGAAAGTATTGATGTAGTGGTTGATGAAGAAGGAAACACTCCTAGGAAAGTAAAATCTGAAGATTTCGAAGATGATGAGGACTATCCTTCAACATCAAATCAGATTGATGATGAAGAAGAAAGCCATGAGGCACCAAAAGAACAGATAAGGATAGAAGAAAAGACTCCATCTAGGTACGTTCAGAAGAATCATCCAGAAACTCAAATTTTTGGGCAGAAAGAGGCAGGTGTACAGACAAGAAGAACCATTTCAGAAGCTTCAAGCTATCTAGCATTGCTCTCCTCCACTAAACCACAAAATGTAAGAGAGGCATGCAAAGATGAATGTTGGGTCAAGGCCATGGAGGAAGAACTTGAGCAGATTGAAAAGAATAACACTTGGGAGTTGGTTGCTAGACCAGAAGATAAGAATTTCATAGGAATAAAATGGATATTCAAAAACAAGCTGAATGAAAATGGAGATGTTATTAGAAACAAGGCTAGACTTGTTTGTAAAGGGTATGCTCAACAAGAAGGCATAGACTTTGAAGAAACTTTTGCACCAGTTGCTAGACTTGAGGCCATAAGAATGTTCCTTGCTCTTTCTAGCTTTCAGAAGTTCAAAGTATTTCAAATGGACATGAAATCTACCTTTCTGAATGGAGACTTGGATGAAGAAGTGTATATTGAGCAACCAGATGGGTTTATCCTTGGAAATGATCCAAAACTTGTATGCAGACTCAAAAAGGCTCTCTATGGCCTTAAACAGGCTCCAAGGGCTTGGTATTATCGGTTGGATAAGTACCTCCATCAACAAGGTTTTACAAAAGGATCAACAGATAGCAATCTATATATAAAAATTGACAATGATAAGTTGCTAATACTTGTTGTGTATGTTGATGATATCATCTTTGGTAGCAATGAAGAAGACATGAGTCAAAACTTTGCCTTGGTGATGCAAAAAGAATTTGAAATGTCCCTGCTTGGTGAGCTCACATATTTTCTTGGTTTACAAGTCCAACAAAACAAAGACGGTATTTTTCTATCACAAACCAAGTATCTCAAGCAGATCTTGAAGAAATATGGGATGGAGGATTCGAAACCAGTATGTACCCCTATGGTAACAGGATGCAGCCTCAGTGCAAATGATGAATCAGCAGCAGTACATCAACCAACCTATAGATCCATGATTGGTAGTCTTCTCTATCTAACAGGTACCCGACCAGACATTATGCATGCAGTAGGAATAGTTGGAAGGTTTCAGGCAAACCCAAAGGAAACTCATCTTCAAGCAGTTAAGAGAATTTTCAAATATCTTCAAGGAACTCAAAACTATGGCTTATGGTATCCTAGAGATACAGATCTCACACTTCATGCATATACAGATGCAGATTGGGTAGGAAGCGTGGATGACAGAAAAAGCACTAGTGGTGGTGCATTCTTTATGGCTTCCACATTAGTATCTTGGTTCAACAAGAAACAAAGTTCAATTGCATTATCTACAGTTGAAGCAGAATATGTGGTTGCTGCATCTTGCTGCACACAACTCCTTTGGACGATGCAAACATTACAAGACCTTCAAATCACTTGCACTCCACCTATCTCCATTTTTTGTGATAATACAAGTGAAATCAGTATTTCAAAGAATTTTGTCATGCATTCAAAGACTAAGCACATACCTATCAAGTATCATTTTCTATGGGAACAAGTGCTTGAACAAAAGGTCAAATTGGAGTATGTTCCCTCTAAGGAACAAGTTGCTGATATACTCACCAAACCACTTCCTAGGGAAACATTTGAATACCTCAGACAGAAGCTGGGGTAGTTGATGCATCATCTTTCTGGTGAATCTTGTCTGTTTTAGAGAAAAGTGGTTGTACGCGAGTTTCATGAGGAGGATCCGCGTACATACGCCGGTTTATGAAGATACAGTCGCGTATATGTTGGTTTAAAGACAAACAGTGGGCCAGGCTCAGGATGAAAAGAGTCTAATATGGGTCTGACAGAGACCATCTGGCACAGGTTCAGGGGGAGCATATATTCTTCTAATAATGCATTGTTGGCATTATCTTAGAATATCTTGGTTCAAATTCACAATTGTTTTGATTTCAGGTGGAACAGGTGCAGAGGGAGAACATGGTTGCTGGTCTGAATGATGATTGACAGATGCTGTTGATGATAGTTGTTGATAACTATCATAGTCTTGCTGTAGATATTTCATCTCTATGTCATGTATTTCTTTTCTTATCAAGGTCATGTAACGGCCTATCTTGGTTTCCCCACTATGCCTGGGATGGATGAAGTAATGTTCTTGTTTTATCATGTGTAAATTCTTGGTGTATCCCCACTTGGTTGGGTAGATGAGTCAATCCCCACTTGGTTGGGAGATGGATGTATGTATGAGTCTTTGGTGGTAGGAAGGTCATTTATAATGTATAAAGTTATGTATCTTCTTATAGAACATCTTCTTGCAGACCTTGCCTACAGTCAGGGGGAGCTTGGACAGCACAGCAGAGCAGAGAATTTAACATGTACTTAGGGGGAGCATAACCCTTTGCCCTTGATGTCAAAGGGGGAGAATGACTTTGAGTGACTTGGGGTTGCCATCAAGTCCAAAGGGGGAGATTGTTGGCATTATGACACAGGTTTGGCTCTATGACATAGGTGTTGTCCTTGATGGCAACTCACTCAAATGGCAGATCACAGTTCAGGCTCTCAGAATGAAAGAAAATGAGGTATACGCAGGTTCCTCTTAACAAAGTAGCGTATACACGCGGTATTACCAATCAAAAGGCGCGTATACATATGCACACACTTTCATGCAAAGAAAAGCGCGTACATGTGGGAAAACTTATGTTTGGTTCATGGTATTTAGTCTATTATATTTGAACCTATGGTTTTGGATCTTAGTATTGCATCCAAAGTGTTGAACCTAGGTATTGGGTCCCTAGTATTAGTTCTCAATGGTTTTGGACCATGGTTTGAGTAAGGCCTAAGACTATAAAAAGGGAAGGAGATCATTTGGCAAGGGTATTGACTCAAGCATTGAATATCTTAAGAGGAGCAAGATCTAGAATATTGGTGATTGGTTTGTTGTGTATAGCTGGATCTGAATCAAGGAGGAACTTGAGCGTTACAAGATGGATAAGTTCTATTGATGGGTCAAGATCTTAAGGCTTGAATAGTAGTACCATTTTTTGATTTTTATCTGTTATAATTGGCGCTTGATTAGGTCTATAAATTTGATAATCTAGGTATAACTGATGTCTGATTAAATGAAAGGGTAAAGTATCTTTTATAGATCTGTACGCAGGTTTGGCACAGCAGAGGCATGTATACACGCGGGTTTAGCAAGTGAAGACAACGTATACACTGGTTGGCCTTAATACAACTGTGTGTGTACGCAGGTTTCTGCATATTGAAGTAACGTACGTCTCATGAAATCTGTTTTAGCTACTTCTGTTTATTGCCGTAGTATTCTAGGTTCAGGACTAGTGTCTAGTTACAGTTATTGTTTTCTGGGTATACCATACAGAGAAGTGATTATTTGATTTAGTATTGGTTTGTACAAGGAGATTGTTTGATGCAGCTATACTTGATGTTTGATTGATGTTATTCATGGATCCAATCTGAAAATTTATGAAACATGGTCACTGAAAGAAAGAGAAGGTAGCAACCTTCTGTAGGTTAGCACCTACGTACTAGTACATCAGCTAGTACAAAAGCTAAGGGGGTTGTAGCTCCCTTCCAGGAGAAGCTGAAGAATGAGAGAAGGTAGTAGCCTTTTACAGGTAGTAGCCTACGTACTAGTATAAGACTGTACCAGTACAGAAACATTGTAAAAAGAAGTTTCTAATTAAAAGAAGATAGAGATGAATTGCAGTAGGTGGTTTTCACCCACATTGGGTTTCCACCTTACATCTTGGTGTCCATGTGTATTGCTTATGTGTGTTGATTTGTTGTGCTTTACTGCTCCTGTTTACTGTTAATAATGTTCTGATGCACTCATTAAGAAGCAACTAACTGAATTATAAGTTTATTATATATACGCTTGCTGCATTACACACAGTTGCGTATACATGCGGTTTTCATTAACTGAAGTAGCGTATATGAATCTGAATATGGAAATGAAAATGTTTTATTGATTTGATAATACTGATTCACCCCCCCTCTCAGTATTATTTCCAACACTTCCATTCTGCATATTCTGCATGATTTCAAGTGTCATCTCTTCGTAAAATCCCTGCAATCTATTCAGATATTGCAGCCAGGCAGTGCACTCGAGAATTTCATGAGCCTAGTCTGATACATAATAATTGTGGGTTCATTTTAGATGGCTCCACCTCCCATGGCTGTTCTTTTCCTGTGACTGTTTGACTCACATGCACTTCTCTTGCACTTTCACAGTTTAGAACAACAACAAAGAACATTAAAGAAATTAATAGGAAAATGACGTTGTTTTGGGAATTACCATCATATACAATCAAGTCATTTGTCTCATAAACAATATTTGATGCAGGCTCATAATAAATCCACATGCCATCCATAATGGTCGAATCAATTTAATAATTATCACACAATTATCCATAAATGTCACACATGATGTTCATATGCAGACGATCCCCTCTTCAATGAGAAAAGGGCATCCACATTCGCAAGCATGTGAAAATCAAGAGAAAGAATTGGCAATTCATAAATGCAGGCAATCAATCCATAAAAACAGTGCGATATATGACAAAGAAATTAAAGCAATACATGTATCAGAGTTGAAATGGCCGAAAAATAAAAAGAGAGATTTAAATCATTATGTCAAAATATTTTCACCTTAAGTGGTATTAGTAACAAACGCATAATCGACAGTAAGTATTAATCATTGTCATAAAGTGATTGGACAAATATAACATAATGAATATATAACATAAGTTACCATACATGTTGGCTTGTAAGAGTGTTGTTCAAATGGGAAATTTCCTTTAAAAATGAATCCATAGGTGGTAATAGAACAGAGAGAATTTGGTAGTGTGAGATAGTACTCTGATACCATAAGCAAAGCCACTACTGCCAACAGGCATTCATAGCCTCGACAGTGCTTCCTTTTAACCCCACAAATGATCCAGATTCCTCCTTTTAGTATGTAGATCATTCTTTCTTTTCTTATCATAAAGAGACCACAATGTTGGCGTGGTGACCAGATAATCATAATGCCATTCACCAAGATATAACAAAGTGACCAGGCTGGCTCGTGATGAGACCCCTTGCCCTTCTGACAGCTTTAATTATCAAGAAGGTCATTACCTTGGTTTGGTGGCCAAAATGGAATGTCACCTATTACATCCTTATGATCATTGTTAGGCTGGCTCGTGATGGGACCCCCATCCTCTTTTGTTGCATTTTCATATTTCGTTATTTTCATATTTTTATGATTTTATTGTAAAAAGAGGGAGGCTCATTTACTCCTTAAGAGTCAAGGATGGTGTAAGAAGTAAGAAAAATTCCAATGAAATTTTATACTTTTACCCCCATATCAACATATCAAAGGGATTTATCCATTTGAAAGTGTGAAAAATAATCCAGCATGGTTTTAAAATAATGAATCATTTTATGATGTGCCCAAAGAAAAGATGTTCAACTAGTCATTATAGAGATGCATCGTGTCAGCTTTTGAATAGAGATAACTATCAAAAGGCTTCATAGGTCATATTGGTATTGACATTACTGTTTTCTTTTATGTTATGTACAAATCCAATGACATGGTGTTTATTCAAAACATAAAGAAAAAGAAAGATGGCTAAATGACAGGTGATGAAACAGTAAAAAAAATCACAGTTCTTCCTACAAAAGAACAAAAAGTGTTGTTCAATTGATTGAACAACAATCGTTCAATCGACTGAACAACAAAATCGAAAAGAAAACAAAACTTTTGTTCAATTGATTGAACAACAATCATTCAATCGTTTGAACAACGAAATTGAAAAGAAGAAAAAAATGCAAAAGTGTTGTTCAATCGATGGAACAACAATCATTCAATCATTTGAATAACAAAAATCGAAAAGAAAAAAAAATGCAAAAGTGTTGTTCAATTGATTGAACAACAATCATTCAATCATTTGAACAAAAAAATTAAAAACGTAAAAGTGATGTTCAATCAATTGAAAAACAATGGTTCAATCTTTTGAATAGCAAAATAAAAAACGTAAAAGTGTTGTTCAATCGATTGAACAACAATCATTCAATCATTTGAACAACAAAACCAAAAATGTAAAAAGTTTTGTTCAATCAATTGAACAACAATCATTCAATTGTTTGAACAACAAAAATGGAAAAGAAAAAAAATGCCAAAAGCATTGTTTAATTGATTATTTAATCGATTGAACAAAAAAAAAAATGGAAGAGGCGCAAAAATTGTTGTTCAATCGATTGAACAACAATCGTTGAATCGTTTGAACAACAAAAATCAAAAAATTCGAAAAGTTTTGTTCAATCGATTGAACAACAATCGTTCAGTCATTTGAATAGCAAATATCAAAAATGAAAAAAATGTTGTTCAGTCGATTGAACAACAATCATTCAATCATTTGAACAACAAAAATAAAATATACAAAAAGTTGTTATTCAATTGACTGAACAGAAATCGTTCAATCATTTGAACAACAATATAAACATAAAAATAAGTGTTGTTGAGTTGATTGAGCAACAATCATTCAATCGATTGAATAGCAAAACACACACTAACATAAGTGTCGTTCAATTGATTGAACACCAATCTTTCAATCGATTTAATAACACTTGCCAAACACCTAAACCAAGAAAAATATCATATTTACATGGTGATGCCTAACTGAATCGCAATCAATCAAAAAGAACATATACATTATTTACAGTTTAAAGAAAATCACAATTTTACAAAAGAAAAGTTGTTGGGTCATCACTCCCTGCAGCTAATATTTGCATGGAGGGGTCGTCGCATACCTGCTAGTAGAAATAATGCTTGGTGATTGGTTTGTGATAGAGATGCACCCAATGCCCATTCACCTGAAAGAATGGCCAGAATCATCAATGGTAATCAAAGTGAGAGTCCCATTGGTATGTACTTCTTGAATTTCATAAGGACCAAGCCATCTTGTTTGCAACTTGCCCAGAAAATCTTGGAATTTGGAGTCATAGAGGAGTGTCCAATCCCATTTTTGAAACATCTTCTTTTTTATAATGATTTTGTTCCACTTTTCTCTTTGCTGCTAAATAATTGCAGTTCGTTGCAAAGCAAGCAGTCAAGTCTCGTCTAGTTCATTGATTTGTTGAAGTCACTTGGTTTTGGCTTCTGTTAAATCCAGTCCCACTTCCTGAGCCATTCTTAGAGTCTTTATTTCGAATTCAATCAAAAAAATAGTTTCTTTTCCGACACAGGGAAGTGATCTTATGTATAGTGTGATGATTTCTGAGAGTGGTTGTAATCTTGTGTCCTACAAATTGCCCTCCCCCATTTCTTATCACTTCCCATGGTAAACCATACCACATGAATAGCCCAAAGAGGAAATTAATCATGGATTCCTCTGTAGATCTTGGTAAATCTACTGTTTCCACCCATTTCGACACATAATCTGTGGCAACCAGTATGTAGGCTTTCTGATTTGATGGTGGTTGGAATCGGCCAACAAATTCCAATGTCAGTCATTCGAAGGCTTCTATGACTAGTTGGGGCTATGGCAGCATTTCATGAGATTGGCCAGGCTAGCCCATCCTTTGGAAGCTATCACAAGCCTGGGCATATTTATTAGCATTCTTAAAAATAGTGGGCCAAAAATACTCCATTTGTAGTATCTTATGTCATGTCCTTCAATCTTTGAAGTGTCCCCCGCAGGGCTTGTCATGGCAAGCCTTTAGGATGTCATAAATCTCATCCTCGCGAATGCATCTATGTATACACATATCAAACCCTATGTGAAAAGGATATCTGCCAATTCAAGATAATCAGGCACTATGTTGGACGATCTATTTCCTTTCCCTTGCTGTCAAATGCCTTGGAAGCTTCCTCACTGTAAGATAATTTGCCACATCTACATACCATGGCGTCTTGACTGTTATGGAAAATAGATGTTCATCTGGAAATTGGTCGTCTACTGTTGTGGATCATTTACCTTCGAGACTCGAGACAGAAAATCAGCGACTGGGTTTTCCTTCCCTAGATGACCTTTGATAGTGATGTCAAACTCCTGCAAAAGCAATAACCAATGAGTCACTCGACCATTCGTGATTGGTTTGTTAGCTAAATACCTAATGGCGAAGTGGTCAGTATATAGAAACACTTGGTATCCAGTTATATAATATTTGAATTTTTTTATGGCATAAATGACAACTAAGATTTTTTTAATTTTTTTTTTCTATTATTGTATAATTAAGCTCTGTAGCAGTAAGAATTTTGCTAATGTAATATATAGAATAAGGTTTTTTATCCTCCTCCTGGCTGAGGATAGTTCCTATTGCTACATCTGATGTGTCTGTGGATATGTGAAAACACAGCTCCCAGTTTGGTCCATTTAATACTAGTGCCGTCAAGACTAGTTTATTTAAACCTGTAAAAGTTGTGTCACACTTGTCAGACCATTTAAAATGAATATTTCCAGTCAAGCCATATAAAGGGGCAAGAATTCGTGAAATGTTTTTGATAAACCTGTGATAATAGCCTTCATATACCAAGAAGCTATGTACCTCCGTTTGAGTACAAGGTGTAGGTAGTAAAAGAATTACCTTTATCTTTGTTGGATCTACCTGTATTCGTAGTGCAGAAATATAATGTCCCAAGATTACACCTTCGGTCATCATCATGTGACACTTGACATTGTTTAAACATAACCTGGTAGAAATGCATCGTTCCAAAACCCTTTCTAATGTTTGCAGTGCTTGATCAAAGTCATCCCCATATGGATTTAAGTCATCCATATATACTTCAAGTCCTTCATTTATCAAGTCAGCAAAAATGCTAAGTATAACTCTCTAGAATGTAGTTGGGGCATTGCACAAGCCAAATGCTAACACTCTATAAGTGAATGTACCCTAGGGATAGGTGAAGGTTATTTTGTCTTCATCTTCAGGGGCGATTTGAATTTGATTGTAGCTACAGAAGCTGTCTAGAAAAGAAAAGAATTGCTTCCCTGCGAAAGTATCTAGGACTTGATCAATAAATGGAAGAGGGAAGTGATATTTCTATGTCACCTTGTTCAATTCTTGGTACTCCACACAGATGCACCACTTCCCATTTTTCTTAGGGACGGCCACCAATGGAGAGACCTATTTGCTATCTAAAATAGGATAAATCAAATTCACATCCAACAGCTTCTGTAACTCTTCTTTCACAATGTCCTTGAGATGTAGATTTAATCTCCACTGAGGTTGCTGGGTAGGACAAGTGTCCTTTTCGGTATAGATGTGATGTGTACACAACTGTGGGTCTATACCCTTCATGTATGGATAATCCCAGGCAAAAGCCCCTTTATATGTTTGCAGGACCTGAATGAGCTTTTGCTACTGATCATTGTCCAGACTATCATTAATGTTTAAAACTTTGCCTGGTTCAATTTCCATAGGCTTGCTGTTATGAACAATAATCGCCTGGATGTGCTAATCATCAGTATCATTCAAGGGATCTCCCAAGGCTTCATTATCCAGAATTTATTTTAACATTTGACACTTTACATTGCTCACATTAGCTAGATGATTGATAAAGTTGTTGATAATGTCATCTTTAGTCTAATCTTTGAATTCAAGTGCCTCTGCTACTGTGAGTGGTGAACAGATGCTTTCCTCCAGGTATGTTGGTGGTTGTTTAGATATTTTTACAATGGGAAGACTTGGTTTGGTAGGGGGATATAAAACAATATTTTTTTACAACATCCCGCTTTGCAATAGTCATGCTGCCCTCTTGACATCCTATATAAGCATCAATTGTCAGTAGCCAAGGTCAGCGCATAATCAGAGGGTACCCATCAAATCGACTCTTTGTGTTTCTAACATGAAAATCTACTGGATACTCCCATGAATCAACAAAAACTGTAATTTCCTATAAAGTTCCTTCTAGCCTTACCACTGAATGATGAACAAGTTCTAGTAAGGTGGTGGTTGATTCCAAGGCCGTAATACCAAGTGTTGGATAGGTTTATGCTGTTAAAATGTTAATGGTTGTACCCAGATCAACTAGCATATTGGGAAAAGAGTGGCCATATATTTGAACTATAATTATGGGATTCCCAGGATCTTCATACTTCACTGAAGTTTCCCTTCCCGAGAGTAAATTAGATAAGGTTCCTACTACATGAATGGTGGGTGAAGTTTTTTCTTTCCTCACAAGCTTCTTTACACATAACTCTTTAATTATTTTAGCATAGATGGGAATCTATTGGATAGCTTGGAGCAGAGGAATTTTTATACAAATATTTTTTAGTTTCCCTACAAGATCAAAATCTAGGTAAACAATTGGCTTAGGTATCATTAACTTTTCAGGGAACGGGGTGTTACAGGGAAATGTGTCTATATAGAACTGCTCTATCCCACTAAGGTGTGGCAACTACCTTAGAAACAAACAAAGTAAAGTCTACTTTCGTTTTCTTTTATGAAAGATAGATGAGAGAAGAATAGGAGACCAACCTCTGTCTTGTGCTTGGCTCCTTGTTCGGTTCCTCTCTCTTCTGATAGTCTTTTGCTACTCGCCTTCTTGTATACCCAGCTTCACAGAGTACTTGTAGGATCACAGCAACATAAAACTGTACAAGAACATGGATCTACTATCATAAACAATCTAGGGTCAGATGTAAATTGACCATACAAATGCACAAAACATAGATTACAAAAGAGTATGGAAGAAAACTAGAATAGCTTTATTGATAATCAAGAAAAAGCCAAGAGAGTTACAACCAGCTGTTTTGACCCAGCATCATCCTCTCAGCAAGTGAGCCCTTCTTCACCTCATACAAAGCTTAGATCACCCAACACTATGTTGTTGTCTCAAGAAACTAACAGCAATTCCTTACAAGATGTAAAATTCCAGCCTCTGGATCTCTGGGATGAGGGATCCATATATAGATATCTGTAATGGAGATGAGTCATCTTGTGATTTGATTAGTGTCTTCCCTCTGATAGTTCTTGCTTCTACTTGGAGATTGATGATCTATTACTCATCCTTGGTCGAATTCAGAGAGGCAAGTGTCACAGGAGAAACTTTTGGAAGATTCCATTCTTTTCCACCTTGCAGATTGACACTGCCATTTGTCTCTTCCCGCTCATTGCACGCAATAGAAGGGCTTTTTGAAATTCAACGCACCCACCGAGTGTACTTAGGTGAGATGCAGCGCACCCTCGCTATGGAGCAAGTGAAATGATCCTGTTTTGACCAGTTCTGAGTAGTTTTTCATGGAGAACTTCTGGGAGAAGCTGTAATCAGTTCACCTTGTTCCTTTAGGGGTTGGAACAATGCTTTTAGGGACTTAGGAGCCCTTAGTTTATGGATATTTTATGCCTGGTGCTGCATGGCCCAAAAATATCTATAACAATTGCCCCCTAAAGCATGAGGTCATTAATCTTTTTTGATGTCGGGTGAAATGCTTTATGATGAGGATACGAAGTTCTTTCAAGTTGAGAGGAGACCTGTAATAAGATACAACACAATACATTATCTTCATAACATTTTCATGATCTAGCTGAGGCGGGCATTCCCATGCTCAGCTTTATAAATTCATTTTCATGTACATAGGACAGACAATCGTCTGAGTGTAGACTGATGATTCTGGTAGAGCCATCATCCCTTTGATTGGATGATTATCTGTGTTGTAGTGATGTACATTTGATGTCTTTATTTTCCTGAATATATATTGCAGCCCGGATGGATGAAACTAGATCCGGGGTCTTCAATCTCATTCGATCTTCACTCAAAGTACAAGTCGATCCATGTGAGAGATGTTCTGGAGTCAAACATGGAAAGACATCGCCTGATTACCAGCCAATGATGTAAGCTGTTAACAGGCGTGAGAGGAATTACCGATAATGATAATGACCCTCAAGGTACTACAGTACAATTTACGTGGTGTGAATAAAGGACTTGGCGTCGAACACCATGCAAAATCTTTCGGTCGAAGGTCATTGATGTAAACATTTCGCCGGAAGTGAGAAACTTGCCATTAAGGCATGCAAGCTTCAAAGTACTGAAGGGGTGTCCCTAGATCGACTTCTTGGATAATGAGCTGATGTCGACAAGAAGCGATCCATCATAGGAGGGCCTTAATGAATTCCACATAAATGACACGTAACGGAGCAAATGATTTTAATGGAGGTGAAAATGGTCTCATGATATAAGGTTCAAGATGGCAGTCATGAAAGAATGGAGCATAAATGTATTGCAGCGGGTGAGACACAGGTGAATTCTCTGAGTGACTTTTCTTGAACATATCGGCGACACTGACATGATGGATTGGTAGCATTAACCCCAAATGTGGATGGTGTGATGTGACCATGGTGATGTGACCGGTGAATGAAACAACCCAACCCAACATGGATGCGAAGTGAAAGTGTCATGTTCAAGAGCGACTTGCTACCAATAAAGTTTCTTCAAGTTTTCTTCCGAATTTTTCCCCAGTCATTGTTGACCAGTACCTCTTTATTTTTGTCAAGCTTGAGGAGGATAACATATGCTTGTTCTATAATTTTCCCTTCGGGCAAACCCATCGCTATGTTTTAACGAGCCTAGCGATAGTGAAACTCGTTCTTGTCTGCCATGGACAAGTTTGTCGCTATTAGGTTTTTAACGAGTTTAATGACAAAGATAACTCGGTCCTTTTCAATTTTAGAGAGTCTGAAAAGGGTCGTAAAGGAAACTCCAAAATTCCTTTTTCGTCATCTAATCCCTTAAGTCCGAAAAAGTATAAAACAATACAAAAGCGATGCATTTTCGATACTTTTAACGAGCCGAACAAAACAAGCGCTCGATCTTTTTGTGTAATGATCCCTCAGGTCCAAAAAGATTAAAATTTAAAGGAGGGATAGCACTTCTGACCATTTTAACGAGCTGGAGAGGCCAATGGCTCGACAATCTTTTCATATTTTACGAGTCAATTGAAAAGAGTTTAAAGGAGACTCGTTTTTTGATGAACGAGTGATAAAATTGGGTAGCAACTGATTCCAAGTAAGGTTTGGAATTTTCCAATCACGACAGTGTTACAAGGATGGCTAATAGGATCACTCTTCGCAACTGTTCCTCAAAAGGGGTAAACAATCAAATGGAGGTGAATGATCGGCCAATGCAAAAGTGGAGGTGATGGATCAGAACACGACCAAGGCTTTAAAGGCTGAAGTATTACATTCACGATGGTTATTTACCAGGAATTGGTTCATTTTTTTTTTGTCTGAGCTTAAACACTGGAAGAAACATTTGCTCATGGCTTATGTTTATTTTTTAACGAGCTTGAACTATGTGCTAAAACTGCTCGATTAATCCAGTCGTGTAATAAGAATGTCTCATTTAAAATGGCAATTTTTCAAATCTTTGCCCCACATCCTTTCTTTATGCAAGTTAGGAAACGACCAATCCAAAAAGAAGATAAATGATCGCTCTTCGCTTGCATGCCAAAAGGTTTGCATGCCCCCAGGTATAAAACAGAGTTTCAAGGTTACCCCTTCTTTCTTCCAACAAAAAATTTGTTTTATCGAGAGAGGTCTACCTCTTACAAGTTACCAAAGATTGTTCTATTCACAGCGCAAACAAAACACCTCTTCGGCGATGTCTATCAAAATAAATAAAGGTAAGTGGCGATGCTTGCCAACCCACATAACTTTGACAAGAGAATCTTATTCCAGTCCAACCCCCTCTTCCAATCATGGACGGGAGTGTCGGAGGTCATATATCTCTCGCAGAAACCTACTCTATACCCGAAGTTTTCCTGCCAAAGCAGACTAGAGTGCATGCCCCCTGGGTTTCAGTCATATCCTCGGAATCACCCGCGCTCATCAGGAGGACAGACTGGGGATTGATGAGACATTCCTTGTGTGAAAATACCATTCAGGGATGGTGTATGACTATTTGCTATGTGTGAACCGGGAAATGAAAGTTGGTCTACGAGCTTGACCACTATTCCTTCGTGCAGAAAACACATTACTCTAAAGAGTGAGGAGACAATTGCTCCCATGCAATAAATATAGTCTCGCCCAAGGAGTAGATTATAATCTAGGGGCCCTTGGACTACCATCACGTTCATGTGAACGGTTTTCTTTCTCAATGTTATGGGCACATTGGGAAGGATCCCTAAAGGTCGACTGGTTCCTTTGTCAAAGCCTGCTAGATTTCTCATTTCAGGCAAAAGCGATGGCGAACCAAGCGCTTTCCAAGCAGTCGAGGAAAGGATACTCACAAAAGCCCCTTCATCTATGATGGTACCGGCCATAACCATTTTGTATATTTGAGCAATGATTCGAAATGGTACACTAGCCGGTAAACGAGGTCTGCCTAGTTGATTCCAATCGAAGGAAACAACTAGGGTGCTTGGAGGTGGGACTGAATTGACGGCCGGGTACGACTCTGATGAACTTCCTTCCTGTGGTAAAGGAATGGGTAGATTGCCTCCATGTTCATCGGAGTCTATGTTTACGAAAAGAATTTGGACGGTGTCATCCTGGTTCTCTTCGATGACTGTATCATCTGAAGATGGAACCTCTGAAGGCGAGACCAGGTCAACTGCCACTTCGACCTTTTGACTTTTGTTTGGTGTGGATTTAGATGGTTCATCTTCAAGGATAGATGCTTCGGCCGACCACCTGGGTGGGTCAGCCGGATTCTCAACTAGTGACGGACTCGGCAAGAGTTTTTTATATCCAGGAGGAAGTCGTAACGGTGAAACCGGACGATCATCCAAAACTCTTTTAGCCTCATCTAAGAAGGGACAATGGTGGACGGTGTGATCGCCTTCACACAGTTTACAAGGAAATCTATATTTTCCTTTTTGTCCAGGGGCTCCACTTTCACTAGTCGACGGTTTGCTTTCAACATGATTATCAAAGGTTGACGACACCGGATTGTGAAAACGAGGAGACCAGTCCCTTAGGATCCGAGGGATGCAGGGAAAATCTCTGTGATAGTGGTCTCCTTTGCAAATGACACATGGCGATTTAGGCCTGGTCGGTGCAGTGTGTGGATTTTCGCTAGACGACGCTTGGTTGCCCCCTTTCACCTTTGGCTCCTTCTTCTTCTTCTCTTTCTTCTTCTTTTCCTTCTTCTTCTCAGGTACTTGATTTTTGGCTTTACCAGCCCCATCAAGCGAAGAGGAAGGAGGAGAGGAAGAATTGGACGAAGTGGAGGGTTGGGGGGTAACTCTGGAATCGTCTAGTTGCTGACTCGACTGTTCAGGAATTGTGGTGTTCTGAACGACAGAGGTTGAGAAGAGCCATACTGGCAAGCCTATTGTCAATCCTGGAAGCGACAATGTGGCCATATGGGGTGCACCAACATCTCCCCAAGAGGAGAAGGGACTAGGATTCCCTCTAAGGGGAATTCCTTGGTTGGTGGACTCCATTTTCTCAACCCAAGACCAACGTAGGGAAGGTGATGATTATTCCGTTTAAAATAAATTTTTAGATGCTTTGACACATCTTGTTTTTTCAATTTTAAAGAGTCGAGAAAAAACAAAAGATGACTCTAGTCGCCTTCGATTTTATTGAGCCTGAAGTGACAAGTGCTCAGATGGACCTTTTCCGTTAAAGAGTCTGAAAAGGAACGAAAGGGACTGCTCTGGAAATCTAGGTAGAGGGATTACCAAACTAATCGAAAAAATGCAGAATACTTTTTACGGTACGGCAGTCAATCTTCCCGAATGTTGTGTTCAGTGCATTGCGATCGGTAGGGCGGTAGACACGGCTTCCTATGGATAAAGGATAAAGCCTATTATGGTCTCTCAAAATATACTCAACGGTACGTGGGAGCACAAGTCCGTATTGGCACTTGTCGTCTCAAAGTGGAGGAATCACCCAACCAACAATGAGAGCAATAGTTACCACGTTTTACGACACTGGAACACGTCTCTATCCTAGACTTCTAGATGTTGTGCGTTAGGTTCCAAAGCGTTGTTAGATTCATTCAATTTATTTTATAGTTGATCTTGTTTATGAAATTTTCCTTTCAGGTTCACCGCGTGATGTATAGATACAATTCCTAAAATGTAATCTAAGATGATAAACAGTCGTTTTATCTTCTTTATGCCATGAAAATCCTAGCTACTAAGGAAAGATAGACAGTTTTCCTTCGACAAAGAGCAAAGAGCACACACTATATGCACTGTCCTAAATCAAACCAATCAAACTGTCTAAATGCAAATGCACATGCATGTATTGTTTTCAACTTTCTTAATATGTAGATGATAAAAAGAAAGATTATGTGCAAATCTAAATTACTTTTAAAGCGACAGTACTTAACAATTTTCTTTCCAAAAAGGGTAAGAGAGACACTTAGCGATTTTGAAATGAAATATTGCTTTTCGACACTTTAAAACTCACAAATTCAAATCATATGCAATAGTAAATCGTATAATCGACTACCAAAACAAGAGGATTTCCTTCTATGGCTGAAAATGACAGCTACGACACTTTCAGATCAAAGAACGACAGCTCGATTATGTTACCTTTTTGCAAAAGAGAACTAAAATGACGATAAAATACACTAAAACATTAACAGTTCTTTGCACATTGAAGGCAAAACAACAGCAAGGAAAAGGGTTTCAAACAGAGATGTACTGATTACAGGCAGCAAAATTCAAGAATAGAAGTGAAAAGAGTGAACACAAAAACCAAGATACAAGGAACAAGGCCTAGTCTGATCAGCACCCCTGCAACACAGTGAATTTGAAATGCAACGCACCTACTACACTCGGGAAGTGCGTTGAATGTCAGATTCACAGACCAGAGGGTGCGATGGACCAGAGACGAGACTTTGAATAAGTTCCGGGTCACAGTTTGCAGTTCAGTTCAGGGGTTTTGGCCATGCAAATGGTAATCAGTAACTCAACAATAGGGGTGGATCTAATGAGGTTACTAAGGCCACCACAAAGGGCAATTAGAGAGCTTGTAGATCAAGTGTTTAATTCATAAACAAAACCCGGAGATTGACTGAAGCAACGTTGATCTACTTTGCATTCATAAAACAAATGTAGTTCGAAGGCTAGCTGGCTTAGCTTCAGGCTCTGTCTGTATGTTTATAAAGTAAACAAATGTAGATAAACAAACAATCTATTCGCTCCCCAGTGGAGTCGCCATTTTGTTACAGGGAAAAGTGTCTATATAGAACTGCTCTATCCCACTAAGGTGTGGCAGCTACCTTAGAAACAAACAAAGTAAAGTCTACTTTCATTTTCTTTTATGAAAGATAGATGAGAGAAGAATAGGAGACCAACCTCTGTCTTGCGCTTGGCTCCTTGTTCGGTTCCCCTCTCTTCTGATAGTATTTTGCTACTCGCCTTCTCATATACCCAGCTTCACAGAGTACCTGTAGGATCATATCAACATAAAGCTATACAAGAACATGGATCTACTATCATAAACAATCTAGGGTCAGATGTAAATTGACCATACAAATGCAAAAAACATAGATTACAAAAGAGTATGGAAGAAAACTAGAATAGCTTTATTGATAATCAAGAAAAAGCCAATAGAGTTACAACCAGTTGTTCTAACCCAGCATCATCCTCTCAGCAAGTGAGCCCTTCTTCACCTCATACAAAGCTTAGATCACCCAACACTATGTTGTTGTCTCAAGAAACTAACAGCAATTCCTTACAAGATGTAAAATTCCAGCCTTTGGATCTCTGGGATGAGGGATCCATATATAGATATATGTAATGGAGATGAGTCAGCTTGTGATTTGATTAGTGTCTTCCCTCTGATAGTTCTTGCTTCCACTTGGAGATTGATGATCTCTTACTCATCCTTGGTCGAATTCAGAGAGGCAAGTGTCACAGGAGAAACTTCTGGAAGATTCCATGCTTTTCCACCTTGCAGATTGACACTGCCATTTGTCTCTTCCCACTCATTGCACCCCATAGAAGGGATTTTTGAAATGCAACGCACCCACCCAGTGTACTTAGGTGAGATGCAGTGCACCCTAACTATGGAGCAAGTGAAAAGATCCTCTTTTGACCAGTTCTGAGTAGTTTTTCATGGAGAACTTCTGGGAGAAGCTGTAATCAGTTGACCTTGTTCCTTTAGGGGTTGGAACAACGCTTTTAGGGACTTAGGAGCCCTTAGTTTATGGATATTTTACGCCTGGTGCTGCATGGCCCAAAAATATCTATAACACGGGGGAGAAGTGACTATGAGTTATTCAGGATCTTTATGCTAATTTGTCTCCTCTCCTTGTTTTATTTCAATATCAATTACAGGTTGTGGTATATGTACAGGTGTGGTTTTGGTCTCAATTGATGGTTGGTCCCTGTTTCAATCTCAGTTCATTACATTATTTTTTTTCAAACTCATAGTCTAAGCTTTCGACAATCTGCACCAGTTGAATCGGTCTGTTATTGGGATTCGGATTCGGTTGACATGGCAATTGAGGACACAGAAGAGTCTGAAGATTTTTCTGTAATGGATAAGGAGTTGATAATGCAGGTTGAGTTTGAGGACCTATCCCCATAGGAGTATCAGATATTCCCAAAGGTCGTTGCCAATTTGTAGACCAGTTCAGATTTTGAGAAGTGGAGGCAGGCCACTGGGATGGATAGGGATTACCTTGCAAAATAGGAGTAAGGGGAGAATTTTGCCAGCCATTACCCGGAAAGGATTGAGTTGGCCATGGTGTCATAGGGAATGGATGATGTTTCTAATTCGCGTAATGTGATTGGCCTTGCCATGCTGCCCTAAGGTTTTGTTGCTGATTAAATTGTGAAGAAGGAAAGAACTGAGATGCATCTTGTGACATACCTGTAGGTTTGGCTGACCACTGCCAATGCTAGTTCACTAGATACACTATATTTGTCTCTTCTTCTACTTCCTTGAAGACTAATTTCAGCCTTGGAAGTGATTACCATTGTTCAATGGTGTGATCCTTAGTAGAAACAGCACATGTCTGAACCATATCCAACAGATGCTCTCATTGGTTGTTCTTGTTTCAGCAACGTGGGCAAAAAATGACCAAGTTTTGCTCTACTAATGCTTGTTTCTATTTAGCGTGTAGGATGTCTAGCTGCATTGTGAGGGTACCCAAAATGGCCATCTTTAAATATTCCAAGAGGTTACCGATTTCCATTTGTGCTATTTTGCCACTATGTGGTTTTCTTCCCCTACTCATGGGATCTCAACTTATTTTTCTATACATGTGCTTCCTCGAGAACACTTGATACACAAGCGAACAATTTCATCATAATCTTCTTGATAAATATCCCCTTTCCCCATTAAGTTTAGAGTTTATATCCATTCTTGTTTCATTCCTTTAATTAAGATACCTTTTAGGACTTCTTTTGGTAAGGTTGTGTGTGGAGATCTCTACAAATTATAATGAAACCATTTGACATATTCTTCTAGAGTTTCATTATCCTTTGCAACCATCTTAACGATTTCATCTTTTAGCTCCCTAGTCTTGCAAAATTCCTGGTATCTTGTGAGGAAGGAAGTCTTCATATCATCCCAAGAATTAATAGTTCGTCCACCCAGACCCATGAACCATCTTAAAGCTGCTCCTTTTAGAGTAGAAGGGAATATTTTTAGCATTTGAGGGTCAACAGTGTAGTCATACCCTCTACAGAGGACATCAAACTTGAACAGGAAGGCATCAGGATCCTCTATGATCATCCCATGAAATGTTGGAATGATCTGTAGAGGAATAGCCTTCATGGGGGCATTGGCCACTTGGTTGACTATGGGGTATTTCAGTGTCGAGGTTTGACCTTGAGGTGTTTGATTTTCCATTTGGTCAAAGATGTGCCAATATCCTTCAGGGATTTCATGGGGTGCCTTTTGAATAAGCGGAGGATTAGTAATCCGGGTTGGTTTTGTAGCACTTCCTAGATCTGGGATCACAGGAGATCCTTTCTCAAACAATTGAGGTCCTACCTTAGCAGTTCCACTGGTTTCTCCCTCTCCTTCTCTTAAGTTACATGATTTTCCCTCTTGTAGAGGATCAAAATGTAAACTTGTTGTATCTTGAAGACTCTATTTGGATCCTCCAATTTGGCTTTGAATCTCAGTGTAAGTTGCAGATGGTGAGCCTACTGCCTGAAGGATTATAGTAGGACATCTTCCAGATAAAGCCCAGAATCCTATCGATGCTTGAGACTCTGCTTTTCTTACATTTTTTTCTATAAAGGTCGTTCTCCCAAGGTTCACCGATCCCTTGGGTTTTGTCAATTTAGGTTGGGGGTTTTGATCTTTTTCTATCTTTCTATTCCTAGTCATTCATAAAAAAACCTATTCCTATTTAACCTCTAAGCTTGTGCTGAAAACTGGGTTGGTAAGCAAGCACTTTATTTACTAGGTACGGAGGTTCTTACCTCCCTTTTTTAAAACCAAATTCTTTTGCAGCAAGATAAAAAGGAAATCACTTTGGAACACTCTCCCTGGCAACAGCACCAAAATGTTGGTGCACTAAGATGCCTTTTTACGACAATCTTAATTCCTACATTAATTGTCAACAAAAGGTAAGTATTTTTATTTCAAGAGTGTCAGAACTATAAATGCAGTGAATTCAGAGGTTAAATAATAATAAATCTTTGTAATTGCTAATGACTATCTCTTCAAACTAGATCCAAACAATTTTGAAAGAGTAACTATGAAAGAAATTCATAACACGCTTTGTAATTCTACTTAACCTATTATGAAAGAAAATGAATCTGAATAAAAATGTAGAAATCACACTTGGAAATCTTAAATGGTATTGTTAAGGGAAATGTTCCCCTAGGGCTTTTGGGTTGAAACCCTAGCAGACTGAAAGTTGTCTATATAGAGAAACACACATTCACACAGCCATTATGCTATTATAAGCAAATTCTATGATAAGGGGTGTACCTTAGGTCCTACGTTTGAGAAGGTCCTTAAGGGTCCAAACCCTTCTTTGAGTTCCTATTGCTCCTTTGTCCTGCAAAACAACCAATTCCGGAGAGCACAGCAGTATATGGACAAAACCTTAAAAAGAAACCATCTTCATGTTATAAAGAAAGGTCGTTAGTTATGAAATTTAAACAACCATTCACATATGAATTCCAACATGAATATCATAAACATGAAGAACATTTATATCGGGAACCAAGACATGTGTTTCTTTTATTATAGGAAAATAAAGTACAGAAAAGAAATAATTTCACCTGAGTCACCCTTTCGCAGGCTCCAAGAAAAGCCTTCTTCCGGATTTGTCCAGCCTCAAGCCTTTAACAAACTCCTTCCATGACTTACTCCATGATGTCACAAGTAGTGGATGAACATCAACACACAAGGAAACACGGGTTTCTTGTACAAATGGGGGAAGTGCAGGAGGCACAAGGATCTTCAGACCTGGTTGGGGAAAAATCTCAGCATAATAACCTTTCTATCTCTTCTCTCCTCCCTTAGGCCTTCCCATTGAGGTATTTTTATACCTCTCCCAAAGTAGTTTTTTAGTTGGGAGTTGGTTGGGAACAGTTGGGCCACGGACACTAACAGGTGATCAGCAAGTAAAACCCACGATCTCCACCCGAAATTAAGGAGTTTTATATTTTTTTAAGTGTTTTAATACATATACACGGGTTGGGTATATTCCTACCCACGTATACACGCGTTTAACTCAGGGAAATGTCGCGTATAAGGGATAAAACACTGCTTTTTAAATTTTGGACCACGTCTGGAAGAAGGGGTTGCCCTAGGCCATGAGTGTAGCATCACAAACCATAAGAGTGAGATTTGGAGCTATAATAGGTATTGAAACTAACTCACTAAAACATTAAAGAGAACTACGACAATTGAATACAAAATGATAATTAAACAACAAATCCTAATTGAACATCAACTGATAATTGAACAACAAATGATAATCAAATGATATCTCAACAACAAATGAGAATATTACAGAAAACAATCGATTATATCTCTGAAATCTATGATAACATTACATGGAACGAATCAACGATCTAATACTGGAACTAACACAATCAATTCAATCAAAAGAATTACTCATATATAAAAGATGGCTAAATGTGAAACTCGAGTGAACAGAAAAATAAAATCAGAATCGACAATCCTCACGATAATCGAAATGATATTAACTTAACACTAACAAATAGTAATGAATGAATAAGAAAAATTATAACACAGGTGAAGAAGTAGATCTTCTCTTGACTGGGCCCAATGTCACCAGAATTCTCTACTATGAAATACTCAGAATATAAGGATTATGAATTAAATGCAGTCTTCTTCATTAAAATAAGTAATAGGATTATAATGTCACCAAGATAACGATATTATATGTCAAAAGAATAATTACAAATTGTGAATTTCTGAACTAGTCATGTAATTTACCTTTCAGCCTTATATATAACATTTAGAAAAATAAACAGATAAAAGCAAATCCTCAGGATGAGGGGATCCTGAGGATTTCACAAAACTCGATCTGATTCCATCATAAAATAGCATCAATATGCCCGGTGTTCTGATGTCCTGCTTTGCCTTTGACATTGTCTTTTTTCGTTATGAGATGTTGTTGTTCTGTCAATTGAACAACCATCATCCAATTCACGTCTTCTGAACATAAATATAGTAAAAGTCAGCTTTTCCTGCTTAGAGTCATCTAATTTGTTACTGATTATTTTTACCCAAATTTAGCTATTATTTCCTCTACTTTTATCCATAAACAAAGATAATCATATGAGGATGAGTGCTAAATAAAGCTATTTATAAGGATAAATGTACCTTTTTCTTGACCCAACAGTCTTGCATGGCTTTCTAAAGCCATTTTCTCTCACATGGGTACATGTGCTTTTAATGTAATGTCTTGTCAAGTTTAAGTCAAGTGTCAATAGTTGGATGTAATAGTCATAGAGAAGATGAAGAGTAATGAGGGTATATGAAATTTCACAAAGGGGAATGTCAAGGGTGACCCCGCCCTTTACTATAAATAGTCTCTCATAACTCATTGTAGAGGCTTTTGGTTAGCCAAGCTTCGATAGGAGTATCTTAGAGAAAGCTTGGACAATATTGTAATGAGCCTTCGCTTCTCTACTACACAAAGCTAGTACATCTCTTTGGAGGAGTAGGTGGTTCTAGCTATAATGTTCCATTATTGGAACTAGTGGTTGGACATGGATGTATTGTATGACTGGGACTTACACTTCTTACTATAACAAGAGGCATCATGTTTCATGCATATGTTGTATTGTATTCTATGCTATCTGGTTTACTCTAAATGATATATGTATTTGTTTGCTTTTTACATGTATGGACTATTCTGTATAAGTATGTATGAATCTTTCTAAAATTTGTTGTTGGTTTAACCATCACTTTGGATTGCTCGCTAACTTTCCTTCCATGTTGTAATGTATCTTTTCTCGTGTGTTCCCTTCCAAGATGAGTGTTATCACATGTTTCCAAGGGGCACACTCATCGCAACCCCCATGTGTTAGAACCTCTTTTGCACCTTCCTTGACTCACTACAGCTATCACACCCTTGCTACCAACAAAGACATCTTAATTTCCTTTGTGCAAAATCATAGTCAAGGCATTACCGTACAACCCACTGTTGGGACTCCTACACAAAACGGTCTGAGGTCTAATTGGGACTTATTACCATGGAGATCCCCTTACATGTTGGTGGGTCCATCACTGTCAACATAATCCCAACCTAGTGGATAAGTGTGGTTTGAATAAATAATTACATGTAGAAACTTGATTCTTGCAGTTGACTACATGTAAAAAGAAAATAGTTCATTATTGGATAAGAGATTATGAATTTGAGTGAAATGGTATGTCTAGATCGAGACATTTTAATGTACTCCTATTAGGATAATATAGTATGCTTCTGGGAATGGATTGGTTGTACCTCCATAGGACCAAAGTGGATTTCTATGACATATCTATTGAGTGCTTGGATGACAATGGGAACAAAGAATATTGCAAGGTAAGAAGAAGCCATCATCAGTTAGAACAGTTACAACTTTGCAGAAAAAGTGCAGTTGCAGGAAAGGGTGTGTATTGTTTGTAATACATATTTCTAGTGACAAAGGTAAGGAAGTTGACGATGCAGATGTCTTGAAGTAGTATCTCATTTTGTAGCAGTTCCAAGATGTATTCTTCATAGAGAATTTATATTTTCTGCTTGAATCACAGTGAAGTGGACTTCTCTATTGAGTTGGTACTAAGGGAAGAACCAACATAAAAGGCATCATATAGGATAAGAACACTAGTGTTAGTGGAATTGAAGTTAAATTTGAAGGAAATGATTGATAAGGGATACGCTAGGCCAAGTGTATCACTTTGTGTTGCACAATTGTTGTTTATCAAGAAGAAGGATGGTACTCTCAGGTTATGCATTGATGACAGGCAGTTGAACAAGGTAACCATCAAGAACATGTATCTGTTTCTAACAATTGATGACTTGTTTGACCAGTTGAAGGAAGAAACAATGTTCTTGAAGATTGATCTGAGATCATGATAGCATCAGGTACACATAAAAGAAGAGGATCTTTACAAGACTAATTTCCGAACCAAGTATGGGAATTATGAGTTTGTTGTAGTTCCTTTTGATTTGAATAATTCTCCAAATACTTCTATGTGCTTGATGAATTTTGTATTTCCTCCTTCTCTGGGAAATTTTATGATTGTATTCATTAATGATATATTGATATATTCTAAGAGTGATGAAGAACATGTCAAACACTTAGTAGCAGTATTGAGATTGCTAAGAGAGCATAAATTGTATGCCAAGCTTAGCAAGTGCAAATTCTTTTAGACAAAGGTACATTAATTGAGACATGTTGTTTCTAAGAAAGGCATAGCAGTGGATCCAGAAAAGATAAGAGCTATCATTGAATGGGAAACTCCTAAGAATGTGGATGACGTCAGATCATTTATGGGACTAGCAAGTTATTACAGGAGGTTCATCAAGAATTTCTCACAGATTGTCTATCTTATTACATCATTGCAAAGGAAAGGAAAGAAATGTGAGTGAATAGATGAATGTGCAACAATGTTTTAGCAGTTGAAGTAGTTGTTGAAAATTTCTCTAGTTCTAAAGATCTCATATCCAAATAAAGAGCTTTTGGTGTGTTCAGATGCTTGGAAGAGAGGACTTGGTGGGTTTTTGATATAGGAAGGACATGTAGTATGCTATAAATCAAGGAAATTGAATGAGCATGAGCATAAATATGTGACACATCATCTTGAGCTCGTAGCAATAATCCTTGCTTTGAAGATGTCGAGGCATTATATTCTTATTATGATATTCATGTTGATGAGCAATAAAAATGGATTGAGATACTCTTTTGACCAACCAAATTTGAATTCCAATCAAGATAGATGATTGGCCATGATAAGTGAGTTTGACTTCAAGATCGGGTACATCAAAAGAAAAAAGAGAACAAGGTCACAAATTCTCTTGGCCGAAGAGTATAGGTAAATCACATAGTGACTATGAGTTCATATGGGATAGATTTACAAGATGGGATCCTCTAGGTAGAACAAGAAGATGATAGGTATAGGGAAATTAGGCATGGGTTAAAACAAGGTACAGGTGAATAAGATGTTGATTATCATCTCACAGAAATGGTTTGGTATGATTTAGGGATAAGATCTATATGCTGAACAATAGTGAGCTCAAGAAGCTTATATTGAGGGAATTTCATGCTAAGCCATATTCAGGTCACTTGGGATATCAGAAGACATTGACGGTGAAGAAGTTATAGCATTGGCTGAATTTGAAGAAAGAGGTGGTAGAGTTTGTGGCGAGATGCTTGGATTGTCAATAAGTGAAAGTAGAGTGTAAGCATCTAGGTGGATTACTACAACCGATTCTGATTCCATAGTGGAAATGGAAGATATTTTCCATTGATTTTGATGCAGGAGCATCAAGACCTTTTTCTCCATTTGTAAATATGGGGTGTGATAATATTGATTTGTAAATATGGGGTGTGATGATTTTTAATATTTTATTAATTAATTTGAATTAAATAGGAGAAGGTGAGGATTTATGTAAATATCTTTTTATTAATAAAAGGATATGAGGAAATTTAATAAATTGAAGGATTTTAGGGATAAAAATCTATCCTTTAGGGATGTTGAGGAACTTAGGGGTTTGTTGAGGATTTTAAGGGATTGAGCATTTAATTAAATGATTTTTAAAAGTGTGTAAATAGGAATGGGTTTTTGGGAGAGATAGGGATAGAGTGTGAGAGGTTTCTGGTTGGGAGCCTTCGGGCAGTTTGTAAAAGGGCCATCGATTGTATATCTGGCCATGAAGAGCAAGTTCTGTGTAATGCTTGTTTTATGTAAATATATGAATTCAGTTTTGTAGCATGTTCGAGTTAATCAAATATTGAGATATGGTTCTGGTTGCAGAGACCGATGTCGTATGACCTTGAAGTTGCATGAAATGATTATGGTTCTTAATGTTCTTAATTTTCAATGCGCAATTGTGTATGTGCGGTCGGCGAAGGCACCTTTCCGTATTGATTACTTTGATTCTTGTTCTATGGTGGCGCGCTTGTATGCGGTTTAATTCAAGTGTTGATGGCTTTGATTTTTATTTTGTTGTCGCGCATATATAACTCTGGTAGTTTTCTTTAAGTGGCGCAGGGGAAGCGCGGAACCGTGCCGACCTGACTGTGTAGAGGCGCGCAGATATACAGTCATCGAACATGGAGTTTTAATGTAACAGAGTAAATTTGAAGAGCGCGTTAATATAATTCACTGCCTGTGTGTATCTGGTTTGAACTGCCGTCGCATCCAATTAAGGATTATAACAGTCGGAATGATGGCGTAAGTGGAATTATATATCTATGTTAATAACCTGGAAATTTCGTCATTTATATATCTGATGTATGTGTGATTACCGAGCGGTATTGGCGTAAAAGACATATGTTATACATATGCCAACTCACAACCGGGACTGCTCTATTTATATAACCGGGTTGCGAAGAAGGTTGGAGGAGCCGAGGTCGATATATTCAATTCCAGTGCGACATATATATATCTGATGTGTAAATGGCGCAGTTTGATAACTGTCGGGCATATCAATTTAGATACGCAAACAGCATGGTAAAATCATATATGCAGGGTTGGCGTGGAGCTGTATGCTAGCTGGAGCAATTCAATCGTTGGTTGTGCAACCAATATATCACTTTGAATGTGAAGAGAACGTGCGTAGGGAAAAACAGATATCTGTGAAATTCCGCTTGTAACCAGCGCGCAGTGGTTATATATATATGGTAATATGTGACATCTATGCACATGACCATTCTTCAATTAGTCCATTTTAATAGGTTTCTTCTAAGAGTTATCATGAAGAGCGCTGGTATTTTGTTCAAAGGGAAAGGCTTTGTTGTTTTAAAATCAGTCTAGATATAAAAGAATTTGAGCAGAGAATTGGATGTATAGCGGTGCATGTTTTAAAGATCCTGGAAGAGCGGCCTGGAGTGGCTGGCTGCATCAAGTGGTATCAGAGCCAGGCTCTGTTGAAATGATTGGTTTGTTTAATTTTGAATTGGGATTGATGGTTGAATAGCGTTTGATTGAGTAACCATTTCTGTTGAGTCATGATAAAACGCAGGTCTAAATTACTATTCTGAAGATGAATGTATGATTGCATTCCAATGGAGCACCCAAGAAAAGTGATTGAAAGGTATGCATTCACGTTAAGTCGGCTTGCAAATAATTTGAGTTTGCCAGAGGATTAGAAATGTGTGAATGTTTGATCTGTAGCATCAAGATTCAAAAGGGAATGCAGAGTGTTGAAACTGCGTGTGGAAATGTTGAAAGAAATCCATCACATTAGAGACGGCGTAATTCCAAAGGTCGAGTCCAAGTGGGTGCAATAAAACTATGGAGTAGTTAAATCGAATGGAGTATTGAATTGCAGGGTTGAACGCATTAACTGACATTACGCATTAACTGGCATTGTTTAATTTGAACGCTGTTTGACAGAAATTGAAGGCGCAAGGCATGAAGGAAGTGTTAAACACTGATTCGGTATATGGACAACGTTGAAGGCGTTAAGCACTGGAGATTCGTTGTTCTATCCAGGAACGTGTTAATGTTGAATGAGATTGCTGGATCGATTCTCATTTCTATTATGAAATGACGGAGCACTATCCTTATGGTATTTTGTTTGCAAAGTAAGTATTTATTTGTGAATGAATTGCAGGGATTACGTGGCCCAGGACTGCGTTTGGATAGTGCTGGAAGTGATCAGTGGATCGAAGTCTGAAATGATCAAGCGAAGTTGGGTCTTATTGCTTGGTCAGTCGATTTGAATATTGATTTGTTTTGCATAAATTTCTGATACAAATCTTGAGTGTTGCTGTGGTGATCGATTGTAATTACCAGAAATTTCTAAATTCCAGATCTATTTAGATGTGTGTTAAACGTTTGACATTGACTTTGTGTGAAAGTGCTGAGGATTTGATAGCAATATGTCAAAATGTAGTACAACAAATGAAAGTAAAGGCAGAACGATGGCATGGCAATTGAATTAACGCAGGTAAACAGAGTTTTGTATTAAAATTGAAGTGAGACCGCTAGTACACGGAAATGGAAGAGGCGCGCGTATACAAATTTGCAGAAGTGGTGAGATTCTGAAGGTAGTTGAAGAGTTTGAAGACACAAGCTGATAGCTAGTGGGAAGAACGGTCCATTTAAAAGTACAGGCAAACGAAAAAGACAAGATCAAACTGAGATCTTGAAGGTAAGGTGATCTGGGTTTATTTGAATTTGAAGATTGTAGTCTTTGCATTAAAGCAGGAGTATTTTTGCAACTCCCAAAAGGAAAATCAATAGAAGACATGTTTAAAATTGCTAACAGAAAACTGGTGAAAGCATAGGTGTGGCCGAACCTTGAGGAAATCCAATAGAGATTGGATAAGGAAGACAGTTGTAAATAGGGAGATGAGTTGAAGCCAGGAAGAGCAAAGAGAAATGCTCAAAGGAGGTTCCGGAGATAGAACCAATTGCTTGCCAAAAGACTGAGTGAGGAGGGCTTGGTGAGGTAAGTGGCGGCAGGACAGGACTTGCTGTGAAAGAGGCTTTAGTGCAACTCATAGTAAAGTGAGTAAGGAACTCATAGATATGGAAATGATGATGACTAGTGACAGTCATAACAAAGGTTCTGAAATAAATCACAGCAGAGGACAAAAGGAGAAGGATGCCAAGGCAGTTGGCATACAGAGACAGTTAAGCAAAGAGGAATATGAAAGGGAGAAGGCTGAGATAGCAGTTCAGCTTGAGGTGTTAATGGAGATGTTGCAAAGAAATGAGGAAAACCAGAAGCATGGTTATGTCATAAGAAAGAAGTTGAGGTGGCAGAGACTACAAGAGAAGTGGAATCATCAGGTAAATTTGCAGTTGATAAAGGAAATAAGGGAACTTGAACAGGTTATAGATGCCAGACAGAAGAGAGAGAAGCTCGAAACAGTTGAGCTACAGCAAAATGAAGATGCTGAAGAAGAGGTTGAAGTTTCGCTATGTTACCCAGAGAGTGGACCATTACTTTTTGAAAGTGATGAAGAACTAGAGGAGTTGAATCATATGAATGATTCAAGGCAGCCCAAAGATTTGACGGCTGAAGCATCAAACAAGACCGTAAGGTCTTGTGATTTTCAAACTAATGATTTGTGTGTGATTGTAGGTTTAGAAGAAGAAGAAGAACATCTACTGAAGGATGTTAAGGAAGATTTAGCAGAAGAAAGACCATGTGAGGAAATGGAAGATCGTGTAAAATTTCCAAAGTCCACTCCAAGTAAAATCATTGAGTTATATAAAGAAATGGATTTTCAAAGGAGGAAATTGGAAGAACAGAGGATGAATGTCCAGGATAGATTGCCGATGAAGGATGACAAAGCAGTTGTCATAAAAGAAGTTGCAGATGATGAGCAAAGGAATGTTGCAGAGGGAAAGGAAGATTGGGAGGCCGCAACATTCATAGTGACAGTACAAACTGAGCAAGCCATCTTAGCTCAGCAGACCGCTGGAAATCAGCAGCCGGGAGATTATTTGGACCAAGAGATTGAAAGTATCAGAAGACTGATGACTAAAGAATCCCGGAAGAGACCAGCAACAGGAAGAAAGAAAAGGAACGACAACAAGAGAATGACAGTGAAAGATTGCAAGAGCAGAGCAAGTGGAGCACTACAGCACAAAATATGGAAACCTGGAACACAACAGCAGATGACAACAACAGTGAAGCAATCGGCAAGCACGGAAGGATTACAAAATAAAATTTGGAATCCAGGAGGAGATATCCAAACTTATGACCAGGTGGTCATGAATTTTCTTACATGGGGAGTCTGATGCAGGAGCATCAAGACCTTTTTCTCCATTTGTAAATATGGGGTGTGATAATATTGATTTGTAAATATGGGGTGTGATGATTTTTAATATTTTATTAATTAATTTGAATTAAATAGTAGAAGGTGAGGATTTATATAAATATCTTTTTATTAATAAAAAGATATGAGGAAATTTAATAAATTGAAGGATTTTAGGGATAAAAACCTATCCTTTAGGGATGTTGAGGAACTTAGGGGTTTGTTGAGGATTTTAAGGGATTGAGCATTTAATTAAATGATTTTTAAAAGTGTGTAAATAGGAATGGGTTTTTGGGAGAGATAGGGATAGAGTGTGAGAGGTTTCTGGTTGGGAGCCTTCGGGTAGTTTGTAAAAGGGCCATCGATTGTATATCTGGCCATGAAGAGCAAGTTCTATGTAATGCTTGTTTTATGTAAATATATGAATTCAGTTTTGTAGCATGTTCGAGTTAATCAAATATTGAGATATGGTTCTGGTTGCAGAGACCGATGTCGTATGACCTTGAAGTTGCATGAAATGATTATGGTTCTTAATGTTCTTAATTTTCAATGCGCAATTGTGTATGTGCGGTCGGCGAAGGCACCTTTCCGTATTGATTACTTTGATTCTTGTTCTATGGTGGCACGCTTGTATGCGGTTTAATTCAAGTGTTGATGGTTTTGATTTTTATTTTGTTGTTACGCATATATAACTCTGGTAGTTTTCTTTAAGTGGTGCAGGGGAAGCGCGGAACCGTGCTGACCTGACTGTGTAGAGGCGCGCAGATATACAGCCATCGAACATGGAGTTTTAATGTAACAGAGTAATTGTGTGAAGAGCGCGTTAATATAATTCATTGCCTGTGTGTATCTGGTTTGAACTGCCGTTGCATCCAATTAAGGATTATAACAGTCGGAATGATGGCGTAAGTGGAATTATATATCTATGTTAATAACCTGGAAATTTCGTCATTTATATATCTGATGTATGTGTGATTACCGAGCGGTATTGGCGTAAAAGACATATGTTATACATATGCCAACTCACAACCGGGACTGCTCTATTTATATAACCGGGTTGCGAAGAAGGTTGGAGGAGCCGAGGTCGATATATTCAATTCCAGTGCGACATATATATATCTGATGTGTAAATGGCGCAGTTTGATAACTGTCGGGCATATCAATTTAGATACGCAAACAGCATGGTAAAATCATATGTGCAGGGTTGGCGTGGAGCTGTATGCTAGCCGAAGCAATTCAATCGTTGGTTGTGCAACCAATATATCACTTCGAATGTGAAGAGAATGTGCGTAGGGAAAAACAGATATCTGTGAAATTCCGCTTGTAACCAGCGCGCAGTGGTTATATATATATGGTAATATGTGACATCTATGCACATGACCATTCTTCAATTAGTCCATTTTAATAGGTTTCTTCTAAGAGTTAGCATGAAGAGCGCTGGTATTTTGTTCAAAGGGAAAGGCTTTGTTGTTTTAAAATCAATCTAGATATAAAAGAATTTGAGCAGAGAATTGGATGTATAGCGGTGCATGGTTTAAAGATCCTGGAAGAGCGGCCTGGAGTGGCTGGCTGCATCAGATTTTATTATAGTTTTTCCAAGTACATCTAGACAACATGATTCTATTATAGTTTTGATTGATAGGTTGACTAAGGTAGCTCATTTCATTCGAGTGTAATCTACAAACTCAGCTAGTGAGGTAGCATAGGTCTTCATCAGAGATATAGTGAGGTAGCATGATATACCAAAGAAGATTGTATCAAAAAGGGATGATAAGTTGACTTCTAGGTTATGGAAAGAGTTATTTTCAAGTTTGGGTACAGAGATGGACTTCATCCCAAATTATCATACACACACAGATGGACAGATAGAGAGGGTAAACACAATTTTTGAGGACTTGTTGAGAATGCATATTATCCATCAACAACGAATGTGTGAAGAGTATCTTCCACTAGTGGAGTTTGCATATAACAATGAGTATCATGAATATTTGAAGATGAGTATGTTTGGGGCCCTTTAGGGTGGAGTTGTCATACTCCTATTAGATGGAGTGATCTAGTGAACCAGGTATTGATTGGACCAGACATGTTGGCAGAGATGGATTAGGAAATGTAGTTAATCAAGAAGAATCTAAAGGAAAAACATCATAAGAAGAAAACTTATGTCGATCAACACAGGGAATTTAAGGAGTTTCAAGTTGGGGAACATGTGTATTTGCACATCAAGATTGAAAATATCTCTTTAAGGATTGGGTCATGTGCAAAGTTTCCACCTCGGTATTGTAGACCTTTCAAAATTCTTGAAAGGATTGGATGAGTAGCCTATCAACTTTAACTGCCTCCGATAGTGAAATTCCATGATTTTTTCCATGTGTCATTTCTTAAGAAGTATGTGAAATATGTTGATCATGTGCTTGACTAGTATGCATTTCAGGTGGAACCAAAATGAGAGTTCCATCTAGAACCTCAAAACATTTTGCAAAGAAATATGCTCATGCTCCATAACTAAGCAATCAAGCAGGTTAAAGTGCAGTGGAAGCACTTTGGTCCCGATGAAGTTACATGAGAGATGGTTAATCAGATGTGGGCTATGTATCCTTCTCTATTCGCTAGTTGAACAGATGAATTTTGGTTGTCTCTATATGCATATGTATATAAATATCACATCAAGCTATCTTACAAAGCTCCAATAAGTGGTATGGTGTTCATGATGTGTTGGTTTTGCTTTCAGCAGATGGATATGATGTAAATGTTGCATCAAGTATGCTATAAAGATCGATGGGTAGCATGTGTTTGTTGGTTATAAGTGTCATTGAAAGCCAAGGACAATGTTCCCTAAAAGGGGAGGGTTCTGTAACTAGCTTGGTTAAAAATCCATGTAATAAATTTAATAAAGGCAAAATAAAGACCAAGGTCATGGGACACGTATTCCAAGATGAATGTTGGTCAAAGACATAGTGATGGGGATCACTTGTGATTAATAAATAGCTATATAAATTGGAAAATGAAAAGTCGTATTAATTGGCATTTATTTATGGAAATAAAGGGAATTTAGAGAAAAGGAAGGTGAAAGGTCACAAGTTGCATGTGAGGGGGAAATTGAAGGAAAATAATGGAAAATGAAGAAATTAGAGGCCTCTATGGTAAAAAAGACTATGAGGATCAGTTCATATATTTTTGGTGAGTTCATTTTTGGAGCTCTCTCTCTTTATTCTCTCTCTCATACTCTTCCACAATTAGAGTTTTCTTGGAGCACTCTTGGAGGATTTTGTGCACACTTGGATTTCGATCAAGAAGGAAAAGGAAAAGTAGGAAAGCATAAGGGATAACATGATCAGTAGCTACAATGGGTTTTATTTGTAGGTATAGAATTGCATGTATGATTTACTTACTAATATTGGGATGCATGATATATGCATGTGGTTATTTAGTTATGATATGTCATTAGCATGGAGTATTGTCTGGATTGACATTGGTTTTACCTAGCCTTCCCATTTTCTAGATAGCCATGGTGCTTTTTGTTTTTCCTTTTTTTTTTTTTATGATCAGTGCTCATGTTTCTTATCGTTGTGGGTTGAGTTATTAGTTCTTGGAGCCTTCATTTCCAAAATGCTTTGGAAGCATTGTAACAACTTGGGTTGAGTTACTAGTCCCAAAACCCTTTGTTGGAAAAATGCTCTAGAGTCCTTGGTGGGTTGATTTACTAGTCCTAGAAGTAGGATTTGTTGAAAATGGATTCACTAATGAGAGAGGGGAGGAGGGGGGGTGAATTAGTGGGCTATGTGATAATTTATTTTTTAACTCTATCTACCAAAGCGCATAATTCAGTAATTCATCAATTGAACTTGTGAAACCAAAATGAAATCAATGTATCAAAGCATAAAAGATAACCATAAGAAAAACATGCACATAAGAGGACACATATTTTATATGGTGTAAAACACTCTCGAATGAAAAAACCACTCAATGTTCTTGCTGCTCAAATATTATGTTAATCTAAACAATTTTTTACATAGAGTATCCAGCACCCTCTAGCTGGAAGACTTGACTCCTACAACAGTGTGGTGACATTCATCAAATGAAAAGTACCTACTCACATGAATCTGTGAAGAAACATATACTGGAAGACTCCACCAACAATGAGCATTTCATGACATGCATTGGAATATCCAACCACCATTGGATTGAGATTCTCCTCCTCTAATTACATTCTGCTAATATCCACAAGCATGAAGTGTTTATGCCTCCAACTCCTCCATGTGAAGATGAGTCTTGTTTTAGACTCGAAACATAGACCTAAAAATGCAGGCTGTGGAATTTACGAGCTCCCAATATAAAAAACTGCACCATAGAAATATCCAAACTACAAACATTTTAAAATGTTTCATACTAGGTTCTCAAAACTTGCTCACCATGAGCAGCCCAACAACATCTAAAATCTGAATAATAAAATTTTATATACACACACTAAACATAGCTACATATGTATAATCTCCATTTAAAGTATTAAAGCAATCACTCGCTCCACCCATAGACTCATGCCATCAATCACCCACACTCAAAAATAATCACAAGAATATAAAATATCATAAACAATCTCCAATCAATAGCTTGGCCAAATGATCCAAATTGGATCCTTGAAAATTATCAGAGTTCTATGACTGTTTCAAATTATGTCAGACTCCAAAATCTTGTGAACAATGAGCTATTAGAAAGGACCTTTGGACAGTGGCAATTGTAGCTAGCATGGAACAATGAGGACCCTCGGTCAAAGTGTGCTAACCATTGGCCCATGGAGACCGTGCAGTGGCACAAATTAGCAATTGGGGAGTTCAGATCGGAAAACAGAAGCCGTTTCTGATATGCGATTAGCGCAATAGCAAGATAAAAACCTCAGAGAAGGAAAAGCCCCAGCACCTGGTCATGTCAACGACAGGAAAAATCGTGGGAAAAGTGCTAAAATCGACAGGCGGGTCTCGCGCTCCAAAACTAGTAGAATATCAGAGGCATTTCGAGCGGTAAGTGGGTTTGGCAAAGGACAAAGTGATGCCATACACTAAATGATGCGTGTTTTGTGGATGAGATAGAAAATCGCTCTCATTGCAGGGTAACGGTCAAGCAACTCACCCATGCGATAAAAGTGATGACCGTAGGATCTAGTGGCCCCAGATCAACGACTGAGACTGCACCCGATGGGAGACCGAATTTGATGGAAGAATAGGCTGAGGCATATGAAATCAGGGGTTTGACATGACCGCTAAGCTCGTGGATGAATCATTTCATGGAATAACTGAAATAATGACGATTCGAGGAAAGCTGGCACTCAATTCGTAAGGAGACAAGTGGCCACATCTCTGTGAAACATTACACAGTGGAGATGACACAAAAGCCGGTAATTCCAGCAGACAGAGGCAGGCGATCTGAAGATCTGGAAGAGGAAGCAAACATTCAAGCGACATATTGGCTTTAAGCCATGAACAAATAGAGAACAGAAGGGAGACTGAATAGAGAGTGAAGCAAGAAGCAAATAATAGAGAAGTTGAGTTGGCCTACAGAGCTAAGGCAACATCGAGAAGACATAACCGAGAAGGCTTGAGAGGTTCAAGCAATCCCTGTGAGGATTATCAGTTGGGAACTGAGTATCAGATCTAACTCATCCCATTAAGACCAGTTGAGGTCGAGACTTGGTATGGAGGAGTCTGTGTACTCTAGTGGCTTGGGGAATCCAAGTACCACCCTACTAAGCATCATCTGTTACAGGAGACTCAAATTGAGCTCCTCATTGTAAAAACTCTGCTTAAAGACACAATAAAAAAATGCCACCACTGAAATATGGACTAGGAAACATAGCCCAGGAGGATTGGGTGAACTCCTTAATAAATTGTTGTGTTTTTGCATTTGCTTGCTATGTTTCTCTTACTATTTTCCAATGCCTATGTATTTTGCAATCTTATCGATCTGTTGCTTAAAATAACATAGGCATATCCCAGCGCATGAGTCTGTAATACCTACATTAATTAACTGAGATCATTCATAGGGGTGATTTCAGATCAAGTGGTATCAGAGCTATAGGTTGTTAAGGTTAGACAAGCTTGTGTTGGGTTTAGTTGTTGAATGCTACCTATATCAAAGCTCAAATTAGGAGAAGGAGAGTTAGTCAGAATTAATCTTGAAACTGCAAGAGTCTATCCTTAGAAGATAATGTTAGAGGAAGGTTATGTGGGTCCAAACCCTCAATTTATAGATAGTTTCCTGGCCATAAGGTCCATGGTAGAGGAAATGTATAACGACTTTAGAAAACATAAAGATGAAGATTCATTAGGCTCCGAACAAGATAAAGGAGAAGAAGAGTCTCTCCTCCAAGACCACTCAAAAGGCAAGGGGAAAGAAGAAATCTTTCTCACACCTCCTAATAGCCCTGAACATAAAAAGAAGATATCTTTGATTAAACTAGATGTTAAATTTACCAATATATGGTGGAGAGTTGAATTCAGAAAAGTTGGACAATTGGATCGGACAAATTGATGTTTATTGAAGAGTGTAGAGTATCGATTCAAACAAGAGTAAGATTCAGCTGGCCATCTGATGAGCCCCAAAAATTGATAATTATTTGGGCTCATTCAACCTCCTAATTCGACTTAATCCACCATTCTCATTAGTTTATTGCATGTTTTTTATTATATTTATGCTAATAGAGTGAATTGGGTTAGTCATTATGCCAACAAGTGTAATGGGTGCTTTGTGTAGCCTTTTTGGTCAATTTGGAGACAAAATTGAAGGTTTTAATGAGCACTTGGTAGCCAAATTCGTGGGAGAACAAGGGAGAGTATTTGTAGGAAGGTGTCCCCTTCATTTATGGGCCCTTACCTCAAATTCTCCACCATCAGCTCGGAGTTCAAGGGCCACCAAATCAATTAACACAAGGGCAGCCAAGCAAGTCAAGTAGGACTGCTGTTAACTACAAGTTTTGGGCAGCCGAGTCCCTAAAGTTTAGGAGGACTGTTGGGGTCCTCAATTTGTATAAATAAGAAGGCTTAGAGCCTCATTTCAGTTAGTCATTTTGGTTAGCCAATAGTTAGTCATTTTGTAGGCAGAAGTTAGCTAGTTTATAGTTCGATTTTTAGGCAGTAGATTAGCTTTGCTTTCAGCACATTTTCAAGTTTCCCTTATGGACAGTTTTGATGTAACTCTTCTTTTTTGCTCAATAAATATGAATCCAGATTTGCACCAGCTCTAAATCTCTCTTAGGAGGCTGTAGCTCTTGGGGTTGGGCCCATCTCAAGCACCCAGTACCTCCTTTGTTTATCTTTATGTGTTTTTGCTGCATTCTTAGAATAAAATCTGCTATTTAGATTTAAATATTGTGTTGTTGTTTAGGTTGCTTTTGATGATTAAAAAGGTTTTTCATGTTCAGATTTGCTTGATAGGTTAATCATAGGGAAGATCTTCAGAAAAAGGCTACCAAACACCTTGGATCTCACCTCCCCCTCAGTGGAATCATGAGTTGGGACCAATGTGACTTTGCTGCCAACAAAAACGCTGTTTTGCTTTGCCATGCAATTCTTAGTGTTGGAATCCTCTTTTGTAGATGTTGATATTAGTAGTGTTTAAATGCTTCAGTTGATGGTTGCTTAGTGGCATAATTTAATTCATGCATTTCATTTCGAATAAACTGCTGTTCATTTCCTTTTGTTGTTACTTAGGTCAGAATAGAGTAAAGTAACTAGGTCATAGGTTTTATAAGTGTTTGTTTGTTCAGTTTGAAAAACCACTTGCAGAGTACCTATTACCCTTCCTTACCTACACATACTCCATCCAACCTACTTGTTTCATCCTTCACTTAGAACCCTTACCTTACATTTACCTCATTCGTTTACTTTGCCATGATTCTCATCTTCTTGTGCAACATCATTTCATCCCTCCTTGAATAAATCTCACCATCTGCGCCACTCCTCGGCTCCATCCTCCAAGTCTTGAACTCCCCTACACCCCTATTTCACCTCCATACTCGTTCCTCCACCTTTTTCCCTCCATCCATTCTCCAAAATCCTCTTTTCAGAACATCCTGTAGAAATCTCTGAACATCCTGTAGAACCCCTGCAGACTTCCTGTAGAAGCTCACAAATGAGGTTTCTTGGTAGCCAAACTTTGTGAAACTCTTTGGAAGGGTGTTAGGGACTCCTTGGACCCTCTTTGAACCTTCCTGACCTCTTCCAAGCATTTCTCCTCCTTGATCCACTTCTGCACAGTCAAAAATAGTTAGAAGCACATGCATGATAATTCCAACAACTTAAACAAAAATACAAAAAGATGTTTCCTTTAGACAAAGGTAGTCTAGACACATGTATTTCACCTTCATAGAAGTAATGGCATCTCTCTTAGTAGTGTTGGAAATAATACTGAGAGGGGGGGTGAATCAATATTATCAAGCAATTTAATAAATCTTCCTTATTTGATCTTTGAATTATTTTTGCATATCAGTACCATAAAATAATGAGCATGAAAAATCAGATAGTCACACCAAAGAACACAAGATGTAAGGTGGAAACCCAATGTGGGTGAAAACCACCTGCTGCAATATGTCTCTATCTTCTTTCAAATTAGAAACTTCTTTTACAATGATTTTGTACTGGTGCAGTCCTTTACCAGTACGCAGGCTGCAACCTGCGGAGAGCTACAACTCTCTCTCTTTCTCGTTTTCCAGTCTACTCCTGGAAGGGAGCTACAACCCCCTACTGCTTTTCATAAAGCATCAGATGATATAACAGATATAGACCACTACAGATATCAGATCAGCAATAACAGAACTAACCCAGAACACCTTATCAACAGAGAAATTCAATCAACAGAACATCTTAAAACAGAGACGCAGTTTTCCTTTCTGTGGCCTGCGACCAGACGCTGTTAACCTTCTGCTACTCTGCGTCCACACGCAGATGTCCTTCTGCTTTGCTGCGTGCCCATGCACTGTTCCTTTGACTGCTCTGCGTTCTGTTGCTTCAGGGACGCACCCAAGGATACTATCGCGCCGCGTCTTTCGCTACAGAGACGCACCTGAAAACACTATCGCGCCGCGTCCTTCTGCTTCAGAGACGCACCTGAACCTTGATCGCCCTGCGTCCCCACGCAGGTCTCTCTCTATTGTACTGCGTCTCGGCGCACTTGCCCTTTACAGTACCTGCGTCCCAGCGCAATTTCCCTTCACTGAACCTGCGACCCTTCAGATATAAATGATATGAAGACTTCAGAACAAACCCAAACAGTCAGATCTACCAGATCTGATCATGCGCCATAGAGATCACAGTCCATTAGAAGATTCGCCCTCTTAGATCTGAACTAGATCTCACCAAATAAGATATTCAACCCAAGACAATTGCACAATCCAAATGAACTCCTTTGCTTTATATAGGCAAGCTCCTCCCCAAAACATGGAACAATACCACGAGCCGACACCATAGAAACACAAAACCGTCGGCTAGATACCACACAAGAAACCCCCACGTGCTTTTCTCTGCCTTGAAATGTGTGCACTGGGTAGACGCACCCCCTGAACGGCTGGCCGGCGTCCCTGGACGCGGGTTCTGCATGGTATACCTGCGGGGACGCACTTTCTGAACCGATTGCCTACGTCCTTCTTAATTTTTTTAACAAACTGAGAGCCTTACCACTGGAGTTGCCATCAAGTACAACATCTGTAACATACAGTCATACCAGAAAACATAATGCCAACAATCTCCCCCTTTGGACTTGATGGCAACCTCACAAACTTCAGCTTCATTCTCCCCCTTTGCCATCAAGAGCAAAGGGTATGCTCCCCCTAAGCTCATACTCCCCCTGAATATGAACCAGATCTGCAGCAACGCACCACCATGAAAGAGATAGAGACATATTGTAGCTATTTCCAAAATCTTCTTCTTCATAATGCCAACAATGCATTATGTGCTCCCCCTGAGCCTGTACCACCAATAAGAAGAGGTTCAACAAGATGATGCATCAACAACCCCCAGATTTTGCCTGAGGTATTCAAACGTGTCCCTAGGCAGTGGTTTGGTAAGAATATCAGCAACTTGTTCCTTGGAAGGAACATACTCCAACTTGACTTTCTGTTCAAGCACTTGTTCCCGGAGAAAATGGTACTTGATTGGTATGTGCTTGGTTTTTGAATGCATAACCGGATTCTTTGAGATGCTGATTGCACTTGTGTTATAACATAAGATGGGGATAGGTGATGTACAAGTGATTTGAAAATCCTGCAAAGTCTGCATCATCCAAAGGAGTTGAGTGCAACAAGATGCAGCAGCAACATATTCTGCTTCAGCTGTAGACAAGGCAATCGAACTCTGTTTTTTGCTGAACCAAGATACCAGTCTGGAACCCATAAAGAACACACCACCACTTGTGCTTTTCCTGTCATCCATGCTTCCGGCCCAATCTGCATCTGTATAAGCATGAAGAGTAAGATCTGTATCTCTAGGATACCATAAGCCATAATTTTGAGTCCCTTGAAGATATTTGAAGATTCTCTTTACTGCCTGAAGATGAGTCTCCTTCGGATTTTCCTGAAATCTTCCAACTATTCCAACTGCATGCATGATGTCTGGTCGGGTACCTGTCAAATATAGTAAACTTCCAATCATAGATCTGTAGGTTGGTTGATGTACTGCTGTAGATTCATCATTTGCACTGAGACTACATCCTGTGACCATGGGTGTACATACAGGTTTTGCATCTTCCATGCCATATTTCTTCAAAATCTGCTTGAGATACTTGGTTTGAGATAAAAAGATTCCTCCTTCCTTTTGTTAGATTTGCAAACCAAGGAAATATGTCAGTTCTCCTAGCAAGGACATTTCAAATTCTTTCTGCATGACCGAGGCAAAGCTTTGACTCATAGCTTCTTCATTGCTGCCAAAAATAATGTCATCTACATACACAACAAGTATTAGCAATTTGTCATTTTCAACTTTTATATACAGATTGCTATCTGCTGAACCTTTTGAGAAACCTTGTTGATGAAGATATTTGTCCAACCGGTAGTACCAAGCCCTTGGAGCTTGTTTGAGACCATAGAGAGCCTTTTTCAATCGGCATACAAGATTTGGATAATTTCCAAGAATGAACCCATCTGGCTGTTCAATGTACACTTCTTCTTCCAAGTCTCCATTCAGAAAGGCTGATTTCACGTCCATTTGAAATACTTTGAAGTTTTGAAAACTTGAGAGAGCAAGGAACATTCAGATGGCCTCAAGTCTTGCAACAGGAGCAAAAGTTTCTTCAAAGTCTATTCCTTCTTGCTGCGCATACCCTTTACAAACAAGTCTGACTTTGTTTCTAATTACTTCTCCATTTTCATTCAATTTATTTTTGAAGACCCATTTTGTTCCGATAACATTCTTATCCTTTGGTCTAGGAACCAGCTCCCAAGTGTTGTTCTTTTCGATTTGCTCAAGTTCTTCATCCATTGCTTTCACCCAACATTCATCTTTGCATGCTTCTTTCACATTTTGTGGTTCAGTAGAGGAGAGTAATGCCAAATAGCTTGAGGCTTCTGCAACAGTTCTTCTTGTTTGTACACCTGCTTCTTTCTGCCCCACAATCTGAGATTCTGGATGATTCTTCTGAACATATCTGGATGGAGTTTTCTCTTCTATTCTTGTCTGCTCCTCTGGTTCTTCTTGAGGTTCTCCTTGGGGTTCTTCTTCTTCATTATTCTGTCTTTGAGGGTAGCCTTCATCTTCTTCTATATCTTCATGATGTACTTGCCTAGGAATATATCCCTTCTCATCAACCACTACATCAATGCTGTCAACAATTCTGCCAAGTCTTTTATTGTAGCATTTGTATGCTTTGCTATGTGGAGAATAGCCAAGAAGAATGCCTTCATCTGCTCTAGGTTCAAGTTTGCCAAGCTGCTCATCAGTATTCTTGATATAGCATTTGCTCCCAAAGATTTTGAAGTGCTTTACCGAAGGAGTTTTACCACTCCAGAGCTCATGTGGAGTTTGAGTGCTGTTCACCCGGACATTTGTCTTGTTGAGAATAATAACCGCAGCATGTGCAGCTTCACCCCAGAAAGTTGCGGGAGTTCCTGATTCATCAAGCATAGCACGAGCCATTTGTTGGATTGTTCTGTTCATTCTTTCAACAACTCCATTTTGCTGAGGAGTTCTAGCTGTAGAGAATTCTCTCCTTATCCCATGTTCATCACAGAAATAGAAAAATTCATTTGAAGTAAATTCCCCACCTCTGTCGGATCTGAGGCACTTAATTTTGTGACCTGATTCATTTTCAACCAAGGCTTTGAAGGTCTTGAATTTTTCGAATGCTTCATCTTTGTGCTTCATAAGTCCTAACCAGACAAACCTGGAGAAATCGTCAATAAATAATATCAAGTATTCCTCTCCTCTAGGTGTTCTTTTCCTGAATGGGCCACATGTATCTGTATGTACTAGCTCAAGAGGCATGCTAGCTGATCCCTCTTTCTCTGGAAAGTTAGTCCTGGTTTGTTTTCCAAACTGACATGATCTGCATATGGTGTTGTCAGGAATTTTGATATCTGGAAGATCGCGAACTGCCTGATATTTGCATGCTTTCCTTATTTGTGAGAAGCTTAGATGTCCCAACCTTCGATGCCATAACCAGTGTTCTTCATCCTTGCTAAGATAGCATTGTTGTTGTCCTTCTTCAAATATGTACAGATTATTTGGAGTTCTTTTGCCTTTGAGTACTGTTTTACCTGTATCAAGATCACGAACAAGACATCCATTCGATCTGAAAATAACCTCGGTTTTTTGATCACACATCTGGCTGACACTTAGTAGATTATGCTTCAATCCATCAACATACAAAACATTTCCAGCCTTGACCTTTTCTTTCAAAGGAGCAATACCTTTTCCTTTTATAGTTGCAGGAGTATCATTTCCAAAAGAAACTTTCTTTCCCTTTTCTAAAGTAGAATAAGATTCAAGTTTTTCTTTATCACCTGTCATATGTTTCGAACATCCACTGTCAATGTACCATAGATTTTCCTGTCCTTCTGCATAAAATGCTATCCCACATCTTTCTGTTTGAGGTTCCTTTATTCTCCATGTTTTGGTGCTTGTGGCTTGTTCCTTTTTCTCCTAAAACCTGCTCCTGCATTCAAAGTCTTCATGACCAAAATTATTGCAAATAGAACATTCAACTTCATTTTCAAGAACCGAAAAGTTGTTATAGGTCCTTTTTGTAATCCCTGTCATACTTCTTTGTTTTTGAGCTTCCCTAGTCATGATTGTTTTATATGCAACACATTGAGCTGCTTTGTGACCAAAGTTATGGCAAGAAAAGCATTGTCCATTGAAGAAGCTTCTGCGGTTATTGAATCTACCAGCCAACTGATTGTAATTTCTATTTTCATCTATTCTTGAACCAAACTGAGAAGATTTTACCTGTGGCTGGTTGTAGCTTTTGTTCACCCTTAAGATGGATTGTCCCTGATAGTTTCTATTTGTAATTCGTCCCTGCTTTACCTGATTATCTTCATTGTTCTTCTGCTCATTTCTTCTTGCTGCATCAAGATAACTTTTTGAGGTGGATGCTTGAGAGGTTTCTCCATTATAGCCCAAACCTGTCTTGTTTAGAGGAGACCGCTGCACATTGATAATCTCATCCAAAGTTTCAGATCCTTTGACAAACTTAAGATTAATAGCTTTTGTTTTCTCAATTTCTTTTCTGAGACCAACAATTTCACCTTCTAGTTTTTCAAGATGTTTTTCCTTTTCATCAATTTGAAATTGCAAAGTATCAATGATCACATTCTTTTCTTCTATGCATCTCTTGAGTCTAGTAATTTCATCATAGAGATTATCCACATCTACAGCATCCTCATAATCATCATCTTCAAATGCCATTAACAGCTTATATTTATTACCTTGTTCATCTTCATCACTGTTTGATAAGCCATCACTATCTTCATGGGTGTAGTAGCTTTTCTTATTTGCACTTTGTTTCTTGTTCCATTTAGCAGGTTCTTTTCCTTTATCCTTATAAGGACATTTTGCAGCATAATGACCTACTCTTCCACAAGCAAAGCATTTGAAAGGTAGCTTACCTCTGAACCTTCCAGAACCCCTTTGAAGATTTCTGACAAAATTTGATTCTTCTTCCTCTTCTTCTGGAACATGGCTTGCTTCATAGTAATCTTCTTTGCCTGATGCCTTAAAAGCAGCTTCCCTTCTGTCTGATGGACCTCCCTTTCTCATTTCATAAGCAGTTAGAATTCCATGTAGCTGAGACATAGTGAGAACTCGGAGATTTTCCTCTTCTTCTATTGCAGATACTTTAGATTCAAACTTGGGGGATAATGATCTTAGAATCTTTTGAACTACTATAGTCTCTTTTATTTCTTCACCCAAATTTTTCATACAATTAACAATCTCATCTACCCGAAGAAAATAATTAGCCACACTTTCATCATTATACATCTTGAGAGTCTCATATTGAATCCTGAGAGTTTGAAGTTTAGCTTGTTTTACCTGTTCATCTCCTTCATAGCTAGTGATCATTTTGTCCCATATCTCTTTTGCTGATTTGAAGTGCATGACCTTCATGAATTCTGTTTGGGATATACTTCCTAATAGAGTACTGACTGCTTTTGCATTTGTTTCATACTACTTTTTCTCAGCTGGATCTATAGGAGTAGCTGAAGGAAAAGCATAGCCTGTTTCTACAATGTTCCAAACTTCTGTACCAAGAGATTGAAGATATGCAGTAACTCTTACCTTCCAATAATTGAAATTTGTCCCATCAAAAATAGGTGGCCTGATTGATGCTTCTTTCTCGTAGTTGCTCATGATGAACGATCTACCTTCAAGCGATCAAGCTTCTCTGAAGGACCTACTCTGATACCAATTGTTGGAAATAATACTGAGAGGGGGGGTGAATCAGTATTATCAAGCAATTTAATAAATCTTCCTTAATTGATCTTTGAATTATTTTTGCATATCAGTACCATAAAATAATGAGCATGAAAAATCAGATAGTCACACCAAAGAACACAAGATGTAAGGTGGAAACCCAATGTGGGTGAAAACCACCTGCTGCAATATGTCTCTATCTTCTTTCAAATTAGAAACTTCTTTTACAATGATTTTGTACTGGTGCAGTCCTTTACCAGTACGCAGGCTGCAACCTGCAGAGAGCTACAACTCTCTCTCTTTCTCGTTTTCCAGTCTACTCCTGGAAGGGAGCTACAACCCCCTACTGCTTTTCATAAAGCATCAGATGATATAACAGATATAGACCACTACAGATATCAGATCAGCAATAACAGAACTAACCCAGAACACCTTATCAACAGAGAAATTCAATCAACAGAACATCTTAAAACAGAGACGCAGTTTTCCTTTCTGTGGCCTGCGACTAGACGCTGTTAACCTTCTGCTACTCTGCGTCCACACGCAGATGTCCTTCTACTTCGTTGCGTGCCCACGCACTGTTCCTTTGACTGCTCTGCGTTCTGTTGCTTCAGGGATGCACCCAAGGATACTATCGCGCCGCGTCTTTCGCTACAGAGACGCACCTGAAAACACTATCGCGTCGCGTCCTTCTGCTTCAGAGACGCACCTGAACCTTGATCGCCCTGTGTCCGCACGCAGGTCTCTCTCTACTGTACTGCGTCTCGGCGCACTTGCCCTTTACAGTACCTGTGTCCCGGCGCAATTTCCCTTCACTGAACCTGCGACCCTTCAGATATAAATGATATGAAGACTTCAGAACAAACCCAAACAGTCAGATCTACCAGATCTGATCATGCGCCATAGAGATCACAGTCCATTAGAAGATTCGCCCTCTTAGATCTGAACTAGATCTCACCAAATAAGATATTCAACCCAAGACAATTGCACAATCCAAATGAACTCCTTTGCTTTATATAGGCAAGCTCCTCCCCAAAGCATGGAACAATACCACGAGCCGACACCATAGAAACACAAAACCGTCGGCTAGATACCACACAAGAAATCCCCACTTGCTTTTCTCTGCCTTGAAATGTGTGCACTGGGTAGACGCACCCCCTGAACGGCTAGCCGGCATCCCTGGACGCGGGTTCTGCATGGTATATCTGCGGGGACGCACTTTCTGAACCGATTGCCTGCGTCCTTCTTAATTTTTTTAACAAACTGAGAGCCTTACCATTGGAGTTGCCATGAAGTACAACATCTGTAACATACAGTCATACCAGAAAACATAATGCAAACAAGTAGTTTTCATGCTCCCCTTTGCATCAGTAGGACTAATTGGTAGAATTAGGGTTTGCTAGGGTTTGCGTTTCTTTTTGGCTTTCAGTTTCTTTTCGCAATTAGATTAGCTTCCTTCGAGTTAGATTTCATCCATCAATTAAAAATCTTCTTCTAAGAGCTCAAAGAAGTTGGCTTAAGCTCCTAGCGGACTTGTGCCAGCTGACCAAGTGACAGCTGTGGCAAGAGCTAGTACTTGTGCATACAGCACCATCGCTTCCAAGTTTGTTACGAACTACCGGGTTGATAAAATTAAAGAAGGGAGTTCCAGGAGTTGCAACATTATTGCTGCAATACTGGGGCCCACCACCAGCCTATGCCTTAGAGGCACTGCCTTGGTTTGATGGGAAGGCAGGACCCAAGCTGACATGAAGAGACATGGTAAGAGTCTTTTTGTCTGGAGTGAATTTGTTTCTACAATCAAAAAGCAGTTCTATCCACTTACCTACATGCAACAAGCCATGATGAGTGGAAAACTCTTCGACAATTGAAAGGGAAAAGTGTAGAAGGTTACACCCAAGAATTTAGGAAGAGAGCTTTGATTCTAGGAATCTCATTAGACTTACCTCGGACTCTATTGAAGTACATCAGTGATCTACACAGCTACATGAGGCACACTATCCTCATGTTTAATCCCAATAGTATAGATGAGGTATCTGTTCAAGCTATGCATCTAGAAGCTAGAGGAAAGAATGGAAACCCAGAAGTTGGGGGATCATCCCAACCCACTGCAAGAAAGAATAAGGAGAAAAAAAATAGAAATGGAGAGCAAGGAAGGCCAACACTGCACAGAAAAGCAAGTCTTCATGCACTCACTGTAAGAAGGATGGGCATGATGATGAGCACTATTGGATTCTACATCTGGAGCTGAGACCTAAGAAGTTCGAGGGAAAGAAGAAGAAGATTGGTCCAACTATTCAGAAAGATTTGGGGTCGGACTCAGGAGATGAAACAACCATTGTAGCCATAGGTATAAAAGGTAAGAATTTTGAAGCATCTATTAGTAACTCTGCACAATCTACTATTGATGAAGAAAATGAGAGAAAAAGACATGAGCTTTTTCATATTCGAGTTATTTCTAAACATCAAAAGATTGATACTTTGTTTGATAGTGGCTCACAAGTAAATTTAATTTTTGAAGCAATTGTAAAGAAGTTGGGATTGTTGACTACACCTCACAAGAAACCATACCCATTAGGATGGTTAAGTGATAAAGCACAACTACAAGCAACTAGACAATGCAAACTCAAGCTTTCTTTTGGGTCAGCGTTTGTAGATGAGGTTGAGTTAGACATAATTCCTTTGGATAATTGTGAAATTGTTTTAGGAAGTCCTTACTTGTATGACAGAAAATCTATTTTCTACAGAGCTGAGAACAAGTATCTACTCGTTAAAGATGGAATCAAATACTTTATAAGAGCTCATAAGCTCAAGAATAATTACACTCTCATAAACTCAGGGTAGATGAAACGAATTATAAATTCATGCAAACAATTTTACTGATGGTTGTAAAGGAAAAGAAACCTGATAAAACCAATGTATTTGAGGGTTGTGATGCTAAACAACAAGTTGATTTAGAAAAACTTGTTTCAGAGTATGATATCTTGTTTCAAGAACCTAAAGGTCTGCGACCCAGAAAGGAAATAGTGCATGATATTAACATTGGAATGTACAGGTTGTCCGCTTTAGAGAATGCAGAAATCAAGAACCAGGTGCAGGATTTGCTCGAGAAGGGGTTCATCAGACCTAGCACATCACCATGTGGATCTCCAATCGTTTTGGTGAGAAAGAAAGATGGCTCGTGGAGAATGTGCATTGATTACCGAGCACTGAATAAGATAACAAACAAAAATCGTTATCCCCTTCCTCGCATAGATGATCTATTAGATCAATTGAAAGAAGCTATTTATTTTTCCCAGTTAGACTTGCAGAGTGGATATCATCAGGTCAGAGTTGCAGAACAAGATGCATGGAAGACTATTTTCAAAACAAATCAAGGATTGTATGAGTGGCTGGTTATGCCTTTTGGCTTAACTAATGGTCCTACTACTTTCATGAGAATAATGAATGATCTACTCAAACCTTTTCTTGATTATTTTGTTATTGTATGTCTGGATGACATTCTGATATTTAGTAAAACATGGGAAGACCATTTAAATCATGTTAAGCAGACACTAGATGTTTTGAAAAGAGAATAACTTTATGTTAAACTCTCAAAATGTGAATTTGGCAAAACATCTTTGAATTATTTGGGACATATAGTAGGGGGTAGTGAATTGAAGATAGATCCCTCTAAGGTGGCAGTCATTGTAAAATGGCATAAACCAAAATCTGCTATAGAAGTTAGGAGCTTCTTAGGAGCAGCACAATATTGGAGAAATTTAATTTCTAACTTTTCCTTAATTGCAGCTCCCTTACATGCTTTAACAGGATTGAACGAGGTGTTTCAGTGGGGAGGCAAACAATAGAAAGCCTTCGACGGCTTGAAAGAAAAGATTAGTACAACACCAATACTAGCACTGCTAGATCTTCAAAGACTGTTTGAGGTCCAAACGGATGCCAATGACTATGCCATGGGAGCAGTGTTGATACAGCACGGTAAACCCATATGTTATCATTGTGAGACATTTAGTTCTGTAGTAGTTAACTATCCCACATATGATAAAGAGTTGTCCGCATTAGTACAAAGTGTGAAAAAGTGGAAACATTACTTAATGGGCAAAGAGACAGTTAAACATATTGATCATCAACCACTTCAATATCTACACTCCCAAACTAAGTTGCAGCAATCAAGACACTATAGATGGATGGGTTTTCTACAACAGTTTCATTTAATCATCAAATATAAAAATGGCATACACAATAAAGTTGAAGATATGTTATATAGACCCATTATAAATGCATCTACTATACTTAAGCATAATTCTATGTTACATGAGAGCTACATTGAACAATATGCTCAAGATATAGACTTTAAAGATGTATATGTGTTATCAGGAAATCTAGTGTCCACTCGGAGCTGCTAGTCCCACTAAGATGGGTAGCTATCTTAGAAACAAACAAACTAAAGTTACTCTCGTTTTCCTTTATGAGAAGTCGATGAGAGGGATGCAAAGAGTACCAAACTCAGTCTTGCGCTTGGTTCCTTGCTTGTTTCCACTCCCTTCTTACAGATCTTTACCGCTCCTTCCTTGCTTACCTCGCTTCAAAGAGCACTTGTAAAGTCAAAGCAGCATAATACTATCGAAATACAGAGATCTACAATCATAAACAATATAGGACCAGATATATATTGACCACACAAATGCATATATTATCAAACATACAAGAATGTGGAGGAAAACTTGAATAGCTTTATTAATAGAAAGAGTAGAAGAGAGGATTACAACCCATTGATCTGACCCAGCGTCATCCTCCCAGCATGAAATCCCTTCTTCACCTCATGAAAAGCTTAGATCACCCAACACTGATATTCCACCAAGAAACCAACAACACTTCCTTACAAAATACAATATTCCAACCTTTGGATCTCTGGGATGAGGGGTCCATATATAGATGTTTGTAGGGGGTGAGTCAACTTCTAGGATTTTGATTAGTGTCCTCTCTCTGATAGTTCTTGGTTCCACTTGGAGATTCATGATCTCTTACTCATCCCTGGGCGAATTCAGAGAGGCAAGTGTCACAGGTGTTATCTCAAAATCAGACCCTGGAAGGCTGCTGACCACGAAGACCTTAAGTAACTATTTCAAACCTACTTTAGGCTGAGGCTTAACCTCCCCAACCTGAGAGGGCTCTATCAAAGGATTAATGATATTTGATTATGATTAAGATGGCTAACTCTTGTAAAACAAATGCAGAAATGTAAGTGGTGGAAACACAATTAGAATGTATCCATTGGGCTTATGGAGTCAAAATCATTTCAATATAACAATAATATCAACCTTACATAGAAGTCATGACATTTAGAATTCAACCATTCATAACACACCAGAAACATATAGGACAACACAGTTTATAAATATGTGAAGGAAATTAGAGCACAATCAGTGATTTCTAAGTAATCACACATCCATACCACTACAAATACTGAGGAGAGGATAATGCACAACATTCTGAACAGTAAATGCCTTCTGATTCCTGAGAAGTAAAGCCAAGTATTGTATTACTAAAACAGAGTTATATACATAGCACAATAGTTCCAATTTCTCTGAAATTTTCCAACCCTTTGTACATTAGATCTTCTCCTATATATAGAACTCTTTACATAACTTAGATTCCTCCTCTAGGATGAGGAAAAATTGAATTCTCCCTGATCTAACACCTATTGACACTTAAAACTAACTATTAAATGCAAATGACACCTAACTAGCAGTCCTAGAGACCTAATACAACTAGGAGTGTAACTCCTTATCATGATTACAACAACCTTATCTAATCATTTAAAGCATTCTTGACAAATTGCAACCTCAAGAATTCGAATTTGATGAAGCCTCCCACGTGGTCATCTGACTGCTGATGACAAACCCTAGAAATTAGGGAACATGTTTCCCTGTTTTTAGGTTTAGGATCCCTGAAAATGGCACGTGGGACAGAGCCTTTATCTCCTCATCCATGACACATTTTTTGAAACTGAAGGATTTTTTTGTATTCCATGCTGTCTAGAACAAAAACCTCTCTTGGTTTTTTAAAACACTTCTCCAGCTGTCTAGAATCTGTCCTTGAAACACACGTGTCAAATAGGAAAAATCCGTTCTCTGAATTTTGTGTTTCAAAGAAAGCTTATTATCTCCCAACTAAAAACACTTATGAAGAAATTGAGATAGGTAATTGTAGATGGAGAGTTTATGAAGAGAAACATCCTTCCAAATTCTAAAATACATTTTCATGTGACCATAAACTAATCTTGAAAAAGACTGCTAAAACCAGAAGACCAAGCTTGACTTTCAGCAGTTTCGTAGCGCACGTTTAACCATAAATTCCTCCCACCTCAGAACGAATTTGAAGAAACCAAAAGCGGTTCTTGTATTTTGGTATGTTAGGAAGAAAAGCCTCTTTCATTTTTCAAAATTCAGTTCACAGCTGCTCAGGACCCCTTCTGGAAGTTGACTAGTAAACGCAGAAAGCAGAGTCTTTTATGCTGAAACAAGGTTTTTCAGGGATTTCGTAACGCGCTACGAAAACTCCTAGTTCAGTGATTTCGTAACGCGCTACGAAAACTCCTAGTTCAGTGATTTCGTAGCTAGTTGCAAAATTTCTCCAAAATGATGTGAGATATGACTTCTAAACACCTGGTAAGGCTTCTATAACATGGAATGAGGATGTCAAACATTATTTGGAAAAGAGATATGACCTTAAAAGACTTCTAACCTTATGACCTAACCCTTAAAGCATGAAATGACCAAGAGACCCTTTAACACCATGACTAGAAGAAGGGTTTGTAAATGAGAATGACACTAATTGTGATGAGATGAATCAAAACTTATAAGACTAAGACTAGAAACAAGGGAACTTTCCAAAGCTTAGAGACAAAGATTTTAGGGTGATAACAATGGCTCCACTAGGGATAGTGTGCCCTTGTGGTATACTAAGAACTTGTAGCTCCAGTGCTACTATCCATCCTCTAGAATGAAAATCTGAACCTCTGCCCAATTTTCTCCTCAAGCCTTTAATGATTTCTGAATGAAGAATTCAAACTACACCTACTGAAACAGATGCTCAGTCAACCTTGAGCTTATTTGCATTTTCCTACCTACCTACTAGCTGCAATTTCCACTTTAGGTCAAGCAACATGATATTTCCAATAAAGCCAATCAATTGTCCGTTCTGATATTGGAGGCTCTTGACTGCATTCAGCCTCAAAATAACCATGATAGTGAGATGACCAAATCAACTTATAATGTATATGATCTTCATAACGCAAATGAAAATGAAATACTGATGTGCAAAACTTTGCCATGTATTCATTTATAGGGTCAAAGAAAACATGGTTACTTTGATAATAATCATAACATTCTATCTCTTCAGACAACTGATCCTCAGCCACACAAAATTCCTTTGATGTGCTATCCAACTACCTTTCTGCATGATTCCCATAGACAATGTAATTTTCTTCATTATAAAGATCATTCTTTGATGCAAGCTGCTGCAAGGAATTACAAAAATGAAAAACCTTTTCCTCTGCCTGAGGGTTATAAAATCTATCTTCCAGTACCTTTCCTTGGTGTTTGCAATCAAATTCATACTCATTGTGATCAAAATATTGGCAAGTTTGCGGCATCTTCTCATTTATATCAAAGGATGAAACATGGTTTTCATAAGTAAACCCCTGCTAATCTTCATGCTGCATTTCATGAGATGTTATACTTTCTTCTTGGTGTTGAAATGCATTGTTATGAAGAGCCTCTAAAATTTCTTCATCCATAAACTCATCATCATCATAACAATCCTCCAAATCTTGAATAAAACTCGTAGAATGTTTACAACAATCTTTGACCAACAATAGGGAGGGATGACACTCTTTATACATGTCATAGAATACATCATGGAAATCAACAAGAGAATATAATGAACCATTTTCCAAGCTTTTATACCAAGACCATGCTTTCCTTCTAAAGTGGTCATAAACATCCTCATGAGACAATCTTCAGGGAACTGAACCTTAAGACTGCATACATGCATATGGAACCTATTATCACTCAGGTTGTTTCCTGCCTCCGAAGGGAATACAGCTGAGGTAACCACTAACCAGTCTTTTAGCTACAGATTCTAGCCAACCTGCAACCAGAGAGGGCTCTCCCTTTGTAATTTAGCTTTGTTCTGGAGTATTTTAGGCTAGTTATTAAGCATAAGTTTTGTTTGGTGTTTGGAAGATAACATTTAGTAGAGCAGGGTTGTAATGTGAGAGAAGTTCAGACCATTGGGTTGATGGAGTCTAATGGAAAGAAACCTCTGGGTATGGTGTCTTTGGCAATAGTAGAATTACAAAGCAAGATAATCAAACATAGAGACAATTTTCAAGCTGTAATAAGGTGAAGTAAAGTCAGGGAATGAAAGGCAATTAAGAATCTTTCATTATGCTAATAGAGGGAAATTGTATAAACATAATCAGGGAGCAATTAAGAATTCCTTAATTATATTTAAAATGAAAGAACCAGGGAGGCAAGAGCAATGAAGAATTCTTGTCTATGCTGGCCCTGTAGAAAACATAAGAAATTACAGAAATTGAACACAGAGTACAGCAAAGTAAATTCTGTGTTATCCTTCTTTCCTGTAACTTAGAGCATGATGTTCAGATGTTTAAATAAAACACAAGTATAGTAACATGAGAGTAGAGAAGACTTATTGATCCATGCATTAACACGAGAATTCTGCAATATATCCTTCTGCCATTGATTCCATAACCAGCAAATTCACCAGCAAAGCATTCCAGCAATCTTTTATTTCAGAAGAGCTCTCAAAACATACAGCACAGGTCCAGAATGATATTCACCAGCCAACAACAATACATATCTTGGGGAAGTATTTATAGAAGAGTTTACAAAATATCCCGTAGGAAGAAATATCAGGTAATAAATTCATCCATCTACTCTGGCAAAGGCAATAACTGATGTGGAAAAAACCACGCAAAAATAAATGAAGGAGTAACTATGCTTGTACAGGCCGGCTTAGGTGTTCCGCTATTGTTGACTTTTTGGCTTGAGTAGTCGGCTGATAGCTGTTTCTTTGATTTGCATCCCTGTTGTGCTGTCATTTGCCACCTGTGCCTGAGTTTGTCTCAACACTTTTCAGCGCGCATTCCTTCCTTTATCGATTTGATTTTCTGATGGGTGACTTCTGCATTTAACTTTGCTATTATGCAGCAGATCAAAAAAGAATTTTTAAATTACCTTGGCAAAATCTCAAGCATGCTCTCCCACCATTGATCTGTAGGCAGCTGGTGTCTCTGTAGCTTAATCAATGTTTCATCAGCTTCAGTGTATGTGTAATAGTTTGGCTGGACCTCAAAAAGATGATTTATTTCATGTTCAATATAAAACAAATTTTCCAATTTGTCATACAAAACCTGTCCAGAGGGAGGTGTTGTCTCTTCTGTGCTGCTTGATGATGCTGTGATTTGATTTGTGATATAGGTATTTACCCTTCGAGCATACTGTTCATGTGTTAACAGTCTTCCACTGTTGGTCAATAAGCTGGGCAACCCCTTGCTCTGCAACACTGCAAACTTTTGTCTGAAGATATTTATTTCTGCTTGCATCTCTTGGCACTTTCTCTCCAAAGTCTGCACAAAATTCCTCATGGTCAACACATTTTTTACTAACAGAATTGTGTCGGTTATGTTCCTTATATCCAGAGCTACCAATTGTTCTCTAGTATGGGTATTTAAAAAATGGATCATTTTGTTTGCCTCTTCGGGCTTGTTTGCCAATAATGTTCTGGCCTTTTGAGTCTCAAATTGAGCTATCCCAATCAACTCAATCTGGTCATGAATGGTCTGGATTGTTGTCCATTGATCAGTAATGGACTGGCCAATTTTACTCCACAAAATTGTTTTGATTTCTGTTAGAGTCTTGTGAAGAGTAAGGTCCTTCTCCAGCTCCTTTATTCTTTTCTCCAAGGCCTTTACTTCCCTTGTCTTCTCAGCCACATCCATCTTTGATTTGTCATATTTTACCTCAATTTTGGCCAGCTTTTCTTTGGCTTCTTTTAATTCTGCCATTTGCAGTTCCAGAGCCTTTATTTCTTTCATCATTTCCTCCATACTCAGGCTGGCTTCTTGTTCTGTTGCTGCTGTAGTTGTTGCTGAAACTGTTGCTGAAGTTGAGGCTGGAGCTGAGGTACCTGCTGTTGGTGTTGGATCAGTAGGAGGGACTGCTGTGGTGACTGTAGGAGGAGCAGTTTCCAGAGATGGAGCTGTTTGAGCTGGCTGAGAGGCCAACTCTCCCTGTTTTCCTTGCAGTGCTGCCCCCAAGGCTTTCTCTGTTTCTAGCAGTCTTTCATTCATCCTCATAAGTAAACTTACTACATCCTCCTCTTCTTTTTGCTGTGCTACTTTTGTGGTTTGAGGATGCATTGTAGCCAACAGCCTGAGTTGTTTTCTGAGGGCTGCTATGTCTTCTTCTTTCTTCTTACTTAAATCTTGTACGCCTTTGGGATCATTGGGATCATGTCCCAGCTCCATAATGATCTCCTCCAATGATTTGATTCTATTATCCTTGGCCAATGATGAAGCCTTCTCCAATTCCAATTGAGCAGAAGTATTGTGAAGTGAATTCTGCAATCTGTGGGCCAATATTGCCTTGTCTACCAAGGTGGAGTACACCATTTCTCCTGTTTTCTTGTGTAACTCAATCTGGTCCATTGGGTGGATGTCTTTAGCAAGTACTTCCAGATTGGTTCTGATATAATCATCAGCTAACTGGGGCTGCTGTGCTGTCGGCCTGAAATGACTGAGGGTGATTTTTCCTTCTTGGATATCATAAGCTGCCATTAGCCTCTGTTGATTGGTGGGAGCCATTCTTAGTAATTGGTTATAGAGCTAGAACCTTACCGGCTCATTTCTGGCTTTGATTTTAGTGAATGCCTTCTTGATGTTAGAGCCTTTCTTGCTCTGTTACTTGGTGGATGTAACCTCCACACCTTGTTGTCTCTCTTGCTCTTGCTGAAAGGAGCTAGCTGATGTTTCCATGCTTGGAGGAATCCGTTTGTTTCCTCACCCCTTTGATTGCCTACTATCTCCTCTGTAAATTCTTCCTCGGAGTAGGGGTTTATCCTTTGCCTTTTCTCTCCTTGTTGTTTTGTGGATGCCCCTGTAGGTGTCTCTTCCTACCTGTCCCTTTTCTTGGTTCTTTCCTCATTGAGAGGAGTTTGTATGATAGGGATTTCAGGTGCTTTTGCTTGTGTTGAAGGGGCTTTCCCTTGACTTTGTTCTTTGCTTGTGGCTGGCCGGTCTGCCATTATCTCCTGCTACTCTGAATGCTGCACCTCTTTGCCTTTATATGTCCCTGCAGGTGGAGCACTTCCTTGGGAAGGTTGTTGTGAAGTTGTGGCAGATGATGTGCACGCTCCAAGGTGTCGAGGCAATGTGAAAAACAACTGTCCAATAGAGTCTAGGTCAAGTGTCTTTTCAAACTCTTTCATTTCTTTTTCTAGTCTCTCCTCTTCAGTAAGTTCTTCAACTAGTTTGCCTTCTATCCACTCCTGTTGATTAGCATATTCTTCAATTTGAGGGAACTACTGAATTGCCGGTAGTATTCCAGGGCAAAGAGTCTCATAGGGACATACTTTGGAAGCTTGTAGGGAGCTAGTTGACAGCCATAGATCCTGATTACTGTGTGGTTTTGGTAAAAATACCAATCACCAATACTATATTCCTTTGAGAGGTGTAATATTTTCTGCATTTCAGCAGTGAGCCTGGCAAGAGGAGTTATTGACAATAAGCAGGTGGCTGGATATATGAAAAGGTCAATAAACTCACAATATGTATATGGGGAGCCACTAACATGATGGAATACTAAGGACCAGAATATTACAGACCTTCGCTCCCCCTTAGCATCCAATTTTTTAAGGGGAACTAGGAAACTATCAGGTTGATAGTACAACATCAAATGGTATATATATGCAGTGTATTTGAACACTCTCTCTCTTTCTAAATTCATGAACTGCTCATGAATTTTGTTAGCTATATAGGTGGCATAATCATACTTGATAGCAGGGGGTTGTCCTGGGGCAAAGCAAAGATAGTTTCATCCACAATCTCACTTGTTTTGAATCCCAGGATGTAGGAAATCATGTCTATGAGAATTTTTCCAACCTCATTAAACCAGGCATGGTGATAGGGAATTTTGTATCTGGAGTGGCAATCTGGTGGCATAAACATCTTGGCAATTCGGTTAACTTCTGTAGAGGACAACTTGGAGGCTTGGTCCAGCAAATTTTCCATGGTGAGAGGGATCAAAGGCTAAGCTGGCTCGAAGTGCAGCATCTCATTTATGGACTGAGGGGTGATATAAAAGAGGACATTTCCAGATGGTTCCATTACTGCCCTTTGAGAAGGCTCATAATTAGCACAACATTGATGGATGAGGTCAGGGAAGACATTGACTGAAGGCAGGTAGTATATAGGCATATTAGACTCCCAAATTCCAATTATGTCAGTTTTGTTCCTGTGGCTATTCCTTATTTCACAGAAAGCTTGCAGGTGAGGCTTTTCACCCTCCATGTCATCAATCTGGAAATTCCTATCAGCAAGAGGCAACCACTCCAACTGCTTATGTGGTGCATTCAAGGGTGCAATGTTCAGGGCCACTGGAGCCTCCATTCTCAGTTTGTTGATGACTTTTAACTTAAGGTTAGAGTTTCTGGAGCAATAGACAATAGAACAGTGGTTTTGTTTTTCCTTAGGACATCAGAGAGTGAGTTATGTCCCCAGAAATTGCTGTCTTTTGATGAAATTCACAGTGGACCTAGAATTTGTAGACTTTGGGCAGGAAGGTGGACAGAAACAGGGGAAATGGTCTTCTTTGGGAGTGGATTTTTATAAATTTGACTTCAGATGTGGATGTTCTTGGAATTTTACCCACATAAGTGGGCACGAGATACAAATGAGTGGTCAATATGCAAAGGAAAATAGGCTTACAGGTTTTTCTGTGGAAGCAATGCTTATAGAGTGACTTAGAATATCGGGGTTCGCAGAGAGTAGTGCATTTCACACAAATTCAATTCTTTGGTAATTGTAGCAGCTATGTTTCGTAAAAACAGGGTTTATGGGTATCTATCGGGAAAATACCTGTTTTGCAAGCGACTAGAGTGAAATGTGGTTGCGGAGTGAGCTGAAGGAGTCTAGTTTGCAGGTTGAATTTTCTTGGGTGGCGGTTTCAACGTAGTTCTCATGCAGACTCTCGACAAAGCGACAAATAGAAAATAACAAAAGACATCACTTTCATGACTTTTAAACAAATTTGGGCTTTTTCGGCTTTTTGGCACTTTTTATGCTGACGTCATCATGATGTAATTTTGTCGTGTAGAAAAGTACGGGAAGTGACGTGGCTGATGATGTGGAAGGGTGATAGGGCAGACACGGTTGACGAAATAGTGTTGGGGGCACTGACGCAGACGCAGATGTGGGGATGACATGCGCGGCGAGGAGAACAAGCGATAAATGGTTTCCATCGGACCACTTTTGGTACGGAGGCGGTTTCTGTCAAAGCGGGCCCGATGCAATAGGAATGGGACACGCATCCCCGTGTATGGCGGCAAAACCACTTTCCATCGGGAGCTAACGTGCGGGTGCGGGGGTGGCTCCGATATCAACGAGGGTTGTTAGATCTACAGCACCGGATCGGACGATTGACGAGAGAGGTAGGTGGTGGGGTTTTATCATACGGGACCCGTCATATTATTTTAATGTTTTAATATTTTCGGGGTTAAAACTTTGGATTATGGGTTTTTTGTGTTTGGCGCAGGCGGTTATGGTTATTCGCTTAACCAAATGTCAAACGAAATCCTGATATATACAAGCGCGCCAGGGGCTAATGTATGGTTTAGGTGGAGGTTTTAAGTGCGGTTATTCATTTAACCTGATGTTAAATAAACCCCATTGGTGTATGAACATGGGAGGGTTATTATTAAGGTCCCAAATGGACCAATAATCCCCAAACTTGTGTTATATGGCTATAGTTGCCAAGGGTAGGGATACTTAGGTATTTTTTTGGGGTTTTATATAGTTTTTTGTAAAATAGGGATGGGGAATGATAAAGGAGCTAAGTAATAGAGTTAGTGTCAATATGATATTATGGATAGGAAACGCTAAGTTGATAAGGTAATAACTTAGGTTCTAAGGGAAATGAAAAAATGGTAAGATCTTTTACACAAGAAATGTGGCTTCTTTTCACTAAGTAAACTCAGAGTTCAACTTAGCATTCCTCATAAAATGAAGTGAAATAGGACTATTGGGTAGATCCCAAGGTCCTTGAGGGGATGTTAGCAAATGATTTCTGGGGGAATGATAGGGGAAATTAGTCATGCTTCCACTGTCCTGCAGTCACTTTGCCATGGTTTTTTGTGACATACATGAGATAAGTCTTTCTAGACAAGACAAAAATGATCACCAACTTGCTTTTGCAACCTCAAACTGCCTACCCAGCCTAATACACCTAGCTTTTTTCTTCCTTTTGATTGGGTGCATTTGGACTAGCAAACCCTGATTTTCCTCTTTTGCTTTTGAATTCCATCCTATCTAAATCTACCCTTGTCTCTTCCAAGGGCCCAGATTAAGCAGTTGGGTTCCTTTGTTTCTCTATCTATTTACTCATCTGCCAAGCTTGAACTGTTTGGACAGATCTTTATTCTCTATTCTAAAGACAAGTAAATTCAAATATGATCTAGCTAGGATTGGACTGTCTGGCTATTCATCAATTGTATGCATAATCAAACACCTCTACACAACGAAATTCTGCAATAATGGAATAGCAGTGGCATTTAAACTAGCACACTTTCTTGGTCTATTGGTTTGGGGTTCATTTCATCATTTTTTCTGACCAATTTACTCTTTTTTCCCTTTGATCTTTCTTTTAGGGCATACCCTCTTTTCATTTTTTAATTTTCTTGATTTGTTTACAAAATATGGAACCTTTGCAGCATGGAAAGGATGATCATATTTGGCACTTCCATAGTCAATCATGAGAAATGATACCTATTGGTATAGGAACCTAACAGTGGCTCCACTTGGGGATGGCTTTTCCAAGTGAAAAGCCAAGAACAGTAGGTTAGATGGCCTTATTTTTATTTGCTAGCTGTCATCTGAAACACACAACTTAAACACGGAGTGAATCTTTATGGCATGTGTGCACTTCTCATGAGCTGATCTCTGCAAAATTACAGCTCTGTTCTTGCTGGTTTCTCTGAGTATTTGTCACCATCATTATAATTCCCAAGTTTTCTTTTTGATCTCCTCTGGTGAATTCAAAATATACACAAAAGGTGGTACAATTGTTTACTTTCTTCCTTCAAAACTTGCTGCATGCTATCCCTTATCTAATTGCTGTAAATGAAAAGTGCTAAAAAACAACTATTTCTGTACAATATACAGTTGTGTTATGTTGATCAAAGAGAATCAAAATAATGCTTGAGCATTCGCCCATTGACTGGGCCCTCCTCAGCTTCTGTGCCATCCAAACTCTTCAAAAAATAGGTGTTGTTTCCTTGTACAGCCTGAATGACATAAGGTCCCTTCCATAGGAAATAAAATTTGCCATGATTTCCTTTGTCTTCCCTCCTAGAGTCCCACCTCAGCACTTTGTTTCCTATGAAAAAATCTTCAGCTTTTGTTCTTTTGTCAAAGATCTTCTTGAGTTTATCTTGTAGGACTTGGGTTCTCTGATATACTTCCTCTCTAGTCTACTGCAAGTGAATAGTTTGATTGATCCTTCTCTGAATATCATTAGGCTCTGCCTATATTTCTTGCAGTAACTTTATCACTGGGATCCCCAAAGATGAAGGGAATCTTGCCTCCATGCCATAAACCAATTCATATGGACTTGTTCCAATGGATCTTTTGGTGGTCAATCTTTCTGCCCAGAGTGCATTTACCAATTTTTTATGCCAATTCTTTTTATTCTCCTCCAAAACTTTTTTGATGATGTTGATTAGGCTTTTGTTGGAGGACTCAGCTAGGCCATTACCTTGAGGATAGTAGGTTGTGGAATTGCCTATGGTAATGTGGTATTTATGACCAAAATTGATCATTCTTTTGGATTTAAAGGCAGTAGCATTGTCAGTAATAATCTTTTCCAGACAGCCAAATCTAGACAAGATGTTGGTTTCTAAGAATTGCATGATGATTGAGTCATTGGCTTGCCTACAAGGGATGGCTTCTATCCATTTGGTAAAGTAGTTTGTGGCAGTCAATATCCACTTGTGTTGGCCAGAAGAGGAAGGGTGGATTTCCCCAATGAAGTCTAAACCCCATTGTTGAAATGGTCTTTCAGTTGAAATGGGCCTGAGGGGCAAAGGTAACAGCTTTCTCTTGCCTTCAAAGATCTGGCATTTATGGCATGAAACTACAAATTTTTTCACATCAGCAAACAGGGAGGGCCAATAAAAACTAGCTCTTAGAATCTTATTAGCTATTGACTTCCAATACAAGTGTCCTCCATAGAGCCCTGCATGAAATTCCTTGAGTATTTTGTCAGTTTCATCCTGAACTAGGCAATTGAGAAAAATACCTTCATGGTTTTTCCAAAATAAAACATTGTCTATAATACAAAACTTTGATGCCTTCATTTTCAAGAATCTCTTTTTAGTCCTAGATAACCCTAGAGGAGCTTGCATGTTTGACAATACAAAACATATGTCAGCATACGAAGGTGATTGTAAAAAGGCTTGATTGATCTGTGGAGTCGCTATCTCCTATTCGTTATCCAATTCATTGATGTCAAGGGCTTGAAAATTGGTTTCAGTCATTAATTTAGCTAACCCTTGTCCTTTTATGAGTTTTGTAGGCTTGATCTCAATGTCATACTCTAAGATGTTGGCTATCCATTTACCCCTTTTACCTTCAATTCCTTCTTGAGTTAGAATATCTTTGACCACGGCATTTGGGACATAAGCAATGACATGTGAATACAAGATATAAACTCTGAAATCCTTAATGGCCTTTACAAGGGCATAGGCCTGTTTCTCCATGATTTGATATTTGAGTGGAGCATCTCTAAGTGCTTTGCTGAAGAAAGCAATGGGTTTCTCACATCCTTGGTCATCTTTTTGTAATAGGACAGCAGCAATAGTATGCTGAGAGGCAAAGGAAAAGATTATGAAATCTCTATCAAACTTGGGGCTTGTGAGAACAGGTGTTTTAGTCAAAGCCATTTTAATTTCCTCAAAGGCTTGTTTAGCTTCTGCTGTCCATTTGACTTTAGAGTCTTTCTTCAGCATATTATTCAATAGTCTTATCAGTTCGGCCAAATTAGGAATGAATCTTCTTAGGAAATTGATCTTCCCTAAAAAAGCTTGTAATTCTTTGATGTTTCTTGGGTGGGGGACTTGGAGGATAGCTTGTATTCTGTCCGGGTCAATTCTAATGCCATCTTTTGAGATTATATGACCTAGGAGTTTGCCTTCTTCTAGGCCAAACAGTGATTTCTTTGGGTTCAATGATATGCCATATTTTCTGCAAATCAGGAATACTTGCCTCAAATGTTCTAAATGTTCTTGGTCTGACTTTGAAAAAGCAGTGAGATCATCAAGGTATATGACCAAGAAATCATGGATCTCCTTGGCAAAGGCTATTTCCATTGCTCGTTGAAATGTGGCCCCTGCGTTTTTGAGTCCAAAAGGCATTTCGACATATTTGAAGGTTCCCCAAGGTGTTGTAAAGGCAGTTTTGTCTTGATCATCCGGGTGGACTAAAATCTGATTAAATCCTGAGAATCCATCTAGCAGTGAGATCCTAGAAGCCCCCACTACCCTTTGTTGGATATGATCCATTTTTGGTAAGGGGTAGTGGTCTTTGAGAGATACTTTGTTCAAATTTATTAAGTCAACACACAGTCTTATTTCTCCCGTTTTCTTTCTAGTAGGCACTAGATTTGAAATCCACTCTGAGAATCTGATAGGCGCAATGATTCCAGCTTCATACATTCGTTTAACTTCCTTTTCAATCAGGGGAAGGAGGACAGGATTCACCCTTCTAAGCTTTTGTTTAAAAGCTTTTTCATTCTCTTTTAAAGGTATAGTATGTTGGATGCAAAATTGAATTTGCTGCTTCAGCTGATATACTTTGCTCACCTTTGTCTATTTGGCATTGATCATCAATGGTGCTAGTGTCGATGTTTATACTTGAGAATTCCTCTTCCAAAGTCAGGAATTGTTTATTTGTGTATCATTTTCGAAGACCTGCCAACTTTTGAAATTATCTGGGACAGTGGGTCTGTGTTTGATTTCAGCAGTGAAGTGGTGGTTGGGCTCAAAAGGAAGCTTGCAAGTGCTGGCAAAGGTTGCCAAGCTATGTGCATGTAAATTATGCTTTCTTGGAATTTTGGTGAGCTGGGATTCTGAGAAGGTGTTAAGTATTTCAATGGCTGCCCCTCTGTAAGCTCTCAACCTAAGATCATTGGTAACAAATTTTCCCTTCATCTGCTATATAATTAGATCTAAGTCCCCTAGAATTGAAATCTTGGTCACCCCTAGACCTTTGATCTGTTTGAGTCCTAACAAAAGGGCTTCATACTCGGCCATATTGTTTGTACATCTGAAATTTAACCTATATGCATGACCTTCAGCATGGTCGTTTTGCATGTTGTGTGTCCAAACTCCTGCCCCTACTCCTAATTTGTTCACTGAGCCATCAAACTCTAAGTACCATAAGATTTCTTGGTTATGACTAGCCTTAAGAGCTTTGGAAGCTTGTTCAATGGGCATATTTGGCTCTTGTAACTCATAAGATATGTCATTTTCCTTTGTTGCATTAGTCACATCAAGATGATCTTGGGCACTAGGTTGTTCATTTATGCTTTTTGTTTGTGTTGTTTCTAGGAGTTTGACATCAGTTTTGGAACACATCTCAGCATTATATAAAATGAATGAATCCATATCAGAATGCATTGAATAGATGGGGAAGTTTTGGGGTTTCTCTTGACTTCTAACCACATATTTAATTAATGTTTTCCGGTATAATCTCTTTGGCTGGCCAAAGACTGAAATAGTGGCATAGGACATATCCAACTGCAAAGATCCTTGGAGTTTTGCACCCCAAGATCTGGACAAAAGCATACCATACTTAGGTAAAATATCAGCTACCACCACATCCATCAAGATTGTTTTCGCTGGATATTGGACCAAAGATACACAAAGGTCTTTAATTAGGCCTAGACACCTGAACTGGATGGAATCAAAGGAGAACAAGTCTTTGTATGGCCTTGTAATATCTAGGTCTAGTCTTTCCATGATCGACTTACGCATTAGGTTATGGGAAGCTCCCGAATCAAACATTGCATTATGCAGCACTTTGTCCTGAATGTTTAAGCTCACATAGAATGGAGGAACCCCTCCATCTACTGTTTTACCATTGACTTCAGGACCGAAAATCAGTTCTGGTTGATCATCTAGAACATTGACTGCATCCCTATTCTCTGGTATTTGTAGTGACCTATTGATTTGTTCCCTATACACTTCATGTTTAGCCAATTCAGATAGAGGAATGGCTATTTTTAGTTTGCCTATTTCTGTCTCTAGGCTAAAAGGTTTTTCCACTTGAATTCTTGTGTTATGGACAACAAACTTTTCCTTTTCAGCTGAATTTTCAGTGACCTTCTCTTGATCATGAGTGTTGTTCCGAACTAAATCTGTTTTGAAATTATTTTCAGGAGGGCTGGTTACATTTTCTTTCGGAGTAGAGGGTGTGTATGGTTGATTTTTTGAGGGCTGTACCTCTGATATGTCCTCAACAGTGGCCTCCTTTGGGTTGGGATCTATTCTAGCAGGGAGTTCTGTCAGGACAGCTTTGTCTTTTGTTTTCTTTGGCTGCTTAGTATCTTTCAGCTTGGCAGGTTCAGGCACATCTATTGTTCTGCTTCTTAATTTGTACTGTTTATGAACCTCATAGACTGCTGCATCATAGCCTTCCCTGAAATCAAATGACTCTCTGGATTTGGTTTGAAATTGATTGAAATTATGAGCTTCTTGGTCATCTTGGGTTAGGAAGATTTGTTGCTCACTGTTTAACCCCATTAGATTGATTTGGGTGTCCTCTGTTGGTTCACTAGATGTTGAGGCTTCGGCATAGTTCTCTTGAAATGGAGGTCTGATGTTCTGGTCAGGGCTAGCCCTTCCAACATTTGGATTTTGATTTTTTCTAAAGATTGGGTTTCTTGTGGTGTTACTTGGTTGACCTTCCCAAGATGATTTCCTTTCAAAAGTTTCCACTCTATCTCCAAGTCTGTCCATACCTTTGATGATTGCATCCATTTTTTGTTCAAATGCTGAAGGCTCTTCTTTAAAAGTTGTTCTTCTTTCAGCTTTTGCCCGATTTCGTTTAGAAATCACGTTTGCCTCCACACTACTAGCTATATTCTGCATGTCTGCTAAGCTTGGAGGGGCTCTTTCCCTCAGTTGATATGCCATGTCAGAATCAAATCCATCAGGGAATTTGATCAAGGCCAAATAGGGTGGAGGTCTAAGGTTTTGAGGAATAGCATTATAGACATTGTTGAATCTAGCACAATAGTCTTGGACGGTTTCTTGTGGACCTCTTTTCAAATTGTCATACTCTGTTAAAATGTGTAAAGGGTATTTCTTCTTTTCCCATCTGTTTAAAAAGGATTGATACAGAGCTTCTGAATCGGCTATAGAATTTACAGCAAGTGCTCTAAACCAAATTCTTACATCACCAGTTAGACTTTGGACAAAGATCTTCATTCTCACATCATCATCATCAATTTCATAGTTCTCAAAATAGTCTTGCATTTTCTTAGTGTGTTGCTGGGCTGTATAGGAGCCAGTACCATCAAAATATGTGATTTTGCTCTGATAATCCTGAGGCATAGCCCCTGGATTTCCAGGAAACTGTAGAGGAGCATAACGGTTTGCCATATTTACAGGGATAAATGGGACAACAGGAAGAAATAAGACAGCTGGAACAATAGGGACAACAGTGGAAATATGTGCAGTGGATGGGGGAGTGGAGAGGATACTTTGAGGTGTGGATGAGGAACTAGGAGAGGCTGTTGAAATGACTGTTGCTCTCCCAGGGGTGAACTCAGATTTAGTAGGGTTTTGCTGAGGTATATCAAGGTCTAAATCAACAGATTTTTCTAGTTTTTCTTGTTTTCTAAGGGTCTTAGAGATCAAGTTGGGATTTTCAAAAATAGCTAGAGGATCTGGATCAGGGTTTGACCTGGTGTACTGAGTTTTCTTCTTTGGAGCTAGCTTCTAAATTTGTTTTTGGTGTTTTCTAGAAATGTTTAGGGATCACAGTTTTTGACAATATTCTGCATGAAGCTCTTTGAAATATAGGAGGCTCTGAGCTTTCGTTTGAATATGTTGAAACAGGGAAAGTGATCAAATCTTCGGGACAACTGTTTAAATCCTAAAGCTAAACTGGAGATTGACTGAAGCATCGTTTATTTAATCCTGTAAATGCACAGCAAAAACAGTTTCAAAGGCTACCTGGCTGACTTCAGGCTCTATCTGTAGCTTTAGAAAGTAGACAGCAGTAACAAACAGTCATTCAGGTCCCAATGGAGTCGCCAATGATGTTATCACTCAGGTTGTTCCCTGCCTCTGAAGGGAATATGACTGAGGTAACCACTACCCAGTCTTTTAGGTGCAGATTCTAGCCAACCTGCAACCAGAGAGGGCTCTCCCTTTGTAATTTAGCTTTGTTCTAGAGTATTTTAGGCTAGTTATTAAGCATAAGTTTTGTTTGGTGTTTGGAAGATGACATTCAGTAGAGCAGGGCTGTAATGTGAGAGAAGTTCAGACCATTGGGTTGATGGAGTCTAATGGAAATAAACCTCTAGGTATGGTGTCTTTAGCAATAGGAGAATTACAGAGCAAGATAATCAAACATAGAGACAATTTTCAAGCTATAATAAGGTGAAGTAAAGTCAGGGAATGAAAGGCAATTAAGAATCTTTCATTATGCTAACAGAGGGAAATTGTATAAACATAATCAGGGAGCAATTAAGAATTCCTTAATTATATTTACAATGAAAGAACCAGGGAGGCAAGAGCAATGAAGAATTCTTGTCTATGCTGGCCCTGTAGAAAACATAAGAAATTACAGAAATTGAACACAGAGTACAGCAAAGTAAATTCTGTGTTATCCTTCTTTCCTGTAACTTAGAGCATGATGTTCAGATGTTTAAATAAAACACAAGTATAGTAACATGAGAGTAGAGAAGACTTATTGATCCATGCATTAACACGAGAATTTTGCAATATATCCTTCTGCCATTGATTTCATAACCAGCAAATTCACCAGCAAAGCATTCCAGCAATATTTTATTTCAGAAGATCTCTCAAAACATACAGCACAGGTCCAGAATGATATTCACCAGCCTGTTACACTAAAAAATGTCACCATGACTATTTACAGTTAGTATGGCTCTATCAACAGTCATGCTATCCTCCTGGGCAAGTCTTATGCCTCTGCTCTCCATGTCAAACTACAAAAAGAGAGAAAGTCTTTATAAATGTATTTATCTCTGGGTACGCAGGTTCTCTCAACCTTACCTACGGATACGCACCTAATGTTCACAAAATCTGCGTACTTGTACGCTCTGTATGTAAAGGGGCAGGTGCGTACCCCTGTAAAGGTCAAAATGCGCAAGTTTCATCTTTAAAAAGTTACTTGTGGTCATTTCTAGAGCATTCTAGAAGGTTGTTTGACGTGTATTGAGCGCCTCCAGATGGTTCATGTACCCCTACCAAAGAGGAACTTATCCCATCAATAAGGGAGCTATCCCACCCAAAGAGGGGATTATCCCATTGATGGTGGACCTGAATAACTTCCTCTAGAGCACTATAAATACACGCATTGGGCCAGAAGGAGGAGAGGTTGGAAGCTAAACATTTCTAAGGGTAGATGCTGCTGGAATTAGGACTCCCATTTAGAAGCTTGTGAGGAGAGATTGCCATCTTTACTTGTTCTATTTGGAAGTGGGTGAGCTTTGTCAAAGTAAAGGAGAACTCTTGATGGACCCTGGGAGGGACTTGCACAACACCAAGGCTCAGGTTGTAATTGTTCCTTTTGTTTCCTATTAATGCAAATGAGTCCATTCTTCTCAATAATTTGTTATTTATGAGTTATTTCATGTACTCCTTGGTCTATGTGTTAAACATGTTTTATTTTATGAGATTATCAAGTGCTATTTAATCGTTTGATTGTTAGTGAATGCAGGTTTCGAAGTGAAGGAGGAGCTCATCCGGATCAGCGAGGCTTGACTACTACAACAGCGTTGGACTACAGGTAGGATCTAAACACTTGATTTCCTATATAGTAAATGCATGTTTAGAGAAGGATTGCTCTTGTTTGTCTTGTTTGTCACTAGAGAGTCATAGGCTCCTAGGGAGGTTGGTTGTGTCCGCACTATCGACTCTTTCCGCCTGACAAAATGGCGACTCCACTGGGGAATCCATTGATATGAAAGTCTTTTCCTTTGTATGTCACTTTGATCTGAGAAAAGTCATTTATTTTCTGATTTTTGGCTCTGTGACTTTGTATTTGGGTGGGTTAGCTTAGGGTTAGATTGAATTTAGTTTTTCTTGGTTTTTTCAGTAGTACGCACCCTCTGAGTATTGCACAGTGCGTACTTGTACGCACTGTTGCTGTGTGCACAGAGCGAGCACGCACCTGTCTTAACGGGTTACCTGCTTACCCTGCTAAAAATTAAGAAATTTCCATTTTTTGCATTTTTCCTCTTAGATTTTGCTTTTTCTTAGTTTTTACTGCCCAGATCCATTAGTCTCTTGTCAAAGATCTTCACCTGAACTTGTTTCGATAGCATTGAGTGTTTTAGTGGATTTCATAGAAGTTTAAGCCCTAGGGTTTGATTTTTGAGTAGGTCCTGTAGTGACTTTGGCGGTAGAAGTTGTCGAGCCTTAGATCTCTCTGGTTTTGTTAGCCTTCTTAGAAGTCGGACCTGTCATAAAGTCTACCTGTGAGAGCAACTTACCTTTGAGTGGTCTCTTTGGCAAATTTCGAAGTGCTTGTTGATTGAGTATTGAACTCCATTTTACAAAAAGAACAAAAAGATTTGAGTTTTGTTTTGACTGGTCTTTTCATTCTGCATTAGCTGGTCCTTGGCTTGATTGTGGTCAAGTAAAACAACCTAGAATCATCTTTGTAGGCTTTTGCCTTGTTAGGTTTGCTTAGAGTAAATTTATTTTTGATTTTCTTGTGAGTCAAGTTTTCATAGATTTTATAACTTTTGAGATTGATTTTCGTTAAAATAGATTTATATGCTTTATTAAATAAGAGAAAATACAAAAACATCTCCTTTGAAAAGTTTTGTTTCAAGTAGCTTTGAGGGGTTTTGAAAGAAAAAGAGTTTTTCGTGCAAGTAAGGAGTGGTCATGTTTGTATGCTTGGAAAGATAAAGAGAATTGTTTCTTTGATTGTCTTTACTAAGAAAGTTGTTTTCTATCAAATTTGCATTTCTCAACTCTCTTAGTTAGGAATTTCATTGAAAGAGAAAAATAGCGTAAATCATCTTAGGTGCATCTTTGTAGTGGTTTTGAGTCGAGTCTACACACCATTGGTTTCATTTCCGCTACCTTTTGTCTTTAAGAAAAACCATAAAATTAACGCTTAAAATAAAATCAACGTAGTAACTTTTATTTACTAGGGCTCTGAAACACCAATTTAGATCAGGCTAGTGTCTTGGAGTAGGAGAGTAATTAACTCTCCAAGACAACAAAACCAAACAAGTAGCTTATCTTGTGATAGAATAAATCCAATTGTCTCATTTGTACTCTGGGAAAGCTCCTCTTAAAGGAGAAGCACGAGCTCGTGTCCGAACCAGTGAGGGGATCAATCCTCCCTCGTTGGGAACGACGCCAGACACGCACGTATTACAAACGGTAAACCTCGGATTAACCATTGTCGAGGAGCCAGGGGTCACTTGTCGGTAAACCTTGGATTATTGTCAAGGAACCGGCAAGAGGATTGAGCTTGATACTCTGCCCTTGCGTGCTGTCGGAGTGTAGACTGTTCCCCCAGGTGCATTTGTTGCGGTTGGTAACCTTAGTGACCATTATCTTTAGGATTCTATCGAGGTGACGGTGGAGGGAAGATCCCACTGTACCTGGAGTAGACGTCAGCTAGACTCACTTGGATTTTCCAGGGGGTTCACTTCACTCGAGACGGTTAAAGTGGAGGAACTTGTGCCGGTCTATTCATTAAGCAGGTTGGTGGGGTAACCGTTCCACCCGCCACTTCTGTACTGAATCCGGCGATGTTGGGTTTCATCTCCAACTAGCGTTTTCGGTCTGGAAGGCTACTGTTTGTGCTTGGTTTGACGCCCTAGATTCTTTAGGCGTGTGATTCAAATTTGTTTGGTTCTTTAGAGACTTTAGGTGGTTTGATTTGAGATTTTACTTTGTTTTCGTGTGTAGTAGTTAAAAGTTTTAGTTGTGGCGGAATTACTGAGATAGTCCCGTAGACTTCGGGGCCAGTCTCCTGAAGTTGTTTCTGTGGCCGAATTGTTGAGGAGATCCCGTAGACTTCGGGGTGAGCCTCCTCGAGACGACCCCAGTAATCTAGAAGGTTTGAAGGTCCTTATAACTCCTCCTAGTGGTAGTAGAGTAGGTTCACCTGAAGAAGGAGAATCTTCCTTGGTAGTCCATCCAGATTACCAAAGTCTAGAGACAGGTTACAATCCTGAAGCTGTTACAGTTTCTGAGCTTGCTGGTAGCTTTTCGTCTACTAGTGATATAGGCGAAGAACTTGAAATATCTGAACCTGTTACTCCAACTTCTAGTGTTCCAGATTCACCAAGAGTAGAACGAGTTATCACCGAAAATCTTCCTACTGGTTTGATTGCTATTGAAGAACTTGCTCCAGAGGAAGAAATAGGCGTCTCTAACCTTGAAGATCAACTTACTATTGACCTCAGGGAGCGTGAATCTATCTTTTACAGTCCTCCTAGAAGTACTACTTGGTACCTTTCGTTAACCAATTATTTAGACAACTCAAGGGTAGGTTTTTCTACACCTCGTACTCCTTTTCCACCTGGAGGTATTTATACTCTTGTAAATATGTCTGGTCAGTCGTCTGTGTTTACTCAAACTCCTGAATCTTTCTTACACGGCGGTCCTTCTGTTCCCACCGGGTATCAATCACTTTCTGGTACTTTTGCGGGGGCTTCTCCTCAACCCGTTGATCATGGGTTATTAGCTGGAAACCATGGTAATATACCATTGGGTGTAGGAGAAATTTACATGATGTCAGGTTCAGTTCCCATTTCCCAACCTCAAGGTGGCCAATTACCGCCTGGGGGGCAGCCTCAGTTAACGCCTGGGGGGCAACCTCAGGGTACACAAATCGTGTCTGGGGGGCAACCTCAAGGTCAGTATGTACCTATGGTGCAATACATGCCTCAAGGTCAACCCCAGCCTCAATATGTACCCCAGGGTCAACCTCAGTATCAATATTTACCTCAAGGGTATCAACCCCAAGGGTATCAACCTCAAGGGTATCAACCTCAAGGTCAAGGTCAACCCCAGTATCCATATTTACCTCAAGGTTATCAACCTCAAGGTCAATACTCAAGTCAAGGTTATCAACCACCTCAAGGTCAGTCATATGTTCAAGGTATGGGAACTGCACCTTTCAATTATCAATCCTATCCTCAATCTGGTTATGGATCTCAGTATTCTCAACCTGTTACGGGTCAATACCCCGGAATGATAGTGTGGGATCCATCACAGGGTCAACAAGTGTTGCAGCCAAGTATACAGTTGGTACCTCAAGCTGGACAAACCGTAGTTTCTGGTCCACCCCAGCAACCGCAACTTGTCCAGTCAAACATTCAAACTTCTGTAACTTCGGTAGTTACTCAGCCGCCAATTGCACCTAGTACTCCATCTCAAACGGCTGCTGTAACTACTGCTACATCTGCCACACTTACTTCTGGAGTATCGACAGCTCCGGTTTCTACTGTCTCTGTAACCACTCCTCAGACATCTTTACCGTTGTCTGGATCTACGATTCAAACCACGGTCCAGATGCCTACGGGTCAGCCTGGTATAAGTACGGTTGTCACTACTCAACCTCAATTTGTTCAACAACTGTACCAGGGACAGTACCAACATGGGCAAGCTGTCCAACAGCCGGTTTACCAGTATCAACAGTATCCTGGGTACACTTATCAACAACCTCAACAACCCCAGTACGGTCCGGTTAATCCTGGTTTTCCAGGAGGATATAATATCCCTAATGCGACTCATGTTCCTAGTTATCCTGGATATCCTCCTCCTGGGACTTGTCTTGTGACCCAGATTTTTAGAGATCCTAACCGGCAGTTACCATTTATCGCAACTTTGGATTTACCAGACTTGACGCGCCTAATGAACGATCCAATTCAATATCTTCCGTTCTGGCCACCAATGCCAAATAAGTTGCCCAGTGATATACCCAAGTTCGAAGGTAAGTTTGGAGAGGATCCATCCAATCATGTGATGACTTACCACCTCTGGTGTGCTTCAAATTCTATCTCGGATGATTCGATCCGCTTACGTCTTTTCCAGCGTACACTCATTAGTCTCGCGGCCAAGTGGTACATTGAGTTACCACGGGCCTCTTTTTACAATTTCAGCCAGTTAGCTACCTCGTTCTTAACTCACTTTCAGTTGCCGGTCAGATACGATAATGGCACGGAGTTATTAACTTCACTAAAACAATCAACGTCCACATATATTTCTGATCACATTCATGAGTGGAGACGTCGAAGAAGGCTAGTGAAAGTTTTTATTACGGACCAAATCTTAGCTGAATGGTTTGTTAAATCATTACTACCGAAGATTACTGAAGATGTAGCTAAGGCCGGAGTAGTTACTAAGGAGCAAGTCATTGCTCAGGCGTAGTACCTTGACTTAGTTTATACTCAGTCGGGTACGTTACATGAGAAGATTCCAGATCTTCCAAAATCGAATCAAATCGCTGCTGCTCCTTCGGGATCTCATGCCGCTGATGGTATGATTGGCATCGTGAATACAAAGAGCAAGAAGAAATCTTCCAAGACTTCTACTACTCCTATAATCACTTTGCCCGATTCCCCGACAGGAGAGTCTTCTCCTGAACTTTCCGTCGATATTCACGTTGTAGAGTCATCTACGGCCAAATCAAAAAACGGTGGAAAGAAAAAAGGAAAGAAGAAGGCTAAAGCAGACAAGGCTCCGAAGGAGAAAACGGAAAAGTCGTAAACCAATGACGAAAAGCGCAAACCTCGATATCCTTGTCTTATTTGTGAAGAGGATCATTTTACAAGAGATTGCCCTCATCGGGCCGAGGTTGTGAAAATAGTCAAAGGTTCTCCCACTCCTGCTGTGTTAAAAGATCCATTTCCAAAGCAGGAGAGTAAGATGATAGGTTCTTCCTCGACTGCCAGTGAAGAACCAATTTTGATGATGTCTCATGTGCGGATTGCGACTCGATCGCAAGATTATGGTAGTAAGAATCCTGTTGATGGTAAGGAAGCAGAATCTTCTCATTCTAATCCATCAACCTCAGCTCCTGGTTCCGATCCACTACAAATCGAAAAACCTAACACGGACTTAGTAATTAAACCGCCCGCCAAGGGTGTACTTTGAAGGTCTGCTTTCAATCCACATGCGAGAGCAGCCCAGAATTACAACATTGTTGAGGACTTAGCTGTTTCACCCTCAGAAATGTCGGCTTTAGAAGTGCTGCAATCATGCCCAGCACAACGAAAATTACTATTGTCGGCTATCGGAGCTGTTGATGTTCAGGACTCGAATCTGATAATCTTCGATCTAGAAAATAGTACACCGCGTCTACCCCATCAAATGGCTTTCCAAATTCTAGTGATATTCAAGAACAGGCCTATTCATCGGACTGTGATTGATGAGGGAGCTTCTACGTGTATTATGTCAATTCAATGCTGGAGATCGCTTGGTTCTCCTTCGTTGAACCAATCCCCGACCATCCTTAAGGCCTTTGATGGCCGTGGGTTCCGTCCGTTTGGTATTCTACAGGAATTGCCTATAGGGGTAGAAGGTAAAACCGTTAGTCTGGATGTGGAAGTGGTTGATGCCCCTCTAGACTACAACCTTCTTTTGGGTTGAAGTTGGTCATATGCTATGACAGCGGTTGTTTCATCAGTCTTCAGAGTAATTAAGTTTCCACATAACGGTAAGATCGTGACGATTGATTAGCTGACATACTTTTCATCTGACCCAGCCTCTTCAGAGAGTATCCAGCATGTCGGTAAGACGACAATCCCTTATAGGGACGTTGGCATAGGTTTAGTTAAAGATTCCGGTTTACTGGGAACTTTTCCTTTCCCTCCAATCAACGCAGACCCTTCATTTGCATCAATTCATATGATTACATCAGACAATATTATTTATGATGATCCTTGGATTGTCCCATCTGAATCTGAGATAGACTCATTCGGTGATGCTATGCCTTTGAGTCCATATGAAATTTCTTATGAAGCCGTCATGTCTTTTACCGACTCGCGTTCAACCCAAATCGACCAAATGAATGTGGTCAGTGAAGAATCACTTTTCACATCAACCTTAGAACGGATAGCGTTTCCCGAAGTCGTGTCATCTGACGAGCAACTTCGCGAAATCCTAAGTGTAGATGATCTACCATGGGAAGATCTCCATCACAGATCTTCGTTTTTACCTAAGGATGATCCTTTTGAAAATGATTTTTCATCTATATTTACCACTGAATATGTCAAAGACGCTCAGAATCCAACGAAACATTCTGATTCAGAGTTGAATTTAGGGAATATTTCTCGCACTATTCCCATTGACATTTCAGTGAAGCCCCGAATTGAGGAAAACATTCATATAGGTGCCTCATGTACAGAAGATGAAATCCAAACTTACAAGGCCCTATTCCAAGAATTCCACGATGTGTTTGCCTGGTCTTACGAGGAAATGCCAGGAATCAACCCTGCCATTGTTGTTCATGAAATAAAAACCTACCCGGACGCTAAACCCGTCCGGCAACGGTTGCGTCAGATTAAAGCGACTGCGATTAAAGCGGAAGTCAAGAAGTTGTTGAAATCAGGTTTCATTTATCCAATCCCGTTAACGGATTGGGTATCGAATACTGTTCCGGTTAACAAGAAACAAGGAACAATAAGAATCTGTATCGACTATAGGGATATAAATCGAGCTTGTCCAAAATACAACTATCCTACGCCTTATATCGATCAAATTATTGATGATTGTGCCAGAAGTGAAATGCTTTCCTTCATGGATGGTTTTTCGGGCTATAATCAAATCAATATTCTACCTGCCGACCAACCAAAAACGGCATTCATTTGTCCATGGGGAACATTTTCTTATTGCAAATTACCTTTTGGACTTAAGAATGCCGGGGCCACTTTTCAAAGGGCGATGTCTTACGCATTTCATGACATCAAGCACATTGTGCAACCGTACCTCGATGATTTGCCTGCTCATTCTTTACATCGAGCTGATCACCTTGTCCACTTACGAGCAACCTTTATGAGGTGTCGGCATTATCGAATTCGGTTGAATCCCCACAAGTGTGTGTTCTGTATAGAGACGGGTTGATTGCTGGGATTTGTTGTTTCAAAAGCCGACATTCGCGTCAATTCCTCGAAGGTCGAAGCTATCATCAAATTGCCTCCTCCTTCGAGTTTGCGCCAACTCCAAAGTTTGCAAGGGAAAGCGAACTTTTTACGCCGATTCATTCCAAATTATGCTGAGGTCACTAAAGGTTTTACACGGTTGTTGAAACAGAACGCTCAATTCTTTTGGGACGAGATTACCCAACAATCTTTTGATGCACTTAAGCACGCGTTGACCCATGCACCGTTGTTGCATCCTCCCAACTACAACCAGGACTACTTCTTATACCTCGCAGCTTCGCATTCCACCATTGGAATGGTGTTAGTTCAAGAAGATGAATTCGGAGCGGAACATGTGATATATTATCTTAGTAGGACATTAAACCCCACTGAGCTAAAATATTCGCATGTGGAGAAGTTGGCCCTGGCAGCCGTTCAAGCTGTCCAGCGTTTTCGTCACTACATTCTTCTCCATAAAACTACAGTCATTTCGGATTGCAACCCTATGATTTATATTTTGACAAAACAACTGCTAGGGGGCAAGTACTCTAAATGGATCGTTATCCTACAAGAGTTCGACTTGGAGTTTGAGAAGTCCAAGTCTAAGAAATCCTTAGTTTTTGTGGAATTGGTGTGTGATTTCCCGCGTGCTGACACAGAAACTATGGCAGAGGAGTCCATTGCGGACGAATCTTTGTTTCTTATCAGTACTTTAGATCCGTGGTACGGGGATATAATCATCTATCTCCAAACCCAAACCTTTCGGCCTGAAGCTTCAAAGTTGGAACGTCGACAAATTCGGTTTCAATCCCAGCAATACAAGATTATTGGAGATACACTTTATCGCCGGGGGGCAGACTTAGTTTTTCGATGTTGTTTAACTCACGAAGAGTTTGAGAGGGCTTTGAATGATTATCACTTTGGAGCATGTGGCGGTCATATGTCTGGGTATGCCACAGCTCAGAAGGTGTTGCGCGCTGGCTATTTCTGGCCGTCCATGTTTAAATATTGTATCATTGTGGTCCGAAAATGCCACAACTGTCAAGTGTTTGATCGCAAGATGCGCGCACCACCTGCTCCTCTCCACCCTATAATTGTCGTTGGTCCTTTTTCCAAATGGGGTATCGATTTTATTACTTGTAACCCTCACTCGGCCGGGGGGCATGCATATATCATCCTCGCAGTTGATTATTTTACTAAATGGGCCGAGGCGATGCCTACATTCGACGCAAGCGGCAAAACAGCTGCAGTTTTCATATTCAATCATATTATAACTAGGTTTGGTGTCCCACAAGCAATCATCACTGACCATGGGAGCCATTTTCGAAACATCATGATGACTGAGCTTACAAGCCAGCTTGGTTTGCGCCACGATAGCTCTACTCCTTATTATCCGCAAGCCAACGGTTTGGTTGAGTCTATCAACAAAGTTCTGGTTATCATGATCCAACGAACCATTGGTATTCATCGGTCGAATTGGCACAACATGTTATTTTCAGCGCTATGGGCATACCGAACCTCAGTGAAAACTTCAACAGGGTTCACTCCTTTCTAGCTAGTTTATGGCTTGGAAGCTGTGTTAACCATTGAATGTGAAATCCCATCACTTCAAATGGCTTTCGAATTACTCCCAGCTACTTCCGAAGAGGAGAAACGTTTATTATACTTAGCTCAGTTAGATGAGACTCGACGTGACGCTGCATTGGCAATCGAGACTCACGCGAAGCGAATGAAAGCTCAGTATGATAGAAATGTGACCCCTCGAAGTTTTTCGGAGGGAGACCTAGTGCTATTATATGATCAAGCTAACGATAAGCTAGGTGCTGGAAAATTCGTTCCTATGTGGCATGGACCCTACATTGTAAAGCGAAAGCTAGCAAAAGGGGCCTATGAGCTGGTAGATTTTGATGGGGACTCTTTGGGTAAACCCAGAAATGGACTTTACCTAAAGAGGTATTATGCTTAAATGGTGGGTATGGAGAATTTTTAGTTAGGTTAGGTTTTCTTTCTAGCTAGTATGTTTGTTAGTTTAGTTAGTGTGCTTAGCTTAGAAAGTGTGTTTTTCGTCGTTATTTTGGCTTATCTTGGTTTTACTCTTGATATTGCAGATGTCGACGCCTCTCCAAACGTACATTGTATTTGCCGATGGTGCTTGTCGTAGTACACGGAATATCTCTTCCGCAGCTTGGGTTATCTATTCGCCCTCTGACGAGTTAGTTTCTATGCATGGGGTGAGCCTCGGTCAAACGACGAACAACATTGCAGAATACAGTGCAGTGGTTGAATTATTGTCTGAATCTATTTCATTTGGAATTCGACGTTTGATAGTGAGGTTAGATTCTGAACTCGTTGTATTACAGCTTAATAGAGTATATGCCATTAGAAATCCTGTGTTATTAAGGTTGTTTTTGAGAGTGCGTCTCTTGGAACGTGAATTTGATTACATTCAATATCAGCATATTCCAAGGTCTTTAAATACATTAGCAGATGCAATTGCTTCTCGAATGTTAGACAGACATTTACGATAATCATGCACGTAAATTTAAAAAACATTTCATCACATATGTTAAACAAAATGTTAAACAAAAAGCCCTTTTCTCAACCTCAACAGTAAAATGGTAAAAATGACATGGTAAGAAGTCTTTTTATAGGTTTTTTGGATAAATAAATGCTAGATTTGTTTATTTTTCACCATAAAAGGACATTTTTGATGAATTTTTGCCCATCTTAAACAGGTATGAGTAATGTGTTGTTTCTGTGCAGGACAAAGGGACTTTAGGGTAAATTATCATTTTTTACGTCAGAGTCATCTTTTAAGCTCTTTTCTGACTCCTAAAATATGAAAAGATTGCCGAGCATTTCTTTTACACTCGTTAAAACGGAATTAAAAGACAGTCCCCTTATAGCTCTTTTCTGACCGTAAAATCAGGAAAAGATTGCCGGGTTTTTGTCGTTTCAAACTCGATACGGAAATAAAACAACGTGTCCTTGATCGCTTTTTTACTTTTCAGGTCAGAGACACTAATCATGAAAGTACTCCTTGGTCGCAAGACCAAGCGGTTCTCCCGGGTATTATTTTATACTTTTTCGGGCTTGGGGGACACAAATTTACGAAAAAGTTCAACCTGGAGTCTTCTTAAGTTTTTCAGACTCTCTAAAATTGAAAAACACCGAGTTTCTCCTATACTGGGCTCGTTAAAATTTCACAGTAAAGGACCTGTTCAATTACAAACATGAACGAACCACTCCTTCCTAGGGTTCGAATCAAAACTAGGTTGGACTCATCCGAAGGATGAGCTTATAATCAAGCATATGTTATCCTCCTCAAGCTTGTTAAAAATAAAGAGGTACTGGACAGAAATGGTGGGGGAAAAGAGAGAAGAATGAGCCTATTTGTTATCTTTTGTCTCAGAAGAAACTTTATTACCACTCTTGGACACGACACTTTTCATTCACCTGGGTTGGGAAATCCTTTACCTCACAGTTGATCAAACCACATTGAAAGTCTTCAGCCGGGTTCCGGGGATTAACTTTGAGTCGTTTATCACCAAGCCATCTGTTGTGTCGTTATGTGTTCAAGAGGTCTGCAAGCAAAACTTTCATCTGCAAAATACTTGTCATCCATTTGACCATCCCTGAGTCAGTCCTTACAGCAACATTTCTTCAACTTGAACAATGATTTCGTGTTGTGGGCTTGCCTGCAACGGGTCGCTTTCTATCGACATCAGCACATTATCTAGAGAGATGACTTAGGAATCGTCAGTACCTTGAAGTCTGCATGCATCAATGGCAGGTTTCTTGCCTTTGACGTCAGTTTACATCATTGACTTTCGATCGAAGGATTCCGTGAAATGTTCGACATCAACTCATTCATTCACATCTCATGGATTGTACTGGGTACTTTGAGAACCATTGACATTATTGGTGGTCTCTCTCACACTTGTTAACAGTTTACATCATCGACTGGTAATCAAGTGGTTTCTACCATGTTCGACATCAACCCATTTAATCGCATGGCTAGAATCGTACCAATTCGGGAAGCAGAAATGAAGACCCTGGATCTAGTTTCCACCATCCAGGCTGCAAGGAGTTTTGTATTCATTATCTAAGTAGACTAAATCATAAACAGATGGTTGCGCCCATACTGTGTCTACAAAAGTCTATGATTATGATGTACTGCAAGATCATTCCTGTATCATAGTAGTTAGTCTGTTAGTTAAAGCTTTGATCTGAGTATGGGAATGCCTACCTCAGCGATGATATAATCTTATACATGTATTTTGTGTTGAAAATTGCAGGTTCTGACCAGGCTCTCCACGAGATAATCCTTGAAATGATAAAGCGCTTCACCCTTCCTAGATAATACAAAACCCTAATCTATTACAGGCTTCGCACTTTACGGGGCAATCTGTTACACTAAAAAATGTCACCATGACTATTTACAGTTAGTATGGCTCTATCAACAGTCATGCTATCCTCCTGGGCAAGTCTTATGCCTCTGCTCTCCATGTCAAACTCCAAAAAGAGAGAAAGTCTTTATAAATGTATTTATCTCTGGGTACGCAGGTTCTCTCAACCTTACCTGCGGATACGCACCTAATGTTCACAAAAGCTGCGTACTTGTACGCTCTGTATGTAAAGGGGCAGGTGCGTACCCCTGTAAAGGTCAAAATGCGCAAGTTTCATCTTTAAAAAGTTACTTGTGGTCATTTCTAGAGAATTCTAGAAGGTTGTTTGATGTATATTGAGCGCCTCCAGATGGTTCATGTACCCCTACCAAAGAGGAACTTATCCCATCAATAAGGGAGCTATCCCACCCAAAGAGGGGATTATCCCATTGATGGTGGACCTGAATAACTTCCTCTAGAGCACTATAAATACAGGCATTGGGCTAGAAGGAGGAGAGGTTGGAAGCTAAACATTTCTAAGGGTAGATGCTGCTGGAATTAGGACTCCCATTTAGAAGCTTGTGAGGAGAGATTGCCATCTTTACTTGTTCTATTTGGAAGTGGGTGAGCTTTGTCAAAGTAAAGGAGAACTCTTGATGGACCCTGGGAGGGACTTGCACAACACCAAGGCTCAGGTTGTAATTGTTCCTTTTGTTTCCTATTAATGCAAATGAGTCCATTCTTCTCAATAATTTGTTATTTATGAGTTATTTCATGTACTCCTTGGTCTATGTGTTAAACATGTTTTATTTTATGAGATTATCAAGTGCTATTTAATCGTTTGATTGTTAGTGAATGCAGGTTTCGAAGTGAAGGAGGAGCTCATCCAGATCAGCGAGGCTGGACTACTACAACAGCGTTGGACTACATGTAGGATCTAAACACTTGATTTCCTATATAGTAAATGCATGTTTATAGAAGGATTGCTCTTGTTTGTCTTGTTTGTCACTAGAGAGTCTTAGGCTCCTAGGGAGGTTGGTTGTGTCCGCACTATCGACTCTTTCCGCCTGACACAACCAACAACAATACATATCTTGGGGAAGTATTTATAGAAGAGTTTACAAAATATCCCGTAGGAAGAAATATTAAGTAAGAAATTCATCCATCTACTCTAGCAAAGGCAATAACTGATGTGGAAAAAACCACGCAAAAATAAATGAAGGAGTAACTATGCTTGTACAGGCCGGCTTAGGTGTTCCGCTATTGTTGACTTTTGGGCTTGAGTAGTCGGCTGATAGCCGTTTCTTTGATTTGCGTCCTTGTTGTGCTGTCGTTTGCCACCTGTGCTTGAGTTTGTCTCAACCCTTTTCAGCGCCCATTCCTTCCTTTATCGATTTGATTTTCTGATGGGTGACTTCTGCTTTTAACTTTGCTATTATGCAACAAATCAAAAAGGAATTTTTAAATTACCTTGGCAAAATCTCAAGCATGCTCTCCCACCATTGATCTGTAGGCAGCTGGTGTCTCTGTAGCTTAATCAATGTTTCATCAGCTTCGGTGTATGTGTAATAGTTTGGCTAGACCTCAAAAAGATGATTTATTTCATGTTCAATATAAAACAAATTTTCCAATTTGTCATACAAAACCTGTCCAGAGAGAGGTGTTGTCTCTTTTGTGCTGCTTGATGATGTTGCGATTTGATTTGTGATATAGGTATTTACCCTTCGAGCATATTGTTCATGTGTTAACAGTCTTCCACTACTGGTTAGTAAGCTGGGCAACGCCTTGCTCTGCAACACTGCAAACTTTTGTCTAAAGACATTTATTTCTGCTTGCATCTCTTGACACTTTCTCTCCAAAGTCTACACAAAATTCCTCATGGTCAGCACCTCTTTTACTAACAGAATTGTGTCGGTTCTATTCCTTATATCTAGAGCTGCCAATTGTTCCCTAGTATGGGTATTTAAAAAATGGACCATTTTGTTGGCCTCTTCGGGCTTGTTTGCCAATAATGTTCTGGCCTTTTGACTCTCAAATTGAGCTATCCCAATCAACTCAATCTGGTCATGAATGGTCTGGATTGCTGTCCATTGATCAGTAATGGACTGGCCAATTTTACTCCACAAAATTGTTTTGATTTCTGTTAGAGTCTTGTGAAGAGTAAGGTCCTTCTCCAGCTCTTTTATTCTTTTCTCTGAGACCTTTACTTCCTTTGTCCTCTCAGCCACATCCATCTTTGATTTGTCATATTTTACCTCAATTTTGGCCAGCTTTTTCTTGGCTTCTTTTAATTCTGCCATTTGCAGTTTCTGAGCCTTTATTGCTTTCATCATTTCCTCCATACTCAGGCTGGCTTCTTGTTCTGCTGCTACTGTAGTTGTTGCTGAAACTCTTGCTGAAGTTGAGGCTGGAGCTGAGGTACCTGCTGTTGGTGTTGGATCAGTAGGAGGGACTGTTGTGGTGACTGTAGGAGGAGAAGTTTCCAGATATGGAGCTGTTTGAGCTGGCTGAGAGGCCAACTCTCCTTGTTTTCCTTGCAGTGCTGCCCCCAAGGCTTTCTCTCTTTCTAGCAATCTTTCATTCATCCTCATAAGTAAACTTACTACATCCTCCTCTTCCTTTTGCTGTGCTACTTCTGTGGTTTGAGGATGCATTGTAGTCGACAACCTGAGTTGCTTTTTGAGGGCTGCTATGTCTTCTTCTTTCTTCTTAATTAAAGCTTGTATGCCTTTGGGATCATTGGGATCATGTCCCAGCTCCATAATGATCTCCTCCAATGATTTGATTCTATTATCCTTGGCCAATGATGAAGCCTTCTCCAATTCCAATTGGGCAGAAGTATTATGAAGTGAATTCTACAATCTGTGGGCCAATATTGCCTTGTCTGCCAAGGTGGAGTACACCATTTCTCTAGTTTGCTTGTGTAACTCAATCTGGTCCATTGGGTAGATGTCTTTAGCAAGGACTTCCAGATTGGTTCTGATATAATCAGCAGATGACTAGGGTTGCTGTACTGTAGGCTTGAAATGACTGAGGGTCATTTTTCCTTCTTGGATATCATAAGCTGCCATTAGCCTTTGTTGATTGGTGGGAGCCATTCTTAGTAATTGGTTATAGAGCTGGAACCTTACCGACTCATTTCTGGCTTTGATTTCAGTGAATGCCTTCTTGATATCAGAGCCTTGCTTGCTCTGTTGCTTGGTGGATGTAACCTCCACACCTTGTTGTCTCTCTTGCTCCTGCTGAAAGGAGCTAGTTGATGTTTCCATGCTTGGAGGAATCTCCTGTTCGGTTGTTTCCTCACCCCTTTGATTGCCTATCGTCTCCTCTGTAAATTCTTCCTCGGAGTAGGGGTTTAGCCTTTGCCTTTTCTCTCCTAGCTGTTCTGTGGATGCCCCTGTAGGTGTCTCTTCCTGCCTGTCCCTTTTCTTGGTTCTTTCCTCATTGGGAGGAGTTTGTAAGACAGGGATTTCAAGTGCTTTTGCTTGTGTTGAAGGGGATTGCCCTTGACTTTGTTCTTTGCTTGTGGCTGGCCGGTCTGCCATTATCTCCTACTGCTCTGAATGCTGCACCTCTTTGACTTTAGATGTCCCTGCAGGTGGAGCACTTCCTTGTGCAGGTTGTTGTGAAGTTGTGGTAGATGATGTGCCCGCTCCAAGGTGTCAAGGCAATGTGAAAAACACCTGTCCAACAGAGTCTAGGTCAAGTGTCTTTTCAAACTCTTTCATTTCTTTTTCTAGTCTCTCCTCTTCAGTGAGTTCTTCAACTAGTGTGCCTTCTATCCACTCCTATTGATTAGCATATTGTTCAATTTGAGGGATACTATAGTGCACATATCCTGTAAGCTTGTGTTTGACTCTCCTAAAGCTTATGAAATGTTCGGGGTCATATGGTGACCAAAGAAAACATTGTTTCAGCTTAAGTTTGTCTCTCAGGATAGTGTCAGCCTCCTTCCATGCTTCTTCCCTTTTATTAAAGATAAAAGGGCCTAGTTGGTGCC